>OU343217.1:207748696-207964160 GCA_910596185.1 Chrysanthemum makinoi | reverse complement strand
GGGTAATCAAGGTCAAATGGTTGGAGTTATTGGGAATCAGCGAGGGATATGCTACTTTGGATTTCGCATGGGTAATCCCGAGGTTCGAATCAGGGGGTAATGGATGGGTCGAGAATGTTGGGAATAGAGCGATGGGTAATCGGAGATAGAATGTTCGCGACTCGAGGAGTTGGGAATTATGGAAATGTGAATCAGGGTGTCGGGGTTAAGTGTTATAAGCTGTCAAGGATTGGGTCACATGGCAAGGAATTGTCAACTAAGCCGAAAAAGAAGGATCTTCGCATATCTTGAGAAAGTATTATATTGGTACAAAGGAACAATCTGGACTTCAATTGAGTTTTGAGGAACATGACTTCATGGCTATTATGGATGATTTGGAAGACCTCGAGGAACTCAATGCAAGCTGCATCTTCATGGCAAATCTTCAAGAGACTAAGTCGACAACGATTACGGCGCACCTCACATCTATGGCCAAGGCCTTGATGTCGAGGTACCAATCAGCGATCCATGCTATAACAATGTCATATTTGATGTGTTTACTCATGATGAACAGCGTGCGTGACATCAACACCTACTTATGATACATACGGACAATCCGAGGTTGTAGCAATACTAACTCTGAAACTCCAAATGTGGATCCTAGTGGAGGTACGTGGCACAAAATCTTGAGACATATGAGGAAACTTCGTGCTTATTTTGAATCATTAAACAACAACTGTGGCATTGAAATTGAGAAAGTTAAAAAGGTCAATGCGATGTTAAGGCGCGAATGCCAAATTGACCGCTGAGCTTGAGAGTTACAAGGAGAGCGCAAAAGCCTTTGAATTTCAGAAAAACAAAGAATCAGAATTAGAAATTGGTTATCGAAATTTGGTTTCTAAAGAACAACTTTTGCAAATCAAGTATAACACACTTGATGTGAATTTGAACTTGAAAATTAAATCTTTAAACAAGGAAATTTCGGATTTAAATAACCAACTTTCCAAACAAAAAGAAATGTTTTCTAATCTTGAAAAAGAAGAAGCGGAGTTGATTCTTGATTTTCAAAGCGAGAAGATTCTCTTCTTGATGAAATTCTTGATAAGAATGAAAAGAAAAAAAACTTTGGAAAATTACTTCTTACAGCGGGTCATTACGCTCAAACAATCAAGTTGCTTTCTAATCAAGTAAATCCGCGTTTTCATACTAATAATAGAATGGCACTTGGTAACGACCCTTCCTCGTTCCTCAAGAAAGCTCGGAAATCTCAGAATGTGTTAAACAATGGAAATGTTTTGCATGAACCCATAATTGTGCATGATTCTCTTGAAACGTTGGAACTATCTGAGGAGAGTAGATCAAAAATGAAACAAAACATCCGAATCAAACCAATTGAGTATAACAAATGGAACAAAATTAACGGAATTACTTTTGTCAATCAAAAAGAAAAGTCAAAGTTCTCCATCACACAAAATGTTTCAAACAAAGAGTCAACTCACTGCTTCAAAACTGTTTCAAAACCGGTTGTTGTCTCAAAATCTCTTTCGAACATTGAACAAATGTCTTCAAACAATCCTTTTAACACAAGTGATGCGAGAAGTATTTTAGACAATGTGAAAACTAGAATGCGGATCTTCAAGAATTTAAAACTAAAACCACTATTACACCTAATAAGCGGTTCTCTAGTTTTGATATTGAGCAGAGAAAGTTTTTGAAACTCAAATTGCCCTCTTGAATACCATCAACAAGGGTAATTCATTTTGAACAAGCATTTTTGAAAGCAGTGACTTTGTCAAGGACCATAAATCCACAGTAAAGCAAGTTAATGAAAGTGTTGAACACATCAAAGTTTTGGAAAATTTAAATGATTCTCTCTTCGAAGATGTTATGACTACTGATATTATGTCCATCATTTTACAAACATATTATGTTGAAGATCATGAAAGACTCGATCAGAGACCTCAAATTGTTTCAAAATATGAAAAAGCTCTTGAAAAAGAATATGTCTCATATTTTAAACAACTTGATCGAAAAACTGAGGAATGCAAATATGACAAATTGTGGTATGGCGTGCCTACAATGACATGGCGAAAAATGATCTTTTGAGGGCTCACCATGGAAAGTCAAAAGGAAGCGATGGAATCTGTGATTACAAAACCATTGGTGAGGAGAAAGCAAATGTTCCCAAACGGTTTCCAAACCAAAAATATACGTTTCTCTGCCTCCTCCAAAAGTCAATGAGAAAAATGTTTCATCAAAACCATCCTCCACACCTACCTAAACAAAATGTTGATAGAGGAAGCGGTTATCGAGAAACCAAAAGTTTTAGCATCTGGCCTTTTTAAGATGAGTACCACTAATGCGTCTGCCTCCACATCTAAAACATATGGAACAAGCGACATAAGTTTAGAAAAGCACTCTAAAGAGACTAGGAAAGTTGAAACCACCTCCCTTCATAAAAATGTGAATCCTAATGTGTGCCTTACGAGGACTAGAAGCACCTCTAGGAGCAGACTAAAGCCTAAGAGCAATACAAGGAACAATAGAGTCTCGATTGCCTCTAGGAGTAGTAGCTTGAATAAAGAGAAGAAAGTAGAAGAACACCCTAGGAATTTACTTTTTGAATAAGAAAGACATCTCATCTGAATGTAATGAACCTATGAAACTTGCTAAGTCTAATGAATGTGTTGAATCTCTTTGTTTAACTTGCAAGAAATCTTTAACTAATGTTCATGATGATTGTGTTTCTAAGAATGAGATTGTTAAGCTTGTTAAGAAGAATGTTCCCAAAAGAACTTATGCTAAACGAATAGGAAGACTAGTTGAGAGACTTAGGCTTTACACTAACGATAGGGAGCATAATGTTTACTTTAGGGATGACATTTGGAAACCCACGGGTAGAACTTTCACACTCGAGAATGGTACAATGAGTGACCAACCAGAATACCAGGTTGAAAATTCTTTGAGTGTGATCCGGTTTTACCTCTAACCCAAAGGAACCAAAATCAAAGCGGTTTCCAAAATCTTCTTACATTGTGCTGAGTTATCGAAATATGTCTTTGGATCGTCGACTGGGGTTGCTCCAAGCACATGAGGGAATCTGAAGTTCTTGATCAATTTGTACGGAAATTCATGGGAACTGTTCGATTTGGAAATGATCATGTAGCAGCTATCATGGGTTATGGAGATCTACCTTTTGGAAATTATTTGATCACTTGGGTTTACTATGTCGAAGGGTTGGGACACAATTTGTTTTCGGTCGAGGCGGTTACGTGATGCGGATTTAGAGGTTGCTTTTAGGAAAAATGCTTGCCGTTAGAAACTTGGATGTAGCGATCTCTTAGCTGGGAATCGTGATACAAACTTGTATGCTATCGACATCAATCAAATGGCCTCTTCATCACCAATATGTCTTATGACACGAGCATCGGAACAGTCACGGTTGTGGCATAGAAGGCTATCCCATCTCAATTTTGACACCATCAACAATCTTGCCAAAGACAACATCGACAACGGACTTCCAAAGTTCAAATACACCAAGGATCACTTATGTCCATCATGCGAACAAGGAAAAAGCAAAAGAGCATCATATAAACCCAAATCATTACCTAGTTAGGAAGCAAAGTTGCATATGTTGCACATGGACTTATGTGGCCCAATGAGAGTTGAAAGCATTAATGGGAAAAAGTATATTCTTTATTAAATCGATGATTATTCAGATATACATGGGTTAAGTTTCGAGATCAAAAGGCGAAGCACCGAGGCATCATCATCACCTTTCGAAACGATTCAAGTACTTCTTCAAACTCCGATGGGGTTGTAAGAGCGGAACAACGGCACTTGAATTCACAAATCATGAGTTAAGATCTTATTTTGAAGATGTTGGAATCACACATCAGACATCAATTGTTAGAACTCCACAGTAGAATGGGGTAGTTGAAAGAAGAAATAAAACTCTTGTGGAAGTTTGCTGCACAATGCTAATCTATTCTAGTGCACCGTTATTTCTATGGGTGATGTTGTTGCCCTGCTTGTTTCACTCGAACCGATCCTAATCCATCCAGATTCAATAAAACCCCATATGAGCTTGTGAACAATAGAAAACCGGATATCTCTTACTTTCCGCGTGTTTGGCTTTGTGCTATCCTACGAATGCCGAGAGAAGATCTTGGAAATTGAAAGCAAAAGGTGATATTGGAATCTTCATTGGATATTGAGATAACTTCGAGGGCATTCAGGGGGTATAACAGGAGAACTAGGAGGATCATGGAGACGATGAATGTGAAATTTGATGAACTTTCACATATGGCTACGAGACTCGCTCTAGAACCCACTAAACCCTTGAACTTACGGACACATCGATTCGGGACTCGTACCTCAACGAGCTCAATCAACTTCGTTTGACAATCCTAAAGAACAAGAATGGGAGAATTTCTTCAAGTTAATGTTCGATGAATACTATGGTGGAACTTCGACAAATGCATCAAACCATCATTCGCGCACCCGCTCAAAATCATCCTCCACCACCAGCGATGCATCTACTACGGTCGAAACCAATGCACCAACTCCATCAACATCATCTACATCTACTCAGCTATTGCACCCGTTCTACCGGTGAGTTGATGAGCAAAACCAAAACCAAAGCGATGCAGCGTTAGATGAAGACTTATTTGAAAACCGTTTGCTACGGAATCAACTGAATCATCTTCTAGCTTACGAGAACCATCTAATTCGCATACGTATAACCAACGGTATCCTTCTACTCTGAAGTGGACAAAAGACCACCCAATTGAACAAGTTATTGGTGAACCTTCAAGGCCAATCAGGGCCGAGGCCCAACTTGCCACCGATGGCGACTTATGCATTTACCTTTGCTCAATTAGCAATATAGAGCCAAAGAACATTAGCGAGGCAATGGCAGAACCCGCATGGATAGAAGCGATGCGGGAGGAACTTCTCCAATACCGTCTACATGACTCTTGGGATATGGTTCCAAGACCCATTGACGTTCGCGTCATTGATCTTAAATGGTTATGGAAGAAAAAGGGATGAAGAGATGGTGTCATTAGCAACAAAGCTCGTCTTGTGGCCAAAGGATCTGAGACAAGAGGAAGGGATAGACTTTGAAGAGTCATTAGCACCGGTAGCTAGACTAGAAGCGTCGGGGATTTCTTAGCCTATCACGCTCACAAAAACATCACGGTTTATCGGATGGACATTAAGAGCGTTCTTGAATGGAACTCACGAAGAAGAATACGCGTGAGTCGACGAAGGCTTCATAGACATGGAACATCCAGACTACGTCTACAAACTCAAAAGGCAATCTATGGTTTGAAACAAGCTCAGAAGCGTGGTATGTGTGTCCTCTTTCCTTATACTAAACAATTTCACCAAAGGAACAGTTGATCCTACCTTGTTTACACAAAATGCAAAAACGACATTTTGATTGTTCAGATTTACGTGGGCGACATCATCTTTGGGTCCACTAATCCGAATCTTTCAAAACATTTTGAAAATCTCATGAAAAGCAAATTTGAAATGTCCATGATGGGGAACTAAAATTCTTTCTTGGTTTACAAATACATCAATCCCCACGTGGAATTTTTATAAATCAAGCTAAATACACAAATGAGATTTTGAAAAATCATGGTATGGATAATTGTGACTCGGTCGGAACACCAATGGTAACTTCACCAAAATTGGAGCCGATTTGTTTGGGAAACCTATTGATCCGAAGAAATATCGGAGCATGATTGGTTCTCTCATGTATCTTCACTGCTAGTCGACGGATATTCATTTTCTTTGTTTGCTTATTAGCGCGGTTTCGGGCAAAGCCTACCGAACTGCACCTCAAAGAGGTTAAACGGATCTTTCGGTACATGAAGACATCCATTCACATGGGACTTTGGTATCCGAAGGAATCCGGATTTGATCTGCCTTTAGGATCGCGGACCCGCAGCGGTGATCAAGTTACGACAAAAAGTACATCAGGAGGCACAATTTTGGGTGAAAAGTTAGTAAGTGGTCTTCAAAGAAACAAGATTGCCTTGCACTTTCAACCACTGAAATTTGAGTATGTGTCTCTTTCTGCGTGTTGTGCTCAAGTTCTATGGATGAGAACACAACTCACAGATTATGGCTTTACTTTCGATAAAAAACCTATGTATTGTGACTCGAAAAGTGCCATAGCCATATCATGCAATCTGTTCATCACTCAAAGACTAAGCATATCGTGTCGCTATCACTTCATCAAAAGTCGTCGAAAATGAGTGCTTTGAATTATTCTTAGTGAAGGCAGTTACCAACTTCGTCTATTTACTAAAGCCCTTCCAAAGAAAGGTTTGACGATTTAGTTAGGCGACTTGGAATGCGAAGCCTAACCCCGAGGAGTTAGAGCGTCTTCGAATCTTCTTGAAAATGATTTTCCAAAAGCTTCATTTGTAAATATTTTTTTGAAAAACAAAATACAAAATTTGAAAAACCAACAAAAGCAAAATATAAAAATATAAAACTTTCAAAAATACAAAAACAATATAAAATCAAAAATCCAAAAATATTCTTCTCCGACATGTCTCTCATTATAATCGATATTACATGCGTTTCTAGAAATGTCATTCAACAATGATACGGTATGTCAGGATGCTTGGCGAGAGTTCTTTAATGTTTTTAAAACATGTGCGTTTCTCAAAACTTCTTAAACTATGGCTTTAGTATACTTGATCGAAACCAGACTAAATGATGACTTTTGATTATTTTCAAATCAAAACTTCGTGCTTTTAATGAAAATCAATTGTCGCTTGATTGCACTACATTTAAAAAAAAATGGTGAGAAATCATCATCATCTTGAGCACCTTTTCAAGATTGTTCAAAAGATTTTCAAAATCTTTCAAAATATTTTGTGCTCAAGATAACTCCCTCTAAAACCCTTTAATTGATTATGCTTTATTAAAGGGGAGTATAAAACTAAAATGTTCCAAATTCATGCTTAAATCAAATCCGTTTGTCTCCCCGAAAGATTCTAAAATGTTGTTTAATCCGTTGATATCAAAAATATCACGAATATGCTATTTTTGAGGGAGAGGAGACGTGATTAAAATGTGATCAAAAATGTTTAATGATCGGTGTTTGAATCTCATAATGAGCTCGACTTCGGTCGGAACCAATGAATTGACAGGAATCAATGTTAGTAAATGTACCATCTCGAGAAACTTGTGATAGATATGCACTTTCATGGGTCTAACCTCATTTTCAAGGAGTGTTTACAACTTCAAGTTAGTTATTAGAGCTAGTTGTCACCTAAAAGCTGACAATGGAACTCTTTAACTGAGCAAGCGTAACCGTGTCTAGGTGGGAATTGTCTATCATGAGCGATCAATTCAAAAATCACGAACTCTACCCTATATGTGCAGATTTCTGTCAAAACTTATAAGCACATATGAAGGGGAGTGTTTCTGAAAATATAAAACTCTCGGAGTGTTTCAAACATGTTTTCTATCATAAACACTCAGTGAGATTTTCAAGAAAAATGGTTTTATGGCAACATGGGACAGTCATGGAGTTATAAGGTGACTAAGGATAGGAAATTCGTCCTATGATCCGCCGAGCGGAGGGATCTACCAAGGACAATACAAATAGTTAGTATTAGAAGTCCTCAGGTATGATTGAAAAAAGGAGTAATGTGAGAAAGGAGAAAGAAGGGGTTGAAGAATTAAAAGAAAAGTAAAAGAAAGGGTGAAAAGAAATAGCCCTCCATAATCAACCTTAGAGCCGAAACCGGGTTCAATTCATGCACTCTTGGTTGTCACTTAGATGACAGGTATTGAAGACAAAGGCGTCATGGACCCGGTGGCCCTGCACCTAAACCTTCTAGCCACTCAATTCCTCTTAAAAGGATTTGTTTCATTCTCAGTGGGAACCCTACATAATCTATCGACTTTCTCTTAGAGATCGTTGGTATTGAAGAAGGAGACCCTCTCCTAGTCTCCTTTCAGGAAAACCAAAACGCACTATTGAGTCTAGAGCCACGAGATTCATCAAAAGATCTCATAGGAACACTTGACATGACATAAACTTGTTGTTCATCAATAAAGACACAAGTGATATATTATAGAGTCCTATGCAGATCTTAGCAATCTGCCAGAACATTTATGAGAGGTTTCACAATTGTGATCTCGGTGATTGAATGGAAACTCTGCGGTCAACATCAAGCGACCACGATGGCAGTCGCCGGTAACTCCCGTGGATTACGCAAGTGTGTCTCAAGCGGTCTACGATCGTGGGGTGATGCTTGATTGTACCTCGTGACTCATCAGAGCTGTAGATGTACCGGTATATCGCGTTATCTCACTTGTGGGACTCCGATTCGAGCGGCCTTTGTGAGAATTAGAGGCGTGTTTTCACACTATCTTTGTTAACACCCTCGAAATTCAAACTTGTAAGTGCGGGAATCCGCTTATTACTAACATGTTTTATGTTTTCTTCTTATGGAAGCTCGGGCCGGATGGATCGTCTGACTTCGCCACATGCTCATACCAACAACACATGAAAGTTCTCATCAAAATCAAAGGCTCCTCAAAGTTAAAGATGATTCTTCGTCAATGTCAAAGAATCTACAAAGTTTAAAGACTAGAACTTCATCATTGGTAATCAAAAGACAAATAGAAGTGTGAGCATGGTGGAGAAAGGCGTGGAGACACCTAACCAACGAAGTTGACAACGCGGAACAACCACATTAATTGATCACAAAGCATGAAGGAACAAAAAATCAAGACTATTCTATATCTACGCACAAAGTTCAAGCTCGAGAAAAGTAAAGACCTAATCAAGTGGAGCATCATTTGAATGACCACCCTTAGGGGGAGATTGTTAGCCTTAATAGTTTTTATTAGAAGTGATGGTCATTCCGTTTAGGAACTTTGTAGCGTGTGTTAGATATCGTGATAGAATAGTCAGCGGGCTGGTATGTATTGGGCTAAGCTAAATGGCTAATAGTTAAGTTATGCTAGCCTTTCATCATGTGTTATCCAATCCAAGTCCACGAGGCCCAAGCCAAAGCCCATTAGGGTGTTTATGTAATGTACTATATAAACCTCAAAAGTCTCATTTGAGGGGTGTGAAGTGTGTGTGTGTGTTCTTCCTTTGAAATAAAACATCTATTGTTTTCATCTTTATCTTCACATACACGATCCATATAACATCAAGTCACCATCTTTCTCATCTTTTCTTTCTTCATCTTATACATAGCGTGTGTTTGGTTTTACGTGGTTATACTTGTGTTAGGTGTTTGGGTTTGTGATAAGGTTGATAAAAGTGAGGTCCTACAAACTTCATTCAAGTCCGGGTCTTCATTCAAGTCTGGGACTTGTGTAGCCTTGCCCATTTTGTCCCTTTCGGACGTCCCGCGGGTATTTTTGAGATAACGGGGTTCGCGTGTGTCCCATCGCCGAGGTTGGTATATCGATCTCAACCCGTTATCATATTATTCTTGACAAGCGGCGATGCTTTGGTAAAACATTCTTGAATTTCGAATGTCATCTCTTGGTAGTATCATGATGATGATGATGATGATGATGATGATGATGATAATCATCATCATCATCATCATCATTAACTGGAAAACATCTTTGAGGCGTTGGCCTATTGATATTGAGCCCACGGAACATGTGGGGTTCTCCAAAAATATTAAGTTCTTCGATTGAATGGGAAGCGTCCACGAAATCATTAAAAGTAGTATATTACAATGCAGCCGTAAATAAATCTCGATATTAATGGGAAAACAACTTGATAGTTATAAATTTACTTACCATGATATACATAGTATTACATCTCGTGAAAGCATGGCGGTCAGTAAAAATTAATGCGCAACTTATGGCTACAATCTTCTACGGTGATAAACGAGTGGAGTTCTTTGTGCATGAGTTTGAAAGCATGGTGAGAAACTTTATAACGGAATTTTAACTAATACTTTTTTAATACAATACATAACAAATTTTATAACACACTTTTTTTTAACTAATACTTTTTAATACTTTATAACGGAAAGCCTGGAGGCTATATTTACCTCTTATGCGATAAATGGGCAATTCTACGATACATCCTGTGAAAACCGAAAGCACGAAAATACAAAAAATTCAACAAATACTTTATATTTACATTTTACAACCTTTTTTTACTTTTCTTTTACACAACACATTATGTTTCATTTACAACTTAAATATACAAAATACTTTTTTTTTTTTTACAAATTTCATTCTTATTTTTACAAATGATACATTTTTACAAAATACCCAACCCTTTACAAAAATACTTTACATTTTAAAGAAAAAAAAAGGTAAAAGCAGCGTTTCTCTCTCTCACTTATCACTATCTCAACTCTCACCTCACACACACTCGTTTATCACTCTCTCTCTCGATCTCATCTCTTTTTCTCTCTGTAATATAGATCCATGGTACGTTTGGGTTCTTACTAGCTGATTATATGATGTTTATCACGCGTTTTATGTGATGGTGAGTATGTTTATGTTGGTAAAATTAAAAAAACGCCTAATTTTTTTTTAGGGTTTGGGTATTTGGGTTCTGTGATGGTGAGTATGTGATGTTTGTATGATTTATGGGTGATTTGTGGGTTTAATTAAATAGATGCATATAAAAATTAGCGCCTAAATTTATTTTTTAGGGTTTGGGTATTTGGGTTCTGTGATGGTGAGTATGTGATGTTTGTATGATTTACTGGTGATTTGTGGGTTTAATTAAATAGATCTGCTATAAAATTAAAACTAAATTTATTTTTTAGGGTTTGGGTATTTAGGTTACGTGATGGTGAGTATGTGATGTTTGTATGATTTACGGGTGATTTGTGGGTTTAACTAAATAGGTTTGCTATAAAATTAAAGCGCCTAAATTTATTTTTAGGGTTTGGGTATTTGGGTTACGTGATGGTGAGTATGTGATGTTTGTATGATTCCAGGGTGATTTGTGGGTTTAACTAAATAGGTCGCTATTCAAATTAAGCGCCTAAATTTTTTTTTTAGGGTTTGGGTATTTGGGTTCTGTGATGGTGAGTATGTGATGTTTGTATGATTTAAGGTGATTTGTGGGTTTAATTAAATAGATCGCTATAAAAATTAAAAAGCTAAATTTTTTTAGGGTTTGGGTATTTGGGTTCTGTGATGGTGAGTATGTGATGTTTGTATGATTTCTGGGTTTAATTAAATAGATGCAGCTATAAAAATTAAAAGCCTAAATTTATTTTTTTAGGGTTTGGGTATTTGGGTTATGTGATGGTGAGTATGTGATGTTTGTATGATTTCTGGGTGATTTGTGGGTTTAATTAAATAGATGCACTATAAAAATTAAAAAGCGCCTAATTTTTTTAGGGTTTGGATCTTTTGGTTACGTGGTGGTGAGTATGTGATGTTTGTGGTTTATTTGTGGGTTTAATTAACTGGTAGGGTACAAAGCGCTTATGTGAGTTAGTGATTATGTGATGTTATGTGGCTACTTTGAGTTGTGTGGGTGCAAGCGGGTAGGTTAACACCTTGTCTGCCACCATTGAGTGGTATGAATACACCTACGGCCTCCCGGTACTGAGCTGGTGTGGTTTCTTAGCAAGCGCTATGCACACAAGCGGTGCACACAAGCGGATGCACACAAGCGGTGCACAGGCTCAAATGGACCCGTTCCAATAGTACTTTACGGGTTGGGTTATATTAGTGTGCCTAGTTTTTAGATTAACCCTCCTAGTTTTAGAGGGTTTGGAGATGAAATTGCTTATGAATCACGAAAATAACAAAGCTGCTTATATGCTTGATAAGCGGTTTGTTTATTTTAAAATTGTTTGAAAAAATAAAAATAATAAAAGCGGTATAAGGCAATGATGATTTAAAAAAACATGATTTTGGCTTGGCATTTCGAATGGATGGCAAAAATTTTATTTTGCAACCTTTGATGTTATGACATATATGATAATATGTGAAACTTAATCTGAGCCTAATGTTATCTCTATTATTAATGGGTAAAATTGTCATTACCTCTGGTGATTGAGACATATCAGTGACCTAAGATATTTTTGTTTCTTTGTGGTTTGTTACTTGCGGCTTGTGTTTCACTTGGCTTGTGTTATAACCCAACCCTATGTACTAGAGATGGTTAATCTAAAAAACTTGCCACAGTCAATATAACTGACCTATCGTAACTTGTGGAATCTTCACTTGTTGTAACTTGGTGAACACAGTGTGTAACTTGGGGGTACTTTGAAAACCCTTTGTTTGTGGTGAGAGTAACTTTGTGGTAATTTGTGATGTGATCTTTGCCTGGTGATGAAATTTGAATATAACATGGGAGGTTCACTACCTACCATTTTGAGATTCTTCACTTGTGAGTTCACGTAGTTTGGGAATCTTACTTTTGCTTTTGGTACTTGCTTGTGAACATTGTGAAACATGTGTTTCACTTGGGCAATCTAACTTGGTTGCAATCTGGTATTATGCAATCGTGATCACATTGCACTTGTGTGCAATGCACTTGCTTATTCTACAGTTTGGGAATCTTATACGCTTTGGTACTTGCTGTGAGACATTGTGAAATGTGTTTCACTTGGGCAATCTAACTTGGTTTGCAATCTACGGTATTGTGCTGTCGATATATGCACTTGTGTGCATGTCTAACATACTTGGAAAAAAATTTCAAAAAGCGATGACATTGGTTTTATAGCAGAAAGGATGGCAAAGGGATATTTTTATCACTTTGCAACCTTCATATCCGAGCCTAACACTTTTCTATCAATTGTGCAATTGGTTTTCTAAATCGGCGATGATAATCTAAGCCTTTGTGCAATCTGTTTGTGTGCTAATGCAATGCTGCGTGTGCTAATGCAATCTGCTTGTGTGATAATACAATCTGCTTGTGTGCTTATGCACTTGGACAAAAAAAAAACTAGGCGATGATGATTACTCTGTCACAGGCTCTGCTGCAGCTTTGTGTGCTAATGCACTTGGACAAAAAACTTGGACATTGGACAAAGCGCTTGTGTGCTTATGCACGGACAAAAATATACTTTTGGGACAAAATATCGCTTGTGTGCTTATGCACGGACAAAAAAATATATTTGGGACAAAAGCGCTTGGGACAAAAGCAAGAACAAAAAGGGGACAAAAAGCGGAAAAAGTACACTCCCACTAGGGAGGGTTTGCTTGGATAAGAGGTGACTGGATTGATAGTAGCTTCAATTGTTATCTCTCACAAGTGTTTTTATTCGTTATATCCTATGTATGATATAGATGTAGCTCCTATAATATTCCTCGTATATTTAGAATCCACATCTATTGGCCGTACTTCTCAATTAGTTTTTTTGATTAATAAATTATGGGATTGTCTAGCAGGTGCGAGGTGGCATTTGGTTAAGAAAGAGGACCACTTAAAGTCTTAGAAAAATATTTTTTATTGAAAAGTGTGGGTCCTGAGTATTTAAATTATTTTTTAATCTTTACATTTTGTGGGTCGCCGGTAGCAGCAGTCTTGCTGGGGCCTTTGGTTAGGTACAATCCATAAATTATAAACAAGTTGAGTGAGTGTTGTTGTTTGCTGTTTTCATTCAAAGCATTTTTCTTATCAAGTGCATCTAATAAATTATTTTTTGTTGACTTTGAATGACCGTTTCCTACAAACTACCCATTAGTTTGTCTAATGGGTAGTTTGGCGTGTAGAATAGTCCTTGGGGTTGTTTTTGGGGGTCTTTGTTTGCCAACCATCTTGTTGGGGAAATTTCCTTTGTGATTATGGTTAGTGGTAACTACGTCGTGGTTATTGAACTTAATATTTTTCTGACACTAACATATTTGTTTTGAATCAAAATATAAAAAATATATAAAAAGATCAACATATTAGAAGTCGTATTTTCCTAAACGATGTAAACATCAATTGTTTATTAAAGAAATACATAAAAGGTCTATTTATTTTTAGATACGTAACCATATAAATGAAGTAAGCTTTTGCTTTTTCAATAGTACGTGGTATACATTTTGCAGTCATTAGATTTAATGAAATAATAAATTGATCTTCTAATGTTTCATTTTTTTTGAGCATGCATTTGTGTTTTTAGTATGTGTGCGTATGTATTAAAGTGGTACTCAAGAAATATATCTTTTGCTAATTGACAAGAAAAGAGGCTTAAGGCATGTGAACATTCATATGGAAAAGGTATGCTATGCTCTTGAGTTTATTTCTTGTATTTGGAGATCGAGTTCTATAGCCCTTATGTTGAGATTTTGGTCGAGTTCTATAGCCCTTATGTTTTGGTTTTCTAGTGTGCGTATATGTTTTAATCTATATCGGTAGTTGTGGGTTTGGTTAAAAAAACATATATGTTTTGTGTTTGGATTAAAAAACATATATGTTTTGGAAAGATACATATATGTTTCGCATTATAAAACCTTTGTTTTGTGTTTTGGAGTATAAAACATATATGTTTTGTGTTTTGGATTATAAAACATATATGTTTTGTGTTTATGATTAAAAAACATGTTTACATCATTAATTAGTTTAATATACCCAAGATTGTGCATATGCGTTATGTTAGTTGTGTGATTAATTTTCGTTTCTTATTTGTTTATGGTTTAATTGTTTCCGTGCATGCTTGTTTCAGATAGATTGATGAAGATGATGATATCATTTAAGACCGGGAAGTGGATGAACACGATTATACATGAAGATAATTTGCGACTTTTGGAGATATATAATTATTGCATGTATTTTTGTACTTGTAATCAAGTGAAATGTAACATTTAAGTATATCAATCTTGATTTTCTTTTTATAATGATTTATGTTCTTTAATTTGTGTTTCAAACTTTAAAAAAAAAATACTAATAATCTTGTAAAAATATTGGTTGGTGGATAAAAAAAAAGTGTTAGCTAAAAAGAACATGTATGTACTTTGACTAATTGAAAACATGTATGCACCTTGACTATTTGGGAAAAAAAAACATGTATTCTCCATGACTAAAAAACATGTATGCACTGAAAACATGTTATCGTTAAAATTAAAAAAAAAAAAAAAAATCAGAATTTTTAGATTTATAAAAATCGGGAATTATTAAAAAAAACAAAAATAATATGAAAATGTCTTTTACTATTATAGCCTTTTAAATTAAATAAAAATAATAAAATGCTATGGAGCATTAAATTATCATTATTATTATTATTAGTTGTAAAAGGTGGTTCATGATTCTGCTTTACTTGAGGTTCTACGAAAATAAAGTCATATATATATATATATATATATATATATATATATATATATATATATATATATATATATATATATATATATATATATATATATATATATATATATATATATATATATATATATATATATATATATATATATATATATATATATATATATATATATATATATATATATATATATAGTGTCAAAACATTCAGATGGGCGGGTATGACTTTTGGTTTTTATTTTTATTATTTAGTGGATCAAATATATACTAAAAGTAATTAAAAGGTAAATGAAAGGGTTAAGATATATAGTTGATGTTATCATAATTATTAAACGACTAAAAGCGTGTAAGTTCTTTGATTTGTGGTTTTTATTTTTAGGATTTAGTAGAACAAATATATAGTTAAAAGTTATTAAAAGTTAAATTAAACGGTTAAGAAGTATAATTGATGTTACCATAATCCATAAAACGGCTAAAAGTAGGTAACTACTTTCTAACATTTTGTTCTAAACAATATTAATCATGAACATCTTTTACATTTGATAATATTATTAACATTTATTATTATTATTTTGTTTTTATTAATTATGTTTATTTAGTTATTGTATAGGTGTTTTAACTGTTATTTTACCAAATTTAAATGATGGCCAATTTGAATTATCGTGAATGGATTTATGGTTTTGTTTGATGTTTCTGTGATGAGAATATGTATGTGTGGGTTACAAGTGGAGTTTTTTGTTGATACCCTTTCATTGTTAAGTGGTGATGTTTATTTGTTTTACGGGAATAGGGAAAAAGGTTTTGGTTATATGCTTTTGATAACGATGATATAATCCTTACAAAGGTGGTATTCAAAGCGGTGGCTTTTAAGGATGCTCAACTACCATTTACTTAGTTAGAGCGTTATTCTTGTTTTTGTTGAGTTATTAAATTTTATTATTTAAATTTGATATCATTTATTTCTTACTTTACATTATAATTATATTACGGTGTGTTCACGTGTTTTAATTATTTTTTTTTTTTGTTTGAAGGAGTACTTACTACTTTTTGCATGGACAATTGTTTGTCGTTGTTTAACACAAACATAACTTAAATGTTGATGTTTACATTATTTTATATAAACTTCATTTTTGTGAATTATATTATAACTGATTTTCTATAGTTTATATCCATTATCTAAATATAAGTTACGAATATATAATGTTGATGTGGAAATTCATTAAATTGTTTAAAGTTCGATGCATTGTAAGTGTTTTGTATAAAAGTGAAAGTTGATGATGTGTGTCCTTGATGTGGCGGTTGCATTGAGCCCAAATTGATTCAATGCAGCCCTAATTGAGAGAAAGAAGTGCTTCATGTCACGTTCAGCAATATAAGAAGGATATTTATGAGCAATATAAGAAGGATATTTATGAGGTAGAAATAGTTATTCCATTGGTAAAATGTGAAAAAGCAAATAAAAGAATTATAACAAATAATAGTAGGTTTGAATGAACAATTTCAAGTGGTTGTGTAAGATCACCATTGTTAGAATCATTCTACTAATTTGGCATTACTTGTACAATTTTATCAGATACACTTGTTGTAGGCCTGATTTTTGTTCCAATTTACTGTGCATTGTTCGGTTATGTGAGAAGCTTTGCTCAATTGCAAGAATGAAATACGTCTTATATATATATATGCTTTGTGACACAGTAGATGAAGATGAAACTTAAGACATAGTCTTTGTAGATGGAAGTTGAAACTCACAACATGGTCTTAGTAGATATTATTAATATAGATACATTAGCTGACATATTGTTTTGGTTAGAGAGTATGGATCTAGTGAGAAAAATTATTTAAGTGAGAAAGAGTAGAAAGAATTGTAGCCACATATTTCAAATAAGAAAAAAATAATAATAAGGAGATGCATCTATTTTTATGGATGCATCTAATATTTGTGGTTGTGGTTTGTTCTTATTCTTCTCATCTTAAAAACAAACTTACCTTTCATCTTTAGCATCCTCTCATGAAGTTCAAAAGCTGAAACTAAACCAAATCTTGTTTTTATAACGTGATAACCCGATAAGCGAAGTTAAATTTTCCATAATCCTACATGGATTTGTCACACTTTTAACACATTCAGCTATAAGTTCTTCTTTTTCCTATTCTTGAGTGAAGAATGGCAATGTAATGGGATTACACGTAAATAGGTTAAGATAACCACTATTTCACCATGCTATTCATTTGGTACAAACTACCAGTAACACAACAACCACAATGTGATGTAAACTCAAATTATCATTGCCCAAGTGTTGCCTCTAAATTTTACAATTATACATTACAAAGATATTAAAGATGAGTGATACTTTTCTAAACATAATTGATTAGTATTAGTTAAACAAATAGTGTCTAAAATCATATGCTTGTGCAAAATGAATCCACCGTTAGCTTGTGTAACCAAAACCAACCATTATCCAATAGCTAAGTAGCAAAAACTATGGTGCCTTGAAATACAACATTGAGTTTCTAGTTGTTTTAAACTGTCATCTCAGTTGTTGACGATGAGCTGCTATGAACAACGACCGGATTGAAATAGGGTAAGATTTTCTCATCTACGTAACATCAATTGTCTAAGCTAGTTTTAAAAAGATTAAGAAAAAGGAAAAAAAGTTGGCATGATTAGTAATGTACTAAAGTTAGCAATGAGATACCATGTTGCATAGAAGGTGGTCACGTACCCAACATACTTGGAACCTGCACCAAAAAAACAAAAAAAAATGGTAATTAAGAAAAAAAATTAGATATACTCGTGTTATAACTCCATTCTACCACCCAAGTTGTGTCGGCTACTCATGCTATTAGCCTGCATAAGATGACTAATAAGATTGTAAGTACATTAATATTGAATAGCATACGTAACATTCGCAATCTGTTTCCAAGTTTATCAGTGGCATCTTATGAGAAAGCTAGTATGAGGGCTGTTAGGTTTTTCTTTCTGAACAACTTAAATTGTTACTAAGCTGCAATAATTGGTTTTAATGTTTAGGTAAATTATTACTTATCAAATTAGTATGCCTCACGATACTCTAACTTTGACGTTATGATCAAAGAAAACCATTGGTGCAGTGGTTGTTTGGGTTGACTCCATTGGTTGCCTTTGTTACATATCTAGTCACCATAATAAACCCTAACGATACTTTCGACCTTTCCACGACCAAGACCAGAACCTCTTATTCCTATACTTTGCTCATAAGATTATTATATTATCTTAACTCGCAACTCTTAATCTCTACACCAACCAAAAAAAAGTTCCACCATCTTTTTCACAATGAAACAACCTTTAGTGTTATGTATATTTAGACCAGCACCCCATCCTTAAAAAAAGGATCCCTAAGTCATCAGGAACCACTTTCTTCTTTAAAATTAGAAACTTCGACCATTCAACATCTACACTTCTAACAACAAATGATTATCACTAAGTCATTACGAAACACTTACCTTAATCAAAGATCAACAAACTATTTCACCTTATGCTAAGTTCTTTGCTATCCTATACTTATCTCAAACCTTTCTCTGGGTTCGAAAAATATCAAGTAAATTTGTTAATGGCTTGGCGTTTCGCCGGTACTACTTAAACTAACACCTTTTACTTGTTAGAGAGTGCATCAACTAAAGAGGAGAGATAAGACTAATGTTTGGTATAATAGCGTTTAAATCATAGATACAAAAAAAAATTTATTACCTCCTTTGACACTTTTGAAATTTGTGTTTTTCCAAGCCAAACCATATTGATATGTATCTATGTTTCCACGACGGGAAAAAAGAAGGTTTTGTGAAGATGAAGTAACACATACATAGAGTCTTGTTGCGTTATTATTGAGGGACGACAGGCAATTAAGGGATCTCAAGTAAGAATTCACTCATGAAGAAAACACATTTAAATCCCTTTTTTTCAAGTCTAGCAGTCTTCTCAACTAATGTCTAAATGAATTTCCTCTAAATAGCAGTCCGATACAACAACCTATTTCCTTAAAATATCTATACTTGTTTAAGTGAATTCAAACACCCCTATGACTGACCCATTTTTAAAAATTGAATTCAAACTTTCATCATGTAGTCACATAATCAAAAAATTAAAACCGACTCCAAAGACCCATATCAGTTTCTACTTCCTATTTCAAAGGAAAATGAAATATGTAGTATTTTAAGTGAATCAAAACACCCCCATGACAGACCCATTTTTAAAAATTGAATCCAGACACCCCTTTTCATCATATAGATACATAATCAAAAAACTAAAACTGACTCCAAATACCCCTACGACACAACATTAAAATGTCTAATGTTACTGCCGTGATGCGACTAAACGCCCGGGTTTGTTGCAACTGATCTCTGAACAGCGGAAACACCATCCACAAATTTTGTCCGGAAAAGGACATTGGCATTGTTGAACAATCCTTCTTTCGAGAGACAACAATAAACTGTGAATAAAAAAAAGTTGATCATTTTGGTTACTACAGAGCAACAATAAATGAACTTACCTAAGCTAATGTATACCTGTGAATGCGGAAAATGAGATTTGATCATCCTCCAATGTTTTGTGTGTGACTTAAATCAAGAGCTGCATCAACCTGCTCAAGAAAAAACATAACGCAATGTTTTCGAGACTTTCTATAAAAATTTATTTATGAAAAACAAATTCGCCGAATACCTCGTCTAGTATATAAATTGGAGTTGGTTTAAAGAGAAGCAATGCCAGGATTATGAAAGAGCAAGTAGAGATCTTTGTCCTCCAGTAAGTTCTGATAATGACTGTTTCCAAACGCCCCCTAATGCCACACGGACCTCTAAACCATAGAAACAAGTACGGAAGTACCTCCCTCTACCTATTACAAAAAGATATAAAGTTGAGGGTATACATCAAAGTAGCCAATTATTGCAAAAAATATGAAATGTAGACGCAAGTAAAATAACACATTCCTCAATATGATTTCAAGAATTTCATTAAAAAAAAATCATGAAGTCTAGTCATGATACTTACGAAAAGAGAAGTCCAAAAAGTTTTCGAGACGAGCTGTTTTATTTTCTTGCTATTGTTTGGCAATTGAAATTGCATTCGCTTTCGTGTTTTTATTCCTCCATCAATCAATAAAACATGATTAATAAAGAAGGCCTTGGACTTTGTCAAACTCTTAAATCGAGCTCAAACTTCCCCGAAGCGAGCTTGAGCATTATTAAACCTAAGGTTTTCGGAATGACCCCAAGCTAGTGCAACAAGACAATAGTAAATCCATCACCAATTTACAACTATTAATGAATGAGCTATATGCTACTAAGTCACTACTCCACCAAATTCTATCATTCCAGCAACAGAAAATACAGTCACCCACAAAATAATTCTTTGTAGTTACTATATATATTGGAATATCGGATCAGTGAGTTCCAGGTGAAGCTGTTAGGGATCTTGGAGTTGCATACGCAGGGCTACATACATACACACAAAAAATATGGACTGAAGCAGGATGATCAGATAAATCATATATTCAATCCTTAAGCCCAGTTTTTTTACGATTAAGTGTAGGTGTTTATTCTATTGTATCATTCATTCATTTGTCACTCTTACAATCACTTGTTGTGATGAAGGTGTTGTACACTACATATACTGCTGTTCTAGTTCTGGTCGCTAATAATTTGATCAGTGTGGGGATGCAAGGTGCGTGTAGATTCTAAGTTCGAGACAAATTGTGTTCTAGTAAATGCTAAAAGTACATTTCATGAATTTTGTGCTTCACATTGAGAAGAAAGTTTTGAACAAAAAACTATTCTATATTTTCTTTCGGGTTACCTTTCGTTTTAGGCTATAGTTTCCGGGTCTTCATCTATGTATGCCAGCTTTGACATTGTTCAAGTTTCGATGTGATTTTTTTTGCTCGCAGTTCTAGCTTTGCCATTGTGCCCGGTAATAAAGTAGAAAATATAGATCCAAAATTACAGAAAATAGTTGTGCCAATATTTAGCTAGAAAATGTACTCCTTATATTTCTAAATCGTAAAATTTGAGTTATTAAAATTTAGCTGAGTTCTTGAAGTGACTCACCTATTCACCTCAACCCATGTGGCTTCAAGTATCTTTTTTCTTCGCATCAACTTCTTCAATCACAAGCTTAATCTTGGACCTGTCAGTCTAGAAGAACAATAAATTGCTCATAATTCAGAATGAGTGAAAAAAGGACTTTGGGGGCTATCATGAATTGAGAATGTATTTTCACTAACCTCGATGATGTTCTTTTTGGATATCAAGTCATTGTACTCGTCTTCTGTTCTTTCAAACATGGACATAACTTTCTTGTTCACCCTCTTCTCATGGCTATAAGAAAAAGAATAAAGAAAGTCGATATGGTTAAATTACTAAATTTTAATTTTGAAATTTTAGTTTTTCAAGATTGTGAAAGTTTGATCCTTTTTGTGAGTGCAAACAAATTGTAAAGATATGGCGAAAAGTTGCAACAAGATTCACCACTTACTCTGCTTGTTCAGCCTCAAGCTTTTCAAGTTGGTCCCTTGCTCTATATGGATCACGGGATGTAAAATCATAGTCACTTCCACTTCTTCCAAATAACTGTTTTTCAGAAGTTATCCAAGCATGCTTATTAATCAGTTTATCCAAGGATGAAATTGACAGAAAAAGTAGAGATGGTAGTCAGTTTGATAGAAAGGCTATACCTCATTGAGGAAGGCAACAACATAACTATAAATAAAGTCGTGAGCACTTCCGTCTTTTGAACCAGCAAATCTTAACCCTACCAACAGTAATGTTGATACAGTCAGTTCATGATTCCATGTACATAATAAATAATTAAAATTTAAGAAATATTATTCAGCATCAGTTTTTCTGTATAATACTCATCTTTGCTTTCAGAGATGCATCTAGACCTCTGAATATTTGATTATGGAGAATCATTATCGGGTAATATATTTTTAAACCACTTAGCTCAGGACATGGGAATTTAAAATCAATCTTTAATGGTTCTTTATTACCCTCAACTTGATCTGATGTAAATCAGCCTAGTTCATCATCATTGTTAGTGACACCTAGTCCAAATGATGAATCACAACTTCTGCATATAAATGATAAAGCATATGTAAGGTATTGTGTAGTTCACAATAATGGGACAAAAGGGATAACATGTTACTTTTACTTTTCAAACTCAGATCTACATTAAAATCTTGCCCACTTTCTCGAAGTTCCCAATATCAGGCCAACTAAAATATATAAGATCACCTGATGCCTTGCCCTGGCAATTATTGTAAACAAAAGACATATCTCCTGCTTCGGGAATGTGTGTCACACCTGCAGCTAATGTGCCACTGAGAACTTGGTCATCCACACTGAATTTAGCGTCAATTTCCATTACATTTAATTTCCCTAGTGAGGTGATCACACAACTCTTTCAGTTGCTCTCCACTGAAATGTTGCAAGGGTTCAGGAGTCTTTTAACATTATAAGAGAAATTGGTAGATGATAAGTTTAAGTGAATGCAAGTTTAATGACATGTACCTTTGTTAGGCAATCATTCTTTTGCCACTGCCAATAACATAAGACAAACGCAGATGTAAGTATCAGTCTTATATACAAAAGTGAGTTGTAATCATATATCAATAGGAACGTCAATTCTTATACCATATCCGTAGAATCAATAAAATGAAATGGCACTTCGTAAATCATAAATGACTGAACGTAATCGAGTTCTATACTACCTCTGCTGAAATGAAAAGAGGGTTTATGAAAGTTAAGCGTGATGTAAAAAAACGTGTTTTAACAGAGGGTTCATACACAACTACTCTAAAGAACAACGTGGTGAACAAAGATCTGAGCGAGACGGCTGAAAAACTTACATCTGAGAATGCATTGTGTTCAAGTTTTCATTATTATCAAAAAAATTATTTGTAAAAATGTTACCTCGGATTTAGTCTGTGTCATCTGTCATGACATGCCTCTTTCTGTGAACATAGAACCCTCTATTGACTATTACTGAACTTAGGGGTGTCTCAGTAAATGAAAATTTCTTTTAGTGTTTATAATCTGCTTGAGATATTAAAAGAGATATAATTTCATTAATCACCTTCTGAAGTATCACTACGTCATGGTGGTTCCCTATGGAAGGCATACCACTGGATTTTCCCATTGCCTACATCAAAAGCAACAAAATATTGGTTGACTCCTAAAAACACCTGATACGAGAAAAGAAAACATGATAGAGGTAAGTTTGCTCGAAACTACTCTAAATTTATCCACCACAAGCATATAAATGTACCCAATAGAGTTTATGTATGATGGAGTAACTTGCTTCTTGTGCTTCGAATAATTTTTTACGCACCTATGAAATAAGCTAACAAACATAAATGGGAGTTTGGTTCTAATCATGCAATATGATCTTATAACAAAAATTCTGTAAATGCAATATGATCTTATAAACAGGTGTCTTGGTTGTCCTGTCATCAAGCAACGACGTTTGGATTGGACCATTGACTTATGGGCTTTGCAATATGATTAGAATAATTCTTTGTTCCTCTTGCTGATAGATACAATGAAGATAGCGAGCATCCGGATACAACTGTTGAACGCTCTAATACAAAACCGTTGCTTGATGACACGACAGCCAAGACACCTGTTGCGTCTACATCAGCTAAATTGTGAACTTGGCAGGATTTTTTTAACACATGGTCAGTGTACAACTTAAGTAGCTATTTCTTTCCTTTATTTTTTGTCCCTTCACTATAATTATCTTCATTTTGACATAGGAAAATTTTCAAAACTGTCTATAGTTAAACTACTACAACCAAGTTTCTAAACCCTACCTGTCGCAACTAACAAACAATTTCATAAAATCTGATAATTATTTGTGGGCATAAACTTTAACAGAAAACATAAATCTAGAATGAATCATGATGAGAATTCGAAATGTTACTTGCCATCTTGACAGAGCAAGTTCAATGGAGTACAACCCTGACAGAGCAAGTCCAACAATAACAGTGTCTCTATCGCCTTTGGTAGTTTCAGGGATTTAATCTTGAATTCCTTGTTGGTTATTTCCATGACCACGCTGCCATTTTTTAGGGGTCAGAGATATATCCCTCCGATCACCATGGCTAATTGGTCATCCTGTAAAACGGCCACATTTTATTCCAGTTGTGTTAATCTCTAAATGAGTCAAAAGAATCAAGTAAAATGAATAGCTTAATCTTCCCACATCAAATGTGTGAAGTGGATTGAAAGTTAACGTAAATGTATTTTTGGTTTCATTCAAATATTTCAGATACATGTTGTAATGGTACTGATTTTGCAATCAAAATTAACACAACAATTATCTTTTAGAAAAATAGATTGATAAAAAGTTTTTGTCGGTGCCTGGCCATCTTTGGACCGTGTTACAGATGGACCGTGTTCCTAATAGTATGATCATGATGGTTTGAAATATTTATTATGCTTGTCTTAAGAATGCGCCATATCTCCTGATATAAGGAAATAAAAAACTACCTTCATTATTTTGTAGTCTCGCCCGTGTTAATGTTTATGCTTGTCTTAAGAATGCGTCATATCGTTGCTGTAAAAGACTAAAAAAGCTTCCTGGAACAATGCTTCAGTTAATGTTTATGCAGAAAGAAAGATAAGAACTTTTATGTTTAATTCAAACATGTGACAGGAAAACATTTATCAGCTAAACAATATAAACTTAAAAATTAATGCTCACAATAAAAGTAATCACTACTTTCCAACAATCAGAGACGACTCAAGCTACTTACATTCAACAATACGTTTCTGAGCATCACTTAGTCCTGCCGAGTCAGGTGATTCCTTAATTGCCTTAAAAGCTTCATATATTAGGTTTGCTTTGGCCCAATTTTAAGTCAGATTCCACTTTCTCAGGCTGCAAACAATATATAACCAGCATAATCTAATCAGAACATCCACTTCAATTATTATATATTCATATAAATGCAATCTTGTTACCTGACTAAAATGTATATCAATTAAATGAACTTAAAACTATATAGAATAATACATGGAGTTCGTCACTGGCAGAATGGAGCTCGGTAGTATCTTTAACAGCCTTTTAAATGATTAACAGCTCCCCAAACAACAGTCAAAGCCTATGGTCTTCCTCAACAAAACCTATGGCACGTTTAAAAGTCCAAATCATAAATACAAAGCTTCAACCTATTAAGTACATATAATTTATAAAATAAATCGAATCTGATTAGATGAATACTACAGATGAGATTAATCAACAATTCAAGACAGGGCTATGCAAATATTTCTTTAATAAACATAAAAAGTATACTTCACCTAGTCCTATACAACACCATCCCGATCTTCGTTCAAGCATCTATATGCGATTTCTGAAAATTTGGTCATATAGGATGACCCCATATGTTCATTTAAATTAGGTTCAATGATCTTGGCCAAGTTGCCCTTTTCATTGTGTTTTTTAACTGATTTGTTTGGTATGTCCTAAGTACCCATACTGATACCTGATTTTGCACTCGGTTGCGAAGTGACTCGATAAGGGCATCCTTGTCAAATCCCATCTTCATGACCTCTGTCAGAATATCTTCATCAGTCTGCAGCAACAACAAAAAATGCTTTAATTAGCAGCATACTCAAGCACATCCTTACACTTTGTCTTACCCTTGCTTGTTCACTTTGTGCCTCTATCTTTGTATCCAATATCTAATAACACAGTAAATCTTAAAAGTCCACAAAACCTGTTAAACTTAAAAGTCAATAAAACCTGTTAGGGATTAGTATGATTACGATTAGTATGATTACGAATAATATAATGGGGTGTATTTATACACAAAAAATATGTTAAAAATATATAAGGTATAATTATCTTGTAAGGTAATATATATCATCTTTTTTTTTAAATTGTTATTTTCATAATATACATTCCTAAATTATAAACTGCAGAATTTTTTAGCATGACCTTATTTGTATTGATTTGGAACATATAAATCAAAAAACAATTTAGTCTAGTGGTAAGTTGTTTACATAACTTATGAATGACCCAAGTTCAAATCTAATACATGTCTTCTTTTTAATTAAACCAAATTAAAATTTAAAACATGAAAATACAAACCGAATTTTAAAATTAAAAAATATTTAAAATTGTACATAAATTTTAAAAAAAATGCCACATGTCATTAAAAAAATGCCACATAAATAGAATATGACATGGAAATATGACATGGCATTATGGGATGTCAAGTGGTATTTTATGTGGCATGCCTCCTCTTATATATAATGTATAGATATATATATATATATATATATATATATATATATATATATATATATATATAGATCAAATAAGAGATTTTTTAAAGTTGAAAAAATAAGAACCTATACATTGATTAACATGTGGAAATAATACATGTGATAAAAAGAAACTAATAATTAGCTTATAAGGGTGTAATGGGTAATTCACTAATTTCTTAAATGAGTCAACTTTCTCACGCCCTAGTATACAGCTTCTTCTCCTCATAGTTATTTCTCTCTCATCCAAAATAAAAAAAAAAAAAAAATCGCCTCCCTGTATAAATTCTTATGAATCTCATTAAAAAAACTGATTTGTATCCTTAACTATCAAGATCAAAAACATTGATAACAATAAGTCCTATTTGTTGTCACAATCGTCGTGGTCCCTTATCCTAAAACCATTGTTACTAAATCTCATCCCTCGTCCCCTAAACACAAAGTTGAAGGAGAAGATTTGGTTTTGGTTTAATTATGGGTTGAAACCCAAATCATGTACCATGTGGATGACTTGTTTCCTTCAACTCTAGTCTTCAATCTCCACTAAATCCATAAAAAAGAAGGTCATTCGGATGTATCCATAGTGTTACTATAATCTATTAGTTATTGTATCCTGTTTATATGCTTATACGTATCTCTATAGCCGCCGCCGTAATGTATCGAAACAAAACCACGGTCTGTTGTTTTTAATTTGTTTCAGTTGGGTTGTTTATTTGTTTCGATCGGGTATGCATTTATATACTAATATTTTTTCAAACGGTAGGTGTTTATTTGTTTCGATCGGGTAGCTGTTTATATCCTTATTTTTTTTTTATCTAGTAGGTGTTTCTTTGTTTCAGTTAGGTGATGTATCACGATCTATTGTTGTACATGATATGTTTTTGTGTCTAAGACTTTTCAACATTCTCATGTTTCTTATATGTACTTTATTTTGTAACTAAAAATTATTTTGTAACCATGGTTGAATGGTTTTCGGTTTGTGTTCGGTTTCGATCAACGTTCGGTTGTAGCATGTGATACATTCTCTTGGTTATGTATGAGTTCAGTTGTAGATTTTGAGTTATGTAGCATGTGATACAATTGTGGTTGTGTACGGGTTAGGTTGTGTATGGGTTCGGTTGTAGCAGGTGATACATTCTCGTGGTTGTGTACGGGTTCGGTTGTAGATTTTTAGTTTTGTAGCAGTGATACAATTGTGGTTGTGTACGGGTTCGGTTGTGGCAGGTGATACATTCTTGTGGTCGTGTATGAGTTCGGTTGTAGATCTTGAGTTTTGTAGCGGGTGATACACTCGTGGTTGTGTACGGGTTCGGTTGTACGATGTATCGTTGTATCAGTTACTACCTAAAAATCCTTCACAACTTTTATCACTTTGTAAACTCTATTATTGGGTTTCTCATTTCTTAGATCTATTTTTTTGTATTTTCTTGAAAAAAGTTGTCTATGTATAATGATTCTGTGTACATTTATACATTTTTATAAGTTCGGTATCTATTAAGTTAAGTTGTTTTAAATGTATCAGTTGGTACCATTTAATATATTAGTTGGTAATGTATTAGATGGTGCTTTTAACGTACTAGTTATCAAAAAATAGATACATTAAGTTTTTGACTCATTATATGCTGGTAAAAAAAAGAAAACACAAACATTAATGATGAAAAGACAATGTACCAAAATACCCTTGAAGCTCTATTTAATGACTATAGTGTAACTCATTAAGACTAATCTCATCTAATCACCAATTAATAGATCCAACGGTCTAAATTGGTTTTTATTTTTACAACTTTAAAATATTTCTCACATTAACCCTCCCCTATATCTCTATATTATATATAACAGGAGGCGTTACACGTAGATATCATGTAAAACGCGCCATTCTTGCATTAATTCATTATTAGCCATGTCATCACATTGTTTCCATGTAAGCATTTTTAAAATTTATTTTATTCGAAGACATTTAATTAATTTTGAATTTTAGGGTTTTTTTTTCTCGAAATTATTTATGTTTTATTACATTAAATGTTTAAAAATTGTAATTTATGCCACCTCAATGTTACCTCAATGTCCAGTAATTATTTTTATGCCATGTCATCACAAATTAATGCCACCTAAGCAATCATTAATAAATTTCGAATTTAATTTGTACAAAACGGCATGTTGCAAGATTCGAACTTGGGTCTTTAAGTTCAAATGCAAGTGTCTCAACCAATAGTGCCAAGCCATTGATTTGTAATTAAAAACCAAATCCAAATCTATAAACTCAAAAAAAATACAGTAATAAATAATAAAGATTTAACAAGCCAGCCCAAGTCATCCTATATCATTCTACGTAACCTTCTTTAACCTAAAACAAATCCATTCTCCAACCCTAGAACAAAGCGAACTAGCTCAATCATGGATTCGAATTTTAGTCAAGATATTTGGCAATTAAATGAAGGAATGTAAGTGTTTTACATCAATTCTATTTTCTGTATGTTGTTATACTAATAAGTAATGTGTAAATTTTGGTTACAAAACTGTTCATATCGATCGACTTGCAAATATATTTAGGTCTGATAACAATTTCTTAGCCTTCAATCACAGATATAAGCTCACCCACTGGCTCCTGTAATTGAATTAATGAATCATCTGCAGATATGTAAATAATCCGAAGGCTGCGTGCCGCCATGCAATTCAAAGACTCTGGCACTTTTCAAAGCCATCTTTGATGTGTAAGTGTATTTTTTACCATATGCAGATATGTAATGGGCAACACTCCACAACTCTCTGTAGCTAGATCTTTGCATCCTAGCCCTAGGTACGCCTCTTTTTTTTCTAAAAACCTAAGAAAAAACTATCCAGCCTTTGATCTTAGCTCAAACCCTAATTCGATGATAAGCAGTTTCAAACATGTCATCGTTTTCGACCTTTTATTAAAACCGATTATCATATCACTCAAGTTTTGTGTAGGTCATATCTATTGTAGTCCCTCCTGTAGCTAAGAAACCATTTGTCACTTCTTCGATGGCGAAACCGATCTGGAAATCAAGATGGTAGTGCCAAAAGATAATTGAAGAGTGAGAAAGCTGCAATATTGCTAGAACTCGGCATGGATTCAGGTAACATCTAAATTAACAACCTTTTATATGTTTGCTTTGTTGGAGCATCCATTTGTAGGATGTAATGTAAGATAGTTTTGAGGACATTTTCTCATGTATTCTGTATTTAATACATGTGCAGTGAAAGATGGTGGCTTTTGGGAAAAAGTTGAAGGACCGGCAAATTCAAGAATGGAAGGGGTATGTTGCATTTTGCGTCTAAAATATATCGATATGATCTGTATTCAAATAATTATGTAAATCACCATTTTTTTCTATGGCTTTTAACTCCATATATTATATCAATTACAAGCTCATGAAGAAAAAAGTAAAGCATACTCGCGGTCGGAGGCGAGGAGGAATTGAACGCAGATATGTTCTTAAAGATTTCTCAAGAATGCTCGATAACCAGGTAAGCATGCTCTAATAATTTAACCTTTTGTTATTAATAAAGTTTCAAGATAGTTTTGAATTTAGAAGGTTTCGAATGATCAGGTTCTTCTTCTTTTTAAATATATGGTCTAATTCTTTTAATGTATTTTGTTTAGATCTTTTGTCATAATACTCTATCGTTTACTATCATGTTATTTCATAATATATGTCTATGAGTTTCTTACAGAATGTAATTGTGTGTTTTTGGTCGATGACTTAGGTTGAGGGATATCTGCCGTGGTAGTTGGAGACAATATGCAGTTTACAAGGTTAGCTCTAAACCAAAGAGTGTAAAATTATTGTAAGATTAATTTTACTATTCTTTGTGTCGCTACTAAACTACGCATACTACTATAAACTTTGCTCAAAACTAATAAAGGGAATGAAGATATTCTTTGAATCATCATATCGGGTGTTTGAGGGTAATATACTTTAGGTTTGCCATATAAATACGGGGCTAGAAATCCACAAACAACATTAAATAAATGGTATTTATAATTAACGTAATTATGCCCATTACGTGCTTTTTAAAGCTGGGCATGTTCTAGGGAACAATGACAGCTCGTGATGTAAGTCTATTATTAACGTACAAATTATCATGTTTTCTTTAACTATATTTTTGTAATTATCACGGTTAATTATTCTTTGTGGCGGTATGTATTAGAGGAGCTTAATGTCAAGTCCACGTCGTGCCCGCAATGATCCTTTATTATATGCTACTTTACGCTTTGAACCACATTCTGATTATTTACATGCTTCTTTTTGACAGGTGTTGCACTTTTATATTGATGAAAAGAGGTCGTAAAGAACGGATACGCAATTAGCAAATCTATTGTTTACTTGTGCAGACATGGATATCTAACTCAACTTGTCTATTCAATGTGCATGGAGAAGTTTATCAGTTGGAAGAATACAGTCAAAGTATGTTATATATTAATCTTCTGGCCTTTATTATTAGTATATCACAAGTTGTAATCTTCTGAAACAGAGTCATATATCTTTGCCTGTATATTAGCTATTTACTACTGCATGGAATAGATGCTATATTGCCTTGGTTGACGAAGTTCCACAAAAGAACTTCCTATAAATAAAGTTAGGTGTACGATGAGTAAATAAGAAAATCTCTTTAGATATATCTGCAACGTTTCTTCCAACGTCGCAACTTATTGCTCGACTATCAATTTTATAGCATTGCTTTACCTTAAAAATTATATGTGCAGTGTATTTTAATTTGACTCCCACCTATGTACATGTCTAACATTTAATTTTCAGGATTTCCATACCGTTTACTATTGATTGGGCGCAAAGAGAAATTGCAGGTACCACTCGAAACTTTTATCTGTTTTTAAATTTGATTATTTTTTCCTCAATTTTGTCTTTTCTGCAAAAATCATCTGCAAACTATGCACTCCTGTGAGTACTTTGTCTGTTTCAGGATGGCTATGGAGATGTGTACTTTGGTGATGTCAAGGGAAGGATTCCCCATGGCAGAGATAAATACACATGGTCGAGATGGTACGATCTACGAGGCGTTGGGAAGAAGGAAAAATGACTAGGGTTGACGGATCACGGTCATCCGGAGCAAGTTATGATGGTAAATATGCTTGGTGTAATGGTAATATGTATATTGGAAATTGGAAATCTGGATCGATGTGTGGTAGAGGTGTGATGAAATGGTGAATGGCGATCGTTTGATGGTTATTGGTTAAATGGGTGTAGGCAAGGGTCAGGTGTTTATAGGTTTGCAGATGGCAGTTATTATTTTGGGATGTGGACCAAGGGCCTTAAGGATGGACAAGGCATTCTATCCTGCGCAGGAAGTGGCAGAGATCTTCAAGAAGATCGGCAAAAGAAAGTTCGTCGCCGTCTCCCATTCTTCCTCTATGCGAGATTCAAGAAACGAAATATAGGTCACAGTCTATCTGAAAAGATTTCCTTCCAATGATTCTTCTCCAATTATGAATTATCTGTGAGCCAGCTGTATCAAACAATTGAGAACACATTTGTTGTGGGCGCTACTCAGAGATTCACTTGCTAACGGATCGTGATGGGAAACTTACTGGGTTTGTTTGTTGTTTTCATGTTTCAACTGCTTTCTGTGTTTATGTTCTTTTTTGGTGCATCTATTTAATCATTAGGTGTATAACTTAAATTTGTTGTTGCTGCAGGGTGGATAATATATGGTTGATAAAAAAGAAGATATTCCACAAGCTAGCATTTACTTGAATATCATTGGATAGAGTTGGCTTAAATTCTCAAAAGTATACCCTATCACGTAGAGTTTACTTATCTTTAGAATTAGATGTGTCTTATGTTCGTCAATGTGTTATCATTGTTTATTTGATTTTCGTTCATTTTCTGCTCTGTCATTTCGTTTTTCTGTATTTAAGGCATTTTCAATCAATTCCTGCAGGTTCATATGTGAGGAAAGCCTGTTGGGAGGGTTTTCGATTTAGCGCAGTTTAGTCCTTATGAGGATTTACTTGAGAAAATAGGAAGGATCATTGAGCACCTTCGGTCCCAAAGAAATGACAGGTTGTATACAATCATGTTGCAGATGGCGTCATGTAGTTAAAAGAGGAAGTGTCTTGAACATCGACTAAAACTTTTTGCAATGCAGAGATATGGCTCCCGGATAATCCTCGAGGAGTTGAAAAGCTACTCACAGGTTCACTTAACCCCAAGTCGATTTATACCTTGAATATTTTGGGGTACCTCTGCTGAGGTACTTTATGCCATGTCTATGTAATGTAGATATTTTATTTGAGTGCAAAACAAGCGCTTCAGATTGTTTGCGTCTTGTAAGTTAACAGTTTTTTGTAGATATATATAACGTCTTAGGTTACTTACGAAACTATTGGTTAATAGTCATTATCAATATAAAGATGCATTTAAAAGTTGAACCCAAACGGCGGTCATATAATGCATCGAATAAAGTTTACTCTGAATGATCAATTCAAATTGCAGACTTGCATAACCCAACAGTGGATTAGTTGGTTACATTTTGGCTAAACAATGAAAACCAGCAATTAAATTTGAGGATCCTCAAAAAGTACTTGGTTAAATGGAAACGTCTACATAAACCGGAAAACGGATCTTTATATTAATGCTTTATTTTGGATCAGATCACTGAAGTCGGAACTTGGATGTCCGAAGCAGGAATTGCAGCACGCGAGGTATTCGTGTAAACAGCTCTAAAGATAACTTTCTTAATCTTAACATGCCTTTCATAGTCGTCTTAATTCTAAATGAAAGGTATGCTTATGTATTCTGATTTGAATGTTTCTTAAAAATTTTAGTTTCTTTAAAAAGGATGACTAACGATCTGTTTTCATTGGTCACGGTTCGAAGGATGGGGTGAGGTTGTCCTTAGGAGGGATATGTTTGGATTCGTTTCTTGCAAAATAATGCTTAAACATTTATGCAAGTATTTTACATGTATACGTCCGGCTAACATACTGATAACTTAAGGGGTGTTTGGATTTACTTTCATTTTCATGTTTGATAGCTTATACGTATTTATAGGTGTGCTTTCGAATTTTGGTTGGCGCCATTTTTTTCCCAAATGACTTAATGACCACGCAACGGCGAGCACATCGTAGGTGAACATCTACAGCTGAATAATGCCATGGTCAAGGGTGAACAAGATTATGCTTTGTTTTCCCATATACCTTTTAAATCTTTCTTTTTTTTAACTGATTTTTGGTGACACCATCTTATGCAACCGCGTGTTTATATCTAGACTTGGGAAGAAAGAAACCATATGATAAACAACATAGGTCGACCAGCATTTACCAACCAAATGAGAGGTAAATCACATATCATCATGGTATTAGTCACTGCCTTTTCATTTTAAATCTCAAATTGGAACTCTATAGTGTAGTGAAAAAGCATGGTTACATTTAAATCTTTCTGGTTTTGTTTCATGGTGTTGTTTGCAGTTGTCTACTTCTGTTGAAAGACTAGCTACGAATTACTTGTGGAGCCGTGGTCAGGTGACTATTGGAACAATGGGTAAAGCAACTAATCTCAATCTCATTACACAACATGTAATTATGGTTAAAGTATCCGAAGAAATGATTGATCCGTAAAAGTTATTGCTTGATCACGAACAACTTTAAAACATGTATATTATTAAAATTATCACGGTATAAGCACTAAGAAAGATGAATGTAGCTAATCATTTAGAGTTAGCCTTTTGAATTAATTTTATGAGACATTAAGAAAGTCATAGACTCATAAAGTATACTATGACTATGTTATTTACAGGAGGGCAATAGGAGTTATAATAGTAAAACCACAATCGTGTAATCATTTATTTACAGGAGGACAAACACCACCAAAGGAGAAAAGGATCGGGGAATCCACGTTAAGCATTTCAAAAACATTCCAATGGCACATATGTTATTAGTCTTGGTGGGCTTTCTTTTTTCCGTGTTTTTTTTGTATGATCTGGAGGTGGCAATCTAGACCCATTTACTCAATTAATGAGTCGTTTTGGATTATGTTAACTCTCTAACGGCTCAGATGGGTCAAATAATAATAGACATAGCAATGATTGATTAAATGTTTATGAAGGGTTACTGTAATGATTAGGATCCTCTTAGGATATCATCAATACCTCAAAAACTTTCAATTCTCAGCTTACTATACGTCTCTGTATGCTATTATCATACATATAACTATATATCTTGCTATTCGTAAAGTAATACATTCAACTAATAATCATGAAGTCATGCCGCATCGGGCCTCTATATATATATATATATGTGTGTATATATATATATATATATATATATATATATATATATATATATATAGGGGCCTTTATTTTGAGAACCCTGTTAAGTGTAAGAACTGCGAGAACTCCTTTAGACCAATGAGATTTTTTTAAATATTAAAAATTATTATTTAATCTAAAGGGTATTATAGTAAAAGACAATTTTTATATTTTTTAGATTTTTTTTAAATCCCGTTTTTATCTCACAACTTTCTAGTTTTTGTTTTTTCTCCAGCATGCATGTTTCTAGAAAGTCAATGTGCATATGTGTTTTTTTAAATGATGTAAATTTACATGTGTTTTTATTGTACAATAGTTTAAACTTCAAATGCGTTTTACTTATAAATGTAAATGCACATATGTTTATGTCGTATATTCTATAAACTCCTTAAATAAAACTAAAAACATAAATTATAGTCGTGTCCCTTTTAGATTTATTACAAACCAAGAACATAATATAATACAAAAATTTTTATATCAAATCAAATACAAATCAAATGTATCATTTTGAATATACATATGCACGCCTTGTAAGAACATATGTGCACAAAACATATGTATTTGAAGTTTCTTATCAGATTTTTTTGAACATGTGTGCACGTCTTCCAAAAACATACATGCACGCATTCAAAAAACATACATGCACGCCTTCCAAGAACATATATGTACTTCGAGTTTCTCATCAAATTCGTTGAAACATATGTGCACGACTTCAAAGAACATACATGCACGTCTTCCAAGAATATATATGTACTTCCAGTTTCTCATCAAATTCATTAAAACATATGTGCACCCCTTCAAAGTACATGTTGTCACACCTAGAAAAAATAATAGTCAAGGTTAAATACTTTTAAAATAAAACTCAAGATAAAATAACATACATGCACAAGCTTAAACTAGCAAACAGAAGACCAATTTATAAAACATATATGCATTATAAATGGGTCAAAATTGTCACCTCAAAGTAACCTAAAACAAAAAATAAAAAATCAATGACCCGAGAAATATGCTACCTGATGGCTATACCTCAAATGACCTGCTGACTCATATTGTCTATACACCGTATCAAGCACAAATTAGCAACTGGATAAAAACATAATGACTAACTTTATACTTGTATCATTTATAAACAAAAACCCACATAATTTGCTCTCAAAATGATTAAAATAATCAAAATAACATGCTACCTCAATAAACAATATTACAAACCCCCATGTATTCGTATCTTTGATAACTTAACCAATAAACACAAAATAATTTCGTACTTTTTTATCTCCTTTGGAATAAGCACTAAAAATTTGATTAAAACCCACTCGCAGGTAGTAATTATATTGGTACAATACAAAATGTGGCCCATAACTTTTATTGGATTTATAGACTTGTCAATGTATGTTCAATAAAAAATACGCCACAATTGACACTGATGAAGTTCAAATGAAATGTCTAACTTTCAAGAAGGAATGTCACAAATAGATTACGCAACTCTAAGAATACTTTCATTTCACTTTTTATTTAAGTCAGAAACTACTCAAACAATGGACGTGATCTCGACCCCGACCCATAACTGACCCGTTACAATCATTTCTTTCAGATTGAAACACAAAAAAAATTAAAAAACGTTTACCTTTAAATGTGCTTAACCCCGAACAAAGATCAACAATGAACCCAGATTTAGTTATCCGTCACTTTTCCCCCAAGTCGATCGTGCATACGAAGATGCCGATGAACCCACGTCACGAACAAAGAATCGATCACAAAGATTAATAGATCAGACGAACATAAGCATGCCAAGGTATTTCGTGGATCAACATTGAAGAACTGTCGTTTTCTTTTCTTTCTAGAGATTTTGTGGTGGCTGAGAGGATGATTAGGGTTTGAGAGATATGTGGGAGAAAAAGTAATCATGAATTAAATGAATGGATCCTAGAAATATAGGATAGTTTTTTAAAAAATAATAATATTGAAATTCCCTTAATGCCCTTGACTCACTTAAAATAATTTACTTTAGGTTCCTTTTAATTGCCTTAGTTACAATAATGGAACAAACCATCTCATCCATTGAAAAAATAATCTAACGGTTCAAAAAGAGTTCTCGCAGTTCTCGCACTTAAAAGAGTTCTCAAAATAAAGTTACACTATATATATATATATATATATATAGAGGAGAGTTAATGTGAGATCAAACTTAAAGTTATAAAAATAAGATCTAGTATAAAAAAACCCACTAAAACATTTATAAATAACAATTTTAGCAATAATACACAAAAAATAATATTTTAATACAAATTAACATTTTAGCAACTAATAACCAAATAATACATGAGTTTAGATTAGTTATACACCTGATACACATTACACTAACAAATATTCCAAAACGTGATACACATACAAAAACCTGATACACATTACACTTCTAATCAAAGTGTATCACTTATGTTTCATAAATTTTAAAATACATCTATCGAAACTTTAACAATCCTAGTTGTAGTTAATAAAAAAAAATTATTTTTGTTGTAAGAAGAATGTCACTTATCAAATTTTAGTTGGATCTCATTTTAAAAACTTTAAGTTTGATCTTATTTGATCTAGTTTTGTTATCAGATAATTAATATGTTTATCACTTGTCATATCAAATATTTATTGCAAAATAAGCTGAAATGTTAACACTATAAACAAATATGTAGCAAAATAAACTAAAATGTTAACAGTAGAAACACATATGTAGCAAAAGAAACTTAAATGTTAACTTTAGACTGGACAATACATATGTACCTACGTTCTTGATTTGATAACAAAAGTAGCAATATGAAACTTTACTTTTTTTATCTAAACTTTGTAACTACATTAATAAAGTAAAAATGTATGCTAATTTGATAACAAAACTAGCCATCTGAAAGTTTACTTTTTTACCTAGGAATATGGAACTTCGTGATAAAGGAAAGTGGTGTTTAAACCACACAACCCTCTTCTTTCTTAGTGGGTGTTTGTATTAGATTATTTGAAAGGGCTTATGGGCTTAGAGTGTTTTGAAAACACATGAGGTCAAAGTTGTAAAATAGAGTATTATTATTGAATGTATTTTTGTGATCACATAAGAAAAATAATAAAAAATGCATATGTAATATAATAAATACATAGCTTTCAAAACAAACAAACTTAACCCTAGATCTAAAAGACACTAAGCCTATAATTAGGCTTGGGCCAACTAACCATCTAACACTCCTCGTAGTTTGAATGAGAGACTTCCGAATGAACAAACTGGAACATATGTTGAAATTCGGTTCTTTTTTTCATCATCCACTTTGTTGTTTAGACGAATTATAATTGTATTCGGCAGCATAGTTGTTTACTGCTTGTTTGCTTTCGACTTCCACCTTTGCGTGACTTTTTTCAGATCATAACTTGCTTTGCCTTTAGGTAGGAGCGGCAATTTTTCTACCAACTTTTTAACTAAAAAAAACATTGATCTCCGATGGTAAATCAAAGAGTAATGTTGATGAGAAAATTTTTGTTGATTGGTGGCTAAATCAACATAATATGGGATGTATTCATGATGCCTATAGTTTTTGTGTTCTAGTGTTTATGATTTGGATCAGATGAAAGGACTAATAACACAAAATAATAGAGCGAAAGAAATAAATAAAACGGGATCCCTCCGAATCGTCGCATAAGTAGCCGATGACCGGAGGATAACTATTTTTTAGTAGGTTGAACCTAAAGCTCTGATACAACAAATAGAGTATTATAAATGCATGTGTTTTTGTGATTATAGAAGATAGATTGCATATGTATTTATAATAAACACATTGCTTTCTAAAAAAACAATCTTAACCTTAAACCTAATGGATCCTAAGCTTACAATTTTGCTTGAGCCAATTGACGATTTAAAAAAAATAAAATGTTTGGATATTATTACGTGGCTTAAGCTTGTTGGCTTTTTTAAACTCAAATAGGTACAAATCCATAAGCTACTTTAACTTGACTTTTCTAGCATATGTGTACTGGTTAGTGTTGACGACTTTTCCTTCAATGCGGGGAAAAAATTACCAAATTTTGTGAAATTTTGCCTTCACACTACCTAACTCCTCTCAACTAATTTTTGTTTTCCTTATGTGTGGACAAAATTTCTGAATTCAGAAAAGTTTAAAACATTTCCAAAATGCACAAAGTGTGTTCGATTTTGCCTTTTGCCATAAATTTCTCTTTTACCACCCACCTCATGAGTTAGGATTAAATAAGAAGAACGAGAAATAACTATAACCACATATTAGAGATGCATTAACTTAAATTAGATGCATAACTAGTCTTTTAGATGCATTCTAAATGCATCCCTAGTCTTTTAGATGTATTCTAATATATTTTATACCATAAAATTAGATGTGTAGAACCGTAGAGCGGGGGTGGGGGGATGGGGGGGTGAATACAATCTTTTTTAATTAATTAAAGTTTAATAACTTTAAGTTTCCAAAAGCATGTAAGTGAATATGCACAACAACAACCAAACCCCATAATATAGAGAGAGTAGAGATAGAGAGAGAGAGATCAACACCAAGATTTATACTGGTTCAGGATGGGGGTTTAGACCATCCATACGTCTAGTTACGAATCCACTACACCTATACTATTCCACTAGTATAATCCTTATGGTGGATTACAAACCGTTACAACTTCACTTCACCGATATGCACAAAGATCAACGCTTACAAAGAAAAGCTACTCCCAAGGTTAATCCGCCCTCAAAACCACTCACAAGAATCTCACAATTCGACTTTCCACTAAGACCACTAACACCATAATTAACTTCCCCCACGGAAGTATCAAACCCCAAACTAGACCTTCACCCGATCTAGGCTTGACTACCAAGGTACAAGACTTTATGCACACTTTGCTTATCCATATCCGGATAAGACTTCACAAATGTCTATAATGGTTTGTTTAAAATAACCCAACCTATCCTAGAGACTTGATTCTAATAGAAAGGGTATAGAGAATAAGACACGCTACACAAGAAAGGGTATAAAGAAGAAGACATGCTACACAACACACAAGAGTGGATTAAGTTCAAGTGTGTGTCTCTTATGGAAGAAGTGTTTTTTTCAATAGATGATATAAGAAGATGTTAGCAAACAAGAAGATTAATATACTTAGAGGGATTAGAGAAAAAAAAAGTAGAAAGAAAGAATGAATGACACAAGGTGATAATGACACTAGACAAGAGGGGGTATTTAGAGACAATCCATGTGTTGGACCAAGCCCCAACGCTGGCACGCCAGAGCTTGGTCTGGCTTGTGGCTTGTTTATGAACTCCTGTATCTTGTTAAACCCCCTAGCGCACTTCAGTTTTGACCTTTCCAAGTTCCTTCAAACATTCAAAGTGAGATAAGATCAACCAACTCATTTAGCCAAGGTTTAGAGGGTTAAAAATAATTAATGAAGTGTGTAACTAGATAATTGAGGAGTTAGTTCATTTTGAATGAGAAATAAAAGAACCAATGGACTAATTGAGGAGTTAGTCAACCAACACCCGACAATCACTCCTGTCTCTACCCAACCAACAGGAGTTTCTCCCATTGAACCTCGACAACTTTCCTTTACTACACCTTATTCTTCACCACATCCATTCATGAACTCTTTGGAGGACTTGCCTCCTAGACCTACTAATCCTTCACCATTACTTACATTCTCCTTAATTAAGCGAACGGATAAACAACAACAACCTTTACCCGACAATGTGGGTGTTGACATCAATGTTCCACCACCAACAACATGCGTGTCTCCTCCACCAACTCATTCACCTCATCCTACATCAATCATACATCCCTCAACTTCAACTTTGCTTCCTTCAACATGAAGCTTGCCACCACCAAATCTACCTCCTCCAAACACATTCTTTCCTCTTGATCAATCTATGTGGATTAACAATATGTCTTCACAACCTCCAAACCATGATGAAACTTGCTACCATTGTCAACAAGCTTAAACCTTGGTTCATGACCTTCGTGATGAAATGCGTTTCATGTTCTATCACATTCTTGAACGTCTAGATGACATTAACAAACCCAATCACCCCTAAAAATACTTAAAGACGTGCAAGCACAAATGTTACCACTCCTATTTAGTTTTAGTTGTTGCATTAGGATTTCTTTAGTATTAAACCATGTTCTTAGTTTTATAGATTGGTCATTGTTGTACCATTCCTTTTATTTTATTACTTGGGTCTACTTGCTTATGATACGTGTTTTTCTTAAGCATATTACGGTGCTTGTTACTTTCTTTTATGGTTTGTTTTAGTATAATCATGCATTAAAATGCTATAAAACGGCTGCAGATAGCCGAATCCCTCGATTTGTGCCTGGCGGATCCATTTTGAAATGGATTCGGTGGATCCGGGTGCTCAAAAAGATGTCTGAGACATATTTCAGCTTATTTTATGCAAAATTTCATACTATATGTCTGCATTCTAACCATTAGATTTTCAAAATTAACTTGAAGTACTTGACGCTCTTAATAAGGACGAAGCCAAAAAGAAAGCATTGCTATTTAGCAAGACTCCATTCTAAAGTTCTCAAAATTACTTGACGCCCTCACCAAAGGGGAACATTCGTCAAGGGGGAGCTTTTCAAACTAGAAAATACCTTTTGTCATTTTTATTTCACGTTTTCTTTATCTTAATCTCATATCACCCGGGTTAGTTTCTTTTCGACACTCTTTTTATTTCGACAAAAAAAGGGGAGAAAAGAGTAAAAACTTAATTCAAAATTTTAAAATTTTTATTTTCACTTAAAATAATTTTATTTTTTGTCATCAACAAAAAGGGGGCGATTGTTAATACAAATAAACCATAAAAACATTTATTTATATCTTACGATCTAATGATGTTTTGTTTATAACCAATGTTGAAAAAATCGTGAATCGGTAGTCGAGCGGTCGACCACCCTGCAGCGAGTAATCGGTCAAGTCGGAATTAATCGGATTGGTATTTCCTGTAATTTTTTGGTATTTTTGGAGACCAAACTAAAAATCTTAACCGATTCCAAGCCTACTATGTTTTCAAACCTCAATAAAATGCTCCAATTCTGATTATGGGGCCCATTGTGCGTTATAAGTGAAATATACGATCCCCAAAGTAAGTATAATGCCTAAATTATTATTATTTTTAAAATGACCGATTTGCCCGATTAGACCGATTTTTACCGACGGCCGATTTTGACCGATTCGCCGATTTTTGACGCTTAGTGTCGATTTTTTCCTAGGCCGATTTTTCTACCGATTTTCAAAAATCGACAAGGTACTCGGCCGATTAACGATTAATCGGCCGAGTTGACCGATTTTTGCAACATTGTTTATAACCATCGTAAAATCAATTTAACCTGATAAATAAAATATGTAATAAACAAATAAACCATCAAACATGTCTAATCAAATAGTTCATATAAAGTCAAAACCATTTTTATAAAACACTTATAAGTAACATTTGTTAGTTACACTTTCATAAAAATACACAGTTAGAATATAACTAAATAAACATGTAAGTAAATTGGACTATCCATAACCCAAACCCATGACCCATGGCCCATGTACATTGCATCATGTATGACATAAAGTTGGGTAAAACCCATGACCCAAAGTCCATGACACATGACCCAAAGTCCATAACCCATGACCCAAAGTATGCTTTGCATCATGCATGACATTATGTTGGGTACCCATGGCCCATAGTCCATGACCCATAACCAAAAACCCATAATTGTAACCCAAAATCTTGACTAGACTGACCCAGTTGCGGGATCATGGGTTTACACTAGCCGGATCCCTTTTCCAAGGGATCCGCTGGATCCGTGTGATCAGAGCACTATTTTCCTATAAATAGTGAGCCATTTATTCATTTCTTCTCACCCTTTTTCAGATGTATATTCTCTCTATATTCTTACCTCTCTAACCTCAGATCTAAGGATCATCCATGTAGCTTTTATCTTAGTAATTCTTGTGTTCTTCTTAAAGGCAAGATCACGATCATTTGCATAGAAGACTTGCAAGCTCCAAGACATGGGTTGTTAGGCTTCGTCGTCATTACAAGACCATTGAAGTGAATCTTGGAGTTGATTCTACTTATCATGTTATAGATGTGTTGTGTTAATTAGTGGTGTTGGGATTGGTTCTTCCATTGTAAAGGAACCTAGTATTTAGCTTTGTACCAGATAAAGTGTAAGCGACGTAGGTGTGGTTCTACCTTGTGGAAGAACCCAGTATCTAGCCTTCTATCAAATAAATAGTAGGCGATGTACGTTTGGTTCTACCTTGTGGAAGAACCCGGTATCTAGCTTTGTACTAGATAAATTGTAAGCGACGTTGTAAAGGCTTCTCCACTAAGATAAGGAGCTTGTGGTGTAGTGTTTACGAACTATCGAGTTGGGTACTCGGGGAGTGGAGTAGGGCAAGAAAGGTGACCTTGTAACCGAACCCTTGTGAATACTTGTGTCATTGGTTTTATCTTTCCTTCTCCAAATTGCATTATATTTACTCAATATCTAACTATCAATATCCATAGTTCAAAATGGATTGACATAAATCAATGTAAATGTTTTAAAACGGAGCTTTAATTGGCAAAACTAATCAACAGAGGCGGACCTATAGCAAGTGTAGGTAGTTCTCAGGAACCACCTTAGAAACCCAGATCTTATAGAAGCGATATAGGGGAAAAAACAGGACCTGCCTTGAAATGATGTAGGGAACCACCTTGGGTCTTAAAGAAAGAAGAAAGAAAGAAAAAGAAGGAAGATATCCGGCCGGAAATCTCACTGGACATTGATGTCGAGGAAGGTGGTACTGTAAATTGTTTTTAAATAAGTGGATGCTACAATTTAAAAGAGTAGGAAAGATAAATGTGATACTGTAACAAAAGTAGGTTAGTATAGGTACAACTAATGTTATTTTAATATATTTAGCCCTTCAAGATAAGTGCAATAAGTAATTTTATATTTTATCAATATTGTGAATAAGAGTTGATTAGAGCATTAGGTGCCATGAAATACATTCGAAGTTCACAGGGTGCCACATCACTATAACAAACCTCCACAACTAACCCTCCAATTACAACTAACCTCAACTTACTCATTTGGGGTCCACCACTTTCTAAAAATACAGACATTACAAGTATTAAAAAAAAGAAAAAAGAAAAGAAAAAAGGAAATGTATGTTCGCCGTGCAAACGACGAAGGTAAACATGGCGAAGTATGAGGAGGGGGTGCCATGGCTAGCTATGGCAAGAATGCCAAGGTGGAATGGCGAAGGATGACATTACCCACACCGTGTGCTCTTATAAGCACGTATTTTCTCGCTTAAAAGTTTACCAATCTCGCTAAAACCTTAGCACCCATTTTACCTAGTCTTTTAGATGTCACAAAACTTTCACTCTCTTCTTGAATTTAAATGTTGCATCATTAAAAGTATATTGTCTACCTTTATCATTGATACAAATATAAAAAATTTGGTTTATTTCTTAGTTTTTATATTTTTTTTATGACAATTAGAAAAGATAATTTGTTACAAACTATATATAATATGATTAGCTATTATAACCTTCATTCATTTTATCATTTAAAAACATTGTTCCATCACAAACCTACAAATTGTTTCCTATTTTAATCATTTGTTTTATAGTATACCAACCCGACCCGCCCTATTGTTGAGTTTTCCCATTGTGAACAAAGAAGTTGGTTTTGACGAACTCATGGCACTACCTTAGATTTGATCTTAGGTCCGCCACTGCTAATCAACCCCCATTCTAGTTTTCTACATTTTTTATAACTTAGATTAGGATAGATCAAGGGTTTTTAAGGAAGGGTTATTAATTTGGAAGCTTGGTGTTGGTTGGAAAAATTTTGAAGACTAGTTAGTGATCTTGATTTGGTTTTGTTTTGATCTTGTTCTTATTCTTGTGTTTTTCACCATAGAACCTTGTAAGGAACTTATTTTTCATATTCTCAATACTATTGTACATTGTTTAAAATACTAGAAAACATGTTTATACTGTTGATTATACCTCGTACATGGTTTAAAATACTAGAAAACATGTTTACACTCATCAGTTTCTAAGTTGGTTTTGGATCTGCTAAAAAATTGGATTTGTTGATAGCAATTAGTGGACTGTAAGAATTAGAAAAAAAGATAGGATTGTTGAGCTATGTCTTACAGTCGTTTTTCCGTGAGACCCATATCATAACTCACCCCGATGAATAAATGAGAGCCAAAATGGTAAAAGGTGTTGAAAACTGCACATCATATTTCAAATGTAAAAAGCTCACTGTTCTTTTCATTGCTAGCTAATGACCCAAATTTATGAAATGTAGCTAACACTTAAACTTGAACGTAGCCACAAGCCTGGCTTCCAACAAAGTTGTAGAACTCAACTTATCATCGTTTTCGCGGGGTACTGAAGGGTAAAATGGTAATTTCATATAGTTAATGAATATTGTAAGATAGTGGCGCCCACATATATGAAAAATAGACTCAATAACCTTTCACTGGACGTAAAACCCTAGTCGTAACCATTTATAGTTTAGGAGAAACGAATTCATTAAGTCGGGTAAAGTATTAAAAATTCTAACAACACCTATAGTTAAAACTTAATAAACTTTACGAGCTCGTCAACAATAGTTTTTGTCATTATAAAAACTTTATAAATAATATGTACAATGATATAATCAATATATAGAATTTATAGCATTCACATGCATTCATACGTTTATTATTTATAAACCTAAACGCAACGGTATATTCTAGGTTTCTATTAGGAGTTTTCCTCAGCTTTTCGACATCTTATATACACTCTCGTTATCACATTTCTTTAAGGTGAGTTCATGGCCCCTACTTTTACTCGTTTTGAACTATTATTGGGGTGAGATACATGCTTGTTTCACTTACTTGTTTTACGGAAACACTGCACTCATTTACTGAAGTACTATACTTGTTTATCTGAAGCACTTAAACTATTTATCGAAATACTTGAACTATTTACTGAAATACTTGAACCATTTATTGAAACACTTAAACTATTTATTGACTAGTTACTGAAACACTATACTCGTTTATCGGCACGCATTACTCATTTTACATATATACATGACTTGTATTTACTATGGACACAAGTACTTAAACATTTTCGTATTGCCTAAGGGTGTGTTTGTTTTTTTAAAAAAAGTCTTACTAGCCCTCTTACTCTTACCAGTAAGAGGTGGGCAGACGTTTTAGTTGTTTGTTTTTTCATCACCAATCAGACATGGTAAGAGCTAATATGTCTAACTCGGTAAGAGGTGGCGAAAAGGTCTTACTACCTCTTATTAACACCTCTTCAACTCATTCATCTTCAAAACCCTTCAACCCATTCATCTTCAAATTATGCAAAACTAGATTTTAAATTATTTGATATTAGTTAAGTTACTTAATTGTTGTTTCATAGCGTTAAGCTTATGTTTTATTTTAAGACGATTTATGTAATAGTTTTTATTATGTTAAATTTTAGATATGTATTAAGATAATTTATTTAATGATTTATAATTGTGTTAAATCTATAAAAAAATGTTTTGTTTCAAGTTTACACTATCTACTTATTAATCATATTTGCAATAGTTTAATATATACTTAAAAAAGAGAAAATTAAAACCATTCAGACAATTATAAAAAAACAAACAACACTTTTTCATTCAGATTCAGACATTATAGCCACCTCTTTCTAGTAAGATGTGGTAGTCAGATTCAGATGCGAAACATCTTAATCAAACAAACACACCCTAAGTCTTGGTTTTCTATTGCATCCCCACTTTACATGAACCGTTAATTACTATTTTGTGAGTAAGCGTGAATGCCGTGAATATATCTATTAGGATTGAAATTCCCCGTCCGAGTAGGTAACAATGTACTACCATATACAAACAGATACATTTCATTTGAGGAACCTTGGGTAGCCTTGAGGAGCAACACCTACCGGGTGGATAATGTCGTACTATCAGTCACTTTGGGTAGCCTTTGAGGAGGAACACCTACCGGGTGGATAACGTCGTACTACCAGTCACTTTGGGTAGCCTTTAAAGAGGATCACCTACCGGGTAGATAACAACATACTACCAGTCTGGGACAACAAACATAATTACTTAAGGTCTCAGTTTCATGGGCTTAGGGCAAGACACTGCAGATATTAGTAGTCACCACTTACTTTTCATGACACTGTGGAGAACAGTAGTAACCTAAAATATTGTGTTTCGCACTTAAATTTATCATTATGAATTTATATGTGGACCTACGATGTTACAAGTCTTGTATGGGCGAGATTTGTAACATGATTAAGTTTACATATACTTGTCATGTGAACTTACTTGAATAAACTTTATTTACGATAACTTTTCAGAAAAATTTGTTAATACAAATAAGCCGTAAAAACGTTTATTTATATTTTATGATCTTCTAATGTTTTGTCGATAACAAACATAAAATCATTTTAAACGAAACAAATAAAATACGTAAATAGTTTGAGCCAATAGTTTTCTAACACATTTACGTTTTCACATAAAACACTAAAACAAGTATAAGTGATTTTATGATTCAGTAATACATATGTACAACAACTAGTGTTTACATATTGGGCAAATATATACATAACTAGTATGTATTATAATGGGTAATATAAAAGGGTATAAACTTAAGTATTTGACCCATTGACAAAATACATTAAATATCCAAGACCCATGGTTTTAATCCATGAACCATGGACTAGATGCATTGCATCTTGTAGATACATTGTATCTACTTGGATACCCATGATCCATAACCCATGACCCAAAACCCATGGGCAAAGGAGCGCCCCACGGATCCCCAAGATACACTGGACGGATCCCTCAAGTGAGGATCCGTGGGATTCGTGGAACGAGTCAGCTTTTCTACTATAAATAGTGAGCCATTTCTTCCTTTTGGGTTGCCACTCCCACACATACTTTCCCCAAGTATTGTAACCTTCTAACCACAGATCCTAAGGATCTTTTCTATGTAGTTTGTATTTTGTTTTTGTGTGATTCTCTAGGTTCCTCTTAAAGGCGAGATCACGACTTTTTGAAGTCGAGCAAGCTCAAGTCCATGAGTTGCCATGCTTCGTCATCATCAAGACTACTGAGGTTCTCTTGTTGATACTTCTTTCTTCCTTCATAGAAGTGTTGTGTCCAAGGAATTAGTGAAGGATGCCGAAAGAGTCAAGACGAAAGCATTAGTGAAAGGTGCTTAACGTCCGTGTCAAAAGCATTAGTGAAGAATGCTAAATGAGTCAATATGAAGGCATTAGTGAAAGGTGCCAAGCGTTCGTGTCCAGGGCATTAGTGAAAGATGCCTAGGAGTCAAATCAAGTGGCATTAGTGAAGGATGCCAAGGTCATATAATCGATGAGGTGCATTGTTATACAAATAGTGATAGTTTTTTTCCAAGGATATTGATATCCTTGATGGTATTGTAATAAGGAGTGGGTCTCCTTGGGGTTAGGTGTTGTTTAGTGTTGGGTAGTAGTTCATCCATCGCAATGGAAGTCGGTACTTAGCCTAGTACCGGATAAAGGGTAGGCAACGTTGTGGTAGGTGTGGTTCTCCATTGTGAAATAACCCGGTGGTTAGCCTAGTACCGGAAAAAGAGTAGGCGACATTGTGAAGGCTTCTCCACCATAAGGAGTTGGTGTCGTGTAGTGATTACGAACTCTCGAGTAGGTGACTTGGGGAGTTGAGTAGGGCAAGGAAGGTATCCTTGTAGCCAAAACACTATAAATACTCGTGTCGTGGTTATGTGCTTCTTACTCTTTATCTTTCATTACACATTTATATATCTTTCTATCAATGTCCAACATACATATACAAATAGATTGACATAAGTCGATCTAAATATTTTAAAACAAAGTTTTAATTGGTAAAACTATTCAAACCCCCCTTCTAGTTTTCCACAATTGGCATCAGAGCTTCGTTACCAAGTTTCTTAGAGTATGTTGTACTTTAAAAACTTGATACGATCCGTGTATGTTTGAAAACTACAAAGAAGGAAATCTTTTAAAATAACTTTCTTCTATGTTGGATATTGATAGATTATTCTAACATTTTTTTTCAAGAAATATTCATGCGAGAATCTCTCCAAAGTCTTCATTTCTATTCAAAGAATAATGAAGCCAACTTTCAAGGAAGAACCTAAAAGTAATCGCAATATATTTATTCTAAGTACAACTGATTACTTTAAAAGCTCATGAAGTATTTTCGGTCTTATGGTCTCCTTAAACCATAACAAGAGCATAAAGGTATGTTAACTTTTTAGCTAGCTTACATCTACATGAATATGTTGTTACCATCCTTTATTTTAGATGTTAATCATTGCTAGTCTCTTAAAAGTCTCTTTTCGCCACTTTCCCGACTTACTCATCATCGGGAATAGTATTCCTCTTGATCTCGTCTAACTAACGCCGTCGTCACAAATGGATCCTTGATAATTAAAATATCAAATCCTATTTACCCAACATCTTTTCAATTAAAAACCTCAAAACTATTTTTGTTTCGTAAGCTATTTTATAACTTATTACAAAAATAATGCAAAATACCCTTTTTCTGTCTACAATAGCCGAATCCCTCTAGTTGTACTAGCTGGATCCCTGATACAAGGGATCCGGGAGAACCGTGTGACAGAAACCAGCTATATGCCTTACAAAATCAACCCTGCTCATTTTCCCTCTCCTCACAAAACACAAAAACGACCCAAGAGCTGGTTTCATCTCCATAGGACTCCATATCCTCAAGCATCCATCTCTAGAATATCATTGTAAGTAATTACACTAATATGTTCTAATCTTCATCATCTCCATCCTAGGGTTTATGGTTTTTCAATTTTTCTTAATCAATTAAATTAGGTTTTCCAAAATTGATCACTAGAAAAGTTTATCACATAACTAAGATTACATTGTGCTTACAACATTGTTAATACAAATCAAAAACCATAAACCCATCTCAACAAATTTTGCCTAATTGGAACATTTGTTTTTTCTAGGACCAACCATGCCTAAAGCCACCCAACAAGACCACCATGATACCGTCCACTACCTCACCCAATACTAGCGAAAAGAGGGTTTGTCAAAAATCGATCGAAAAGTCTTCAAAAGACTTGAAAAATGACTTATCCACGAAGGTCGTGTAGTCAAGGAATGTTTCCTTGAAGATACCGACATTCTTCAAGTCTTCTCGGCAATTAACTTTGATTGTCTTCTTGATATTGATGAACAAATTTGTCCGGTTTTCATCTTTGAATTCTACAAAAGTGTTAGAATCATTCGAAACACCGATGATACCATTTCAATCGCCTTTACCATCAATTATCAAAAATTCACTCTACCTCTCAAAACATTTGCTCAAATCCTTCGCATTCCTTGTAAAGGAATTTGTATGTACTCTCAAGATTGGGCAATATCCACTTAATCTTTTGCTCTTGATCCCAAACATATCTACAATACTCCTCTTGATGATCACGCAACCGTTTGAGACACTATCTTCAAGGTTAGAGCCGACCAATCTCGTTTCAACTGCAATAAAGAGCTAATTCACCGTGATCCATTTCAAATGGAACTCTTCGAAATGCACCCCATTTTTAGAAAATGGGAAGAAATTCTTAGGGAAAATGTCATTAGCTTGGTCGGAAACAAAGACCATCCAAATGCATGTGTCGTGCAAATGATCTATTGTCTTATTCACCAAAGGCCATTTAATCTCGCCTATTACATGGTGAAAAGAATGGCCGGGGTATTCAAAGTTGCCAACATGGTACTTCCGTATGGTATGCTACTAACACGACTCAGTGAGTATGTTAGTACAATGCAACCATCTCCGGTTAATGATGATCATTTCCTCTCCGATCACGTCATGGTACCTCTTACCAAACAACCCTCTAAATGGTTCATGGTCAATGGAAGGAAACCTAAGGCTCTCCCGGACTCCTCGGACGAAGAAGAAGAAGTAAATGTCAACCCCGAAGCTAACATCGACTTGGACCCCTTTGACTACTATCATCAACTTCCAACTCTTCCAAACGAGACCACAGAATTCAAACAATTAAAGGGTATGATCCAAAACCTAGCTAACTACGTCATGAAGTCGGGAAAGAGGAAAATAAAGGATTGACGAAAGAGACGTTAGGATTATGCTTGTTTTTAGACATTTGGCTTATGTATGAATGCTTATGTTTTGTTTTAACACACTAGTTTGTGTTAGTTTGGACATTGTCATTACTACTCTTATCTATGATATGTTTTATGTGATATCATGCTTATGTTGTTGTTCTTTGGAGTAGAGTTTAATAGAAATTAGGGTATATAGTATGGTGCAAAATCTTTATTTCTTTCTGTGATGTTTTTGATCTGTAGTTGCCGGATCCCGAAGATTATGCTAGACGGATCCCTCCTTTGAGGGAACCGTGGGATCCGTGACAACAGATGAGCAGTATAGATTCCCATACATCAAAACAGCTCACTAGATCACTTCACACTAGCTAAACATAAGACCTTAGAACCACCTAAGTCTTCTTCAAGCATTAGAAAGCTTCACACTCACCCATAGCTAACCTAGGATCTAATTCAAAATGCTTTTGATTTATCAACTCATCAAAACTCACCATATTTCCGCTTCATTACTCACACATTGTTTCTCACATCTCAAAACACTTAGGTGGATATCTTTATCAATTTTAGGAAATTGTTTCTAGTCATCCTTATCTCAAAATAGGTAAAAAACTAGTTTTTCAATTCTTTCATTTTTTTTAGGATTTCTCAAATTTTATCTCAAGTTTACATCTGATCTCTAGGATCATTTATTATGACTTGACACAATAAAAATTCCTAGTGTCATCCTTGAACACCCATTGGTGATCATAAAGTCTTATTTTCCTTCCATAAAAGGCAATCATTAGCTACATCACTCATTGCCCTTGATCATTTAAGTATTCTTTCATTTAAGATACTTAGGAAGACTAAAACACTCAAGGAGGTATAGGTGTTAGACTTCAAAAACATCATCTTTTCCTTTTCTTTATTGCTGATAGCCGGATCCCTAGGATTAGCCTAGACCGATCCCTCAAAGGAGGGAATCGTGGGATCCAGGTGACAGATTCATGTCAAGTCTAGCTTAAACAATCATTTCAAGCTCATCCTGCTAACTTGAACACTCTGCCTCATCTTAATTGAGTCCCTAGATCAGTACAACTCTGAAGTTGACTCTTGTGCATGCTAATCATCACATTCCAAAGGATCTTAGTGGCTTAAGTCTTGAATGCACTTGCCAAATCCTTCCCTTTATAAGTCATCTTGTTAGAATCCCTTAGTCATCAAACATAACATAATTCTCAGCAATTAGAAACATTTTCTTTAGTAATTTCATCATGAGGAAAGCTCCTAGTGCTAACTCATCCACCTAATAACCACCCAAGAAAATTGCTCGTGTTGTACACGAAATTTCCTCAACCGAATCATCTCCGGTTAAACCCATAAATGCTAGGATTTCCCCTCCACCAACTCAACCAATCAAACCAATCCCCAAGAGGATTGTTCCCACAAAAATATCACCACCAAACTCTACAATTCTTACTAAACCAAACACACCATTTTTAACCCAACCAACATCATTGGTGCCTAGAGCCATATCATTTAGCACCACACAATCATCTCTACATTCCTACAACTTAGAGGACTTATCCCCTAGGCCATCTCATCCTCCACCATTACTGACACACTCTTCACTAGAGAATATTGTACAACAAAACCAAGGTGTTGAATCAACACTTGCACCGATGTCCATTTCTCCATTTCCATCTAATGGTCCATTTTGGATTATGAGGAGACATCAAAGTCAACCACCCGACCACATGGAAGTTGACACTTCACTACCTCCACCATCAACCCTTGTTGAGCCACCATTTAATGTGCCTCCACCAATCCCTCCTTCATTTGAGGATCCCCAACCTTCTTTACTTGAACCTCCACATCAAGTCGCTCCATCTTTACCACCACTTCTTCAAAACCATGACAAGGATTGCTATCATTGTCAACATGTTGAAGGGTTGATACATGAACTACGTGTGGAGCAATGTTTCATGTTTTATCACCTCCTCGAATGTTTCAATGAGGTCAACAAACCCAAACAACCATGAGCCTAAAGATTAAAATGGTGTCCTGGTCTCAAACTTAGCTTAGATCGTTTAGGAATCCCATTTCATGTTTAATCATCTCCTTCTTGAAATATTGGACCAAATCAACAAGTCTACTCATCCTTAGACTCAAACACATGGTTGCTTCTTAAGTTTCGGTCACTTATTAGTATTAGTAGAATATGTATGACATGGCTAAATCATTCTCTTAGTTTTTTAGAGATTTGTAGATTATCTCTTATGTTTTATTGAATGATAGTTTATTTGCCATATTGCTTTGAGTATAGGTGTGTTGCTTGAATACATATCTCACTTTGATGTTAACATTATTTGTTACATCGGCATTACTGAATTCTGTTATCAGATAGACGGATCCTTGAGATTTGCCTAGACGGATCCCTCTAAGGAGGGAACCGTGGGATCCGTGCAACAGAAGACCAATTTTCTACTAACTTGAGTCTTATTTGCAGGAAATTATGCTCTATATACTTGTTTTCTAACCTTTGTTTTGTAGATTTTTAAACTACACATGAAGACTTTAACACCCTAAGCTAGGGGGAGCTTTGTGTCAAACAATACATTGCAAAACCATTTGCAATATAATCCTCATTTGGATTACATTTCATGACGTCCCTTTGCAAAGTTGCAATCATCAAGGGGGAGCATTATCGTCACCAAGACGAAACCATTTGCAAACATAGTTGCAATGCATTAGCTTAGTAGTTTTTATTTACTTGACGCCCTCACAAAGGGATGGACTCGTCAAGGGGGAGTTAAGACGAGAACTCTTCCCGTCACTTGCTCTCTATATTTTTTTATTTTACATGTTTTTCTTAAAACATCGTGTTAGTTTCTTTTCGACGATCTTTTTGTTTCGACAAAAAAGGGGAGAAGAGAGTAAAAACTCCAATTCGAACTTTTACGAATTTTAGTTTTTCCTTAAAATAATTTATGTTTTGTCATCAACAAAAAGGGGAAGATTGTTAATACAAATAAGCCGTAAAACGTTTATTTATATTTTACGATCTTCTAATGTTTTATCGATAACAAACGTAAAATCATTTTAAACGAAACAAATAAAATACGTAAATAGTTTGAGCCAATAGTTTTCTAACACATTTACGTTTTCACATAAAACACTAAAACAAGTATAAGTGATTTTATGATTTAGTAATACATATGTATAACAACTAGTGTTTACATATTGGGCAAATATATACATAACTAGTATGTATTATAATGGGTAATATAAATGGGTAGAAACTTAAGTATTTGACTCATTAACCAAATGCATTGAATATCCAAGACCCATGGTTTTAATCCATGACCCATGGTTTTAATCCATGAACCATGGACTAGATGCATTGCATCTTGTAGATACATTGTATCTACTTGGATACCCATGATCCATAACCCATGACCCATGACCCAAAACCCATGGGCAAAAGGGAGCGTCCCACGGATCCCCAATAATACACTGGACGGATCCCTCAAGTGAGGGATCCGTGGGATCCGTGGAACAGTAGATGTTTTTCTTCTATAAATAGTGAGCCATTTCTTCCTTTTGGGTTGCCACTCCCACACATACTTTCCCCAAGTATTGTAACCTTCTAACCACAGATCCTAAGGATATTTTCTATGTAGTTTGTCTTTTGTTTTTGTGTGATTCTCTAGGTTTCTCTTAAAGGCGAGATCACCACTTCTTGAAGTCGAGCAAGTTCAAGTCCACGTGTTGCCATGCTTCGTCATCATCAAGACTACTGAGGTTCTCTTGTTGATACTTCTTTCTTCCTCCATAGAAGTGTTGTGTCCAAGGCATTAGTGAAGGATGCCGAAAGAGTCAAGACGAAAGCATTAGTGAAAGGTGCTTAACTTCCGTGTCAAAAGCATTAGTGAAGAATGCTAAAGGAGTCAAGACGAAGGCATTAGTGAAAGGTGCCAAGCGTTCGTGTCAAGGGCATTAGTGAAAGATGCCTAGGAGTCAAATCAAGTGGCATTAGTGAAGGATGCCAAGGTTGTATAATCGATGAGGTGCATCGTTATACAAATAGTGATAGTTTGTTTCCAAGGATATTAATATCCTTGATGGTGTTGTAATAAGGAGTGGGTCTCCTTGGGGTTACGTGTTGTTTAGTGTTCGATAGTAGTTCCTCCATCGCAATGGAACTCGGTATTTAGCCTAGTACTGGATAAAGGGTAGGCAACATTGTGGTAGGTGTGGTTCTCCCTTGTGAAAGAACCCGGTGGTTAGCCTTGTACCGAAAAAAGAGTAGGCGACGTTGTGAAGGATTCTCCGCCATAAGGAGTTGGTGTTGTGTAGTGATTACGAACTCTCGAGTAGGTGACTCGGGGAGTGGAGTAGGGCAAGGAAGGTGTCCTTGTAGCCGAACCACTATAAATACTTGTGTCGTGGTTATGTGCTTCTTACTCTTTATATTTCATTACACATTTATATATCTTTCTATCAATGTCCAACATACACATCCAAATAGATTGACATAAGTCGATCTAAATATTTTAAAACAAAGTTTTAATAGGTAAAACTATTCAACCCCCCTTCTAGTTTTCCATAAAATTACTACAACCAAGTGTTTCGACTTTGACTCTGATCTTTTGACTTTCTACTTTTGTAAATATTTTGTCTACATGAAATTATGTAATGTAATTCACTTATAAAAGAATTTTCATCTTATTTATATTAAACCTGTGAACTCACCAACCTTTGCGTTGACACTTTTAACATGTCTTTTCTCTGGTCCGTAAGGGTTATATAGCTTGCATTTGGACCATAGAGTCTTTTAACATATTTTGAAGACTCAACCATTCGATAATACTTTTAAAACATCATTGTAATTTGTACATTGGGACCTCTTCTTTGTAACTCTGATTTATTTATCGAATGGTAATTTTTGAATACGCCTTATTTAGAGGTCATTTTCTATTACTATCTCTTGTTATTATGAAGTAGCACCTAGTGACACTATCTTCCGCTTAGATAACTTTGGGGGTCTTGCAATCTGGGTCTAGTTCGTTCAACCCATAGTCTAAAGATGCTAGTATTAATATGAATGATGATGTTCGAGACGGCGAGGAAGATGAGGTGCAGGAAGTTCAACGACCAGTAGGCAGGGAAAAAGCGAAAGCTTACAAGAAGAAAGGGGTGAGATCGTCAAGAATGTCAACAACTATGAATGACGAATCATCAGCTATGATGATGATCTCGGAGTTGGCACATCAGAACGAACGTGCAATGGAAACGAAGAAGAAAGAACGCGCTGAATTTTTGGAAATAAAAAAGAAGGAGGTGGAAATGCAGAATAAGAAGCGCTTCAAAAAGACTTAGGGGGTGCTTGGTTGGGGGTAATGGAGGGTCGCTTGGTTAGGAATATGGAATGCAATCATTGTTTAGTATTGGGTAATAGGGCATTACCCAAGAATTGTGAAGTATGGTAATAATTACCCACCACCACCACCACCACTAGGAGCCACCACCCCCAGCAGCCACCACCACTACCACCAGCAGCCACCACCTATAAAAAATAATGATAATATTCATTTCATTCATTTGCATTCCTTTTACCTTTTCTTTTCCCATTCTCTATCTTGAACCAAGCGCCCCCTTAATGTTATATATGTAGCCATATCAAAAAGACTTAACGTACCACTCGTATTTGCCTCCATATTTCCAAGCAAAGATAATAAACCCCAAAACCTTTTTTAGGGGAAAAAAATAAATCTATAATAATCAGTGAAGGCTCATTGACATTTTTTTAATAGAATATTAAGAGAAAAAAAAAAAAAAAAAAATATTATAAAGACATCATTCTTTGAAGTTGTGGGTATTGCGAACAAAATTTTCATGTGGGTACTATACTTTCAAATTCATCCTCTTTAGGGTATTTTGCGAAATTTTTGGACATTTTTGCCCCTCTTGGCTAATAGAAAATCTTTTTTCCCGAAGGGCAAAAATGTCACATAATACTCTAAAGAGGATGAATTTGAAAGTATAGTACCCAGAAAAACAAAAAAAATTGTTCGCTACTCACAAGAACAAATGATGGCAAGTATTATACGTTTTTTCATCATTTGCCCTAGAATATTTACCAGACTTAGATTTATACCTCAACGCTTGTGCTTACATGTGATATTTACAGCCTTTTTTAATGCGCCATTGTTTATTAATCTATTATACAAGGTTGAGTAATGAGTAATATGCGTTAATTAAAATTATAATTAATTTAGTAGGTGTAGTTGCATCGGGATCAGCTTGTGCCCGTTGTGCTACATTTAGTTACATTAGATATTTTTCGTCTGGAAATATAGTATTTGAACTTCAAAGTCTTTTTCTTCAGACTTTGACCGTAATTATTTTTTCTCGTGTTATATAATACTTGATGCAAAATATATAAATGGATTTGTGTTTCAAATATATGTTCATTGGTATACTTTTCATCAAGTATTATATAACTAAAAATACCATTACAAAAAAGTCGAAGAAAAGACTTTGAAAAGTCATTTATATTCTGGGACGGAGAAATAACTCTAGAGTTATAAACTTGGGATACCCTATTCATAATGCGGGGAATCTATCCCATATACCGCCACCTTTGTCCCACTCTTTTCAAGCAGTATACGGTTTTTGTTAGTTTCGATTTCTATTGCATGTTTTAAGCGTTTGACGTATTAAACTTTTATATTTATCGTTATTCAGCATTTTCGAGTTTATAGCTTTTTGATGTAAACAAAATTATAAAAATAAAAAAAAATAAAAAAAAATAAAAAAAAAATAGCCACCGTATAAATAAAAATATAGCCACCGTATGAATAACTCATCCCATAAACTTATAATTCAATATTTACCATTTGGTTTGTAATTTTTTTTTGTCTAATAAAAGTTTAAATTAGTATAAAAGATGTTAAAAGTGCAACATTGACCTCCAAACTCCAAACATACTTAAATAATACGGAGTAACTTAAGAAAGAGCAACACACTCTAGTTTGACAAAGGGTAACATATTACACATACAATTTACTAAAGTAAATTTTAAGTTACTATTTCAAATGATCTTAAAAATAAATGCTCGAAATTAGACATCGGTGTACAACATGTTAATGTTTTTCGATCCGTATTTTAATAATAGAACAGTTCAACGTGTATTCTCTATTTAAAAAACTAGTCAGTGTGTCTATTTTTCAGTGAAAATACATTTCTAACTACACATTCTTTATACATTCGAATGATAAAAACGTATTAATAATAAAGTAGAAAATAAAGAAAACATATACAAGTAGGAATCTATTATGTAAACGGAGGGGTTGTAAATACAAAAGAAAATTCTCAATAGATTTAAAAGTTAATTGGTGGGGTCTAAATTTACTCGTTGGAGTACAAATGACCCATATATGCAAAGCAAATTAAAATTAACTCATTTCTCAAACCATTATCGGTAAAAGACCCAATTTAATTATTAAAAAGGCCTCGACAAGTAACCATTTTGAAAATTAGTCTGGAAGCCAAGATAAGGCAAACCATGACTCAAATATGACATAATCGAGCCACAATGCATAGGCATCATTAATAGGATAAGTGTACCGGACTACCGGTATCATAAGTAAAATATGAAAATAATCAATCTTAGTCGTACTATAACCTTAACACGATATGTGCTTAAATTAGAGGATGAAAACGGCATCATATCGCTCATTGATTGTCAAGGATCATCAGCGGTTATTTGGTTATCCGGATATTTCATTTGCAAAGAGAGGAGATTCAGATTCCAAATTAACAAAATTAGTAAGTTCAAGGAGATTAAAAGTAAAAATATTTATCGGTCCAACTTTAAAATCTTGGATAATTATTAATAGTGTTTTGCTAATCTCTGCTCAGTGGGCATGGATTAATATGTTTATAAAATGAATGTTTTAAATCATTCAAGTGAAAATCATGTTCAATTATGGTAATAAACAAGTTCATTTAGTGTATATTTAATGCATTTTTTTGTTAATTAAGAAAAATAGCAGGAATGCCCGTAGCATTCTGTCAGTGGATTCGATGTCATTATATTTTCCGGTGAAAATAATGTTTTAGGTTGTAAAGAATGTATTTTTTGTGGGCTTTTGTTTCTTTGTTTGGTGTGTGTTTTTTTGGATATGTAAAGGTTGGCTTTATATGGGTGCAAAATCGTTTGTAGTGTTCTAATATTAGGTTCGGAATTAAGATTTTTTTTTGCAAAACGTTTAAATTAATAATGATATAGTAAATAGATAGCAGTTTTGTTTTTCAAATTCTAGTATTTATATAAATGTTCAATGTTTAATTTTTGGTCATAAAGCCTTTCTTTATTACATGGCTTTAAATGTATTAACCATTTGTTATTTCATTTATTGTTATTGACTAATGACTTATTATTTCTTAATAAGGAAATGTTTTTGGTCTTATATTTTTAAGACTACTTATTTTAGCAAGTCTTAAATCTATTATAAAGTAGTATAGATTGTGTTCATTAACTACACCTTAACTTCTGTCCATTGGACACTTGTTAGCAAAATCCTTATTAACAACTAGTTATAATACTCGTGCACGCACGGGGATTTTTCTAAAAAATTTAATAAGGTTTCTTACCTATTAAATAACAAATACATTTTTTTTTGTTTATAATTATGTCTTATAATCTTGCTTTATATCCTTTAAATCCGTTATGCTTCTTGAATTATTATAACACTCATTATAAATGATTGATATGGGTAATTTGGTCACTTCATATATCTTCATCTTCTTAAAGGGGTGTTTGGGGTTGCGTTTTCTTGTAGATTATCTGCTTATCACGTTCACGAAACTCAAATAATCCAAAACGAGTGTTTGGGTGACAAAAGGCAAAATGTGATTTTCTGCGTTTTAAGAAGCCAAAGCGGTTTTGAAAAGTAACTCCTCCATCTTTATGCAAAATGTGATTTTTGATTTAAGCTCGAAATTACCAAATGCCAGAACACTTCTTGTTTCTTCCTCACAAATAAACGTTGCCTACACTACTTTGTTGCTTTGAATAAGGTTGTAACTTAGGTAGAGATTTGTGGACAACTAGAGTCAGAGAAGGAGAAAAAGAATACCAAAAAGCGGCTATAGTATGTGTAATGTTTAATCTAATTATTTTCTTAACATATATACTCTATTTTCTTAAAGCCCAATACTCTCCTACGAGTTCTTTATAAAGCCCATTGCAAAAAAGTTTATATGTTAAATTACCGTAACAAAAGAATGTGCTTGTTTTTGGAAATCAGCTTGTAAAAAAATATTGTCATGCCTTACAAATCTACTAACTTGTCAATTTTACTTTTTAATAACATGTCCTTTTTGGTAATTTTAGATTTGAAGTCATTAAAAAATCTGATTTGCCAAACACTAAAAGCCCGATTATCGATTATTCTTGATATCAAAGCGATAATCAAATCCAAACACTAAATTTTATAATCACGTTTTATAACAGCTGATTATCTGATTATCCGTTTTCAAAACGCATAATCGATTTTTAAATAAGAAATCCCAAACACCCCTTTAGATAAATCAAGACAACATCATAAGTTCCGGTTAAAACCCCACATTCAGGCCGGCTGAAGTAAAATAAAAAGATTGAATTTCGTTCTTGGTAACTTAAAAAGACTAAAAGGAATATGCACTTTTTAAATTTCATCCCTGGTAACTTAAACATCTGTTGAAGAAGATCAGTGATAAAAGTTTAAATAACCAATTCATTTATTTTCATGTTGATTCATTAAAGACATTCATGGACCAAAACACAAGTCCATTCGTTCCTTGTCTAATTATTTTATTTTACCTTGATTCATCATAATCCTTTAGTCCCTGATAACTTAAAGTTTTAGCCCTGTTCCTCAAGATGATAGGTTGGCGATGGAAGCCCCAACCCACAATCTAACCATTTTTAAGTGTCGGAGTCATTATGTCAATCTAACCTATTTACTAACACGAACTGACCCATTTTAATCCAAATATATATACTTGGGTTGACCAGATTATAGGTTACGGGGGTTGAATAGGTTAAACGGGTTCCGGATTGACCATTTAACCCGTTTTATATACAAAAGTTGACGCATTACACGAGTTAAACAGGTTAAACGGGTTTGCGGGTAGACCCATTTAACCTAGTTAATGGGTATAATAAAATATAAATATTTTTTAATTAAAGAAAAAAATCTTTAACAGGTTGCAGGTCAACCCGCTTAATTTATTTCACCCCCGAACCTGACCTGTTTAATAAATGGGTTAGATGGATGACTCAAACCTGACTCAAAATCTATTTGGGTGTTTGGCAAAGCTTTCAAAACGTGATTATTTGATTATCACGTTTTCAAAACGTGAATAATCAACTTTTGGTGGTTGGTTCAAAATGTGATAATCTGATTTTTTGGGCACAAAACGTGGTTTTACAACCGGAGGTGGGGGTTACTTTTGCAAAACATCATTTTTGTACCCACGTTTCTAAACTTGATAATCAAAGCCAAACACCCCATTAGACTCAACTCGAACATATTAAATTTCGTGTTAGTTTCAGATAGGGTCAAAAATTGCCACCCCTAATTATGTGATTGTAGTTCACTATATTCAAACAGTAACAAACAATGGTTGTGGTGAACATAAAACAACAAAACAATTAATTATTATTACAGTAAAGACGACTATGAGATTCGGTTTCTGGGATTTGGTTTGTTGCTTATGGTGGATTTAGACGGAAAAATAAAAAATTTAATGTTTAGGGTTAGGAACTTAGCTGTGATACTATGTTAGACATTGTAAACCTCGTAAGTGTTATTTTATTATTAACCATTATTTATAATAGTAAAATTTTAGATATCCTAAATTCATAAACCGGGCTCAGGTATATTTATAATCTGATAATTTGGTCCCTGGCAGATTGGTAAAACTGTAGAAGTGTCGCCTGTGACCCAAACATCTTTCTTTTGGCTAATGTTTTGATCATGGAAATAGATGTAGAATATATAGAACAATATTGATAATCATAGTGGGTTTTCAATCTGAACTTTCAATGACTTAAGGTTTTACAGAAGATAATACTTGATTAAATTAGAAATTCAAAAATAATACAAGTCTTAAGAAGAAATTTAAGAATAGTTAATATTACATTGAGAATGTTTAAACACAACAATCCATGCCATCCTCAACCCGAGCCTTTGCTAGAAGTGTGCCATGAACTTCTCTTCACTTATATTTATGCCATAAACAAGGGGATTACAGATTTCTTTATGAGATATTGTAAAAACTACAAATTCAAACTCTTACGAATTTTAGCTTTTCCTTAAAATTATCTTATGTTTTGTCATCAACAAAAAGGGGGAGATTGTTAATACAAATAAGCCGTAAAAGCGTTTATTTTATATTTTCACGATCTTCAATATTTTTATGCGATAACAAAAGTAAAAGATCATTTAACGAAACAAACCAAAATACGTAAATGGTTTGAACTAATAGTTTTCTAACACACTTACGCTTTCACATAAAACACTAAAAAACAAGTACAATTGATTTTGCTTTAGATATACATATTTATAACAACTAGTGTTTACATATTGGGATAACATATACTTAACTAAGTATACACTAAAATGGGTAAAACAGTATATACTTAAATAGGTAAAACTAGCAAATGGTTTTTGGCCCATAACCCATGGTTTTATTTATACCACTTAACCAAGTTCATTGTATCCTTAAGATATATTGTATCTAGAAAGAAAACCATGGATCAACCCATAACCCATGGCCCATGACCCATAACCAAAAATACCCTGGGCAAAGAGGGCGTTCCACGGATCCTAGCTTTGTGCTAGCGGATCCCAAGTGGAAGGGATCCGTGGGATCAAAGGGATGGGATTTACCTCTATAAATAGTGAGCCATTTCTTCATTATTTCTTACCCCTTTCTAACATACTTTCTCCCACGAGTTAAAACTACTTTAACCTTAGATCCAAAGATCTATGTTTGTAGTTTTGCTTTTGTGTGATCTTTTAGGTTCCTCTTAAAGGCAAGATCACCACATTTGAAGTCGAGCAAGCTCAAGTCCATGAGTTGCCATGCTTCCTCATCATCAAGGCTACTAAAGTATTCTTGTTGATGATTCTTTTCTTTCTTCAAAGAAGTGTAGTGTTGAAGACATTAGTGAAAGATGTCTCAAGTGTCAAGACAAAGATATTAGTGAAGGGTATCTATCGTCTATAGGATAAAGCACTTGTGGTAGGTGCTTAGAAGTCAAGACAAAGCATTAGTGAAGGTGCTTGAAGTCAAGACAAAGAAGCATTAGTGAAAGGTGCTTAGAAGTAAAAGAACACAGGACATTAGTGAAAGGTGTCTTGTAGATCTAGTCAAAGGCATTAGTGAAAGGTGCCTTAGATGTACATTCGATATGGTGTGTTTTAGATGTACAAGATAGACTAGTATTAGATCAAAGATATTGATATCCTTGATGATGTTGTAAGGGTAGATCTCCTTTGGGATTAGTCGTTGGTGTAGTGTGGTAGTAGTTCCTCCATTGCAATGGAACTAGGTGCTTAGCCTAGTACCTAATAAAGGGTAGAAGCGCGTTGTGAAGGTGTAGTGCTCCTTGGAGTGAAAGAACTAGGTACTTAGCCTAGTACCTTATAAAGGGTAGGCTACGTTGTGTAGGTGTGGTTCACCTTGGAGTAGAACCGGTGGTTAGCTATACCCGAAGGGTGAAAAGAAGCGGCGTTGTGAAGGCTTCTCCGCCATAAGGAGATTGGTGTAGTGTTTACGAACTCTCGAGTAGGTGACTCGGGGGTGGAGTAGAACAGGAAGGTGTCCTTGTAGTCGAACCACTATAAATATTCGCGTTGTGGTTTTGTGCTTCTTACTCTTATCTTTTCATTACTTACCTTTATATGCTTGTTTATCAACATCCAACACACATCCAAATAGATTGTCATAAGTCAATCTAAATAGATTAAAAGGAAGTTTTAATTGGTAAAACTATTCAACCCCCCTTCTAGTTTTTCCACAATTGGCATGAGCCGTTACCAAGTTTCTTGAAATTATATTGTACTTTTAAAACTTGATCACGATCCATGGTTAATTAGAAACTACAAAGAGGTGTTTCTAAAAACCATGTCTTTTAAAACTATATGTTTTGGATGTTGATTTGATATGTATTTTTCTTATTTATTTTTTAATTGCACTAATCTTCTTTGTCATGTTGATTAGTCAAAGCTCATACCCACCAAGCTTTAGAATTAAACGGTAACAAGAATACCTTCTATAAAAGGTATCTTAATGCATAAGGCGGGAATAGAGTCTAAGTGACATTTGTTGTGTCATTTGTAAAGACATTCCTAAGTGCATTAGAGGTATGACTTTCCACTTATATCTAAATGATATTAGTTTAATAAATAAGTGTTATTTGTTAGGCATTTATTTGAGTAGATTCGTGTTTACATGTTTTACATGTAGCTTCATTAGGAAGCTTTTTATCACATATGTGTCACTCCTCCGTCTAGAAATCATGATTTATAAAAATTGTGTTTTATCTCACTTAATCCAAAAATCATATTGTAGGACCTTACTTTTATCAACCTTATCACTTTACCAAGCAAACCCAACACACGTAACCCAATTCTGCGTATAAAAAACACAAACACAAACAAAGCTTAGAAATAAGATAAGAAAGATGGTGACTTGATGTAATATTCGTGTATGTGAGAGGATAAAGATAAACACAATAAAGTTGTATATTCCTCAGAGAGAAAAAATACACACACACACACACACTTTCAAGCACACCCCTCAAATGAGACTTTGAGGGTTTATATAGTTCCTTACAACAATACCCTAATGGCTTGGAAAGGGCTTCGTAATTGGACTTGGATTGGGCTTGGGATACATAAGCTTATCAGCGGCTAGCATAGCTATAACTTTTAACCATTAGCTTAGCCAATCCACGAGCCCTTTGACTATTCTATTACGATATCTAACACACGTTACAAAGTTCCTAAATGTGAATGACCATCACTTCTAATAAAAACTATTAAGGCTAACAATCTCCCCTAAGGGGTGGTCATTCAAATGATGCTCCACTTGATAAGATCTTTACTTTCCTTGAGCTTGAACTTTGTGTGTAGATATAGAATAGTCTTGATTCTTTGTTCCTTCATGCTTTGTGATCGAGATAATGTGGTTGTCTGCACGTTGTCAACCGTTGGTTAGGTATCTCCTCGTCTTTCTCCACCATGCTCACACTTCTATTTGACTTTGAGTTTCCAATGATGTAGTTCTCGAGTCTTTAGATTCATTGACGAAGAATCATCTTTAACTTTGAGTAGCCTTTGATTATGATGAGAACTTTCATGTGTTTTTGGTATGAGCATGTGGCGATGCTCACTGCGATCCATCCGCTCCGGAGCTTCCATAAGAAGAAAACATAAAGCAGGTTAGTAATAAGCGGATTCCGGCACTTACAAGTTTGAATTTCGAGGGTGTTAACGGCATAGTGTGAAAACACGTCTCTAATTCTCACAAAGGCCGTTCCTGAACTGGAGTCCCACAAGTGAGATAACGCGATATACCGAAGTACATCTACGGTTCGGATGAGTCAGGTACACAAGCATCACCTCCACGGTAGACCGTTTGAGACACACTAAGCGTAATCCACGGGGAGTTACCGAAGTGACTGCTTTGTCGGTACGCTTGATGTTGACCTTGGCGGGAGTTTCCATTCAATCACTGAAGATCACAGATGTGAAACTTCTCATAAATGTTCAGGCAGATTGCTAAGATCTGCGTAGGACTCTAGAATATATCACTTGTGTCCTTATTGATGAACAACAAGCGATGTCATGTCATGTGTTCCTATGAGATCTTTTGATGAATCTCGTGGCTCTAGACTCAATTAGTGCATTTTGGTTTTCTGGCGAGAGACTAGGGAGGGTCTCCTTCTATCAATACCATCTCTAAGAGAAAGTCGATAGATTATGTAGGGTTCAGGTGAGAATGAAACAAATCCTTTTAAGAGGAATTGAGTGGCTAGAAGGTTTAGTGCGGTCGTCCTGGGTCCATGACGTCTTTGTCTTCAATACCGGTGTCATCTAGTGACAACCATGCATGAATTGAACCCGGTTTACGCCTAAGGTTGAATATGAAGGGCTATTTCTTTTCACCCTTTCTTCACATTTCTTTTTAATTCTTCAACCCCTTCTTTCTCCTTTCTCACATTACTCCTTTTTCAATCATACCTAAGGACTTCTAATACTAACTATGGGTATTGTCCTTGGGTAGATCCCTCCGACTCTGGCGGATCATAGGACGAATTTCCTATCCTTAGTCACCTTATAACTCCATGAGCATCCCATGTTGCCATAAAACAATTTTTCTTGAAAATCTCTCTGAGTGTTTATGATAGAAAACATGTTTGAGACACTCCGAGAGTTTTATATTTTTAGAAACACTCCCCCTTCACATGTGCTTATAAGTTTTGAGAAATCACAGCATAGAGGGTAGAGTTCGCACTATTTGAATTGATCGGCTTATGATAGACAATTCCCCACGAGACACGTTCACGTTGCTTAGTTAAAGAGTTCCATTGTCAGTTTTAGGTGACAACTAGCTCTAATAACTAACTTGAAGTTGTAAACACTCCTTGAAAAGGAGGTTAGACCCATGAAGGTGCATATCTATCACAAGTTTCTCGAGATGGTACATTTCCTGACTTTGATTCCCGTCAATTCATTGGTTCCGTCTGAGTCGAGCTCATTTTGAGATTCAAACAACGATCATTAAACTTTTTGATCACATTTTAATCCGTCTCCTCCCCTCAAAAATAGCATATTCGTGATATTTTGATATCAACGGATTAAACAACATTTTAGAATCTTTTGGGGAGACAAACGGATTTGATTTAAGCATGAATTTGGAACATTTTAGTTTTATACTCCCCTTTAATAAAGCATAATCAATTAAAGGGTTTTAGAGGGAGTTATCTTGAGCACAAAGTATTTTGAAAGATTTTGAAAATCTTTTGAACAATCTTGAAAAGGTGCTCAAGATGATGATGATTTCTCACCATTTTTAAATGTAGTGCACTGAAGGGTACACTTGATTTTTCTATAAAAGCACGAGTTTTGATTTGAAAATAATCAAAAGTCATCATTTTGGTCCGAGTTTAAATCAAGTATATCACGAAAGCCATTTTATGAAGAAATTTTGAGAAACGACATGTTTTAGAAAACATTAAAGAACTCTCGCTCAAGCATCTGTACATACCCGTATCATTGTTGAATGACATTTCTAGAAGCGTCTGAGAATATCGATTATACGTGAGACATGTCGTGAGAAGAATATTTTTGGATTTTTGATTTTATATTGTTTTTGTATTTTTGAAAAATTTTATATTTTTATATTTTGCTTTTGTTGGTTTTCAAATTTTGTATTTTGTTTTTCAAAAATATTTACAGCGAAGCTTTTGGAAAATCATTTTCAAGAAGATTCGAGAAGACGTTCTAACTCCTCGGGGGTTAGGCTTCGCATTCCAATTCGTCGAACTAAATAGTCAAACCTTTCTTTTGGAAGGGCTTTAGTAAATAGATCGGCGAGTTGGTATCTGTCTTCACGAAGAATAATTCAACGATACCATTTTGACGTACTCTTTGATGAAGTGATAGCGGACTCAGATATGCTTAGTCTTTGAGTGATGAACAGGATTGCATGATATGGCTATGGCACTTTTCGAGTCACAATACATAGGTATTTTATCGAAAGTAAAGCCATAATCGTTGAGTTGTGTTTTCATCCATAGAACTTGAGCACAACACGAGATAGAGACACATACTCAACCCGGTTGAAAGTCTGATGCAATCTTGTTTCTTTGAAGACCAGACTTACTAACTTTTCACCCAAAAATTGTGCTCCTCGGATGTACTTTTTTTGTAACTTGATCACTGCGTGGTCGCATGCGAAAAGGCTATTAGATCAAATCCGGTTCCCGGATACCAAAGTCCCATGTGAATGGATGTCTTCAGGTACCGAAAGTTCCGTTTAACCTCTTTGAGGTGCAGTTCGGTAGGCTTTGCACGAAACCGTGCTAATAAGCAAACGACAAAATGAATATCACGGTGCGACTAGCGATAGATACATGAGAGAAATAATCATGCTCCGATATTTCTTCGGATCAATAGGTTTCCCAAACAAATCGGCTCCAATTTTTGGTGAAGTTACCATTGGTGTTCAACCGAGAGTCACAATTATCCATACCATGATTTTTCAAAATCTCGGTTGTATATTTAGCTTGATTTATAAAAATTCCACGAGGGGATTGATGTATTTGTAAACCAAGAAAGAATTTTAGTTCCCCATCATGGACATTTCAAATTTACTTTTCATGAGATTTTCAAAATGTTTTGAAAGATTGGGATTAGTGGACCCAAAGATGATGTCGTCCACATAAATCTGAACAATCAAAATGTCGTTTTGCATTTTTGTGTAAACAAGGTAGGATCAACTGTGCCTTTGGTGAAATTGTTTAGGATAAGGAAAGAGGACAGTTCGTCATACCACGCTCTCGAGCTTGTTTCAATCCATAGATTGCCTTTTTGAGTTTGTAGGCGTAGTCTGGATGTTCCATGTCTATGAAGCCTTAGGCGACTCATGTACTCACGACACTTCTTCTTCTTCTGAGTTCCATTCAAGAACGCGGTCTTAATGTCCATCGATAAACCGTGATGTTTTTGTGGCGGCATAGGCTAAGAATATCCTACTGCTTCTAGTCTAGCTACCGTATGCGAATGACTCTTCAAAGTCTATCCCTTCCTCTTGTCTGTATCCTTTGGCCACAAGGCGAGCTTTGTTCGAATGTGATCATTTCTTCATCCTGTTTGTTCTTCCATAACCATTTAAGATCAATGACGCGAACGTCAATGGGTCTTGGAACCATTTCCCAAGAGTCATGTAGGCGGTATTGGAGAAGTTCCTCCTGCATCGCTTCTATCCATGCGGGTTCCGCCATTGCCTCGCGAATGTTCTTTGGCTCTATATTGCTAATTGAGCAAAGGTAAATGCATAAGTCACAATCGGTGGCAAGTTGGCGTCTCGTCTAAATTGGCCTTGAAGGTTCACCAATAACTTGTTCAATTGGGTGGTCTTTTGTCCCACTTGAGTAGAAGGATACCGTTGGTTAAACGTATGCGAGTTAGATGGTTCTCGTAAGCTTGAAGAAGATTCACCTGATTCCGTAGCAAACGGGTTTTCAAATAAGTCTTCATCTAACGTTGCATCGTTATGGTTTTGGTTTTGCTCATCAACTGGGGTAGAGCGGGTGCAAGAACTGGAGTAGATGTAGATGATGTTGATGGAGTTGGTGCATTGGTTTCGACCGTTGTAGATGCATCTTCGGTTGGTGGTGGAGGATGATTTTGAGCGGGTGCAGCGGAATGATGGTTTGATGCATTTGTCGAGTTTCCACCATAGTATTCATCGAACATTAACTCAAAGAAATTCTCCCATTCTTGTTCTTTAGGATTGTCAATCGAAGTTGATTGAGCTCTTTGAGGTACGAGTCACGAGCGATGTGTCGGAAGTCTGCTGGTTTAGTGCGGGTTCTAGGCGAGTCTCTCGAAGCCATATGTGAAAGTTCGTCAAACTTCACATTCATCGTCTCCATGATCCTCCTAGTTCTCATGTTATACACCACAGATGCCCTCGAGTTATCAGAATATCCAATGAAGATTCCAATATCACCTTTTGCTTTCAGTTTTCCAAGATCTTCTTTGTCATTAGTAGGATAGCACAAAGCGCCAAATACGTGAAAGTAAGAGATATCCGGTTTTTTGTTGTTCACAAGCTCATATGGGGTTTTATTGAATCTTGGATGGATGAGGGATCGGTTACGAGTGAAACAAGCGGTGGCAACGGCATCAGCCCATAGAAATAACGGTGCACTAGAATAGATTAGCATTGTGCGAGCAACTTCCACAAGAGTTCTATTTCTTCTTTCAACTACCCCATTCTGCCGTGGAGTTCTAACAACTGATGTCTGATGTGTGATTCCAACATCTTCAAAATAAGCTCTTAACTCTGATTAGTGAATTTCGTGGGTTATGCATTCTTACAACCCTTGGAGTTTGAAGAAGTACTTGAATACGCTTTGAAAGGTGATGATGATGATTGGTGCTTCGTCTTTTGATCTCAGAAACTTAACCCATGTATATCTTGAATAATCATCGGCGATAACAAGAATATACTTTTTCCCATTAATGCTTTCAACTCTCATTGGGCCACATAAGTCCATGTGCAACATATGCAACTTTGCTTCGAACTAGATGCGGTTTGGGTTTATATGATGCTCTTTTGCTTTTCCTTGTTCGCATGATGGACATAAGTGATCCTTGGTGTATTTGAACTTTGGAAGTCCGTTGGCGATGTTGTCTTTGGCAATTTTGTTGATGGTGTCGAAATTGAGATGGGATAACCGTCATGTGCCACAACCGGGGTGTGTTCGGATGCTCGTGTCATAAAACATATTGGTGATGAAGAGGCCATTTGATTGATGTCGATAGCATACAAGTTTGTATCACGATTCCCGTTAAGAGATCGGTGCCATCCAAGTTTCTAACGAAGCAAGCATTTCTCCTAAAAGCAACCTCTAAATCGCATCACGTGAGCTGCCCGACTAAACAAATTGTGTCCCAACCCTTCGACATAGTAAACCCGAGTGATCAAATAATTTCCAAAGGTAGATCTCCATAACCCATGATAGCTGCTACATGATCATTTCCAAAGCGTACGGTTCCCATGAATTTCGAGACGAAAATTGATCGTGACCTTCAGATTCGGTCATGTGCTTGGAGCAGAAGTCGACGATCCAAAGACATATTTCGATAACACGCCAATCCGAAGAAGAAGATTTTAGAAATCGTTTTGATTTTGGTTCCTTTGGGTTAGAGGTAAAATCCTGATCACACTCATAGAAGTTGTCTATATGTAAGACAGGTGCATCACTCATTCTACCATTCTCGAGTGTGAAATTCTACACGTGGTTTCCAAATGTCACCCCTAAAGTAAACATTATGCTCCCTATCAGTAGTGTAAAGCCTAAGTCTCGCAACTAGTCTTCCTATTCGTTTAGCATAAGTTCTTTTGGGAACATTCTTCTTAACAGGCTTAACAATCTCATTCTTAGAAACACAATCATCATGAACATTAGATAAAGATTTCTTGCAAGTTAAACAAAGAGATTCAACAGATTCATTAAACTTAGCAGATTTCATAGGTTCATTACATTCGGATGAAATGTCTTTCTTATTACAAAGCGGTAAATTCCTAGGGTGTTCTTCTACTTTCTTCTCTTTATTCAAGCTACTACTCTTAGAGGCAGTTGAGACTCTATTGTTCCTTGTATTGCTCTTAGGCTTTAGTCTGCTAGAAGGTAAGGTAAGGCACACTCATTAGGATTCACGATCTTATCTAGAGAAGTGGTTTCAGCTTTCCTAGTCTCTTTAGAGTGCTTTTCTAAACTTATGTCGTTTGTTCCGTATGTTTTAGATGTGGAGGCAGACGCATTAGTGGTACTCATCTTAAAAAGGCCAGGTGCTAAAACTTTGGTTTCTCGATAACCGCTTTTCCCTTATCAACATTTTGTTTAGGTAGGCAGGTGGAGTGACTGGTTTTGATGAAACATTTTTCTCATTGACTTTTGGAGGAGGCATAAAAGCAGACATTTTTGGTTTGGAAACCGGTTTGGGAACATTTGCTTTCTCCGCTGTCAATGGTTTTTTAATCACGTATCCACTTGCCTTTCCTTTTTGACTTTCCAGGTGAGCCCTCAAAAGATCATTTTTCGCTTTCATGTCATTGTAGGCACGCGCTCATCGACAATTTGTCATACTTGCATTCCTCGCCGTTTTCGATCAAGTTGTTTAAAATATGAGACATTTTTTTTTCAAGTTTCTCAAGAGCTTTTTCATATTTTGAAACAATTTGGAGGTCTCAATTTGGACTGAGTCTTTCATGATCTTCAACGAGAATATGTTTGCAAAATGATGGACATAATATCGATGAGTCTAGAACATCTTGAAGAGAGTCATTTAAATTTTCCAAAACTTTGATGTGTTCAACACATTCATTAGCTTGCTTTACCAGGGATTTATGGTCCTTGACAAAGTCATCTGTTTCTTTCAAAAACTTGTTCAAATGAATTACCCTTGACAGCGATGGCATTAAATGAGGGCAATTTGAGTTTCAAAAAACTTTCTTTGTTCGATGTCAAAACTAGAGAACCGGTTGTTAGGTGTAATAGTGGTTTTAGTTTTAACAGTGTCTTGAAGATCCACAATTCTAGTTTTTACATTTTCTAAAATACTTCTCGCATCACTTGTGTTAAAAGGATTGTTTGAAGACATTTGTTCAATGTTCGAAGAGATTGGAGACAACAAGCTGGTTTTGAAGCGATTTTGAAGCAGTGTTGACTCTTTGTTTTAAACACTTGGTGTGATGGAGAACTTTGACTTTTCTTTTTGATTAACAAAAGTAATTCCATTAATTTTGTTCCATTTGTTATAATCAATTGGTTTGATTTCTGGATTCTTTTGTTTCATTTTTGATCTACTCTCCTCAGATAGTTCTAACGTTTCAAGAGAATCACGAACAATAATGGGTTCATGTAAAGCTTTTCCATTGTTTAACACATTACGAGATTTCGAGCTTTCTTGAGGAACAAAGAAGGGTCGTTACCAAGTGCCATTCTATTGTTAGTATGAAAACGCTGATTTACTTGATTAGAAAGCATCTTGATTGTTTGAGAAGAGGAATGACCCGTTTTAAGAAGCAAATTTTCCAAAGTTTTTTTTTCATTTTATCAAGAATTTCATCAAGAAGTGATCTTGTCATTTTGAAAAATCAGTAATCAACTGCTTCTTTTCAAGATTAGAAAACATTTCTTTTTGTTTAGAAAGTTGGTTATTTAAATCAGAAATTTCCTTGTTTAGAGATTTAATTTTCAAGTTCAAATTCACATCAAGTGTGTTATACTTGATTTGCAATTCTTTTTCTTTAGAAACCAAATTTCGATAACCAATTTCTAATTCGATTCTTTGTTTTTCCGAAATTCAAAAGCTTTTGCGTTCTCCTTGTAACTCTCAAGCTCAGCGGTCAATTTGGCATTCGCGGCCTTAACATCGCGATTGACCTTTTAAACTTTCTCAATTTCAATGCCACGCTTGTTGATTAATGATTCAAAATAAGCCGCGGTTTCCTCATCGGTCTGTATTTTGTGCCATACACGACCTCCACTAGGATCCACATGGAGTCTCAGAGTTAGTATTGCTACAACTTCGGATTGTCCGGTATGTATCATAAGTAGGTGCTGATGTCACGATCTTTGTTCGTCATGAGTAAACACATCAAATATGACATTGTTATAGCATGGATCGCTGATTGGTACCTCGGATCTTTGCGTTGGCGTCATAGGCGAGGAGGTGCGTCGAATCGATTCATCGCACTTAGTCTCCGAAGATTTGCCATGACGATGCAGTTTGCATTGAGTTCCTCGAGGTCTTCCAAATCATCCATAATAGCCATGAAGTCATGTTCCTCGGCACTCAATTGAAGTCCGTTGTTCCTTTTGTACCACAGAATAGCTTTCGAAGATCATAAAGATCCTTCTTTTTCGGCTTAGTTGGACAATTCCTTGCCATGTGACCCAATCCTTGACGGTTATAACACTTAACGATTACCTCGATTCACATTTCCATAATTCCCAACATTTGCTGCAACATTCCCATTCGATTACCTTGTACTCTATTTCCAACATTCGACCCATTTGATTACCACGATTGAACCGCTGATTACCCATCGAAATCTAGTAGCATATCCTGGCGATTCCCAATAACTCCAACCATTTGACCTTGATTGCCCATGTTCGCACCGGTACATGTACATTTGCGGTGTTTGATGAAATCCTTTGGTTGTTGTTAGTTGGTGTGGAATAGCGACCTCTGAATGCTTTACCCAAGAATACAAATGCTTGTGACAAAGCTTCTTCTGGTTCCATTTCAAGATCGGTGATTCCTTGTTCTGGTAATGTTGTTGTTCAGGTGGATAGTTTTGTTGTTGAGGGATGTATTGCTGCAAGTTGTTGTTAGTGGAAGATGATGAAGCTTGTTGTTGTGTATTCACTGGAGTTTGAGTCTTTGCAATGAGTGCCAATGGATCATGATTCTTTGCTAATCTTTCTTGCCGGACTTCATTCACTTCATTTTGGTTTTGTTTTAGAAAATCGTTGAGTTGATCAAAGTTCACTTGATGTAAGTCCTTTGTTTGGTTGACAATAGTGACATATCGTCCCCATTCTTATGGTAGATTGTTCAGGAACTTGATGTTGCTCACGATAGTTCTGGGTGTCAACTTGTTTCTGATCGGCTCATTCATTAAAGTACAAAACCTTCCATAGTAGGATTCAATGGATTCTCACAGGTAGATGTAAACTTCTCCCATGCAGTTAGCAACTTGTTCTCTGTGTCTTGTTGACCGATTTATGTTCCATGACAAAGTCGTCTAACACGTTCCCACATGTCGAAGCGGTTTCACAACCGCTGTCTACAGGCAAAAGATGTCTCTTGGTAAACCCAGCTTGTATAATATGAATTGCCATGTCATCGCCCGACTTGTTTCGATCCTCTTGAGTATTCGAGTGTCTTTTGAAGACGAAAAAATGGTGGGACGGGAGGTGTTGCATCAGGATTTCCTTGGACTTGTCGAGGTATGAAGGGTCCATCCTGAATGGATTTGATCATCAATTTTCCATTAGGTTTTGTCTTGATGTAACGAAGCATTCGACTTGTCCATTGAAGATAACCACCTTTTCCAACATAGGAGGGCGGTTTTCGGCACGGTACGCATGAATGTCTTGTTGAGTTGCCATTGATGAAGGTATGATACGATAAAGTTGATGTAGGATCGATTCAACGATAAAGGAGTTGTGGTTGATGAAGATTAAGCTCGGTTGAGGTGTTTTGAAAGTCGTACTCGTAACCTTGGTTCTTAAAAAAATTTAGCCCAAAATTTGAAATTCACTATAAGAATCAATTCTAAGGTCGATTATGAAAAAATTTGAGTTATGACAATTTTGGCCTTAATTTGACCTAGAAAAATTTGAATTTAGGCCCAAAATTTGAATTTTTGACCAAAATTTTCTGAGCTTAAACCAAAATTTGAATTCGGCGTAAAATTGAACGTTTAGTCTCCTCAAAATTTAAATTTTACTCAAGTTTTTATTTTTATGCGTAGAAAGAGCTTAGAAGCGAGATTCACAGTTACGAAATAGGTAGGATCGCAGGCTTATCGTAGTTAGGATCTTATGCGTAGGATCTTAGGTAGGATCTTATGCGTAGATCTTAAGTTAGGCGATAGGAAAACTTATGCGTAAGATTTAGCTTATCGCGTAGACAAGGCTTAGGCGTAGGATAAATACTTAAGCGTAAAGTAATCTGCTCGTAAGTCTAAGCTTATGTATGTAAGATTAGGGTTTAGCCCCAAAATCCTTTACACTATCACAGTGTAAGAGATATCCAAAAGTCGAAGTGTTCCACAAACTTATCCAAGTGAGGAAGCAGCGAGTCACCGTTATGAAGCTCGAAGAATCTTCACACAAAAGTTATGAGTAGAAACCTTATGCGTTTTGACTTTCTTACTGTAGAACTAGGTTTTGACCTACTCGTAAAAAATTTCCAATGATTCAAACGATCTCTTGCACGGATGATAGCCTTAAAACACTCCAATAACACAAAAATGTTGACCTTTTTCACCCAAAGTGCTTATAAAAGTTACAGTAGAAATGACCAACCTTCAAAATCACGAGTTTAAAAATGATGTAAAACGTAAAGCTTGAACTTTTCCAAAAACTAGACTCCTTAACACTATAATAACCTTAAACCATAAGAATCTTGAAGATTAAAGTGCAAAAAGTAAAGTTTTAAGCATAACCACTTTTGAAGACCGAGAGCTTATGCGTATACCACAAACCAAACACAAACACTCCTAAACCATTGTTAGGCGATTGATACCAATTGTAGGACCTTAGTTTTATCAACCTTATCACAAACCAATACCGTATCCACAGTTTATGCATGTAGAACTCGTGAAACCCAAACACAAACTATGCGTGAATAAAGAAGGAAAGATTAAGATGTTGGTGACTTGAATGATCTAAAATCGTGTATGTGTAGAGGATAAAGATAAACACAATAATTTGTATATTCCTAGAGAGAGAAAATACACACACACACACTTTCAAGCACACCCCTCAAATGAGACTTTGAGGGGTTTATATAATTCCTTACAACAATACCCTAATGGGCTTTCAATGGGCCTTGGTTGGAATTGGATTGGGCTTGGGATACATAAGCTTATCAAGCGGCTAGCATAGCTTATCTTTTAACCAATTAGCTTAGCCCAATCCACGAGCCCGATGACTATTCTATCACGATATCTAACACACGTTACAAAGTTCCTAAATGTGAATGACCATCACTTCTAATAAAAACTATTAAGGCTAACACATATCTTCTAATAAAACAAAACACAAATCTCAAAATTCCTCCTTCCCCATAAATATTCCCACCGTTGACTATCTCATCAAACCCTCATTTTTTTTTCAAATCTTCCAATTTCAAAAATTTCCTCTCATTCAAAAACTTCATCTTCCTCCTCATTCCATCTCAATCGAAACCAAGAAGATCCATCATCAACATGGTTTACATCGCACCTCATGCTCATCCCCCGCCTAACACTCATCGCACTTGTGTTCCCTATGGCGTGTGGGCCGCTTTGGATGTGCGGTTCCTGCAAGTTCACATACGAGACATTTACTTTGTGTTGTTAATCTATATTGTGGTTATATACCCAATCCTTTGTATCATCCTTAGTATTGAAATGCAATATTATCAATGATCTAGTTTATCTAGGTTATTATTATCATAATGTGTTTGTCACTTCTTTTTATTTATATGTTTTATATTCTTTCGTGATACATTAGAAGTCATGTATGCATGCTAAAAGAAAATGTAGGATAAAACATATTTCGTGGTATAAAACTATAAAACCTTTGTTTTTTGATCAAATATGTTTCTACGCTACTAGATCCACGGATCCCTAAGATATACTAGCCGGATCCCTTTTGTAAAGGAACCGGGATCCGTATGACATTGGAAAAACAGCTTTCATGCAAGACTAAAAATCCACTAGAAAGTCAAAACATTAAGTAAGTTAAAGTGTTAAATACCATTGTTAATAAAATATAGTAAAAACATTAGATTATCATAGGTTGATCACAAACATGTTCTTTTCAACTTATCATTTCTATAGGTTAAATTATGACGCATGAATATGAGTTTGATTTTTCACTCACTAGCGTCTACACTCCAAACATCTCCCTTGAGCCCAACACACCTGGCAATCATGTCCGTGGGTTCAATAATCTCTAAAACCGTCACTTCCACGAAGGACGTATTGTAGACACCTTCTACAATTAAGAAGGTATCAATACCTCCTCCATATCAAGCCATAGGACTAGAATTTCTTCTTGAAATCAACAAGAAGATATGTCCAAGGTTCATAATGGAATTCTTCCGTCAAGTTGAACTCGTTCGTAACGAGGATCGCTCTCTATCTCTTTGGTTTTATATCAAAACCAAAAGTTCACTCTAACCCTTGGGCATTTTGCTCATATCCTTCGGATTCCAAACCATGGACAATGTGCAAGTATAAATGGAATTCTCCGAAGATTGGTCTCTTGATTATCTCTTCAACTTTTGTGAAGAAAATAGTCCATATTGTTCACACATACCCTCCCTAGAAGATTTAAATCGCATAATATGCAAACCTCGACCATATTACTCCGATCCAAACATTATCTTCACAAAGCTAATTTATAAGGACATCCGAGAAGAGTACAAGCCCCTTGTACTCATTCTACGTGAAAATGTTTGGAGTCTTAGGGGAAATCGAGAAATTCTTCCCGCTTGTTGTGCTCACATGTTATATTGTTTGCTAACACAACAACCATACAATCTCGACTATTTCTTTGCAAGGCGAATTGTAAATCTTCAAAGCTCCAAGAACAAACTCATCCCTTATGGAATGTTCTTAACGCGTCTCTACCATAATGTTATGCACTTCAATCCTCAATTTCAAAGTCCGTTGTATGCGACTTGTGAACAAGATGATGGAACCGTTAAACATATCTCTCATGAAGACTTTCTTCATTCTTGACTCCACCAACACTCATCAATCACATAATGATCCTTCTAGCTTGAAAACACTCAAGGAATTTAGTAGTATTTCAAATAGGATCAATTCTACTCTACTCGTGCTTTATCAATGTAATCCTATTTCCTTCATGAAATAAAACATCTTACATTTGATATCTTAGTTTTAGAAATCCCTTTAACTAATCTTGGAATATAATGCATTGTCAAGATCATTGCATACCTTTAGTAAAGGTACTGCCTAGCAGATGGACGGATCCCAAATGTTGTACTAGACGGATCCCTATCTTTAGGGAACCGTGGGATCCGGCAAACAGAGAATGCAATTGCAAGCATTATATTTCAAAACATATCCTTAGAACATCTCACTAAACTAAACATAGGGTCTTAAGGCAGATTAAGTCCTTATCAAGATAGGTTGATCTTTCCTACTCATTCCAACTCACATAGATCACACTCTAAGTCGTTCATAGATCTATCATTTTGTATTAATCCATCACTCTTCCGCTCTCAAAACTCACACTTCATTTTTTTACTTGATCCCTCACATCTAGTCTTAGAAATCCTTCGATTATGGCTAAGTTGATCATAAATCATCCTCACCACAAAATTGATCAAAGTTGATCAAATCTAGTTTCCCATCTCAAAGCTTCTAGGATATTTTCCAAAACACTATCCTAAGACACAACCTGATCTCTAGGATCATTTAGCTTCAATTGACACTCTAAATCTTTAGTGTCATCCTTGCTCATCCATTGGTACTCTTGAAAGTTCCAAATCTTTCCATAAATGACAATCATTAACTACATCATTCATTACCTTCAAGCACTCAAGCACCCCTTCATTTACAACACTTAGGAGGACTGAAACACTCAAAATGATATAGGTCTTAGATCTTAGAAACATCATATCCATCCTTTCATAACTGCTGAAAGCCGGATCCATAGGATTAGCCTAGACGGATCCCTCTGAGGAGGGAACCGTGGGATCCGGATGACAGCTTTTGTCAAATCTTGCTAAAACAATCATTTCAACTCATCTTCCTAACTCAAACACTCCATCTCATCTTAAATGAGTTCCTAGATCAGTGCAACCTCTGAAGTTGATTCTTGTGCATGTCAATCATCACATTCCAATGAATCCTAGTGGCTTAAGGCTTAAATGCACTTGCCAAATCTCTTATTATAAACCACCTTGTTAGGACCTCCATAGTCATCACTCCCATCCTAACTTTCAGCTCTTGCAACCTCTTGAAATCATCTCATCATGAGGAAAACCCCAAGTAGTAACTTATCCACCAAAGAACCACCCATGAAAAGGGCTCGTGTTACACACGAAATTTCTTCAACCGAATCATCTCCCGTCAAGCCAACAAATGATAGAATTCTTCATCATCCAATCAAACCAATTCCTAAAAGGATAGTACCCACAAAACTACCTATGCCAAACACCACCATACCTCCTAGGCCAAACAATATCATCTCCACTAAACCATCACCATTGGTTCCTAGAGCTATTTCATTTACATCCCCACTATCATCACCACACCTCTACAATTTAGAGGACTTGCCTCCTAGGCCGTCTCATCCGCTTCGCCACAACATTCTCCTCATTAGGAGGAATAATGGTTCAAAATCAAGGTGTTGAGTCAACCCTTGTTCCGGCTTCCTTTTCGCCGTTTCCATCATATAATCCCATTTGGATTATGAGAAATCATCAAAGTCAACCACCCGACCATATGGAAGTTGACACTTCTCTACCACCACCATCATTTTTGGTTGAGTCATTCTCAAATGCACCTCCACCAATCCCTCCATCTTTTGAAGCTCCACAAGCCGCTTCACTTGATCCTTCGCATCAAGCCATTTCACTTCTTCCACTACCACTACCTAGCCATGACAAAGATTGCTATCATTGTCAACATGTTGAAAGTTTGATACATGAAGTACGAGAAGACCAACGTTTCATGTTCTATCATCTCCTCGAGCGTTTCGACGAGATCAAACCTAAAAAAAAACTTGAGCTAGAAGATTCTAGTGGTGTCCTAGCATCAAGCGATAGTTGGTTTAGAAATTCCTAGTCATGTATTTTCTTATTTTCTTAGTTTTTAGAGTCATGTATATCATAACTCTAGTTTTATTAAATGGAATTACATGCTACTTGTTATGTTGTTGAGCATATGATTACTTTGTATTCATATCTCATTTATGTGATAACATTACTTGTTATATCACCTTTGCTAATTTTATTTATCAGCCAAACGGATCCCTCAGAATTGCCTAGACGGATCCCTACTAGGAGGGAACCGTGGGATCCGTGAGACAGGAAACTATTTTCCTACTAACTTGGACCACATTTGCAGGAAATTGTGAATTATACTTGTTTTCTAACCTTTGTTTTGTAGTTATTCAATTAACACATGAAGAATTTGACACCCTAAAGCTAAGGGGAGCTTGGTGTCAAAACAATACATTGCAAAATTACTTGCAATCTTAGATTTATATTTCATGATTTCCCGTTGCAAAATTGCAATCATCTAGGGGGAGCACACCGTCACATAGACGTAATCTTTTGCAAAAATTTGCAAATGAACTAGATTAGCATTACTTTCTTGACGCCCTTACTTAGGGATGGACTCGTCAAGGGGGAGTAACGACGAGATCCTTTCCCGTTAATTGCTTTTTATTTCTTATTTCTTTTCTATTTTTCACACATTTTTCTTAAAAACAAAGTGTTGCTTTCTTTCAAAGCTCTTTTGTTTCGACAAAAAGGGGGAGAAGAAAGTAAAAACTACAAATTCAAACTCTTACGAATTTTAGCTTTTCGTTAAAATAATCTTATGTTTTGTCATCAACAAAAAGGGGGAGATTGTTAATACAAATAAGCCGTAAAAACGTTTATTTATATTTTACGATCTTCTAATGTTTTGTCGATAACAAAAGTAAGATCATTTTAACGAAACAAATAAAATACGTAAATGGTTTGAACTAATAGTTTTCTAACACACTTACGCTTTCACATAAAACACTAAAACAAGTACAAGTGATTTTATGCTTTAGATATACATATGTATAACAACTAGTATTTACATATTGGGATAACATATACTTAACTAAGTATACACTAAAATGGGTAAAAACAAGTATATACTAAATAGGTAAAAACTAGCAAATGGTTTTGACCCATAACCCATGGTTTTATTTATACCACTTAACCAAGTTCATTGTATCCTTAAGATACATTGTATATAGAAAGAAAACCATGGATCAACCCATAACCAAAAATACCCATGGGCAAAGAGGAGCGTACCACGGATCCCTAGCTTTGTGCTAGCCGGATCCCAAGTGGAAGGGATCCGTGGGATCCGGGGAACAGTAAGATTTTACCTCTATAAATAGTGAGCCATTTCTTCATTATTTCTTACCCCTTTCTAACATACTTTCTCCCCTGAGTTAAAACTCACTAACCTTAGATCCAAAAGATCTATGTTTGTATTTTTGTTTTTGTGTGATCTTTTAGGTTCCTCTTAAAGGCAAGATCACCACCTTTGAAGTCGAGCAAGCTCAAGTCCATGAGTTGCCATGCTTCCTCATCATCAAGGCTACTAAAGTCTTCTTGTTGATGATTCCTTTCTTTCTTCAAAGAAGTGTAGTGTTGAAGACATTAGTGAAAGATGTCTCAAGTGTCAAGACAAAGATATTAGTGAAGGGTATCTATCGTCTATAGGATAAAGCACTTGTGGTAGGTGCTTAGAAGTCAAGACAAAGAAGCATTAGTGAAAGGTGCTTAGAAGTCAAGACAAAGAAGCATTAGTGAAAGGTGCTTAGAAGTAAAGACACAAGACATTAGTGAAAGGTGTCTTGTAGATCTAGTCAAAGGCATTAGTGAAAGGTGCCTTAGATGTACATTCGATATGGTGTGTTTCGATGAACAAGATAGACTAGTATTAGATCCAAGGATATTGATATCCTTGATGATGTTGTAAAGGAGTAGATCTCCTTTGGGATTAATCGTTGGTGTAGTGTGGTAGTAGTTCCTCCATTGCAATGGAACTAGGTGCTTAGCCTAGTACCTAATAAAGGGTAGGCGACGTTGTGAAGGTGTAGTTCACCTTGGAGTGAAAGAACTAGGTACTTAGCCTAGTACCTTATAAAGGGTAGGCGACGTTGTGTAGGTGTGGTTCACCTTGGAGTGAAAGAACCCTGTGGTTAGCCTAGCACCGGAAAAAGGGTAGGCAACGTTGTGAAGGCTTCTCCTCCATAAGGAGATTGGTGTAGTGATTACGAACTCTCGAGTAGGTGACTCGAGTAGTGGAGTAGGGCAAGGAAGGTGTCCTTGTAGCCGAACCACTATAAATACTCGTGTTGTGGTTTTGTGCTTCTTACTCTTATCTTTTCATTACTTACCTTTATATGCTTGTTTATCAACATCCAACACACACATCCAAATAGATTGTCATAAGTCAATCTAAATAGATTAAAAGGAAGTTTTAATTGGTAAAACTATTCAACCCCCCCTTCTAGTTTTCCACATAACGCAATAGACATTGTTCTATTATAATTCTTACCTGAATTTAGTAATCCAACAAAAAATTAAGAATCGTGTCAAACTGTCAAACAATATCCAAATAAGGAACAGATACTATAAACGAAACGTTCCACGTAAAATTGCTACAAATATTGTTCAACAAAAGTTTCCTCTGAAATAGGAACAGATTTGTAAGGAAAATAAAACCACAATACTATAAGATTTATGTTGTAAGTAACTTAGATTAAATGGATTACAATGGACTTAGGTTACTAAGAGAATGCACAAACCTTGTTTATCCCTAATACACGTTCCTCATTTGATAGAGACTTTTTCTTTGTCGTAAAGTTGAACACTTCATGAAAGAATCCATTTTACTGCTCATATAAAATAAATCATGAATACTTCATAGAAATACATCAGTTATTTAATTCCGGCATTTCATCAGTCACTTGTCTTGCATCCGTTACATAATTTTTCAAATCGATAAACCATATAGAAGTTTTTAGAAATATAAAACTCATATCATTAGAAAACAAACCTAAATACATTGTTGTCTTTGGTTAAAACAGATTATAGACAAAAATCAATCGGGTTATTTGGTGATTATAAAATTGAAACCGATAATCATATAAGTCTGAAACATAAATACAAACATGGTTACCTTGAATCAAACAGTAATTATTACACATAATATAAACTCTGTCATCATTTTTGCCAACCATTCATTATAAGACATCCATATGCATATTTTTCATCTGATTTTGATCTTGATGTAGAACACACAAACTTTGTTGTGGTTTAATCGATCCGAATGAATCAAAATGAAAAGGATAAAGATGGAATGGATTGTAAAGATTGCAAATTTTTAGGAGAGAATGTTGACTAATTTTAAGTAAGGCCGAGAGAATGGGGAAGGTAGTTTGATAAGAATTTGGAATGTGCGATTGAAAAGGGAAGGTTATGAAAAACATTTGACCGCATTGAATTTTTAGTGTAAAAGCTGGATATATGACTATAAATTGAATTATATTACTTTGGAAGTAGAAGATTATACACAAATATGTGAATTGCCTCAGTGGTTGAGGCGTGAGGCTTTGAATGTTGAGACCCTTGTTTGAATCTTGCCTGCTACAAATTTTTTTTTATTACGTAACCGGATGAAGTGCCATGGTGGCATTTCCACCTCATCAAAAGAGGTGACATGTCAACATTAAAATGCCTAGTAAGCATTAGTGATGTGGCATGTGTAGTCTCATATATATGTATAGATTTCTTTTTTATTATCGGAGATTATGCATACGAAAAAATGATACTATTTGGAAAAATTCTATGCTTCGTGACCTAAAATCTCGCCAGCCGTATCACCCGGCACCTATGTTCCTCCTTCCGGTTAGAGTTTAATTGGAAATACTGCATGTAACTATCTAGTTGTCTGTTAACTGCTACATTGTAATTGTAATGACATTCATTTTGTGGTGCATTGATATTGTATCATAAAAGTTTTTAGAACTTATTAATCATGACTGGTTTCTGGCATCACTAGTCCTACACTTGTAATCAGATAATGCAAGTATCTTTTTGTGACCCACGTATGCACGCATGATGTTATCAGATATTACAATTTATAGCATACTGAAATCTTGAAATGAAAATGTTACATCTTATTTGTTGATTGGACTAAAAGATAGGAATTTAAACACAGTACAATGTACACATTTATTCTATCAAATGTGCTACCTAAAGATCAAAATCCAAAAGCTTTGCAGAAAACTCATTGTATATATTGCTAACAACCGATCCTATATTGACCTCTAAACCACTTGTCTATCATAAACGGGTCCAAACGAATCCACAAAAGAGCTAAAAGAATAGCAAGCATAGTTGAACATAAGATGACACTGGTAGGGATCCCATTTTCACGTCCCAATAAACCTTGAAGAAACGGGTATAAATGGACCATGACCCATAGAGAGAAAATCAGTTTCCCAATTAGTGGGCCCCACGACTCATAGCCATCGATAATTGCAGATGAAACACCAAAAACAATTCCGCCTAAGTTTACAATTGCGATGATGGTTGGTGGGACAAGTAGCCAAGTCCACTTAAAAATATGGAGTTCTGAAGAGTTGGCCTTTTGGTCATCGGCTTTAGATGTAACGCTGAAATTGCCATTGGTTTTGGTGAAAAATTTGAAGGGAACTTGAAAGACGGCAAAAAGATTAGCTGAGGTTCCACCAATGACCCAAAATTGTTCGTTTCTCCACCAGTCTCGGAAGCTTACACCACTCCATTGGAGCTCCAAGATAATGGTGGTGATTAAGGCAATGAGTAGCATTATAATCCACAAACCATAAACGTCCTTTATCTGAAAAAATTACACAATCAAGGACATACATGTCACGAACGTTGTTTAACCGGTTCAAAAAATGTCAACTTTTATTATGTCAAATTGTGTAACTATGATTACAAAAACAAATTATTTCGTTAATAATATAAGAATTTCAATTTTAAACAATATAGGAGTTATTGAGGTAATACACATCTTCTTTTCAGCGAAAAATTACTATCTGAGGTTATAAACAGCCCAAATCGACCCGTTTAGACTCAAATGTGTCAAAATTGTCACCTCTTTTCGTTTTATTTTCTTCTAGTATTAGTAGCACAAATGAGCATTAACACATGGACTAGTTTGACTTTTGAGGTAAAACAACTCAATCTTTAAGTTATAACGAAGTAAATCACATGATTTTTGTATAAAGTTTTAGCCATCAGTTTTCTAATCGAGTGTTCATATATGTTTAAATGCCAAAAAATATACCAATCTTGAAACTAGAATTAGTACGCTTGACCGTAAAATTCAAACAATGAATCTGAGTAAACATACCTCAGGAGAAATGAACTTCCCAGTTATAAGGCATATAGCTGGAAGTACGCAGTAAGCAATCAGTGCGAGTGATGTGAATGGATATGCGGCATTATTGATGTATGCAAGTCTTTCCAAGAATCTTAATTTACCATCATACAACCCATACCATATTGGGCAATGCCTACTTAGCAAGCATTCGACTGAACCAAAAGACCATCGATGAACCTGGCCCAAACGCTCCGAAAGATTGATTGGAGCACAACCTAAAAAAGCAGGACGTGAAGGCTTGCAGTATATTGAGATCCATCCCCTCGCATGCATTCTAAATCCAGTTAAGACGTCTTCTGTAACAGATCCATACATCCATCCAATCTGATCATTTAAAACAAAAAGAACATGAGCATTTCCTTTGTAAAATGATTCATGCGTGGTTGTCATGTAAAATAAAAATATAAATATCAGATGAGAAGGTTAAAATGGTTAATTTGATCATATTAGAGATGAGTTTTTCTTAGTAATTCCCAGAAAAGAAAAGTCTAACATCCGCATGACAATACACAAAAGTTGAAATTACATCTTTTCCCTTTAAGACAGTATTCAGATTGGTGTTAATGCTAGAACAGTAATATTATCTAATTGATCTAAATCTCTATGACATGAGAGCTTTAAACTCAGTATAGCAGAAGGATAAAGTTTTCCATAACTCACATCGTATTTTATGGGTAAAAAAGTCATTTCAAACCAAGGGACCATAAACTGAGTGTGAACGTTTATGTGCTGAAAACAAGATTAACCACTTTGCTCCCATCCAGGACAAGATTGCTAACTGATATACAGTGTTAAGTTCATATAGTTAAGAAGGGTTAAATAGACATTCCAACCTGACAGACTATAATGGGATGAATATTGCAAGTGAAACATGTTTTGACGCAAAAATACACTGCAACAAGAGCATTAAAGAAAATTACCTCTTCTCCCCACTCGGTTTCATCCTCATAATCACAGCTAATAACACTTATTGCCTGCTTCACTGTAGTGGTATTTGTTGTCTCTATAACCGTTGCACCAACAAGTAATGGACATTGACCAAATCGTTTCCTGAAGCTTTGTTGAGATGTAAGTAACGATATTTCAACATTATCCCCTATAAAAGAAAGATGTTGATCAACGTCAATCGAATACACAAAACAAAATCACTAATCAACACATGTAAAATTGTTCTGGCGGCAAACCTTCAACAATAGGACTGAATCCGTAAAGAGCTTGCCGGTTAAAACAACAGCTGGTCCCCACATAAAACGGGCCCTGAATACCATCCACCCCTTTCACGATGATCTACATATACAAGTTACAATAAAATCAGTAATTTACATACGACAAATATAAGTCCACATTTGACTTCTAAAATTCAAAGAAGTTACTTTTTTATGAACAAATGTGAAGGAACTTATTATATAATTCGACTAAATGAAAGTTATATTAATAAATGTTATGTATGAAAAAAATGGAAAATTATACATGTCAGAGTTTTGAAGTCGAAATGTCTATTTCTAATTCTAGAAAGTCAAAATCAGAATGTGATTAAGATCAGCACGAAACTCACATCAAAGAATACCATATTATGATTAGCATATCGATCATGCAAATCAACATCATAGAATCTTTGCGGGAACTGAACATAACATGTGGTTTTTTCATAAGCAGGATCCATCATGAAACACATGGCTTCTTTAAGAGCTTTGCTGTTGTTGAAGTAATGATCACAATCAACGTTCAAGATATAAGCACCATTAGTCAAGATTGCTGAAGCCCTGATCTGAAACACAGAGAAAATTGCATGATAAAAAATGAAGCACCATAACATATATAATGTGCATAAATTTATAACTTTATTATAAGAATAGATACCAAAGCATTCATAGCTCCTGCTTTCTTATGATGATTGAATCCTGGACGCTTCTCACGAGAAACATAAACTAGACGAGGAAGCTCATTGCCATCTGTGTCGAGACCTCCATCATGTCCCAAGAACATCTATCCAACCATAAGAAGAAAAAAAAATCATCTATTCAACTGAGCTTTTTAAGAACCAGGCCATGTGAACAACTACAAATTTTTAACAACGGTCATTGATTATAGTGATTGACAAAAAACCTGGATCATTCCTGGATGATCTTTTGGGTTGTTTCCAGGCCTAGGAGTTTCATCTTGCATTGTCCCCTCTTCTTTAGGCACCTTTTGGGCTTTGGCTACAAACGCATTGATTCGCACCTTAAGTTCTTCATATTCTCTCTGTCAAATGTATTTTCAAGGGGTATTTTAGGTATTTGCTTAAGGGGCTAATGGGTAATATGGTAAATTTAGGGAAAATGATACACACCTTCATTTCTCTACATTCTTTGATAAAAGAAAGGTCGATATCGTCGTTAGCATAATCTATCTTCTGAGTAAAGTAGAATTCGGGAGCTCTAGGCTCGATACTATACTTTTTACAAAAAGGGACCCACTTTTTCGCGAACTCAGCTGTCTCAGAAAGTGACTCAAATGTCTGCATTGCATAACCATCATCAGATACATAACACGTCACTTTGTCCACAGGATAATCCACAGCAAGAATAGATAACACAGTGTTTGCAGTAACGAGTGGAGGCTCTCTTTTAGGATCAGCTGTAGTCACAAACACGTCTATATGTGCTAATTGTGAAGGCTCTCCATCCTTATCGTACCTTCACAAAATAAATTTCCGTTACAGTTTATTTTCATATACGACCACAAAGAAGAGCGAAAATTTACATAGAAATTGGAAGTTGCAAAATGTGAATATTGAACCTCAAAGCAAGCCTGTCGAGGTATGTCTCACGGTTGACAGGTGACCATTTTGGAAACTGATCAAGAAGCCAAGATAAGGCGAAGCATGACTCACAAATGACAGAAACGAGCCACAATGCATAAGCATCATTAACAGGATGAGTGTAACGGTATTGTAAGAAAAATCCCAAGATAAATAGTCTTAGTATAATCACAACACGATATGTATTTATAAGGGAAGATGAAATAGGCACAACACGGCTCAATGGCTTTTGAGGATCATCAGCCTTGTAATTTGCGGGTGCGGGAATTTCAACAGCTACCTGAAATAAGATTACACACGTACAATTAAAATAAATGCAATATTTACAGCGAGCATAAGAGAATTCTGACAGTTATAATTAGTGGCATCCTAGAGCATAATAATGATAAGATCAGTTATTATTCTTGTGTACACACAAAAAAAGTAGTCATCTAGTGACACATAAAAAAGTGTCACCAAAAGTATAAAAGCTGTGTCACTAAAAATTTTATGTGCTTCTCCCACACTTAAAAGAGTGACAGTAAAAGTCCGGTAGGTATAGTGACAAAAAAAAGTTTGAGTACGTATTTTTTGCTTTTAACACATTCCGTTTATTAAAAGTGTCATTTAATCCAAAACTTTAGACTTTTGTCACTAAAAGGTTAGGTTTAATGACACTTTTTTGTGTCATTAAAAACTCTGTAGTGCTAGTTCAAAATAACTGATAAACTTATATATCATCATATACATACAAGCTCAAATGGGTCAAATGAACTACTAGATCTACTGCATACTCGATTTCTGCTCATTAATTCAAATACAAATAAATAATGGAGCGAAAATGACTTTAATGTCGAAGACATCAACATTCAGACTTAGATTCCACAGATGCAACAAAAACAATACAAATGATCTAACACAGTTTCGAACTAAATCAAATTACAATTAGTCAAACACGTACGGTTCCCTTTACGTTAGATCATAACTACACATGCAACAAAAACTAGACTAAAACACTCACTCACATTAGTTTCACTTGAGAGCACTAGAATTACATAAAGGGCATGCTTTGAACTTCAATGAACTATCAAATTCCAAAGTTTGAACAATCAAATTCCAAAAGGGTGTTAGTAAGAAAAAACACATACCAATCCTGCATTTGCCTCCATATCTTTCAATCAAAGATAATACATGCAACACAAAACTTTGTTTTCTTGATCATATGTTTTAAGATCTTCATTGCTTGTGCTTCCATGTATATATACAGCTTTTGTTCGCTTTAAAGTCATGCTCTAATAAATATTATACACTGTTGAATAATGTGGTTTTTAATTAAAATCTGTTAAAGAATGCCTAGTAGGCAGAGTTGCAATGGAATCAGGTTGGTGCCACTGTGTTGTCGTTCACAGCTAGATGTAAATACTTTTTCATATACTATGTCTATATTAATATACGTGTACATACTTTCTTTATAATAGACATTGTTTTTTTTTGACAGGTTGAATTCCAACTTAGGTTCGACCACCCCCGAGACAGGGGCCCTAACCGCCACATTGCCCAGACTATGTTGTCTTAACCGGGCCTACGCTGGCGCAATGTGAGGCTTTACGGTGTCGCGAGGAAACCGTACCGCCTCCACACAGGTTACCTCGCTGGAGAAACGGCCGATAAAACCCCCTCTTGCTCGAGTTCGAACCCCGCCCTTGGTCAGGGGTTCTTACCTTCATTGCAAATGCAAACTGCGCTAAGGCAGCCGACTTATAATAGACATTGTTACAAACTGATAAAATTTACTTATATTCATGGGTGAAAGCTAAAGATACGCAACGTGATTTTTCAGAACTACCGATGTACGCAACGAATTTTGAAAATTACCATTTACGCATATACTTTCAAATTTGGAACAATGTACGCATATATGACCGTAACTAACAAGTTACCAGTCACAAACTTTCAAAATGAGCGAAATGGTCCCTGTAACTTACGTTGACTTTCACAGTCATCCCTTGACTTTATTTTCGGTTAAAAGTTTCATAAGAATGGTCCTTATGGTCATTAACTTTCAAATTTAGTCCATTTTTTCCGTTTTCATCCGTTTTTGTCGGTTTTCTTACGTTTTGTCCGTCTTTCTTACGTTTTTATCGGTTTTCATCCGTTTTTGGCCCTTTTTCTTACATTTTTGTCCGTTTTATCCGTTCTTACGTTTTGTGCTTTTTCTTTCGTTTTTGCCTGTTTTCATCTGTTGTTTTTACGTTTTGTTCGTTTTCGACGCTTTATCGGTTTTAATTCGCTTTTCTTACATTTAGTCCGCTTTCTTTTTTCTACTTTTGTTCGTTTTTATACTATTTCAACATGTTGAAAATTTTTTCCAAATAAAAAAATTTGGAAAAAAATTTTCCAAAAAAAAAAGTTGGAATTTTTTCGCAATTTTGAAAAAATAAATAGGAAAAAAAAAATTTCCGAAAAAAAATTTGAAACAAAATTAAAAAAATTGAATAAAAAATTTTTTAAAAAAAAATTTGAATAAAAAAAATATTTTTCAAATATTTTTTTTTTTAAATATTTTTCAAATATATATATTTTTTTAAAAATCTTAAAAAAAAAAATTTGAAATTTTTTATTTTCAAAATTTTCAAATATTTTCTTTTAAGATTTTTTTAAAAAATAATATATTTGAAAAATATTTTTTTTATTCAATTTTTTTTTTTGAAATTTTTTTCAAATTTTTTTTCGGAAATTTTTTTTTCCTATTTTTTTCAAAATTATGAAAAAATTCCAAATTTTTTGGAAATTTTTTCCAAATTTTTTCTTTGGAAAAATTTTCAACATGTTGAAATAATACAAAACTAACAAAAACGTAAGAAAACGGACAAAATGTAAGAAAACGACAAAAACTAATTAAATCCGATAAAAGCGAACAAAACGTAAAAACAAATGATGAAAACAGCAAAAGCGAAAGAAAACAGACAAAACGTAAGAAAACGGCAAAATGTAAGAAAAAGGGCCAAAACGGATGAAAACCGTAAAAACGAAGAAAAACGGACAAAACGTAAGAAAACTGACAAAAACGGATGAAAACGGAAAAAACGGACTAAATCTGGAAGTTAATGACCATAAGGACCATTAATCAAACTTTTAACCGAAAATAAAATAAAGGGATGACCTGTGAAAGTCAACGCAGTTACAGGGACCATTTGCATTTTTGAAAGTTTGTGACCTGGTAACTTGTTAGTTACTGGTCATATTGCGTACATTGTTCCAAATTTGAAAGTATATTGCGTACAATGGTAATTTTTAAAATTCGTTGCGTACATCGGTAGTTATGAAAAATCACGTTGCGTATATTTAGCTTTCACCCTATATTCACTAACTGTTGATACAAAAGTTGGGCGTTCCTTGTTTGGAGCTCCGGCTCTCGTACCAATTGAGAACTGTTGCTTGAGACCTGCGCACTAAAAGACAAAAGACACCGTTAGGCTTACCGTGGGATTGTTTCCCACGATTATCCTCCGGCGTGAGAGTAAGTAATCGTTTTAGGGTTTTAGGAGAATTAGGGTTCTGAGATCGTACCTTAACGAGGGATGTGATTCCTTTATATCGCACGGAATCCTTGTTGGTTCCGTGTTCCTCAACCTTCGGCGTATCCCACCTTAATCGGTTGGAAATGATTATCTTCCTATTTAGAAGATATCGGATATCTATTCCATCAATAGATTCGGGCTTGGGCCTTCATGAGCCCAAATGTTTAGTCCGCTTAGCCCATTCACCGGGCCAAGTTAGTATTAGACTTTAGTCGGGTCCGTGACCCGGATATAGACTATACGTCATCATGTCCCCCCAGTCTAGTATGCGCGTGCGAACTACGGATGCTAGACTAATTATCGTAGTCGATTAAAAACAAAGCGTAGCAAAGAAGCTAAAGAAAAATCCTCATGAGACATTGTATCCATCCACAATAACAGAAACGGGCACCTCGTAAATCGGGGGAAAGGTTACTGTACCCGTGTCCCATCAAACAATCCCAACCACATATTTAGGGTTGGTAGAGTCCACGTGTCAATCATCGTGTGGAGGAGGAAGGTTATATAATCCCTTCACTTCATTTTCACCGTGTCTACACACAGTAAAAAAAAAACGCCATCTGCCATTTTCATAGCTGCAAACACTTCCAAGCTTTGATACCGAAATATCCCCTAGGTAACTGTGCTTGCGCCTTTGTTTTGTAGTATAAACAACACCATGGTTAAGGAATTATCGGATTTTACGTCAGACATAATGGAGGATGAGCTGCGACAGTTTGCGTCTGAGTATTATATTCCCAGCGCAGTACATCCTGAAGTTCCGGCTCGAATGCGTCGATAGCGGATTTCCCCGATGGGAAGATTGGGGTATACACGCGATTCTTTGAATTCGCAAATCAGCGCATACCCCTATCGTTATTCTTAAGTGATGTATTGAATTATTACCGCATACACTTGTCCAAGCTGCACTGTATAGGTGCGGCAAAACTGATTAATTTCGAGGTGAACTGCCATTTATTGGCCATTGACCCCACAATCCAACTGCTTTTCGCGTTTTACCACACCACGGTGGTCAAACGGGTGGGTTTCCTTCGTGAAGCGCCCTGGCCACTCCAAAGTTATACGGAAAAGTTAGACGCGCTCAGAAATTGGAGAGAAACCTTTTTCTGGGTTGACGACGCATGCTTTCCGTCTCATTTTGATTTTTACTCTAAGGGGACACTGCCAAAGGATGAGCGCCCCCTCCCTGGATCATATAATGCAGAGGATGCGGAAACAATAAATGCGAACCGCATCCCTATTAGCTCCTACCCCGAGGAGTTCTTGGTGCATATTGGCCTGAGTCGCAACTATTTTGGCAGTTCAGAAGAAGTTCCTATCTTCTTAGGCGCCGATGGTCAGGGTGGGTGCTCATGCTTTCGTACCCCGTTGAGTTATATTAATGTAAGTTTTTCACTGTTTGTTCTTCGTACTTGTCGTGAACTGTTTGTATTTCTTTGTTGTTGCGCAGAGATGGACCTGTTCAGCGTTGTGCACCTGACGAAGCCTATCGAAGTAGAGGTGGGAACACGACCACTGAAAGAGGGAGAAGAGCCCGTGCTTGTTGCGGCGTCAGGGCGTACCCTAGTGTTGGACCTAGGCGAGCGGAGAAAGTTCATCCGTTTCGCTTCAAGCAACACCGTTACAGAGTGTGCCTAGTTCTACAATCCCTCCCCCTCCAGTGCAACCTGCGCCCATAGCGGTGGAGCATGTGGAGGAAGTGGAAGAGGAGGAAGAAAGTCAAGGATTGGAGCGCAAAAGGAAGCGCAGTGGCGATAGTGCTGCCACTTCTCGGAAGAAGCGCCCGGTTGTGGTTAGTGTGGAGTCATCATCTAGTGATGTTGCGTCGCGCCCACCCTCACCCGACACATCTATTCCTGCGTAAGTGTCCGTATAAGATTATGTACCGAAATACCTTATTATATTACTGAATAACAGTGAATTGCTCGTCATGTTTGTAGGTTTGAACAATCCGCAGAGTCGCCCCCCAATCAAGTCCAATTCGTGCTGAATCATCTGGCTGAGGAGCCAAAGCCTGAGCCTGGGTCCTCTAGGGATGCTCCCATGGGGCAACTGGTCGAGGATCTAGTCTTTCTTGCTTCGCGGCTAAAGGCAAAGTATTCGGGAGAGTCTAGCCAAGGTACTGAAAAGACCAACGAATTGCGCTGCTGGAGGCGCAATTGGCTAGTGCTAGGGGTGAAGCGAAGACTATGGGGTCGTACGCTACAAAGCTCGCTGAAGAGAAAATGGCCCTGATGTGCCAAATAAATCAAGAGCGTGCGGAGGCCGCGGGATATAAGTCTTCCCGTCATTGGGCCATGAAATATTTGGAGAATGGTAAAGATGCACTGACCTCCCAGCTTGAAAGTTTAGGCGCTACTGTGAAAAACGCCCTTGAAACTCAGGAGATGAAGTTGCTCAAGTTAAGTCTGGAATATGACGAGGAATTATATCCTCAACTTCTTCGCCATTGCCGAGCGCAGATGGCTCATAAACCATGGGCTTCGTCTTGCTGCGTTAAGTACCCTAGAGTCGAAAGAGGTCGTTGACTCCTTCGGGGATGTAGTTAAGTGCGCGCTGGAGCGTGGGAAAGCGGAAGCCATTGAGAAGCTGCATGAGGCTGAGCTTCTAAAGGTACCCGTTGAGCAGGTACCTAATTATGACGCGAAGGCTTATGATAATCTGGTCGCTGCAATGAAGAAGATGAGGGACTTGGAACTCCCCAAGATTGCTGAACTGGAGCGTGATCAGGATTATCCGATAGATGTTATTTTTGCAGGTCTGACTCTAGCACGTCATCACGGTGGAGAAGCCGTTGCGCAGCCAGACTACTATCTTAAACCTGATGCATCCCAACTGCACGTGCCTATATTTGCGCGCCCCAGGGATATCTTGAATCCTTTTGTCCTGGAGAGGGAGGTCCCCTTGAAGCAAGTGTTAGAAGCGCATGAGACAAGGCTTGCTCAGAAGAAAGGTATTAAGGGCAAGGCTGTTATGTGGTATCGCGCTGCGCCCTCCCTCTGTCGACGGGTGCCCGTGAGTGTTGCCACTGTGGCCGTCGAGACGCGGATTTGTGGAGGAGCCGGAGAAGGTTGGTAATGCTGCTAGCCGCGTGGGTAGATCATCCTTGAAGCGTAGTCATAGTTTGTAGATTGTATCCTGTGCTGTAACTATCTTTGGGAAATAACTCGTAGTTATGAAATAAATCCTCTTTTGTTAAGTGTTTGTGAATATATTTGGCAATTCGTGATGTGCAAGCGTATCTGATTGTCTTTGCGTAAACACATTCTTCGTTACATGTATATGCAAGTGTGAGAATATAGGGAATCCATAATCATGTATGAAGATCCTGAGATACTTTAAAAATAACTTCCAAGTATTATCATAATCGTGTATGTGTAATGATATGCAACGTATTGTACATACCGAATTAAGGAATCCAGTGTTTTGGTTCCACAGTTGTTAAACGTGCACGTGTGCGTTGTTGCGCATCCGTCGTAGGATGTGTACAAAACTTATTCCAACGTCTTGGAAATAAGGTGTTTAACAAGGATACGTGATCTAGTGTTGATGGGTTTGCAACCCTCTTATTCAACAAGTTGTTTAGTAGGTTAACTTATCCTTTTACCATCATGGGTTTATTATGGTGCATGCACGCCATCGTGGGATAGAAATAAAAAGTTATTAAGACATAGAGTATGTGGAAATAACAAATTGGAATATGTCGCGGAGTTAGCTAGAAACCGCGCGTTTTTTATTGATACTTGCAAGTTTTATAATAAGTAAATAAGACAATTATTCTAAGTAAAAGAAAGAGTAAATGCATAGATGTTTACTGAGCACTGAAAGTGCGAGAGCGTCTGTGCGCTAGGTCGTAGCCATTCCTATAGGTAGCACCTCTTGAGGTTGCAGATGTTCCATGTGCGTGGCAGTTCACGACCGTCCAGGCCTCTGAGCTTGTACGCGCCTGTTCCAATTGCTTCGGTAACCTCATAGGGTCCTTCCCACTTTGGTCCAAGCTTACCTGTGTCTTCTGCGTGGCTCGCGTCATTGGCGCGGTATACAAAATCACCTGGTCTGAATGAAACATTGCGCACTTTAGCATCATAGTATCCTTTCATTCGTGACTTTGATTTTGCTTCCCGTATAGCTGCGCGTTCACGCCTTTCTTCTAGCAGATCTAAGTCGATACGCCGCTCGTCATCATTGGTTGCCACATTGATTTCAGCAGTGCGGATAGTTGGCATGCCGATCTCAGCCGGTATGACGGCTTCTGTCCCATAGACTAAAGAGAAGGGAGTGTCGCCCGTGCTGGTCTTAATGGAGGTGCGGTGCGCCCACAAGACATGTGATAGTTCTTCTATCCATCGTCCTTTGTGCTTTTCTAGGCGTGCCTTAATTCCTTCGCCTAAGCTTCGATTCGCTCGTTCCACTAGGCCGTTGGTTTGTGGATGTTTAACCGACGCGAAGTGTTGTGTAATGTTAAGCTTCTCGCACCAGCCCCTGAAAGGATTATCACAGAATTGTTTCCCGTTGTCCGAGATGATTTCCCCAGGGAGACCGAAGCGGCATACGATATTTTCCCATACGAAGTGTTTCACCTGGTTTCCAGTGATTGTGACCACTGCCTTCGCTTCGATCCACTTGGTGAAGTAGTCTATGGCGACTATGAGAAATTTTAGTCCACCCGCTGCGATAGGAAAAGGGCCTCTGCGATGTCAATACCCCACTTGTAGAATGGCCATGGTGATGTTATTGGTGTTAGCTCGTGTTGTGGTTGGCGCGGGACGGGTCTATGAACTTGGCACTCGTTGCACTTCTTTATCAAGTCTCGCGCTCACGGTGCATGGTCACCAGTATATCCTGATCTCATGGTGCGTGCCACAACGGACCGTGGTCCTGAGTGCATACTGCATGAACCTTCATGGATTTCTCGCAGTACGTAATTTGCTTGTAAGGGGCCGACACAACGGAGCCATGGTTGCAGGAAGGAGCGTCGGTACAATATTTTCTCTCGCAGCTCGAATCTTTGCGTTGTGCGCCTTATCCTACGAGCTTCCTTCTGCTCTTGGGGTAACGTTCCCTTGCTTAGGAAGTCCGTTATCGGTGTCATCCATGTAGGACCTTCCTCCTCTATTATCGTGGAGATTTCCATCTCCGAAATTGACTTACTTTTTAGTGTTTCCACCAGCACTTGCTTTGACAGGTGTGCAAAGCTTGTCGAGGCAATCTTGCTTAGTGCATCCGCCTTGCGATTTTCCCCTCTAGGAACTTGCTTGATAGTGAACCTATCAAAGCTTTTTATCAGTGTCTTGGTTTTATCAAGGTACTGGATCATATTATCTTCTTTGGCCACGTATTCGCCCAACACGTGGTTGGCCACTAGTCGGGAATCCACATTTGCCTCTAGGTTACGTACACCCATTCGAGTTGCAATGCGTAGTCCATCGAGCAGGTTCGTATCTTCCTCATTGTTTGTCGCAGTGAATTCAAAGCGCAGTGCGTAAGTGAATTCCATTCCCTCTGGATTTGTGAGAATGAGGCCTGCTCCTGAGCCATCGATGCATGAGGATCCATCTGTAAACAAGATCGATGGATCTTGTAGTTCATTCTTACTTGGTGTGGGTACCTCGTCGGTGTCTGGCTTTTCAATGATGAAGTCTGCCAGAATCTGTCCTTTGATTGCGGTACGTGGTCTGTAAGAGATGTTGTGCTCACCTAGCAATACACTCCACTTCTGCAGTCTGCCTGATGCGTCAGTTTGTTTGGATGATCGCTTGATTGGTTGGTCCGTGATTACTGCGATTGGGTGTGCTTGGAAGTACCTGCGCAGCGTTTTAGCGCAAATACCAATGCCAGAACTAATTTTTCCATGGCGCTATAGTTCATCTCCGTCTTCTTGAGTGCCTTGCTTACGAAGTAGATAGGGTTTGTACTAAGTCCCTATCTGTTAGTAGCACTGCACTTACTGCGCCTTCATGCAGACATACATGATCACCTCTTCCCTGGTCGGGGTGCGACCAGTGTTGGGGCGTGCCAGATGTTGTTTAAGCCGAAGTGAAGGCCTCTTCTGCCTCCGTAGTCCATCTGAAATCACCCTTCTTGATACACTTCTTGAGTGTTTTGAAAAGAGGTAGTGATTTTTCTGCTGATTTGGATAAGAACCTGTTTAAGCCGGCCAGCTTTCCGTTGAGAGATTGTACTTCCTTCAGCTGGCGCGGTGAAGAAAGTTCGATGACGCCTTTTGTTTTTCGGACAAGGTTTTATACCATCAGGCTCGATTAGGTATCCTAGGAACATACCTTCAGTAGCGCCGAAGGTGCACTTCTTCGGATTTAGCTTCATGTTAATTTCTCGTAGAGTCTTAAACGTTTCTTCCATGTCGCGCACTAGCTCATCTTCAGTATGGCTCTTTATGACCAGATCATCAACATAGACCTCTAGGTTGCGGCCCACCTGTTTTTCGAAAGCATTATCTACTAACCTCGGTAGGTGGCGCCGCATTTTTCAAGCCAAAGGGCTTTTTGTGTAACGTAGACGCCTTGGCTTGTGTGAAGGCGTTTTTCCTCGTCCTCCATAGCCATTTGGATTTGATGATATCCCTTGTACGCGTCGAGGAAGCACTTTAATGGGTAACCGCACAGAGACTCTATTTTCCAGTCTATCTCTGGTAAATGATAACAGTCTTGTGGACATGCTTTGTTAAGGTCGGTGAAGTCTACGCACATTCGCCAGCTGCCGTCGCTTTTCTTTACCATGACTGGATTGGAAAGCCAGTCGTGGTAGTAAACTTCCCGCATGATCCCTGCCTCTACCAGTTTATGTACCTCTGCCAAGATTGCTTGCGCTCGCCTCCGGGGCTTGGCCGCACTTCTTCTGGCGTATGGGTGAGTATCCCTGCGGATTTTCGTTTATGCTCGTGATAGAGCGTGGTACTCCTGTCATGTGTTTAGGCTCCCATGCGAAAATATCCAAATTCTTCTGCAGGAGTGCACATACATTGCTTTCCGTTGTCCGACAATGAACCTCCGATGGATATTTCCTGTTCCGGGTATTCAGGGTGAATTGCTACTTTCAGATTTGGGATTCTGGTTGTCTGCTGTGCTGGGGTTGGTACCGTCTCGCATGCAATCGTGTTGCATTCTCTATGTGGTACAGTGGCGTTTGTAAAGTAACAATACCACCTTCCACTGGAATTAAGCATCCATGCGCTGTTGATGGCACTGCTCGCATAGCTGATATTCCAGGTCTCCCAATAATGCCATTGTATGGCGAGGGAGATTTAATCACCATGAATTCCATCCAGGCGTTGCGAGTGTTCTTCGTTTCCTATGCTGACAGGTAATCGTATTTGCCCCATAGGCCATATCTTCTCACCTGTAAAACCAGTCAACGCTGTCGACCGGGATTAACTGTTTGCGTATTTCAGGACGCAATCGTTTGAAACAGTGCTCATACATGATGTCGGCAGAAGCTCCACCATCAACATACATGCGGTGGATGTCGTGACCCCCGCGCTTATCTCTATAGTGAGTGGTTCCACCACTACGTTGTTCGCGGTTAAGGTGGGGAAAGAGATCTCCTTTCCACGTGAAAAATCCTGGCTAACCTTCAGCCTTGTGACCGCTGCCATGATTGTATCATGTAAATGGTGTCGGGCTTGTCTTTAGGTGTCTCTTTCTTATTGCCACTCTTCTGTTTGTCCTTTCCTTCCTTGATATTCTTGACTAAATGGTCCAATCTGCCCTCTTTGACCATCTTGTCAATGAGTTGGCGCAGTTGGACACATTCGTTAGTGGTGTGGCCCTTCTGCACGTGGTAATCACAGTATCCATTGCCATGTACGCCGATCCTCTAGGGTGCATCTGCGGCCGGTCTTGGAAAATTTGCACCTTCTGTTGCGAGTATTTCCTTTGGGGTCTTGATCAGCGGGGTATATCTATCATTATCCCTCCCGCTCCCTGCTGCGATAGCTCCTATTACGGTTACTACTCCGGTCATTGGATTGTCTCCCGGTTGTTCCTGGGACCGGTAGTTCGAATGGTTCCTTTTGCTATCCGCCGCGGCGGCTTCTCCCTGGACGAAGGACCGAGAGCGTTTCATGAGTTCATCGAAGGTTTCATGAATCTTGTCATTCAACCTCTTGATGAGTTCTGGATTATTAATCCCGTTCATGAAACCAGAGATCTTCAACACTTCGGGGCATGCTTTGACTTGCATGCATTCATCTTTGAAGCGTTCCATGAATGTGCTTGTAGATTCTCCTTGGCGCTGCTTTACCCTGGCGAGCTCGACAGGATTTTAGCGCACTTTTTCCTCTAAGTAAAGTTTAGGCGAAACGCCTTTCTCAATTCCTCAAATCCATTGATGCTTCTGCGTGGAAGCTTGCTGAACCAGTTCCGCGCGTTTCCCACTAGTGTGGAGTTGAACATGTGGCACCACACAGGTTGTGGCCAATTTTCAATTGTCGCTGCTGATTCAAAATTTTTGAGGTGATCATCAGGATCACCTGTTCCATCATAGGTCTTTACGTTGGCGGGCATGCGCCTTCTTTTGCTTTCTGAGAAGTCACCGATGCGCCGAGTAACGCTCCACCTTATGACGGCGCCAAGGAGGAGGGATATATCTTCGTCCTCCTGGTCATTATATCTGCTTTTGGACTTCCAGTGTCCAGTTTCGCCATCCCCGTTGTCCGAGGAATTTTCAGAGGACAAATTTTCCCCTCTTCGCGCTTGCGCCGACTGTCCTCTGAGTTTGTACTCAGGGGACTTTCACTTGGGGAATAGCGTCGTCCCAGTCTGTCTTGGATTCTGCGGCTACCCAGTCTGGTGTGGACATTGGTACGCTTTTCATCTTCATCACTCTCATTCAGAAGGTGCGAGTGAGATGTCTCATCATCCTCGATTCTCCTCCCGATTCTGTTGAATACTGGGGTCGGCGGCTGTCTCTCCCCGCTTCTCTTTTCGATGGCGCGGGGGAAGTCTCGTATTCAGAATCGAAATTGAGTCGGGCTTTCAAGTTCCGACCTGATCTCTCTTCTCTTCCTCTTGCATGAGGCAGTAATGTTCGTAGTTTTGGGATACGAAATCTTCTGTGCCGTTCTGGTGCGACCCCCTCAGAGCGAGTGTGTTTGTTTCTATTACTACACCCTTATTTTGGTCTGTACTACCTTGTCAGTCGGTTTCTAGCCCGATTGAAAGGGAGTAGTAAGGACTGCGCATGGGTCTATTCCACTCGTAGTGGTTGCGGTGGCTTGGGTTGTTCCCGAGCGCGATTCCACCAGAGGGAAGATCAAGTCTTGGCCTGATCCTTTATTTTTAGCAGCGCTTGTCCCAAGGAGCCTGCTTAGGAGTTAGACCGCTTTGCGACTTCTTTCCCATAAGGTCTGACTGCGATCGCTGATTTCCATGCTTCGTCATTCTAGTCTTTGGTTCTTAGTGTAGGGTCCCACGGATGGCGCCACTTGTTGATACAAAAGTTGGGCGTTCCTTTTTTGGAGCTCCGGCTCTCGTACCAATTGAGAACTGTTGCTTGAGACCTGCGCACTAAAAGACAAAAGACACCGTTAGGCTTACCGTGGGATTGTTTTCCACGATTATCCTCCGGCGTGAGAGTAAGTAATCGGTTTAGGGTTTAAGAAGAATTAGGGTTCTGAGATCGTACCTTAAACGAGGGATGTGATTCCCTTTATATACGCACTGAATCCTTGTTGGTTCCGTGTTCCTCAACCTTCGGCGTATCCCACCTTAATCGGTTGTGAATGATTATCTTCCTATTTAGAAGATATCGGATATCTATTCCATCAATAGATTCGGGCTTGGGCCTTCATGAGCCCAAATGTTTAGTCCGCTTAGCCCAGTTCGTACTGAGCCAAGTTAGTATTGGACTTTAGTCGGGTCCGTGACCCGGATATAGACTATACGTCATCACTAACCGTAGTTACAGACAACGTTTTGTAATATTAGGCTGATATTTGTTATTTGCGTTTAATTTTGATAGGTCCTTTCAACAAGCATAAGCAATTTTTTTGGAGCTATCTATGGGACTATGCCAAAAAAATGAAATAAATAAATAAATAATAAATAGTAAAAAACTGCGCAATCTTTCACAAAGATTTACAAATCAAGGAAGAAAGGATAACCCGGGTCCACTTATAGCAAAAACGAGTGTGGGAACCCGCGCGATGCAGCGGGATTGGCTTCAAAGGACTTACTTTGTAGTGACACTTAAACCTTAGGGGCTAATTTTGCCAAGTTGCTATAGTTAGCAATTAATTCTACAGGACTTAGTTTGCAACGTCGCTTAAACCTTGGGACTATTTTTGCCAGATTGCTATAGATAGCAATTAATGCTGTAGGACTTATTTTGCATGCGCCACTTAACATCATGGACTATTTTCGCCAACTTTGGAAAGTTTGCAATTAATGTTTGGACTTACCTTAGCAACCCGCTTAAACCTTAGGGACTATTTTTGCCAGATTGCTATAGATAGCAATTAATGCCGCATTACTAATTTTGCAGCGCTACTTAAACATCAGGGACTATTTATGCCAAATTGAGAAAGTTTGCATTTAATGCTCCTACTTTGAGTCATTTGTTCTCCCCATATTTAATATATATATAGAATAGTAAGTAGTTGTTAAAGATTCTCAACTAGATTCTACTATGACCAATGACTCTCATCTTGGAACCCATCTAATCATCTTTCCTTCTTAGTGGTTTTTGGTTTAGCTTATTTATAAGTGTTTATGGGCTTATCGTGTTTTGAAAACACATAAGCTCAAAATATATCCGTTTGGCTATTACTATGTGGCTTAAGCTTATTAGCTTTAGCTTATTTGAGCTCAAATAAGCCTAAATCCATAAGCCACATTAACTTGGCTTTTTTGAGCCTACGTGTACCAGTTACAATTTTGCCCTCAATTTTCTTTTGTCGTAACTTTTGTTTGCTACAATGTCTTTTTAGTATTGTTCTTTTAAATAATGTACGTATAGTATATTTTAAAACTAAATATGCCAATTCAAACAGTATGATGTGCTTTGATAATACATAAGCTCATAAGGTCTTTTTGTCAAAAAGCCAAAGCTCGTTAAATAAGCCAATTCAAACACCCTCTTAGTTCTCAACCGGTCAACCAACCTAACCCCTCGCAACTTGTGCTTGTTTCCTTTCATCCGAATTCAAAAGGTTTAACAACTTGTCCCAAATGGCCAACGTACACTCGATCTTGCCTATTCAGAAGGTGAGATCAATAAAGATCACATAAAAATTAAAGATCAAATGAATCAATTTCAACCCTTATAAAATTATCTCACAAACCTTTAATAGTTAGATAAAACTAATTATACCATTGCGACAAGAATAAAATTATCTTTCTATAGAGATCCAATATTGTATACTTTCGACGCACTTATTTTTTATCGTTTTTTGCGGGTTTCGATATATTACACTATAAATGAAAATTTTAAAAATACTCTTTTGTGTTAACATAACCTCTAAGCCCTAAAAACCCTAACCCATAAACTTAAAAAACCCTAACCCCTAAACCCCAAAAAACCCTAACCCATAAACATTAAAACCCTAAACCCTTAAAAACTCTAAACCCCTAAAACCCTAAACGCTAAACCAAAAAAACCTAACCCTATCCGCTAAACCGTAAGAAACCTAAACCCTCAGCTCCTAAAAAACTTAACTCAAAAAAGTCAAACTCATAAACCCTAAACCATAACCGTAAACCCTAAAGCCACAAAAAAAGTCAAAAAAAAATCGTCGAAAGTATATGATGTTGGATATCAAATTAAAGGTAATTTTATGCTTGTCGTAAAAAGTAAAGTAACGCCCAATGCCGTCTTCCACGGGTTATGGGTACCCAATACCGTTTCCGGTGTATAGGGAGTTAAGATGTATACAAGCCTTACCCCTACCAAGTAGAGATGCATTCCAGTTTCTACCAAAGGTAGAAAGGACCTCCGCTTTTGTTGGAGTGAGGATCGAACCCCTGACCTCTCGGTTGAGAGGCAAGGGGTTTTTCAACTGATCCAACCCTACTTGTTATGATATGATTAGTTTCATCTAACGATCAATGGTTTGTGAGATATTTAGTTTTTAAAAATGAAAGTGAGTTTATTTTATTGTTTTGATGAAAAAATAAGTGGTTAAGAATGGTTTATTTGATCTTTATTGAACCAAACTCTTCAAGAGCATCATACATAAAAACAATATTACATATCTGTAAAGCACAGTGTTATCACTCACTTGATCAAAGCACTAAAATTACATAAAGTGCATGCTTTAAACAATCAAATTCCAAAAGGGTGTTAAAAATAACACATACCAATCCTGCAGTTGCCTCCATATCTTTCAATCACATATAATACAGCCCAAAACTTTGTTTTTATAATAAGTTAAATGATGTTCATTGCATGTGCTTCCATACAGCTTAAACGTGGTTCTATATTTAAAGTTTTAAACTGTAGTGAATGTAGTAGGTAGAGATGCATTTGAAGCAGCATAACGCCATTGTCTACTTGTCATTAGTTAATTGTTACTCGTGCATCGTAAGGAGTAAAAGATGCTCTTTTTGAGACTAAAGTACTTTTTTAGAGAAGGTGGTCCCATTCCAAGTGCATAAAATGATTGCCATTTATCATGTGGGAAGATTAGTAGAATATTAGAGCAAAGATAATCCTTTTGAGGGTGTCTTTTAACCAGGTTGGGATTGTCTCAAGTTGTTTTTACAACTTGAGTCAAGATGGACATGTGTGACTCATTAGATTTGATTCAATGGCTCGAATAAAAAACTCACATCTCTTTAACTCGACTTAACTTGTAAAAACAACTTGAGACAATCCCAACCCCTTTTAACTAGTACTATGTAATATTAGAGAATAAATAGGCTCAAGCCCGGTTTATGGATTTAGGGAATTTAAGATTTTGCCATTATAAATAATTATGAATAATAAAGTTACACATACGGGTTTCAATGTAAACATACGATCTAATATGGTATCCCAGCTTTGATCCTAACCCTAACCTTAAACCTAATTATTTTACTTTTCTCACCGCCAGCAGTTTTTTTTTGGGGGCAGTTATTCATACGGTGGCTATGTTTTTATTCATACGGTGGCTAATTTTTATTTATTTATTTTTTTTATAATTTTGTTTATATCAAAAAGCTATAAACCTAAAAATGCGGAACTGTAAATATAAAGTTTAAAATAGCCAAACGCTTAAAACTGTTAGAAATACGGAACAAAAACTGACAAAAACGTGTTGTACTTAAAAAGTGATGGGGACAAAAAGAATATTCCCTGGAAAAAAAGGGCAGGGCTATGAAATAGCCCCCGTATGAATAGTATGACCCTTTTTTTTCCCTCTCTCCTAGCCTTATCATTCACCTATATTTTATATTATTTGTCCCCACCCCACCACAATTATTAGTCCCTTCATTAATTGTTGGGTTTTTCTATTTTGTGCCCTAGGGGCATAAGATAAGAAGTGAAAAAGTACACAAAAAGTACTTATGGATCCACAAAAAATATATTTTTTATAAGTACTTGTATCTTTTTTTGTGGGCCCTGAGTACTTTTTATATACTTTTCACCTTTTTATCTTGTGCCCCTAGGCCACAAGATAGAAAAACCCTTAATGGTTATTAACTTTGCTTGCTATTTTGCCTTTTTCGTTCCACCACAAGTAAGGACGAGAATTATGTAATCCAACCCTAAAACCAATTTTTTTATTAAGTAAATTACCAAAACCTACTTTTTTGCTACTCATTTTATCAATGTGAACCAAATATATTATGTTTACCAATTTGAACCATAAAAAGTCACTTTCACCTCTTTCTTACATAAGCAAGGACCACAAGGACATCATGCTTGGTATTTTCATCTTTCTTGTTCACTGTCACACGCAAGCCAAACCACACTTCACATATATTTTCATCTTTCTTGTTCACCTACTCACTCACCCCATCTCTATGTATACGACCCATATACACTCATTCTACCACATTTTCACTTCAAAAATTCTCTAAGATACAAAAACAATCACTCCCTCACGTTAACAGTTGGCCAAGGAAAGAAAAGGAAAAGTATTAAGTGTTTTATTCAAGAATTAAAGAGTTACTTTGGGTTTAACTTGGTTAGAAAAGGTTACGGGATAATATAGCAAAGCTACGAGTTAGGTTTTGGTGGAAAACGGGTTGCCACGCCCAGGACAAGCCCTGCTCACGCCTAGGGCACGCCTAGCAACCTCCCCACGCCCAGGGCCACGCCCAAGGCCTTGCCCACGCCCAAGGCCACGCCTAGGGCCACGCCCACGCCCAGGGCCTCGCCTGGCAAACAATCTCACCTGTACCACGCCCAGGCCACGCCCAGAGAATTTGGTGTACACGTGTACGCTTTAAAACGTGTTACGCTGCCGATCTAACGTACCAGGTGAAAGTGTTCATTTTAGAAAATTGTATGGGCGTGGTTTATTTGTGTAAACTACCATGTGAAAGTGTTCATTTTAAAAATTTTCTCTTTTTTATTTTTTGTTTACCTGCTTCTCGATACTCTACAGCCAAGTTTTTTTTTTTTCATTTACTGTTCGTCGACCTTCGAGTTGTCGATCAAAAGTTTGGATTGTTTGTCGACCTTAGAGTTGTCGACCATTGTTTTCTGTTTTTGTTTCTCGACCACGTGTTGTCGAAGTATTTGTTTGTCACCCTAAGACCTAGGTGGCTATGTTCCCGTTTTATTTTGGTTATTATTTTATTTTGCTTTTTTAGTTTTCTACTCCAGTTCGAGCTTTCGCGATTTCGTCGATCGAACTGCAGGGAAATATTAGAGAATAAATAGACCCAAGCCCGGTTTGTGGGTTTAGGGCATCTAGGGTTTTGCAATTATAAATAATGGTGAATAATAAAGTTACACCTACGGGTTTCAATGTAAACATACGGTCTAACATTTAATACTACCTCCGTCTCATAATTATTGTCTCCGTTTAATTTTAACTTTGATTTTAAATATTCTTATTTGTGTTATACGATGATTGATAAAAATTATACAACGAAAATACAATTAAAACTCAATTCATTCATATATTTTGCATCAAGTATTATGTAACACAAACAAAAATACTTAAAGTCAAAGTTGTAGAAGAAAAACCGAAAAAATCAAACGGAGCAATAATTTTGAAAAGGAGAGAGTATTACATCTCGATAATCTATATACATATGAAAAAAAAAAAAAAAAAAAAAAAAAACTTTTGTAAGCATATAGATGATTGATACGGAAAAAATAACAAAATATAACATTGACATTTGTCTTCTATATAGGTTATACTATAAAGACCTTCCTCTCCCCTATAAGGCTATAAATGGGGGTTTTAAGGTTAAAGATTCTTTTTGTTTATTCTATTTTACAGTACAACATAGTTTTTTTTTACAGTTTTAAGCGTTTAACTTATTAAATTTTATATTTTCTGTTTCGTATTTTCAGGTTTATAGTTTTTTGATATAAACAAATTATTAAAAAAATGAGGGGGTGTCTCATTTGTTTTTTTTTCTTTTTTTTTTTTTTTTTTCTTTTTATTTGGGGGAGGGGGGTTGTCCGAAATAACTTAACCCCTTCTATATATGGTGTATAGCGGATCCATGTCGCTTATTTCAAAAATCAGAATTCAATATCATGATGATTGTTTTTGGCATAACTAGTCGTAGTCTTAAGACTAAACGAAGTGGTAATGAGTGACCAACTCATTATGATGACTTCTAAAATAGAAGTTGAAGTCACACTCAAATTTGTATTCGTATGGTGAGTAGCTCACCAAAGTGAGTTGTGTAAAAACTTGGAACCCCTTTCAAAAAATACATTTTTTATTTGTATTGTGAGTGTGTGTGGTTATTTAGTGGGGTATATTTTTATAAAGGTGAGGGAGAGTGATCAAAACGGATATATGGTGAGTGGGAGTGAGTGAAAGTAAAAGGAGAGAGAAAGTTGAGGTGGCGGTGAGTGAGTCACCACCACTACTTTTAGCCTAAGCTTACGCTTGTAATAAGATAAACCTAAACCCTATTTACCTTTTTTTTTTTTCTCCTTTTTGTTAAACAAAATTCTATTTACTTTCAAAATGCATTTATTACATAATTTTTTTAAAAGAAAATTCTTTAAAAGGTACAAAATTTTATAATGAGGTCACCATTTAAGCAAAAAAAACACCTCTTCTTTATGGTTATGGGCGAATGTGAGAACGTGCGACTTCACTACTTTTTGGATACTTGTCCCCGACAACAAGTACAATCCCTATCAGTTGTTGGCCCACATGGTATATGTCCCTGATAACAAGTACAAGCAGATGTGCGACTGGCGGCCTATTGGAAAAGAGCAAAATCTTTTAATGCTAATGAATAAAATCTTTTTACTCTTTTCTAATAAAGGTAGCCGTCAGTCGCACATTCGCACATCCATCAGTCGCACATCTGCTTGTACTTTGTTGTCGGCCAACAAATGATTGGGATTGTTCTTGTTGTCGGGAACACGTGTCCAAAAAGTAGTAGAGTCACACATTCACACATGACCATTTAGGAAAGAGTTATTTTATTTTATTTTTTTTTAGATGGTGACCTCACCATAAAATTTTGTACTAGATAGAGAATTTTCTCTTTTTTTAACTGCTATAACACTCAGTTCTGGAGTTTGTTTCCCTTTCCGCCCAAAAGTGGGAGGAAGATTTCACTATCAAATCTTTCGCTCATCTTTTTTACCGATCCCCTTTCTCCTCTTAAATAAAACTCAAGAACACAAAAAAACTTTTCATTTCTTTTTTCTTTCCTTTTCTATCAAATTTCAACTCGAGAACCGAGCAAAACTGTTTTTATAAAACTTATTTCCTATTGGCATATTTAAAAATATTAACCAATATATGGTATCTCTTTCCAGTTTTAACATAAAATATAGACAAAAATACACCGTTGGTCCCTAAACTTGCCAAAAAGCATCGTTGGAGCCCAAAACTTGGCATTTTCGTCGCCGTGAGTCATTTTTTAAGTTTTTGAGGTCCATTTAGTCCTTTGACCCGTAATGCTCAGGTCAATGTCCCATTATTTATTATCAAATCCCGTTATTCTCATAAAATGACTATTTTGCCCATATATAATGTCATCCATCACCCTTTTCTTCAGTTCAAAAAAAAAACCCCCAACTCTCAATTCTCCATAATTCCATCCACCCTTCATTACCGTAAACCACCATCACAACCATCATCGGCTCTAAATTACTAAAATAAATAAATATACAATTAATTAATGAATAATCAATGATGGAATGAACAATCAGGGGGCTTAGAAGAAGAAGCCCAAATGGAATCACTCATACTTAACGATAATGATAACGGAGATCCGTTATCTAACGGAGATCCATTATCTAACGCCCATCTGTTATCTCCACCTGCTAAAATCCCTACATATCACCATGGGCGGAGCTATTAAGGGACCTGGAAGGGTCCCGACCCCCCTAAGCCTAAACCCGTTAGTGTTTTTTTTGGCTATTTCATGAATATTTTCGGAAAAAAAATTATTTCGGTCCTCCAATTTAATGTATTTCCTGAAAAAAAATTGTTTCGGCCCTCTCACGGAAAATTTTCTAGCTCCACCATTGCATATCACGATCCCATAGATAACGATCCGTTATCTATGACATCACCAAACCCTATTTCTTTCAATTCCTTCCTAGAACCACCTTCTTATGACGATGCGGTTTTCAGATCGTTTGATGACGGTTAATAAGATAGTTTCCACGTCAGCTTCTGCCATGTCAGGTGCAAGGGAAGTTGACGTTGGTTAAGACGACGTATGTGCGTCTAGGATGTTAGATGGTTCGATTAAGTTGCTTAATTAAGTAGTTTGTTAATACAATATATACATATATATAAGTAAGGTTTCTAATTCGTGTTAGCGTGTGACCCCATAAGCCAATGATATAACTAGTAGTATTAGTTATGTGATCTACCTTGCACATAATTTCTATCATCTGTTAACCGCTACATTGAAAACGCTCTTTTTAAGGGTATTCATAAGTGTTTATAGCATGAATACATTTTCAAAACTCAATAATCAAGACTGGTTTCTGGCATAACTAGTCCTACACTTGTAATTAGATAATCCATCTTTTTTTTACCCGCGTACCTTACTTGTGTAAGATATTATCAAATATTTCTTATACAAATCTTGAAATATGTTGGTTGGACTAACAAATAACAATTTATTCATAGTACTCTTAAACAATATTGTAAACCCCGTCGTCAATACGTATTATTGACATAATATTTATAGAGACAAATACATATAAACCGTAATGGACCCTAAGCCTACAAGCGGGCTTGGGCCAACTAAATACATCTAATAAGCTAATAGAAGACATCTTGTAGCAAGCATGGATATGTCTTCACAATCTTTGAATGTAGCGGCAAAAGCAAACAAGATAACGAGCCATATCAGCGTCAAAACAAAAAAGACAAGTGAATAACATGATTTAATTTATGAGGATGAGCATAAACATTGGTATTGGAGGAAAACAAAATAAAAAAAATTGCTTATGATGCACTTTAAGAGACGTTTGGTAACTTTGGATGTTAACATGAGAAAGGAAAGAAATTAATTTGATTGGATTAATTTTGGTAAGGAATTGTCTGATTGTCATTGATTTGAGAGTAGAAAATGATAATTCTGCATGGACGACACGTAGGGTTTTGAAAAAGAGAGGTAGGAAAAGATTTGACGGGTGGCTAGAAAACGGCTCATGATACTGACTAGGTTAAATTTAAATATTCATATATGCTCTGATACCATGTTAAACATTATAAACCTCGTCAATAATACGTTTATTGATAACATATTTATAAAAACAAATAGATATATACCCTAATGACCCGAAGCCTACAAGCGGCTTGGGCCAAATAAATACATTTAATAAGTCAATGTACACATTCGTTCAATCGAATGTGCTACTTACTTAAACATCAAAATCCAAAAGCTTTGCAAAAAACTTGTTGTATATGTTTCTTACAGTAGATTCTATATTGACATCTAGCCACTTGTCAATCTTAAACGGGTCAACACGAATCCACCAAAGAGCAAAAATCATAGCAAGCACAATCGACGATAAGATGACACTGGTAGGGATCCCATTTTCGCGTTGCAACAAACCTTCAATAAACGGGTATAAATGGACAAGGACCCATATCGTGAAAAACAGTCTCCCAATCAGTGGAACCCACGAGTAGCCATCAATAATTGCTGATGAAACACTAAACGCAAGGCCGGCTAAGTTTATAATGGTGATGATGGTTGGTGGGACGAGGAGCCAAGTCCACTTGAAAACGTAGAGTTCGTTGACCTTTTGGTCATCGACTTTGGATGTAACAGTGAATTTGGTGTCGATTCTGGTGAAAATTTGTAAGAGACCTTGAAAGATGGCAAAAGGTTGAGCTGACGTGCCAGCAATGACCCAAAATTGTTCGTTTCTCCACCAGTCTCGGAAACTTACATGACTCCATTGGAGCTCCAAGATAACGGTGGCGATAATGGAAATAAAAAAAATTATACACCACATACCATAAACGTCCTTTGTCTGCAATAAAATACACAATCAAGCACATACATGTCACAAACGTTTGCTAACAGGTTCAAAACATGTCAGTTTTTAGTACATGTCAAAATGTGTCAGGTTGGACTCATAATTTTAGTCTATATTTTAATATTATTGTATTAACAATAGATGTGTAACTATGATTACAAAAACAATCTTATTTCAAGAATAATTTTCTAAGAATTTGTCGAGGTAATACACAGCCCAAATCGACCCGTTCAGAATTAAATGTGTGAAAATGGTCACCTTTTCTCGTTTTTTTCCCTAGTATTAGTAGCGCAATGGGTTATTTTGATTTTTGAGGTCAAACTACCCCAACTTTAAGTTATAAAGAAGTATATGACACAATTTCTAAGTAAAGTTTTAGCTATCAGTTTTCTAACTTGAGTGTATGCTGTATACTCTAATTCATCACATAATTGTTTTCTAATCTTGAAACTAGAATTAGTAACATTTGACCGTGAAAGTCAAACAATTAATCTGAATAACTAACATACCTCAGGACTAATGAACTTCCCGGTTAGAAGGCAGATGGCTGGAAGTATGCAGTAAACAACCAGAGCTATTGACGTGAGTGGATATGTGGCATTATTAATGTAAGTAACTCTTTCCAAGAATTTTAATTTACCATTATACCCATACCATATCGGGCAATGCCTACTAAGCAAGAAGTTAACTGAACCAAAAGCCCATCGATGAACCTGACCCAAACGATCCGAAAGATTGATAGGAGCGCAGCCTAAAAAACCAGGACGTGAAGGCATGCCGTATATTGAGATCCATCCCCTTGTATGCAATTTAAATCCTGTTAAGATGTCTTCTGTAACGGAACCATACATCCATCCAATCTAATCATTTAGAAACAAAAAGAAAAGTGAGTATTTTCATTGTGAAATGGATCATGTGTCGCTGTCACTTAGTATAGCAGAAGGGAAAACTTTTCCATAGATCACATAGTATTTCAACGGTAATTTTTGTCATTTCAAACCAAAAAACCATAAACTGAAAGTGAACGTTTATGTGCTAAAAACACAATAAACCACTTTGCTCCCATACGGGACAAGATTTTGACCTGATATTAAGTGTTAAGTCCCTGACGTTAACAAGGGAAAAATAGCCATTCCACCCTGAGAGCCTATAATGGGATGATATTGAAAGTGTAACATGTTTTGATGCAGAAAATAATCTGCAACAAGAGCGTTAAAGACAATATTCACCTCTTCTCCCCACTTGGTTTCGTCTTCATAATTACAGCTAATAACATTTGTCGCCTCCTTCATAAGGGTAGCGGAATTTGTTGTCTCGGTAACTGTTGCACCACCGAGCAATGGACATTGACCAAAGCGTTTCGTGAAGCTCTTTTGAGACATAAGTAACGATTTTTTCATGGCATCCCCTATAAAGCAAAGATGTTGATCCACGTCAATGGAACCCACGAAGTAAAATGATTAATCAACACATGTAAATTTGTTGTGAGGTCAAACCTGCAATAACAGGATCGTATCCGTAAAGAGCTTGTCGGTTGAAACAGCAGCCGGTCCCCACATACATCGGGCCCTGAATACCATCCAGCCCTTTCATGATGATCTATATAAACAAGTTGCAATAAAATCAGTATAGAACATAAGACAAAATCCACATTTGACTTCTAAAAGTCAAATAAGTTACTTTTTAACCTCAAAATTTAAACAAAGTATGTTATCCCCAGGTAAAGGAGCTTATTATATATCCGTCTAATTGAAATGTAATTGAACAATTGTAATTTCTCAAAATAACTGAAAATTTTAAATGTCAGAATTTTGAAGTCAAAACATTTATTTCCGACTCAAGAAAGTCAAAATCAGAATGTGATTCACGAAACTCACATTAAAGAAGACCATACTATGATTAGCATATCGATCATGCAAATCAACATCATAGAATCTTTGTGGAAACTGAACAAAACCTGTCCTTTTTTCATTAGCAGGATCCATCATGAAACACATTGCTTCCTTAAGAGCTTTGCTGTTATTAAAGTAGTGATCACAATCGACGTTCAAGATATATGCACCATTAGTCAAGACTGCTGAAGCCCTCATCTGATACACCCCGAAAGTCCCATGATAAAAAAAAAAAAAAAAAAAAAAAAATGAAGCACAGAACATACATAATGTGCATAAAGTTAAAACTTTATTACAAGAATAGATACCAAAGCATTCATAGCTCCTGCTTTCTTATGATGATTGAATCCTGGTCTCTTTTCACGAGAAACATAAACTAGACGAGGCAGCTCGTTGCCATCTGTGTCGAGACCTCCATCGTGTCCCAAGAACATCTATCCAAGCATATAAATGAAAAAAAAAAGAAAAAAAAAAAAAAAAAAAAAAAAAGAGAGACAATTATCTATCCAACCAGGCTTTTTTAGAATCGGACCTGGTACACAACTACAAATTTCTAACAACAGTCATTAAATATAGAGATTAATAAAAAAACCTGGATCATTCCTGGATGATCTCTTGGGTTGTTTCCGGGCCTAGGAGTTCCATCTTGCATTGGCCAACCTTCTTTCGGCACCTTTTGGGATTTGGCTACAAGCGCATTGATTCGCACCTTAAGTTCTTCATATTCTCTCTGTCATAGGTATTTAATGTTTATGCGTAAAGGACTAAGGCATAATATGGTAAATTTAAGGGAAAATGAAACACACCTTCATTTCCCTACAGTCTTTGATAAAAGAAAGGTCGATATCGTCCTTGACATAATCTATCTTCTCAGTAAAATAGAACTCGGGGGCTCTTGGTTCGATACTATACTTTTTACAAAAGGGGACCCACTTTTTCGCAAACTCAGCTGTCTCAGAAAGTGACTCAAATGTCTGCATTGCATAACCATCATCAGATACATAACACGTCACTTTGTCCACAGGATAATCCACAGCAAGAATAGATAACACTGTGTTTGCAGTAACGAGTGGAGGCTCTCTGTTAGGATCAGCTGTAGTCACGAACACGTCTATATGTGGTAATTGTGAAGGCTCTCCATCCTTATCGTACCTTCAAAAAATAATTAAATTACAGATTATTGTCACATACGACCAAGAAGAAAAGTCAAAAATTACATAGAAATTCGAAGTTGCAAAAATGTAAATATTAAACCTCAAAGCAAGCCTGTCGAGGTATGTCTCACGTTCAACAGGTGACCATTTCGGAAACTGATCAAGAAGCCAAGATATGGCGAACCATGACTCACAAAGGACAGAAATGAGCCACAATGCATACGCATCATTAACAGGATGAGTGTAACGGTATTGTAAGTAAAATCCCAAGATAATCAGTCTTAGTATAATCACAACACGATATGCGAATAAATTAGAAGATGAAATAGGCACCACACGGCTCAATGGCTGTTGGGGATCATCAGCCTTGTAATTTTCGGGTGTAGGAATTTCAACAGGTACCTGAATTTAATGTAAATGAATACATCACTCCGATTTTCTCACACCATGTAATAAGATTAAAAAAAATGCAATGTTTAGCTTAGTCAGACGTTGAAAATACCTTTTTACAACGAGCTGTGAATTAAAATTATTAGTGGCATCCTAGTCCTAGAGCATGATAATTGTTTTAAAAGTCATCATATGTTGAAGCTCAAAAGCAGTCGAATGAACAACTAAACAATGGAGCGAAAAAATAACAAATGATTTAACACAATGTTGGACTAAATCAACTGAAAATCATACAATATTAGTTGCTTTGTGTAAGATCATAACCACATATGCAACAAAAAAAATCTAAAACACTCTCACATTATAACTTCTAGTGAGAGCACTAGAATTACATAAAGATCATAACCACATATGCAACAAAAAAAAGCTAAAACACTCTCACATTATAACTTCTAGTGAGAGCACTAGAATTACATAAAGATCATAACCACATATGCAACAAAAAAAAGCTAAAACACTCTCACATTATACTCCGTAACTTCTAGTGAGAGCACTAGAATTACATAAAGATCATAACCACATATGCAACAAAAAATAAGCTAAAACACTCACATTATAACTTCTAGTGAGAGCACTAGAATTACATAAAGTGCATGCTTTAAACAATCAAATTCCAAAAGGGTGTAAAAAAAAACACATACCAATCCTGCATTTGCCTCCATATCTTTCAATCAAAGATAATACATGCAACACAAAACTTTGTTTTCTTGATCATATGTTTTATGATCTTCATTGCTTGTGCTTCCATGTATATATACAGCTTTTGCTCACTTAAAAGTCAAACTTTAATTTATTATACATTGTTTAATAATGTGGTTTTTTAATTAAAATTTCTTAAAGAATGTTAGTTGGCAGAGTTGCATTAGAATCAGGTTGGTGCCACTGTGTTGTCGTTCACAGCTAGATGTAAAGATCTTTTAATCAGTGAATTATTAAATATACTATGTTAACATAGGGTTTTTTTTAATTTTTTTTTTATTATTATTTTTTTAATAAAATGTTTCGTTAGGATAGACATTGTTACAAACTGATAGTAAAATTTACTTAACTACACTTGATCTTGCCTATTCAAAATGCAAATTCGGATAACCAATATCAAAACACAATGTGAGACACTCCCTAGGTTATGATAATTTATAAGAGTTTATGTGCATTATAATCGGGAATAATTATCTCCAAATGTAACTCAATTGTCACTTTTTTAGTGATGTGTAGCCAACTTGTTATGCTATTATATATCCAAACTTTTGAATTTCGATCTTTGTACGTATTTTTTTCATATACAATGACTATTTTCCGGTTCGCTGTTAATAGAGTCGTTAAAAACGTAGGGGTAAAATAGTCATAAAATATACACAAATGCCGAAATTCAAAATTTTCAGATATATAATAGCAAAAGAAAAAGTTGGTTATACAATATTCAAAAAAATGGTAATTTAATCACATTTTCATATAGTTATGGCTTTTAAGGGCCCGTTTGGTAGTCGGTTATTCGTGGGTTTCGATTCAAAGATACATCAAATAATATGTTTGGTAGCACTTTTGTTTTCTGACACACTATTAAGAATCATAGATTTCATACCGACCTCCACTAGCTCCTTTTAATTGATATCGACCAATCATAATTCACTTTTTATTTCTTAAAAATTTTCAACCGCTCATTTAATTCAACCACTCATTGTTTAAACTTAATTTATATATAAGTTAAAATTTTCAACTACACACACACACATATATATATATATATATATATATATAGGGGAGGGTTAATGTGAGATCATACTTAAAGTTGTAAAAATAAGATCAAGTCTAAAAAACCACTAAAACATATATAAATAACAATTTTAGCAATAATACACAAAAATATAATATTTTAATACAGATTAACATTTTAGAAACTAATAACCAAATGATACATGAGTTTGAATTAGTGATACACGATACATATCACTAATAAATATTCCAAAATCGTCACATACAAAAACCTGATTCACATTACACTTCTAATCAAAGTGTATCACCTAGGTTTCGTAAATTTTAAAAGAAATCTATCAAAACTTTAATATTTTTAGTTGTAGCTAATAAAAAAATATTTTTGTTATAAGGAGAGTGTCACTTGTCAAATTTTAGATTGATCTCATTTTAACAACTTTAAGATTGATCTTATTTGATCTAGATTCTATATATATATATATATATATATATATATATATATATATATATATACATACATACATACATACATACATACATACATACATATATATATATATATATATATATATATATATATATATTCCTCATTTAATTCAAACATACACTAAATCCAAATCCGAATCTGAATCCTAAACCCACCTACAAACCAAACGGGCCCTTAAATATTGGCATACTTGGCATTCAACTATCCAAGAGCATTATAATTGCAAGTTATTAAGTCAGCTAATTAAGATGAGTTACTTATCATTCCTGTTTAGTTCGGGATAAAAGTATACATCATAAAATGTTTAAGCTCGAAATCGGTCAAAGGAACTACTAAATCTTATCATTCAATATTGTAATGAAGCACATTGCATTATCACTAAAGCATCGACAGTTCTTCACAAGGCCAAATTCTGCTCACCCTATTCAAATACAAATAAATAATGGAGCGAAATTTAATAACTTTTATGATAAAGACGATCAACATTCAGATTTAACACACTGTCAAACTAAATCAAGCGACAATCATTCAAAATGCTTCTGTATTAGATCATAACCACACATGCAACAAAAACTAAACTAAAACACTCCCATTGTATATTATATGTAAAACAATATTACATATCGTTAAAGGACAGTGTTATCACTCACTTGATAAGAGCACTAAAATTACATAAAGTGCATGCTTAAAAAATCAAATTTCAAAAGGGTGTTAAAAAAAAGCCAAAAAGAACACATACCAATCCTGCAGCTCCCATCATATCTTTCAATCAAATATAATTCAACCCAAAACTTTGTTTTTATGATATGTTAAATGATCTTCATTGCTTGTGCTTCCATACAGCTTTCGCTAGTTACACTTTCTTAACAAGGTTGAGTAATGTGGTTTTAAATTTAAACTGTAGTGAATGTAGTAGGTAGAGATGCATTTGAACCAGCTTAATGCCACTGTTAGAGCAGTTGGTATAATAACATAAGTTAAAGTTTAACCTTGTAGCGTCGTCATCATTTAACATTCACAAAAAAAACCCATATCATAACATCAAGGTTAACTTAACTCAAATCCAATTTACAAAAACAACCCCCGTTTAAGGGGAATGCGTGTGTTATGCAATAACTTGAAAATGTTAAGGTTAAGTGCTATTTACTCGTACATCGTAAAGGAGTAAAGATTCTCTAGGGAAGGTGGTCCCATTCCAAGTGCATCAAATGATTGATATGTATCATGTAAGAAGATTAGTAGAAGATATTTTATGGCACGTTTGGTAGAGAAAATTTCAAATAAATGAAATGAAGCAGAAAATAAAATCTCAGAGAATAGAATCTCAAAGAATAAAATTTTGTTCAATTCTAATGTTTGGTAACAACAAAGATTTGACTCGAGAAATGAAAAAAAAAATTATTTAAATAACATTTTGTTATATAATGCTCTATATTTGTTTGTTGATTTTTTTTAAAATAAATATTTTTTATTTTTTCTAAATAACAATTCTTAAAAAATATTTAAAAAATATATTTAAAAAAAAATATTAAAAAAAAATATTTAAAAAAAATATTATCTTTTTTTAAAATTTATTTTTTAAAAATTTATGTACTTTCTTTAAAAAAAATTATTTTAAAAAAAATATTTTTTTTTAAAATTTATTTATTTAAAAAAAAACTGTTTTAAAAAAAAAATGTTTTTTAAAAATGTATTTATTTAAAAAAAAACTTATTTTTTAAAATATTTTTTTAAAAAATTATGTTTTTAAAAATGTATTTATTTAAAAAAATCTTATTTTTTTTTTAAAAATATATTTTTTTTAAATTATTTTTTAAAAATGTATTTATTTTTAAAAAAAACGATTTTAAGCATCTAATGTTGCACGTCCTAATTTGTTTACATATATATATATTTTTTTAAAACAAAATCCATTATTTAACAAAATTATAGTTGTAAAAAAAAAAAAAAAAAAAAAAAAAAAATTTCAAAATAATTATAATCCATTTTTTCAATTTTTCCACCAAAATAAGGGAAATGGAGCTAGCCAAATTACACTACCCAATTCTCTTAATTTCTCTCAATTTCTCTATCAAATTCTCCGCTTTTTCAATTCTATGTACCAAACAATGGAAATAATTTCAATTTCCTTAGAGTATTTATGCGAGGGAAGTGAAAAGGGATGAAAGATAGTGAAAGTGAAAGTTGTGTTTTAGAGTAGATGAAAGTGAAAGTAAATGAGATATATAAAGAGAAATTATTGTCCTTTTGAGGTGTCTTTTACTGTATTACATTTTGATCGTCTATATATATGAAAAACAAAAAAGCAGTCACATTAGTTTCACTTGAGAGCACTAGAATCACATTACGTATTTACGTGCATGCTTAAACAATCAAATTCCAAAAGGGTACGGTGTTAAAAAAAAAACACATACCAATCCTGCATTTGCCTCCATATCTTTTAATCAAAGATAATAATACCCAAAGCTATTTTTCCTTGATATGTTAGATAATTTTCATGTGATATATTAGAATCTATTCTACAAGGATGAGTTGTGTGGGTTTTAAATAGAGATTGCAATGAATGTGGTAGGTAGAGATGTGTTGAAATCAGCTAAATGCCAATGTCTAGCTGCCATTAGATTTGACAATAAATATTCTCTTGCTTTCGGAGATGATTTGCACACTCTTATAATTGATTGACATATTTAAATTTTGAATGTTTTGACAATTATATCCTCACATTACTTCTACTTATTTTCATCCTGTAAAAATATAAATGTCAAAACATTTAAAACTTGAGTGTGTCAATCAATTATGAGAGTGTGCAAGTCACCTCCTTTTGTAATGATTGATATATGCACATTCTCTTTTTATTTAAACACTATAATATAAAATATAAAATTACCTGAATAATCATTCTACATAGTGGTTTTATAGAAGCTAACTTTTTTCATATCTTTTACAAAAACGATCATAATATGTCACAATCGCATTTTTCATTCGCCTAGCATTACTCGCCCGAAAATACTATTCGCCCAATTAAACTTTGTACATACCACGCCTAAGATTAAATACCATTTGCCTCACATATTGTACTCGCCCAGATATATGTATTCGCCTAGCTACAATAAAAAACATTCGCTAAAATTTTAATTTTTTGTTTACTGAAAAGAGGTTGAAAGTCAGTGTCATTCCTTCCAAAATTTAATACTTCATGTGTCCAATCAAAATGCATGTATGGGTAGAGATGCATGCATAGGATTACTACCCATTCTTTCGTGCAGTGAATGTTAGTAACTAGCTGTATTTAATTACCACTATTACTCTAGGTCTATGTAATTACCTTTTTGATCGCCCAAACGTTGCATACAACCATTTACGCCCAGATGTCGCCTATGATTTCGTTTCACCCAGAAGAATTCGCCTAGACATCGCCTACGATTTCGCCTAGAAGAATCAAACACATGTATGATTGAAAATGTATCCCATAATGAATCTAACGGATGATATTTAAAAGTTCATTTTCATAAATAACTTGGGCAAAGTTTAGTTTCGTAAAACGATAATAGAAATGATTCGTTTAAAAAAATTTCTCTAATATAAAAGCAAAATGTTAGGGCTCGTTTGGTTTGAGAGGTTATCTTGGGGTTTTGGTTAAAAGCTTCAAATCAAGTGTTTGTTTGCATATTTGGAATTTAGGTTTGGTTACCAATTCTAAATATTAGAGCATGCATAAAAGGTGGGTGGTTTAGGGGTTTATGACATATGTAAGATCAGTAGCATTCTCCTCCTCATCTTTTTCTTTTTACCCTGCACTATTACTATAAATAATTTTTAATTTATATTTTAATATATACTATATTTTTTAATATATATATTTTCTTAGAAAGGCAAATATAACAAAGGGGGGAATTGCATATATACTCAATGAAACTTGTATATTTGCATATTTTTTCAAAACACAAGTTTTTAATTCATAATGTACAATGGTCTTTAACAAGATTTTTAAGATCATGATCCTACCCATGATCGTTTTTGTCTTTGCAAGATCGTGATCGTAGATCGGATCGGGATTTTATGATCCTGCTCTAATGTTATTTCTTAATAGTTTTTGTAATATTCTACAAATCTACAAATTATTATACATTATAAACACACAATACTATGAATGTTTCATAGAAATGTTATCCTAACTATTTTCTTTTGTGTTATATAATACTTTATGTAAAATATATGAATTGATTGAGTTTTAAATGTATTTTTGTTAATATAACTTTCATCAAGTACTATATAACGCAAACAAAAATACTTAAAGATCAAAGTTAAAAAAAAAAATTAAAAATTCATAACTAGAGAAATATATTGAGACAGATAGAGTAATATTATACATATATTGCATGAATTAAAGTGTCTCAACAAATAATCAATATGAGCAAATCAGTTCCCTTTCATAATAGGTCATAAGATTTGTCTTTCAAAAAAAAAAGAAAAAAAAAGAAAGAAAAAAAGAAAAAGAAAATAGGTCATAAGATTATACACGTTTTTCATAATTTGCACTCTTGCCAATAATGCTTTTAAGTTAAAACAAATGTTTAGAAAACGATTTTCTAATCAACATGACTAAGTTATTTGGTCCCAGTTCAACCAGTAATCGACGATTCAACCGGGTATTTTGCTCACAGAGTCAACTCAGGTTTTGAAATATTGCTTAACACTTATTATATGGGAATTAATACGTCATCAGCATCTGATGCATGCATGTATTTGTGCATTACGATTTTATCTGATGCAATCTTTGTATCACAAATTGTGGTGCATCATCAAATAATAGTGTAGTATCACATTTATTATACTAACGAGTAAGCGTCACAGCGTAGCGATGTCTAGTTTTTCTGCAAAGTTCAGATGACCCATAAGTTTCTCAACAAAAGCGTATTTGTAGCATTAGAGAATGGTTTTGAATAACTTCAATTACGATCGTGGTTGCATAGCAACATAAATATATAGTTTTTTAAAAAATTATGTGGAGTCGATCTAAGTTTGTGAGTATATTTTCTAATAGGATTGTTTTAAGTTATTAAGATTTTTAGTAATAATAGATTCAAGCATTCAAAAAGCGATATTATATAGTTAATGATATTATATTGTAGTTTAGAGGTATAAGCCAACAATTGATGATGTTTTTCTTGTTTTGTCATTAATTTGGCTGATAACCTTTTTACATGTGTAATGTTTATCATTTGGTGTGTGGCTTTTAAAATTTTAACTTTGCAAATTGGATATCACCATAAAAGATTATTTTGTACTATCAATTTGTATAGATATTTATGCATTGTTCAAAGCTATTTCTTGAGATAAAAATAATTATCGTAAAGATACAATACTATTTATTTTTGTGATTTTAATAAACTTACATAACATTATTGATATCTTTGAATGGTATCAATATATATTAACTTTAAGCGACTGATTCATATATGTAAAGCCCTTAAATGGTGCAAGAGCAACATTTTTTTAAAATAACATTATACAAATGACAAATTACATGTGCCAGCAAAATAAACCAACTGATTCTTGGTACTCGCTCAAAATTATCGCGGGTTCCAATACTTCATCATTTCTAATATAATTTTGTCAAATTTGAAACCCGATTTCACGGTGGTTCAAGCTGGTTGAGCCGTTCAGATAAAAAACATGTCGATTTAAGCGGAGTCAAACCGATAGGTTGGGTGAAAAATGTCAAATTAAGCGGGTCGTAGGGTTTTGAAGCGTCGGGTCAACCGGTGTCGGTTTCAAGCGAGGTCAACCGGTGTCGGTTTCAACGGGTCAACCGGTATCGGTTTCAATTGGTTGTTTTAATTTGGTATGTGCTTTAATTGGGTGTCTGATGTGAATAAATTATTATACTTTTAGGTAATGGGGTGTTTTAATAAGAGTATTAATTATATTATTTATTCTCTACTCATTTGACCATGTTTTCAATATTCAACTTTCAATATTTTTCACTTTTTCCACTTTGACCATTTTTCCATTTTATATAGTATAGATATAGATAGGTTATCTATATCAACCCCCCTAAGGGGGTGTTTGTACTTGTGTTTTTTTTTTTTTTTTTTTCATGCCATAAGCAGTGTACATGTCTGATCAGCATTGTATATGTTTTTTTTTTTTTCACTTTTTTTGCTACACTTTCACATATACAAAGTTTTTAAACTTTGACATGTACAAAGTTTTTTTTTTTCACTTTTTTTTCCTTTTTCTTTTTAAAGTTTTTTTTTTTTTAACTTTTTTATAACTTTTATAACTTATTTTCTTTTTAAAGTTTTTCCTTTTCTTGTTTGTGGTTCGAGTTTTGGTCAATTTAGAACTTGGCTCACTCTCATCAACCAGCCTTCAAGCAAATTTTATAACTTTCAAAAGCGTAGTCGAGGAAAATTTTGAGGCTCAGTTGAAGGTTGCAAAGTGAGATTTTATCTGCTTTCTGTCTATAGGTTCGGTTATCATCATCGTCTCGTCTCAAAAGTTAGTAAAGATTCTCAAGCTGCAGACAATTCCAAGCACAGAAAGATTCTCAAAGCTGGGTTCAAAAGTTTTAGCGTTTTTATTGTGCAAATGTTGTAAATGTTTTCATTGTGCATAAAAGATTCTCAAATTGCAGCAGTTCATAAGCACAACAGAAAGGATTTTCACTTTGCAGGCTTTGGTTCTTCATTATAATCCTCATCACATTCACAATCACAATTCACATTCACAAGAAAGCAAGTCTCACAGACCACCAACAAGCAACAAGAAAGCAAGTCTCACAGACCACCAACAAGCAATAAGAAATCAAGTCTCACAAACCACCAACAAGCAACAAGAAAGCATGTCTACTTCACCATTTTACACACAAGAGGTAAAAAAACATATCGAGATATTAATAGGCTCAGATTATTAGCGTTTTATCATGTTGGCTGCAAATTCGAAGGTTGCAAAGTGAGATAGAAACTCACTTTACCGTCCATTCGGTTATGCCACGCCAAAAGTCTAAGCTTTTTTTTATAAAAATCATCATCGCCGTATCTTTTTAACAAACTGGTTATCAAAAATACTACTTAAACCAACTTATTTCACAAAAAGCAGTTAAAACATCAACTTATTTCACAAAAAGCAGTTAACCATCAACTTATCTCACAAAGAAAACACCACAGATCTGTTTTGATGGGGTGTGGGATTAGTCTTTCATTGAAGGTTGCAAAGTGAGATAAACACTCACTTTACCATCCATTCAAGAAACCAAAGAAACCATCACAACTGCTTAAGCAGTTTCAAGAAACCATCATCAACTGCTTAGATTACAGAGAAACTAAAAGAAACCATCACAACTGCTTAAGCAGTTTCAAGAAACTAAAAGAAACCATCACAACTGCTTAGCGGTTCAAGAAAACCATCATCAAGCTGCTTAGCGGTTTCAAAAACTAAAAGAAACCATCCACAACTAAGGCGGTTTCAAGAAACCAAAGAAACCATCACAACTGCTTAAGCAGTTTCAAGAAACCAACAACACCAACAAACCTACAGATCTGACCAACAACACCATCGAATCAACCCAACAACACCATCGATTTTTAATAGGCTCATAATAGAATGTTGCAAAGTGATAAAATCTCACTTTACCGTCCATTCTATTTCAAGAAACCATCATAACTGCTTAAGCAGTTTCAAGAAACCAACAACAGATCTAACCAACAAACCATCAGATCTAACCCATCAACACCAAAAAACCATCAGATCTAACCTAACAACATCAACAGATCTAACCAACAACACCAACAAATCATCAAATCAAACCAAGAACACCAACAAACCATCAAATCTAACCCAACAAACCATCAGATCAACCCGACAACACTAACAAACCTACGGATCTAACCCAACAACACCAACAAACCATCAGATCTAACCCAACAACATCAAAAAACCATCAGATCTAACTCAACAACACCTACAGATCTAACCAAACAACACCAACAGATCAACCCAACAACAACACCAACAAACCTACGGATCTAACCCAACAACACCATCAGATCTAACCAACAACACCAACAAACCTACAGATCTAACCCAACAACACCAACATATCAACCCAACAACACCAACAAACCTACGGATCTAACCCAACAAACCACCTCTGATCTAACCAACAACACCATCAGATCAACCTAACAACACCATCAGAAAGAGAGAGTTTTGAGAGAGAGAGGGAGAGAGTTTTTACGAGTGTGTGTGTGTGTGTGAGAGAGAGAGTGAGACAAAATAAAGTAGAGAGAGAGACAAAAACGTAGGGTGGGGTGGGGTGGGGTGGGTAAAACAAGGGGCGTCGGTGGTATTTGTATTTTTTTTATTTTTTTTTAAGTATATAATTTGTAAAAGTAAAAAAAAAAAGTATAAAAGTTGTAAAAAAGTTGTAATAAAAATATATAAGTTGTAAAAATAAAAAAAGTTGTAAAAAAATGTATAAAAGTTATAAATTATCTGTTACAAATGAAAATTATAAAAGTTGTATTTTTTTATTTTTTTTAGGTTTTCCCTGATGACGATGTTCTAAATCGAATATAAATGTTCAAAACATGGGACGTTTGCACGTGAAGGTTCAGAAGATGAACTTCAACGGCAGACTAGTACCGCTAAAACCAATTGTCCATTCAAATTACTGGCGAAATATATAAAAGGTGACAATGGTTGGATCTTGAGGGTGAAGTGTGAGAGGCATAATCATAATTTTGTAGATTCGTTCTATGGTTTCCCACAAGCAATGCGATTAAAAGATCATGAGTTCGTCCAGATACAACACAAGTATTGTTCCCCATTGTGATTCTTCGTGTGGGGGGAACACTACAAGAAAAGTGGCTTTTTAGGACCCCCATAAACGTCATAAAATGGTACTTTTTAGGACCTTTCATTTAATAGGACCAAGGATGAAAGCGTTTCATGTAAGGCGGTTGTAATAGGTCCAAAGCGTCCTAACCCTTATGAAACCAATTTTATGGTCGTATTATATGTCTATGAACAACACAAATAGCGTCCTAATAAAACCATATTATGACACTTTTACAATGTTTTAACATGTGATTACCTACTTTTAATCTTTTGAGACACATAAAAACGTCCTTAAAAGTATTGTTAGGACGCTTATGATGTAACATCATAGCTATTTTAGCAACCAAGAAAAGGGTACTAATAACTCAAATAAGATTATGATACCAATTTTATGGTAGCATTTTAGGTCTATAAACAACACAAATAACGTCCTAATAAAACATATTAGGACACTTTTCCAATGTTCTAACATGTGGTAACCTACTTTTAATCTTTTGATACACATACAAGCGTCCTTTAATGTTAATTCTTAGGACGGTTATCATATACCATTATAGTTACTTTAACACCAAGAAAAGGGTCCTAATATCCCAAATACGATTATGAAACCAAATTTATGGTCGCATAATATGTCTATGAACAACCAAATAACGTCCTAATAACAACATATTAGGACACTTTTACAATGTTGTAAAAGCGTTATTACCTAATTTTAATCTTTTGATACACATACAAGCGTACTTAAAAGATAATTGTTAGGGCGCTTATCATATAACATTATAGCTATTTTAGCACCAAGAAAAGGGTTCTAATATCTCAAAAAAGATTATGAAACCAATTTTTTGGTCGTATAAAATGTCTATTAACAACCTAAATAACGTCCTAATAACAACATATTATGACACTTTTACAATGTTAAGTTAATTGTTAGGACGGTTAATAAGTTTAATAGGACAATTTCAAAGTCAGGACAAGTCATATGATAGGGGCTATTTTCACCATGTACACTCTATTATTACGATATGAATAAAACATCAACTAAATATTAAATGAATAAAACGAAATTGTATTTCAAATTAGCAATTGTCATAAAAAAATCACTAAACATAAATAAGGTAGACAGAATCTAACATAAAGTCTGTTAACATTAAACAATACATTAGCAAACAAGAAGCTTAGTCCGTGGTCATCATGCATCATCTCTCTCAATCCTCACGGACCACCTACAAATAAACACCCATGTATAAGCATTAAGCTCCATGTTAGTAAAATTATTGGTATCACAAGATTAACAAAGACATACCGAGATAAAGGGACAAGGCCATGCTATGGTTGCACCAACACAGTCTTCAATTGTGGCAAATAACCCATAGGGTCTCACCAACACTTCATCTCTTTTTGTTGGTACTTGAACGTTTACCTCACACCATCCTCGTCCAATCTCTACGTACCAACTATATCATTTGGGTTCAAGCTCCTCACCCATCCTTTTGCTTTCTGATCTCGGTTGAGTTTAGAATGCTTTTAAGGACAACTTCATTCCCGACCTAGATTTCAGTTTTCAACAAACATTTATCAATTTATAGTCAAGACACATGTATTAGGTTAAGCAGATGTAATCTGCGGTATGGAGGCTGGGTATACAAAGGAGGTCAAAAATTGATCAGTGTAATACTGCAGGTGTGGAGGTGGTGTATACTAAATAAGTTACAAATAAGCTACAATAAGCTAAATAAGCTGTAACTACATGAGTTGTAACTAGATTAAGCTAAAACTACGGATAAGCTAAAGGAATAAGCTATAGACCAGAATAATCACTTGATCAAATATCACAAGCCAAACAGGCCAAAACCAACAACCTTGCAGCCCTTGTGGGTCCCACTAGGATTGACAGGGATCCAAAGTGAGACTTGATATGAAAAGGTGACTTATTGAGGTTTCTAAAAGCTAGGACTAAAGGTTTGGGTCCCTGAGATAAGCACTTGATGAGGGCTTGAACTTGGGTGGTCAACACGATCACTCGATGTATGGGTGGAATTGGACAAACAAATAGCTATCTGCAGACCTATCTAATAAGGTCAAAAGTTTGAAATAAGCCCTGAACTTTATAGATGAGCTTATTGGCTTTCAAAAAACCAATAAGCTCACTGTGTGGCCCACTAATGAAGAAGCTAAGGCACATGGAAAGTTGGGGTTTTGAGTGATGCTGCAGTGCGGGCAATGGTTAGCCCTGCAGGCCACTTTGAACTATCACCTAAGCCAGAGAAAAATCATAAAAATAAGCTAACTGTGGGATTCAAAAGCTTAGATGGGGAATTTCAACATGTAAAAATCTCAAGACTTGAATCTCAACACAAAATTCACAAAAATTCTCCCAAGATCGAGTTTCGACTAACATACCATTTTTACTTTTTGATTTTGAACTTAAACTTTGACTTTAATGAAACTTGTTTGATCCGTATGCACTAATTATGATTATTTAAGCTATGATAACACTAATTTAAGATACATGAACAAGATTTAGACCAAGTGGGTGAGATTTGATCCTCACATGTCCCAATAGTGGATGTGAGTGAAGGTAATTTGCTTTTGACTTTCTCTAGTTCAAACATTGGTTTTATAGTTTTACTAGTTCTAATATCACCTAGAGGTCATAGTGTCTTGAGATAAACAAGTGAAAAGACAACTACCACAGTTGAAACAACACAGAACCAAACACCCCTTAATAACGGAGTTAACAAATTTAAAAGGCAAATGAGCAATCTAAATCATATCTTGATACATAAGCTTGTAACCTAGGTTCATTAGCTATCAAAGATAAAATAAGCTATAACAACTAGAAAGGAACGATTTATAATAGAAACATACCCGTAAGCGTGGAGGTTCATTGGTTACAATAGGAGAATCTTGTGATGTAAGAGGTGGAACAATGGAACTATCCGTCGACCCATTCTTCTCTGATAACTGGGCTCGTAACTTTTCATTTTCACTAGTAAGTTCTCCACATCTAGACTTCAATTCGTTGTTTTCTCTATGAAATGCTAAACGACTTGGTATTACACCCCAAACATCGGAAGCGAACACCTAGACCATACATGCCTGCATCACCATTTCGATCTTTACCCATAGCTGTAGAAAAAATATCATCGGTCGGGATTATCAATCGAATCCTCGGGCAGATTATCACTAAGTCGTTTCATATCATCCTGCATTTTATATAAACATGAACAACATATAGTAAAAGAATGTATTACAAAAAAAGCATATTGTGTTTAACTTATGCTATTAATACACTTTTGCAAACACAAAAGCATATTACTTACAATCGCTTTTGCGGTGTCATCATTTTTGGTATTTCCATCTTTGGAGAAGCATGCACTAAAAAGATCCAATCGAGTTGGATCTCGTCCCAAATATGTCTGTATGAATAAAAAGAAAATGAATATTAACAGTGGATATCCACAGGATACATTAACAATCCCACTTTCTCCATACACTTACCTTTAACTCTTCCCTTTTGCGAGCATAACTTTTTTACCGGTTCTTTGGATCATCTTCTTTTTTGCCCGATTCGCCTTGTTTTTTTCACTTAAACTCTGCAGCAGGAAAGTAAAATATCATAATGGGAAATTAAGTAATGTTATTTAAAGTGGAAGAGTATTTCACACCTTAGTGTTTTCTTTATTCCAATACTTCACAAGTTTCTTCCATTGTTTTTTTTGCACTTGCTTTGGCCTAGATCTTATTTGTTGCTTAACTGACAAAAGGCGGATCATGGTAGTGTTCCTTAACTCTTGCCCTCCAGTTCTTCACCTTCCACCCAAATGATTGCAATATCCATTTTTCTCCGCTTCGGAATATCAAATTTTGTCTAAAAATGTAATAGCTCACATTAGAAAACAAATACTTTATTGTTGGGAATTATGTGAAGTATGAATCATCTTGATATTACTGTGATGGATTCTGAAGTGAAGTGGATTCTGCTGAAGACATGATTATCTTTGAAGTTATATTAGTCATAGTTGGTTTCTGCGGAAATAGTATTCCGTATATTCTAGAATTAGTTAGGATATACATGAGCTTTATTAGGAAGTGATTGTGTATATCTTATTTAGTTTCATAGTTATACGTTTCTTAGAAAAGAAGTTAGGGTTCCTTGTCTATAAAAGGAACACAATAGAATGTATTTTGGGTGTGCTTAAACAATTGATTAATATAACGATCCATAGAGGATCAAAGAGTTCTTAGTTATCTGTGTTTTATACTTGTATTTATATTCCGCTAAAGAATACAAGTTGTAGAGATTTTCTTTTAGTTTGTTTGTGATTACATAAGTGATACTAACGATCTCTGAAGCTCAAGATCTATCAAAGTCTTACAGTTTTCAACATTTATTCATTAACATACAAATTTAACATTGTGTACCTTTAAGAGTTCAAGCAAAGCTTTTTTTTTGCGGCGTCAACTTTATTCCATGGTTTATAAATCGGACAATACTTTCCACTCCTTGAAAGTGTTCCCATGAAATGAGTCGATGACTACTTTTTCGTTAATAGGTTGTCAGTGTTCATTAACTAAAATAGGAATTCTATCCCCTTTTTCTTGGGCCCAAACTTTTGCCATACGTGTTGGTCCTCTCTTTCTTTTGCTTACAATCCGAACTACAAAAAGTGAACATGATTTACAATAGATCATTATACATTTAAAATACCAAATAATTTGAAATGGAGGCAATATCTTAGCGTTGTATTTTGTCTTGTTTTAATTTAACTTTATTATATATTCTTCTTATATGACACAATATATGATATATGATTTTTAAAACGATGCAATCAAGTAGACCATGTTAACTTGTTTCATTTCGAGCTTGTGTAACTACATGGTTTTCTTCATTTTCAGAATGCTCAGCTTGAATCTCTTCTCTGAGTAGATCATCGCCGTCATTTGTTAAATCGTTCACATTCTCCAAATCATCCATGTCTTTATCTACATCATCTTATGAAGTAGCTTGTTGTTCAATATCTTCATTCATAGGTATGTCTTCGATATCATCATTTTCAACATCATAAAGGTCTTCATTGTTATCTATATTAAAATAAATAAAAAAAAAAAAAAAAAAAACAAGTAAGCACCGAAAACAGTTAACTGAATATACACTTAATAGTAATTTAATATCATATATATAGTATTTGAAATTTATGTATAGTTACCATCAGATCTCAAGTCACGCTCCCCGTGGTCATGATCGTTGTCAATTGCAACTAAGTTTCTCTCGATTGCAGTTAATCTCCCTTTGTTGACAGAATTTGGTTGATCATTTCTCGTTTGGACTTGGTCGGACTCCTGTAACCTACTACGTATTTCCCTCCCTGTATCAATCTGTTATCCCTTTTTCGATTGAGATTCTGAAGATGTTATCCCACTGGAGACATTGAGCACTCATTAGTTTTTTTGCTAAATTTTTATATCTAGTCATGGACTGTGGAGCAATGTATTTTCGATTCTGTTTCATGCAAATAGAATTGTTAGAAAACAAACATAAAGAAAATATAGTAGCCAAATTTATTATTCGTACCTTTTTATTTGTTTGTGTAGCCGCTTCTTATGGGTTATCTTCCTCAGCATTAAGATGGAAGTCTGAACCAGACATATAATCTGCATCTTTCTCACAGGTATCCGTTGGTTTCTTTTTCTTTTTCTTTGTTTTGTCACTCTCTACTAGACTTGTCAAAGACTTAGCAAGATTTTTCACTCCCAAAGCTTGTAATCTCTGTTGGTTTTCTTGAATCCTTGTCCTTCGGGACATTTCATAATCATTCGTATTTCTCGTGGTGATTTGGCGTTGCATCCTGTTATTTTCCATAACGGGTGCACAAAACAAATAAAATTATTATGAGATTACAAAGAACAATAGTCATTTGAGAACAACAAAACTGAAATCAAATCACTATCTGTTACATGTTACAGAATGAAATACATTATCTACAAACAAAAAATAGACGCAAATCCTTCAGTTACATGTCACAGAATGAAATACATTAGCTAGAAACTGATATCAAATCACTATCACTACCCAAATCCTTTGACCCAACTTTACACAGGTATACCAACATTCATTTAAATTAAACAGAGCAACTTAAATACAACTTGTACCACATCAGAAATAAGCAGCACTTATGATCACATATGAGACTCATCACAAGAGGTCAACCAAACACATACCCGAACCCACCATTTCCCACACTAACAATGTATAACAATAACAATGTATAATAATGATAATACCAATAATAATAACAATAACAATAACAATAATAATAATAATAATAATAATAATAATAATAATAATAATAATAATAATAATAATAATAATAATAATAATAATAATAATAATAATAATAATAATAATAATAACAACAAGAGAGGTTTGCATTACCTGTTGAGTCAGATCTTCATTCAAAAGTGAAAACCCACGATCCTTGTTTTGCTGCCCACATACAACCCTAAACCAAAATTGAGATTTTAACCGTCTGTGAAAAACGATTTCCATTAATAAAATCGAATCAAATACTTGATTTCCGAAAAGATATGCTTGATTTTCGCAGCGCCAAAAGTTATTTATGAATCTGAATTTTTCCCCAAAAATTTTAAGCGGGTTGTGAACGTGGGTTTGTATGTGAAACTAAATTTTAAGCGGGTTGTAAGTTTTCCCTTATAATTAGATTTATAATTAAATTAACTAATAGTAGTATATAGTATATGAAATGTATTATATATTATTGTATATATATAATATATAAGTATTTTATTGTATGTGAAACTAAAAATGAAGTAGATTTGGCATTCGTTTTCCGACTTCCCGGGTCAAACAACAATATCAATGTGATGTAGTAATCAGTCTCTGTTGTATCTTATTGCCCGAAATGGAGCGGCTCCAGATAGTTCATTTGTTTTACGCGGGCGTTATTTAAAATGTTGCTATTTTCTTACAGACGGGATTTATCCTACGTGGTCTACGTTTGTTAAAGCGTATCCGCATCTAGTTGACCCGAAAGATAAAGTGAGATGTAGGACAGTAAACCACACTAGAGTCATATATGCCATTGGTGCATCAATGAGACGGACATGCATGGAACCCTATGAATAATGAAATGGCTCGGGTTTGAAACGGGAGTCGAGATATCATATCATAATCAGAGTGTCATATCAAAAGGTTCATATCCAATGTTGCAAAAATCGTGAATCAGTAGTCTGGCGGTCGACCACCTTGTAGCTTGTAATCGGTCTGTCCTGGTACCTTGATACCCAATAGCTCTCAGCCCCGTGAGTATTTCCTCAGTGCTAGTGTGAAATACCCCATCAAGATCATCAAGTGAAGCTTTCTCATAATCAGCTCCTCTGTTACTACATACTCTGTTCCGTCAATCATGGCCGCAATCTCTGTTTCACTCCGTGTGGAAGCAGATGCCCAAAATTGTTTGACCAACGATTCATAAATTGCATTAGGAGAATGCGTTAGGGCATAGTGAATCTTTGATCTTTTCAAGAACTCGACCATAGGTACATACAGCTCATCACCTTTTGCATTTCCCAGAAACGCAACTTTGTTGTGATCCTTCTTGAATTGAAGAGCCATTTGATGAATTGATATTTTAGGGTTATGTTTCTCGTAACAGTGAGGGTTTTTGGGTGTAGGAGAAGAGGGAAGGGTTTTGTTTGAAGTGAAAAATGAGAGTGATGGTTTGGTAGAGGTTTGTGCAAAAATAGTCAAAAGTATTGGCACTGTATTGTTTGACTACGCTTACGTGTACATCTACTTTGACCATAGACAATTTAACTCTTCAGTAGAAACAGATACTCAATCTGCTGAAGTTATACAATTCAGTAGAAACCAACCCAAGACTAGGATATCTTCGGTAAGATTCTAGAATTATTGTGCCAACTAACTCACATTAACTTACATTAAACCTCGAACCCGTCTATAAAATCATCCCAATGCATACTTCTCTCACATACTTTTACCCCAAATTACCATCACAAACCCTAGATTCATCATACACCCAATAAACCAAAATTAACCATGAATACTTCACCAGAGGTTGTAAATCCAACCTCTTCTCCATCATCCTCGTCATCCATTGATTTCCTCCAGTTTTGGTCATATCCACCTGACCCTCGCCCTTTGACATCCCCATTTCTCTCTTCTTCTGAAGATGATGGTGTAGTGGATCCAAGTGAGTCTCCGATGACTCGAGGAACCCACTCGAGATACCTTCATACTCCCAACCTCCAGCACCTCAACCTCAACAAAGGCCTCGTGCTGAAAGGGAGGTGGTGCTTGCTCTACCTGCGCCATGTTTTGGTGCATCTTCACACATCGTATAGAGGAAGAGCATAAGGAAGGTGAATGGATTGCTTTTGGTGAATTGCAGATGAAGCATAAATGACACTTTATTTTTCTTCATCATCATTATTTTCATCAATCCATCCTTCCCATTTTGATCCTTAGCTTCCTCGTCCTAGTGGTCATGCATATCCAGCCATCGAGATAGAAGAAATGGGTGGTTATGCAAGTTTTCACAAACGCATATCCAGCATCTAGTGTGAAAGATGTGAGCGATCATGCATATCCAACGCCTGTTAGATGTTGGAATAGATGATATGAACTAGATTAGGATTATGTATAGCTCTGTTCTTGTAGTTGCATTTGAAGTTGATTGAATTTTGTAAGCTGTAAGCTGTAAAACTTTTCTTGAATGAATGAACGAACAATTTGACTTCAATTTCTTCTCTATGTACTCTTACTTCAGTAGAATCAACTTGTTTACTTGACACTTTAGTTTCAGTAGAAACAAGCTTCAAAGCTTACTTGACCATTTATAAAAGAATCACAAACACAAATACACACAAAAACAGAACAGAGACAAACAAACTAAAGAATTATTAGCAAGTTGTGAAACCTGTCGTATCCCTTGTGGATACCTTCTTCTTCAGAGATATTGAACTCTTGGAAGTGTTGTCTCAGCATGGACTTCCTCATTCTCTTGGACTCTTCATTGCCACCAAACCTTGCTTTAAGAGCCATCCATATGTCCTTTGCATCATCCATGTGGTGAAAATCACCCAAGTGATCTTCAGGAATAGCTTGAAGAAGGATGGTTCTCACTTTGTGCTCTCTTTGCACAGCTAAAATCTCTTTAGCAGTTTTGGGAGGAGCAATGGTAAACTTACCATCAAGATCTGGGATAGTCTTCTTCAGACTGTTTCCTTTCTGTACAATTTCCTAAAGATTCCAATCAATATTGGAGATCCAGTTCTGCATTTTCATAGTCCACAGATCATACTCTTCCTTTTTCAGATAAGGAAACTTCCCATTACTGTTGGAAAGACTAAGTTGCTGCATAGAGGTGGTGTTTTTGATGTTGTTGTTGGTGACTTCTGATTCATCATCAGTTCCAGGCATGGTGAATGTGTTTTGGTTGTATGGGGGTGAGGAAAAATATGGTTCTCAGTATCGTAGAGACTTTCCCGAGGCTCTGATACCACTTGTTGAATACACACAGACCTTGACAGATCTTGAGCAGATTCCTTCGGCAGAATCTCTTCTTCAGCAGATTCTCTTCTTCAGCAGATTCTGCTTCTACTTCAACAGAATCCTTCGGCAGTATTGACAGCAGAATACCTACTTCGCATAATTCCCAACAGATAAGGACAATACAAAGACAGATAACAAGTGTCCTATTATGGTGTATCAAGTTTTGATACCCAAGTATCAAGTGTCATACTAACTAATGTTTAAATAAAACTTTTGTAAATAAGCATTCTAAAAAACTGATGTTTTATGACTCAAATAAAGGAGTGTTCTATTATGGCGTAGGATAATAAAACCACAACAAATAAGCGTACTATAAAGGTTAATGTTAAAAGACACAGTTGTCAAGGGTCCTGTTAATTTTTTTTCAAATAAAACTTTTGCAATTAAGCGTTCTATAAAACTGAATAAGCGTTATAAAAGCGGATGTTTTAAGACTCTAAAAAGATGTGCCATATTGTGGTGTATCATAAACAAACCATTATGAATAAGCGTTCTATAAAGGTTAACGTTATAAGACGCTATTGTCAAGGGTCCTATTCACTTTTCTTATAAAAAACGTTTGCGAATAAGTGTTCCATAAAACCGATGTTTTATGACTCAAATATCAAGTGTCTTATGATGGTGTATCAATCTATGGGACCCAAGTGTCAACTGTCATATTAAGTTATGTTTTAATAATACGTTTGCGAATAAGCGTTTTAAATAATTAATGTTTTATGACTTATATATCAAGTGTCCTATTATGGTGTATTGTAATAAAACCATAATTAATATGCATCCTTTAAGGGTCCTATTAAGTTTTGTTATAATAAAACTTTTGCAAATAATCGTTTTAAAAAATGATGTTATAAAACCATTGTACATAAGCGTCCTATAAAGGTTAACGTTATAATACCCACGTGTCAAAGGTCCTATTAAATTTTGCTATAATAAAACTTTTTGTGAATAAGCGTTTTAACTAATTGATGTCTTATGACTCAAAACTCAAGTGTCCTATTATGGTTTATTATAATACAACCATAATGAATAAACGTCTTATAAAGGTAATTTATTAGGATCCATATTTTAAGTGTCATTTTAAGTTATATGATAATAGGACCCCAAATCATTGACCATCCTATTATATACCTTTTTAGGACATCGCCTAAGTAGCAAATATTCAAAAAGGACCCTAAACGCTCATATGTCCTATTAAACAGTTTTTTAGGACTCCATTATCATACCGTCCCACACAAAGGGTCCTAAAAAGCCACTTTTGTTGTAGTGGAAGGAGTGACTGCTCACTACGTTCATGCGATTCTAGATGAAAACTCACCACTCTCGCCTACTCACCCACAATGGAGGGCGTTCAAACATGACGTGGCCTTGGGATGGGCAACTCTATATGCTGAACGACAAAACATGTATAAACAAATGTAGTAAACGATTGCTGATTTATGTAGTAAACGATTACTGATTTATGTTGTAAATAAGTATTTGTATTCTAACACCGATTCTTGAATTATATTGTAAATAACCATGTATCAACTATTATTTTATATTGTAAATATCCATGTTGTAAATTATTATACATATTATTTGGCCAGATGGAACAAAAAAAATCCTTTCTTGTGTCGTTGTGAACTAGGACTTATAATTGAAAAAACATCTCAAAAGCCCAAAAGTTATGGTCGGAAGTATTATGCATGTCCTTTATCAAAGGCAAATAATTATATGTTTGCTTATTTACGTAAATATATCAATAACTTACATATCTTATAATTGTTTCACCATGTAACAGCCAGGAACACAAGATTATGGGTGTCGATACTTTATGTGGAAGGATGAATTTCAACAAGAGTACTTTAGTCAAGGCTCTTCTTCAACGTAGTGCTCAAATTGCGAAACTAAAGATAACACGATCAACATGTTTGAAATAAGAAACAAGATGTTATTGTCTCAAAATAATATGTTGAAGGCAAGAATAAAGACGCTGGAAGCATCACTGGAATTGGCAAGAAATCCCGTTGATCACGCATGTCAGTCGAGTGGTTTAACATTGCTAAAAGTGGTATTGCACGTATTGAACTTTGAAATTTATATTTTACCGTATTAAACTTCTAATTTATTGCTATCGTATGTATTAAACTTTTTTATTTGTGCAATTATGTGTAGTCGGTGATCGTTACAAGTTAAATCAATAAGTTAGTTTATTTGTTGACAAAGCAGTCACACCAACCACCACTTCATTTAGTTAATGTCATATCACATATATTAGTTTTAATAAATAAAATTAGAAAAATCATCTGCTCATCGGCACTTTTGATGTCTGTTACTATGTTGGTGTGTATCTTGTTTAGATTTTCTGTTTGAATAAGAGTGAATGAACATGTACGAGTAAGTTTGAGGAAAGGGGAATGAATAGATGGTGATGCTAATGAGGAAGGAGAAGTAAAATGAGATTCGTTTAACTAAATAATAATAAAAAACTTTTTATTAGCTATTTAGTTTTATATAGATGCTTTTATGTGGTTTATATCATGTCATTTATACACAATCTTTTAAAATATACTACATACAATAGCATCCATTCATCCAATACAAGTTTAATATATCAAAATGTATTTTGAAGATTAATACATACTATAGTAGCATATTACAAGTTTAACACATCAAAAGGTAGATTTTGAGCTCGCTACATTAAATAACAATTTCAACAAGGTAAATAACTTATGGCGCAATTTTCCCGTGATAAATATATTGAATCGAAACAAAACAAAAGTTGTATGTTTTTAGGCCAACGTTATAGATAAGCTTCATATAAAACTATCATTTTCTGAAGAAAAAAAAATGTATAGCTAACCGTAAGACGTAATAACTTTTTATAGCATAAAAAATTGGTAGTTTTTGTGATTTAGTATTTTTTTAATATAAGTAGATGGGTAGTTAAAAGTTTGTACTACGTAAATTGTTTATCTTTGTACCAATAGATTTTTTTTTCCTTCCAATAATGAGGACATTTGTTTGGGACACTAGATTATACAGTTTCGAAGAAAACTTTAAAAAGTAGTAAACACTGAAAAAGAATTATAAGAGAGCTACTGTGTTAAATATATTAAGTCTTCTATAACTTGATGCATTAATCATTTTTGGTGTAACTAGTCGTGCACTAGGTAATCATGCATTAATCATTCTTGGTGTAACTAGTCGTGCACTAGTAATCCAAACTTGATCAGATTTAAGTTTGCCTTACTTGTTAACAACTTCAAAACGCATATTTAGATTACCATTTTTAAAACACAGTGTGAGAAACCAGGTGATGATAATCTATGTGTAATCAATATCTTCTATAATCTTTTATAAATAAGGAAATAATATTTTGTGCCAATCAATTTTTTGATTGACCAATAGGAGAGCTCGGTTTCAATATCGAGTCATCATATTGGCTAATAAAAGTAAAAATTGACTTTCATTTGGCCAAACTTATCTAAATTTCATTCAGCAAAATAAATAAGTATAAAAACATACGTGTCTTTGAAAAAAAATATGTTTAATAAACTTTAATTGTTGAATTTTAAATAAATTATATAAAGCTAAATGTAAACTTATAATTTTTTATGGTTTTTTTTTTAAATAATTTTTTAAATAAACAAATACCCATAGACTTTATATTAAAAAAACAACATATATGTTGTTATTTAAAAATACTCTTATTAATATATATTAAATTCATTTTATGTATGTGATTATAAATATCAAAATGAAAACATGAGTTACTGTGATGTATAAATGGATATTATTGTAAATATACGAACTAGTCATGTTATTCCTCTTTATAAGTTTAAGTAAGGATGTCAAAAAAAATATTCTCTTTTTCTTTAAAATTTGTGTTCAATAACGATTCATATTATTCTTTTTTATAAGTTTAACATGTGCGTTCGCATGTTTGAAAATTAAAGCGTCTAAAATTATTATTAACAGAAATTCATATATAAAAATGTAAGCTGAGTTAATGTAATATGAAAATTAATATTCATCGTACTTATAACAATAAGTCATGTAATATTTATTTAAATTTTTAGATAAGGAAATTTGAAAAAGCAACTTTTAAAAACTTTTTCAATGGTCATTACTTTCTATTAAACAAGCATATTGTTTACAACATGTTATCAATAGTTAAATTTAAACAAAAACATAATAATGCAATATCAGATAAACAAAGTCAATCCTCCCAAACGCTCGGAGTCGTACCATTTTATTGGAGGGGGTCTTTGTTGTAGCTTGGTGGTCTATTTGGAGATTTCGGAGTCGTACCATTTTCGAGGAAAATCCTCCCAAACGCTCGGTTGTTTTTTATGATATTGTTCTTTGTTCCTTCAATTGGTGTAATAGTCGATGTCGTAGGAGGTTTTCTTGGGTAGATTAGCTTAAAAACTCTCATTTAATTTCTTTGTAATTTTCTAGCATCTTGCTAGTTTTAATAAAATTTTGCCGTTCAAAAAAAAAGATAAACAAAGTCAAATTCTTCATCTAACAAAAATCTATAATACATAATGAAAAAATTTATGTAAATACTCGTTCATAATTATTGGTGTAGTTATAATATAATAAATCAGGTTTCACAAGCATTATTTTCGCAAAATCATAATCATGGTACGTAAAATTTGAGTTATGTGTGAGTAATAGTATAACAAATTTCGTTTTACAAATCATTATTGTTGCAAGGTCATCATCATGATGGTAAATGAGATTATTAGATTTTATCTTAAATATTAAGTTTTGTGCGAGTAATAGTATAGTATAGTCGATTTTAAGATCATTGTTGTTGCAAAATCATAATCATAGTAAATGAATATCTAAAGTTTAGTTTTGAGTTGGTAATGGTACAATAAATTTGATTTTAAAATCGTTGTATAGTCATCATCATACTAAATGCGATTATTAATTTTTCTCTTTTATACAAAGACTTTTCATTTAAAAGGGTTTTGTCATAATATTTAGGGTAAATTGCAAAAATAGTATTTAAAATAGCTCAAATGCGAAAAAATACATCGAGACAAAAAATATTGCAAAAATGACATTATTGTTCCATATTTTTGCAAAAAAGCCCCCGAGAGCTACTTTCTGCTAACTTTCGTAATGTTTCTCATTAAGTGCCTCGTCACTGAGGGCATTATTGTCATTTCACTCGTCTTATTGCCGCCAAATTTGTGATATCAATGCGACATGACCTCAATGGCTAAATTTGCAAAGTCAGTTATCATGTTTGCATATTAAATTGTCAAAGTCTTCCGTCATTACACACACACACACACATAAACAGAAACACACACACCCTTAACAAAAAAATTATCATTTTCTTAACCAGTAACATGTCTCGCTGTCTTGATCTCGTGCTTGCCTGTAACTCATTTGTCATATCGGAAATGATGCTAGCCCATTACCAGCGAGAGGTTGGGAAAGACATTCAACATGCACTCGAATTGATGAATAGGTGCTGAAAGCTTTCTAATATGATCGAAATTAGGGGGACCTGATTGGTAAGCTCCGAAACGTAAAGGGTTCGAGAGTTGCAAGGTCCAATGTGAATAAGCTTATGAGGATTCAGACAGCTGATATGCGAAAGATGAGGGGGTTGATGAGGATGATTAAGCAAACTAACGACAGCATTGTTTCCAAGATTGAGTTTGCTGTGAGGAAAACGTACATGTGAGGGGGTTGGGGAATGGAGGCTGGGATGGTTTCTTTTGGGATGGTTTCTTTTGTTGTTTATGATGAATGTAGGTAGTACGGGGTTGGGGACTTGTGGTTTCTTTTATTGTTCTTGCTTCCCGTTCAATGTAAATGTAGATGTAGATAGGGGTTGTGGTTTCCCCTATCGTAAGCTTGTACATGTATGGTTGATGAATGTAAGGGGTCGTTTGATCCCGATTTTCTTTGTATACAGTGTTCGAAACACAAACATAAAACACAAAAACAAACTTGTAAATGTATTAATCGAACCATAAAACACAAACACAAACATATCATGTATAAGAAATTGGATGCAATAACAGAGTATTGATAGGAGTGAACCATCACTAAAGATTAACCCATATGTAATACTTCAAGTTACATAATATCGTTCGTCATGTACCAAAAAAATGAACCCATCACATTACCTCCACACAGCCCTTGGTCTATCTAAACAGAGGTAATATAGTTCAAGTTACATTAGCCAAATTACATACGTAATATACAACCAAATTAAAATTGTTTTTGTTTCTAAACATTACATAATCCCAAAAGATGAACCCATTTGTCAAACTTCAAAAGCTTCTACTGGATGAACCAATAAGTGATCAACTATACCTGCACAATCAAAATATGCAATGTAATGAGGTTAGTATAATATGCAATGCAAGGTATCCAAAAATTTTGCTAAACAATTCATTAGACTCACCTAGTCAAAATAACACCACTTTGTTTCCCATTGATCTCGTTGCCCTTAGACCCAGTACGCAATTAGTGATTTTAACATCACTTCTTTGTCTCAAAAAACCCGCACCCAGTACGCAATTAGTGATTTTAACATCACTTTTCGATATATTTTCGAGCACTTTCTTGTTTATGTTTAAATACGACATTTTTTGGGGTATTGGCAACCGCAAATGATTTGACAAAACATGACCACTCTGGGTAAATCCCGTCCGCTAGATAATACCCTTTTTTGAATCTACGTCCGTTTATTTCAAATGGAACCACGGGGGAGATGTCATCAAGTAGGTCGTCGAATAAATGAGAATTATTCAAAACCGTGATATCATTATTCGCACCTGCTACCCCAAAAAGGCATGCCAAATCCACAAATCGTATTACGCAACAGCTTCAAATATTATAGTTTGATACTTTTTATCACCTCTAAGAAACTGCCATTGCCATTATTTTGGACAATTTTTCCATTCACAATGCATACACTCAATGCTTCCCAACATTCCCGGTATCTTATGAACCGCGTTATGTGCGTTGTATAATTTGTGAATGTCATTCACGTCTGGTTTTCTTAAAAACTCACCAATATACAACTGCATTAAGCACATAGTAAAATTATCTAGACAATCGCGTGCACAATGTTCCCCTATTTTCAAATACTCATCTAATGCATCAGGTGTTATGTCGTACGCCAATTGCCGTAGTGCGCATGTGCATTTAATAATGACACTAAAACTTATTATGCCCGTAGCATCCGGACGGATTCTAAAAATATCAAAATGCCCAGGAAGAGGATGGTGAGTTTGAATATATGTTTCAATACCTTGAACTATTTCTAAAAATAGTTTACGGCTCATACGATAGCGACGCCTAAAATTAGCTTACGTGTATTTTGGGAAATCACCCAAGTAGTCAGCTATTAGACGTTTTTCAGCAAGTTCACGTTCACGAGGAATGTATGTAAAGGACCAGCTTCTTGTTGCTGCAACATTAGCTCTTCTTCATATGCTTGCAAAATCATTTCGAGTTCCGATAATTCCCATTCATCACTTTCACCGGAATGACAACTCATGTTTATTGGCAAGTAGATTTGTAGTGTTTTGAAAGAAAAAATGTGTGAAATGTGGTGGGAAAATATATATATATATATATATATATATATATATATATATAGGTAACATTTTTAGTTTTTGTAACGTTTACATTATTGTGGGGCCTGGAGATTTTGTCAGAATCACCCTCGCCGTGCAGGCGAGGAGTTTCCAAATTAGTAACAAAAGGCGAAGAGGGGCGGTGTCACGGCGAGCTCGACGAGGCTCTACATCAGACGGCGAGTTTAGCCGGCGAGCCCACACCTCTTGCTCAGGTAATTTAGATTATTTTATTATTCCAATTATTGAGGGTGACGTATACACTAATTGTATCAATCCCGAATAACCTGAATTCACAAATTAAAACCGCAAAAAACAATTAATTTACCCAAGTTGATGTACAACTAAAGCTAAGAACTATCGGAGTAACAAAGTGAGCTAAAAATCGTGCCATACATGCTTCAAAATCCTGGATCCACCACTAAATTTAAACATAGTACATGTGCACATTCATTCTATCGAACTGCTACTTAAAGATCAAAATCCAAAAGCTTTGCAGAAAACTTATTGTATGTGTTTCTAACAATGGATCCTATATTGACCTCTAACCACTTGTCAATCTTAAACGGGTCAACACGAATCCACCAAAGAACAAAAATCATAGGAAGCCCAATCGACGATAAGATGACACTGGTAGGGATCCCATTCTCGCGTTGCAACAAACCTTGAAGAAATGGGTATAAATGGGCCATGACCCATATCGCGAAAATCAGTTTTCCAATTAGTGGGACCCACGACTCGTAGCCATCGATAATTGCTGATGAAACAGCGAACACAATGGCGGCTAAGTTTATAATGGTGATGATAGTTGGTGGGACGAGGAGCCAAGTCCACTTGAGAATGTAGAGTTCAGAAGAATTGACCTTTTGGTCATCGACTTTAGATGTAACGCTGAAATTGCCATCAGTTTTGGTGAAAAATTTGAAGAGAACTTGAAAGACAGCAAAAAGATTAGCTGAGGTGCCACCAATGACCCAAAATTGTTCATTTCTCCACCAGTCTCGGAAGTTCACGTCACTCCATCGGAGCTCCAAGTAAACGGTGGTGAAAAGGGCAATGAAGACAATTATAAACCACATACCATAAATGTCCTTTATCTGAAAGAAAACACAATCAAGCACATACATGTCACAAACGTTGTGTAACAGGTTCAAAAAATGTCAATTTTTAGTACATGTCAAAAATGTGTAACTGTGATTACAAAAACAATATTATTTCAAGAATAATATAAGAAATTCAATTAAAAATAATATAGGAGGTATTGAGCTGATACACAGCCCAAAGACCCAAATCAACCCATCCCTTTTATTTTCTTCTAGTATTAGTAGCACAAATGAGCATCAGCACATGGACTACTTAAAGTTATAAAGTACTATCACATGGTTTTTAAATAGATATATATGGTGAATTAAAGTATATAACAAACACTCAAATTAGAAAATTAGAATTAGTACGTTTGACCGTAAAAGTCATACAATGAATCTGAGTAATTAACATACCTCAGGAGAAATGGACTTCCCAGTTAGAAGGGGGATAGCTGGAAGTATGCAGTAAGCAAGCAGTGCGATCGATGTAAATGGATATGCGGCATTATTTATGTATGCAACTCTTTCCAAGAATCTCAATTTACCATTATACAACCCATACCATATCGGGCAATGCCTACTTAGCAAGCATTCGACTGAACCAAAAGACCATCGATGAATCTGGCCCAAACGATCCGAAAGATTGATAGGAGCACAACCTAAAAAAGCAGGACGTGAAGGCTTGCAGTATATTGAGATCCATCCCTTCGCATGCATTTTAAAACCTGTTAACACGTCTTCTGTAACGGATCCGTACATCCATCCAATCTGATCATTTAAAACAAAAGAACGTGATCATGTGGATTTGTCAATTGAAATAAGAATATATATATCAGAGGATTGAAGGGTAAAATGGTCAATTTGATCATATATAGAGATTACCTCTTTCCCCTTTAGGACAGTATTCAGAATAGTAATATTATCAAACTGATCTAAAACTCTAAGACAAGTAGAGCTTGTCACTCAGTATATCAGAAGGGGAAAATTTCCATAGCTCACATCGTATTTTAATGGGTAAATTAGTCATTTCAAACTAAAGAACCATAAACTGAAAGTGAACGTTTATGTGCTAAAAACAAGATAAACCACTTTGCTCCCATCGGGGATAAGATTTTGAACTGATATCAAGTGTTAAGTCCATGACGATAACAAATGGTAAAATAGTCGTTCCAACCTGAGAGCCTATTTTTAAACTGTTTTGAGGCAAAAATCAAACTGCAACAAGATCATTAAAGATAAAAGTTACCTCTTCTCCCCACTCAGTTTCGTCCTCATAATCACAACTAATAACATTTATCGCCTCCTTCAAAAGGGTAGTAGTATTTGTTGTCTCCGTAACCGTTGAACCAACGAGTAATGGACATTGACCAAATCGCTTCCTGAAGCTCTGTTGAGACATAAGTAACGATATTTCAACATCGTCCCCTATAAAACAAAGATGTTGATCAACGTCAATGGAATACACAACAAAAAAAATGATTTACCAATACATGTAAAATTGTTGTGAGGTCAAACCTTCGACAACAGGATTGAATCCGTAAAGAGCTTGTCGGTTGAAACAGCAGCCGGTCCCCACATAAAACGGGCCCTGAATACCATCCACCCCTTTCATGATTATCTACATAAACAAGTTACAATAAAATCAGTTTTGAACATAAGACAAATATAAGTCCACATTTAACTTCAAAATGTAAATAATGGATATGTTATCCACATGTAAAGGATCTTATTATAAAATTCGACTAAATGAATTTTTTATGAACAAATGTTACCTCCGAAAAAAATTTGGAAAATAATACATGTCAGAATTTTTAAGTCAAAATGTTTATTTTCGACTCCAGAAAGTCAAAAATAGAATGTGATTTAAGATCAACACGAAACTCACATCAAAGAAGACCATATTATGATTAGCATATCGATCATGCAAATCAACATCATAGAATCTCTGTGGGAACTGAACATAACATGTGTTTTGTTCATAAGCAGGATCCATCATGAAACACATGGCTTCTTTAAGAGCCTTGCTGTTGTTGAAGTAGTGATCACAATCGACGTTCAAGATATAAGCACCATTAGTCAAGATTGCTGAAGCCCTTATCTGGAGCACCAAGAAAATTGCTTGATAAAAAATGAAGCACATAACAAATGTGCATAAACTTATAACTTTATTAGAATATTAGATACCAAAGCATTCATAGCTCCTGCTTTCTTATGATGCTTGAATCCTGGACGCTTCTCACGAGAAACATAAACTAGACGAGGAAGCTCATTGCCATCTGTGTCGAGACCTCCATTGTGTCCCAAGAACATCTATCCAACCATATGAAATGAAAACAAAAACACAATCATCTATCCAATCGGGATTTTTAAGAACCGGGCCATGGTTAAAAACTACAAATTTCTAACTTCATTCAATAAATATAGTGATTAATAAAAAACCTGGATCATTCCGGGATGATCTCTTGGGTTGTTTCCGGGCCTAGGAGTTCCATCTTGCATTGTCCAACCTTCTTTCGGCACCTTTTGGGCTTTGGCTACAAGCGCATTGATTCGCACCTTAAGTTCTTCATATTCTCTCTGTCATAGGTATTTCAAGGGGTATTTTACGTATATGCGTAAAGGACTAAGGCATAATATGGTAAATTTAAGGGAAAATGAAACACACCTTCATTTCTCTACATTCTTTGATAAAAGAAAGGTCGATATCATCGTTTAAATAATCTATCTTCTGAGTAAAATAGAACTCGGGAGCTCTAGGCTCGATACTGTACTTTTTACAAAAGGGGACCCACTTTTTTGCAAAATCAGCTGTCTCAGAAAGTGACTCAAATGTCTGCATTGCATAACCATCATCAGATACATAACACGTCACTTTGTCAGCAGGATAATCTACAGCAAGAATAGATAACACTGTGTTTGCAGTAACAAGTGGAGGCTCTCTTTTAGGATCAGCTGTAGTCACGAACACGTCTATATGTGCTAATTGTGAAGGCTCTCCATCCTTATCGTACCTTCAAAATATCAAATTTAGGTTAGAGTTTATTTTCATATACAATCACGAAGAAGAGGGAAACTGTACGTAGAAACCGGAAGTTGCAAAAATGTGAATATATAACCTCAAAGCAAGCCTGTCGAGGTATGTCTCACGGTCGACAGGTGACCATTTTGGAAACTGATCAAAAAGGCAAGATAAGGCGAAGCATGACTCACAAATGACAGAAATGAACCACAATGCATAAGCATCGTTAACAGGATGAGTGTAACGGTATTGTAAGTAAAATCCGAAGATGATCAGTCTTAGTATAATCGCAACACGATATGTATATAAACAAGAAGACGAAATAGGCACCACACGGCTCAATGGCAGTTGAGGTTCATCAGCCTTGTAATTTTCAGGTGTTGGAATTTCAACAGGTACCTGAAGTTAATGTTTAGCTTAGACAGATGTCGAATATACCTTTTTACAACGAGCATTAACTTTTGGATATGTATTACGATAATTTATTTAATGATTTATAATTGTGTTAAATCTATAAAAAAAATGTTTTGTTTCAAGTTTACACTATCTACTTATTAATAGTATTTGCAATAGTTTAATATATACTTAAAAAAGAGAAAATTAAAACCATTAAGACAATTATAAAAAAACAAACAACACTTTTTCATTCAGATTCAGAAATTATAGCCACCTCTTTCTAGTAAGATGTGGTAGTCGATTCAGATGCGAAACATCTTAATCAAACAAACACACCCTAAGAGCTGTGAATTATAAAATTAGTCGCCTAAAGCATTATAATTGTTATAAAGTCAGCTTTTCAAGATCAATTAGCTATCAATTACTTATATATCATCATATGTTGAAGCTCAAAATCGGTCGATGAACAAGTAAACAATGGAGCGAAATGACAACTTTAATGTCAAATCTTGAATTGTTATTGTTATGTTGTATAGTTTGGAAGCTAATATAATTCACCTTTTGCACCCAAAAAAATGGAGCGAAATGACAACTTTAATGTCAAAGACAATCAACATTCAGATATAGATTCCACAAATGCAACAAAACAAAACAAATGATTTAACACAATGTTGGATTAAATCAGCTGAAAATGATTCAATATTAGTTGCTTTGAGTAAGATCATAACCACATATGCAACTAAAAATAAGCTAAAACAGTCTCACATTAACTGCTTGTTTCACCTGAGAGCACTAAAATTACGTAAAGGGTGTTAAAGAAAAACACATACCAATCCTGCATTTGCCTCCATATCTTTTAATTAAAGATAATAAAACCCAAGGCTATTTTTAGTTGATATGTTACATGATTTTTTGTGCTTCCACGTGATACATACGCCTTTTGCGCGCTTTAAATAGATACTCCGTATTTCAATAGATGTGGTAGGTAGGGATGCTTTATTATTGGAATGGGATATTTTAGGGTGCGTAATACTATAATTAATGGTGTTTGTTTAAGATGATGGGGCTCACCACTATGGTAATGAATGATAGATATAATACATCAAATAAGCAAGGTATGGATATTTCATAGGTGAGTGACCCACCAATACTATCAAACTCATACCCATTGTCATTCATGACAACATACCAAACGCACCCTTAATGGAGGTGGTTTGCAGACTCTCATATTTAATTGAAAGACTTTAAAACATGTAATAAACATTTGTATTGTAAATATAAACTGTTTTAATTGTTTGTATATTGCGTATCTCAATCAAATTTATGAGTGTGTCAATCACTTCTCATATGTTATTGGTGCCTATCTTATTTTGTTCTTCATCCCTGACTAACTATGGTTTACAGTATAATATATATATTTTTTTCGTATATTTTATATTTCGTATTTTCTGATTTATATTTTTTTAATATAAATAAATTATAAAAAAAATATAATAAAAAAAAATTTATGTTACAAGAACCCTCTCTTTTTACAAGTTGTACCCTCCCGAATTTTCCGTTTTTTTTTATTTTTTATTTTTTATAATTTTGTTTATATTAAAAAACTATAAACCTGAAAATACGAAACAAAAAATATAAAGTTTAATTAGTTAAAAATATTAAACTGACAAAAAATATAAAGTTAAAACTGATAAAAAAATGTGTTATTATGCAAACTAAGAGACAAAATAAATGTTTTTTACTTTTATCCCTTTTATGAAGGGTCATGGTTACCTGTAACAAAAAAAGTCGGAAAAACAAAAAAGGGATACAAATAGTTTTTTTTTAGAGGTACTTATAACCACTCAATTGGAATGAGCTAAATGCCAATGTCTGCCAAAAAGATTTAATAGTAAAGAACTAAAGATTCTCCTCTTTTTGTAATGGGTCAAAATAATTATACACGTTTGTAATAATTAAAGTTGCACTCTCTTTCCAATAATACTTAAAACAAATGTTTTGAAAAAGATTTTCTGATCGACATGACCAAGCTATCAATTCACACTTCAACAACTTAACGGATGATTCAACCGGATATTTTGTTCGAAAACAGAGTCAACTCAAGTTTTGAAACATTGTATAAAACCTATTATATCCATAGTTATACGCTTAAGGCATCAAACTTTGCTGAAATTGATATTGTGCTTAGGGGGTGTTTACTTTTCTTTTAGTGAAGACATGGATTAAGGAACTATAGGCGCCAGGCCTAAATAAAGTTCAGGGCCCGTTTGTTTCTTGGGTTTTGACTCAAAGTGGTGGACTTATGCTTAGGCTAGTTCCAGTAAGGGGATTCAATCCTCTTACTTTTCACTGTCACGTCAGCTTTCTCTCTCCAGCTACCTTCAGGCGATTAGGTGCCCCAGTAGGGCGACCATGTTCATTTTTTTTTTTTTTTTTTACACAAAATAAAATTTCATTAATAATTAAAATGTTACATAATAATTCTAATAAAACAAAAACATTACGAAACTTATTAAAACATTACAACACTTATTAAAAATCTAGGTTGTGGCGTGCCTTGATCGAGTCTTTGATTTTCTGCATTTTTTGTTGTTGTAGTGCGGGCAAAGATGGGTCGATTGGCGTGCAATAGAATATGATATCTTTATCATATTTCTTTTGTCGATCAAATTCAAGTTTTTCTTGTTCTAGTGCCAATCTTTTGTCTTCCATTTCTGATCTCTTTTGCTCCAGCTCCAACTCCTTTTGCCTTTGATCCAACTCTTTCTTCTTCAAATCATAGTATCCGTCTGCCAGCTCCTTCTTCTGTCCGAATGCCTTGGACTTAATGATTTTCCATTTCTCGGCAACACCTGCCATGTAGGTAGCTTTGGAACACTCCGAAGATTTCTTTTTATTCTTCTTAGCGGTATCACGACCAATTGGTCGATCAGGCACAGACACAGGCACATCCGAGTCGGTTGAAGTCCTTGCTTTTTTGCGACCCTCATCTTGGCTTAAAAAAAGCCGGCATATCATTATCCTTCCAAACCGAATGGTCCCTCAAAATTTCCCAACAATGCCCCTTAGCATTTTGGTTGTCTCCCGTTATACTATTCTCGGATACATCACACCAAGCCTTGCACAAGGCGATCTCTTCTTCTTTTGACCAAAAGGACGAATCATTCTTGGGTTCTTTCTCTACAACCTTCTTCTTCGCCTTTGTAGCTCGTTTCTTCGGTTTCACCGGTGACGTCTCTTCTCGACAATCTTCTTCTTCGTCATCAATGTTAACCGAATCGTGATACGATCCATGAGCTGAACCGGTACCCGAACCATGATACTCTTGAGCCGGATAACCCGAACCGGTTTCAACATAAAAATCAGGATTGTTGTATAATTGTTCTTCGAAATCAAAAGCATCAAGATTGATACGGTTAACCGGAGAATATTGTTGATAATTTGAATATGAAGACGTTGATAAATCCATTGTTGGACGATACACAGATTCGGGTGAGCCATACATAGATTGGTGGCTTCGACGGGAGTGGCTTTGTTGTTGTTGTTGTTGGATGTTTTGATACGGTGGAACAAATGGACGATTCATAGGATGGTTTATAAAAAATGGATTGTTAGTTTGTTGTTGTGGAGCTTGTTGGGATTGATAATCGAAAGCAGCGGGACGGAAATTGATGCTTGGTGAGACACCGGTTAACCGGAAATTCGGATCCGGTATTAAAATATGCGGGGCGTTTTGTGCCAAACGGGATTTTCGGCCTTTTTGTTGTGGTGTTTTCTTAGACATTTTGATAGAGATGATTATGAGATTTTTGATAAAGAAGATTGTGAGAGTTGTGAGTTTAGTGTGTAAATATGTTGTGTATTTATACGGTAGTTTAGTAGTAGTTGTTTTTTTTTTTTTTTTTTTTTTTTTAAACAAACGGTAAAAAATATTTTGCAACTGTAGGATTCCTTTTTTTTGTTTGGATATGCAACGGCACAAAATATTGGACGTTTTTGGTTTGGTTTAACTCGATCGAGCAGAGGACGAAATGGGGTGTGAATGTTGGCGATCGATTGCCTCCACAAAAGGACGATCGATGAGGAATCGATCGCCTAAGTCGATCCTCCATCTCTATTGGAACCAGCCTTATGATTTGTTGTTTGGTACCATTTTAAAAGCAAATATCAAGCCATGGTTCTCATTAATCTGACCACTTCGGTGGGATTTATGAAAAATGTCAGTGGTTTTGTTTGTACTTTTTAATATCCCCACCACATAAATTATAGTCTCTCTCATGATTTTCTTTTGTCTTTTTTATCTTTTTTATTTTTCTATTCAATAATAACATATAAATAATTTTAAAATTAATTTATAATTCAAATTTATATTATATTTTCTCTCTCATGATTTTTTTCAAAACATACATCAAATCCAAATTTTATACCAAATCCAGATCCTAATCTTAAACCCAATTACAAACCAAACGGACCATCGTTTGTTTACTATTAACTGAATGGAGTTGGAATGAAAACCATGATGTGATTTCATAGTGATTTGGATTAATTAGTGGATAAAAGTTATAATGAAGTACGAAACTAAAATTACAATTATTTTTTATATCACATCAAGGGAGGTAAAACTATCATCTGGAGAGAGTATGTATAAGTATAACAACACTCGATCAATATTTATAGAATTAGTTTTTAAACTAATCTTTTACCATTTAAAACAACATAGTTTAAAACTCCTTTCGTCTCAAAATATTGTCCCTAGACGGAAAACATAAGATTTAAAAAAAGTGCAATGTGTTAAAACCCGATTTTTCAATTGACCCGGTCAAGTCTCTGGTTCAACCGCCGGATCGAATCTATTCTATACATATATATACTTCTCATAACATCTTTGATAGATATTTATCCAATTTCGATCTTACATTTAACTGAAACGATAAAAATAAGATGACTCTATTGAATTTTTGTCTTTAATTTTCATATTCACAATACTAAAAAATGCAAAAACAATCAATTTATAGTTCTAGTTTACAACAGATTTATAATTTTAATTTATAAAATAAGATGACTCGGTGATGTTTTTAAATCGTGTCTTTATTAATGAACTTTTTAAATAAAACAAATATAATACCAACATTAATTTATAACTTTAATTTGTTGTTTCATCAAAATTTTACCTCATCGGTCACCGCCACTTTAACTTTTCACTTTTAACGCTAAACTTTCCAAATCATAATATGTTTGTTCATACAAATATAGAACTTAACCCAACACAAATTTTGAGTTTAGCGAAAACAAAATGACATAAAGGTTTTGTTAGTTTTACAGCAAAAAAAGGTTTTTGTCGTTGGAAATAAAGAAAAAATAAGTCATGACTCGGTCGGGTTTATCAAATCTTATCGACCCGGGTCAATGAAAAAACGTCGGTTCTATCCGGTTCTCAAAAGCAAAAACCCGGCCACATCCGGCCCGGTCTCCTAACCGGTTCCCGGTTCAACCGAACGGGTCGAACCGGTTTTAAAACATTGGAAAAGTGAGACGATTACACTTTTCAGCTAATCAAATATCATACTTACTCACTAAAGCCTACCATGATTGATTGAAACAAGAATGAGACAATTATTATGAGACGTTCTAAAAAAGAAAATGGACAATAATTTTTGGACGAAGGGAGGAGTAAAACTATTTTTACTAAAAGCCTAAGGTTTGGTGACCTTAGGTCAAGGTTTAACCTTTGTCACGTCAGCGTCACATCAGCTTTAACATTTTACCTTTACTCACAAAAAAAACACTCCTTATCATAACATTCCTAAGGTTAAACCATAACTCAACATTTTGGGCTCCAATTTTCTTTAAAAAATAAAATTTACAATAGAAAAACAATAGAAAAAAAAGAAAAAAAAAACAAAAAAAACAAAAACAAACCACAATGACTGAGAGTGTACTTTTGAAAAAAAAAAAAAAAACACAAAGACTGAAACCGTCAAATACCCAAACTTTGTTTCTTCTACCTTTCACCTGCAACTAAAACACACACATAACACACACACACCAAAATACCCATTTAAATCTGAAGAAAAAAAGAAAAGAAAAGAAAAAAAGTTTTAACGCCGCGTTATTTCTTGAACGTGGGGACTTTAACGTGGCTCTAACGCCACAAACGGTGTGGGTAACGAGGCATAACGCCCCGGCTTTGAGGTTTAACACGGCTAGTAGCCGTTACTATACCGTCTGCTCTAATCACATATCTAATAAATCACCCACATAAATTCTTATAACTTCATACGATAATCTAAAAACAACAGTTGCATTAACATCCTTTATAATTCATCAAACCCTTTATATTTCATCAAACTTCTTAACAGATTCTAAGCGCATTTCTATCAATAAAACGAAACAAAGAAACAGAACATAAGATACGATTGCATAACGATAGGGGCAAAATGATCAAATCGGTAACTTTCCCTCCTTCTGCCTCTTTCTCTCCCCTTTTCCCTGAACGCAACTAGAAGACCTGAAAATGTTACATTTCATTGAGCACACCAAAAACATGAGGTAAATCACTCCCATATACACACTGTGTTATTAAGAAAATTAACATATGTCCTTACAAGAAACCACAGATGCAACGACTTTAGTTTGGAGTGTTGCAAACCAATTCCCTTGATGAATAGCACTTGAAACATTTCATTCGGGAACTATAGTTGTGTGCATTGCAGTCAGACCTGTATCATTCCAGTGATAGTCAACGGGTTAGTTTTATACAAAAAATGTAGTGAACTACGACTGTGAGAGTGTGCGTGTGTGTGTGTGTGTGTGTTTGTGTTTGTGTGTGAAAACAATTGTTTAATATACCTGCCACAAAACCAATCACCAGGCGTCCACCCCCGGCGACTGATTAAACCAGCCATTATACCATAGAAACCAAAATTCATATGAGGGAAAACATGGTTATAGTATTGAAGACTGCCACCAAAAGATGGCATACTCTTGACCGCACCACATTTGAAGCAGTTATATCGGCTGGCATAGTTGTGGGCTCGACAAACCCCCGCATCACAGAACCAATCTCCAGGCCTAAAGTAAACAATCCGAGGACTATGTTGCTCTTGTGTGCCCTTTTTGCCAACGAATGGCTTATTGCATTTTCGGCAATATTGTCTCCAATTGAAGTTTAGGCGCTGGCATGACTCACACACCCAGTCTCCTGGCATGCTTCGTTTCTTCTGCAACAAAACTGAAAATTTAAGATTCCGTTTTTAAAGTTTTAGATATGATTTTTTTCTTCGATTTTACGATCGATGTGAAATGCTCTGGCTAACAAAAATAAAGTTATATCAAATCAAATAACATGTAAAACACACATTTAATTTCATAACAATTACTTTTTGAAGCAACTTTTAAAGTGTAACATTGCATCATCTTTTTTGGGTAAAGTTTTTTAATACAGGTTTGAGCTCACCACCACAATTACACAAACCGGGTAAAGCCCTCCTTTTTTCAAGCTTATAATACCCATTTCTATATCCTATACTTATGCTGGACAGCTGATAACTCAGTTCTGATTCCATATAGAAATGAAAATTTTGTCAATCAACATAAGCGAACCAACACTGAAGAGTGTCAATGTAATTACCATGATCTGATAATAGATAGGATTTGACCTCTACATAATAGCCTATGCATGTTAGCTCCTCGAAATGAAAGGATTGCCTGAACGTACCAAATGGGCTCACCATAATCTCGTTTGAACTAATAAGATGAAAGATATGTGAGCTAGCCGTATGAGAGACAAGAAATATAACCCAATTAAGGTAAAATGAGGCCCTATTAGAAAGAAAAAATGAAACCCCGGCATGATAGAACCATGACCAAGCTAAAAGGGCACCAATGACCAAGAAGCGTGAGCTAAGAAGAAACAATGTGGATAAGAAACTTATCAAAAAGCCAATTTGCAAACTGGAAGTAGTTAATTAAGTTGTTGACAACCAATGGAGCATTAGTCCAATGGTTGGAGTACTTGTGCTTGAGTCAATTGACCCACGTTCAAGTCCCAACCTTGGCACTTGCTTCATATAGGTACCCACCTCCGCAAAACCTATGGGCACACTGGAGAGACTTTGTGGAATAAGAGCTCAGGGGTCCGAGTCTTGGCTCGTGCTCACTCCAGTTGGTGCCCCACTAGGCCAGGAGAGTTGCAGGAGCTATTCCTTGTGGGGTGGACAATGGCTGGTGCCAAAAGGCACCCGGGGTCAGGGTGTTCCCGCCAATCTACACCTTTTTGTGGAATTAAGTTGTTGACAGACTAAACATCTGTAGTAAAACCTAAAGGGTGAGCGAGATATAAGATTTGGAATACATTGGGTCAATAATTGAGCCAATTTTGACAAAGGCTCAACCGAATAAAAGATGAAGTGATCCAAGACCCAGCCATCAGATTGATAATATCCTAATCATCAAAAGATTGATGCATGATTGAACCAATCCCCCAACTTAGAGATGAACTCTATGAGTTTCAAGAAAAAAGGTTAAAAATTGATCTTCGATTTGGACAAGAACCAAAGGTCTAAAAATTGAGAGGATTAACTAAAAAAATTGGATAAGAGGTAAGAGTAAACCCACAATATACCTTGTGATCATAAAGATGTATTGGCATACCATAGATCACGATATCCAAACTTGACAGCTTAAAATTTCTCAAATGGCCACTATCTATAGACGAGGTCATATACTAATATGACACAGAAACATAATTTCCAACAGAATATAGACACAACTCTTCCGAGAGATGGACAAACAATCTGAGATCACAATAAGTGATGCATTCAGTACCGACCATCATAATATAAGTGAAATCGCATGTTGCACTAGATCTCAACAAACTATAATTACTTCTTCTAAGTAATCAAATAATTACCTAATTAACACTAGCCGATAAAGTTAACACTAAAGACTTAACATTGTTTACCATCTAGTTAAAGCCGAAATTGATTACCTTTCATACATAGATTAAATTCGTTGTCAGTAACTCAATTAACATGAAACATTGCACAAAGAAATCAATATATCATAATCAGAAGCATATAAACACTTATTTCAAACAATAGAAGACAATACTTTTTGTTTACGAAAACAATTAACATAACTACAACAATACCAGTTAAAAAAATTGAATAGTCGATTAATAACCAAACTAGATTCAAGTATTAAATGTTCCAAAAAGATACCTTAATTTCAATGCAATAAGCGAGTTCCTGTTGTTTCAGGGCACTTTAAGGATATAATAGTTGATGCGGCACCTTACTCCAGGCAATCGGTCGAATGCGCGTAATAAAGGGGAAAGAAAAGGGAAAGCAATCCAACTAGGGGCTTGAATTACTTTTCTTGGCAGTCTAAAACTTATAAATTTAGTAAAGAAGTTCAAATTTGCATAACAGCCACAACTTAATTTGATCATTACACAAGTGTAAACAAAATATGTTCCTAAACGAGACAAGCAAGTGTTATGTTTGAAACATGTGGATTCACGTTTTCTAAATTTATTCTTAGGTTCACATTATTGAAATATCTAGGTTTTCTCACACCACTTCCATAAAAAATTATCCCACAAATATTAGAATCCAGAACCATAAGGTCATGCTAAAGATGCACAAAATATTTGTGACGAAAAAGTATGCACTATCAAACATGATTAAAGCTTGGCCTAGTTAGGCCTACTCACAAGATAGTCGCCCTTACTCAAAATGGTCTGATACAATAACTGTCAACATCTGTATACTAGATAGGTATGTTGTCGTTGCTAATCTAACACTTTATTCTTATTGTTCTTATATATATATATATATATATATATAGAATGTACTTTTGTAAGTTAAAATTTTAAACCAAAAAACTGAAAATATGGTCTTACAAAACATATTCTACATTCATATTTAAGAAGGGCAAATATATGATGCACACTTAACATATCATCAAACCTCGCATTGTAATGTGACATGTAAAAGGATAACTATGAGTATATACTTATAAAAACAGGAAAAATAGTAGAAATTAAGGCTCACAGTTATGCCACATTATTACCCCGCATAATCGATGCAAAGTTTGACTTTGATGGTATGTTTAGTTGGCTGCCTAAAATCTTTTCACCTAACAATAACTATTTTCTTCCCCAATTCCGTATCGCTTATTATCTCTCTTTTAATTCTACATAAACATTGTAGAATGTCATTGGGCTCTACAAAATGGTCCAGTTGACAAACATATTATGTTACCATTGCAAGAAAACAATATTATCCTCTGCATAAGATTCATCCGCCTCAAGTTTTCTCATTAACAAAGAAGCCTTCTCCCTCGCTCTTGTTGATCCTCTAACCGTCAGTTCAGCTAATACAAACACAAGATCTGTTGACCCCATTGCTTCCTTTAAACATTCTGCACTCTCATCAAAAACGCGAATAAGTACCTCAGCTGCACCTTCAATACTCATCATACACGTACCTTTCAAAACATCAAGCATTCTACTCACAATACCAGACGTATTCGTCAAAGCTTTTAGCCCTTCATTGAACCTTGCAAGAAGGCCTAAAATAACCAACGAGGTCCCACTCAGATCTTCAGAGTCCTGATTCTCCACTATCCTTAAAAGAACATTGACTGCACCTGATCTAACCGCCAACGTGCAGTTACCGTGAAAGTGCACCAGCTCAGCTAGGGAGCTGAGCAGGTGATGTGTAACAGGACTTTTAGGTCTTGAAACCGCCTTTAATAAAGTTTGGATAGTATTCGCTACCCCAAAAACCGCCTTATTTTTGTCTAGCATTGCCAGGCTACATATCAGAGAAGCTGCTAACTTGCTAGACTCAAGTGAGCCACGAGACAGGATTACGGTATTGAGATGTTGAATGGTATCCATGTCAGCAAGGGTCGATTTAAGATTAGGATTTAAAGAGAGACTGAAGAGAACAGATAGTGAGAGTCTTTCAAGCGTACGAGATGAAGATTTGAGTAATGTGAGAACTGTTGGGATAACTTCGTTATTTTGTGCGACTAAGTTTCTATATGAAGGACTTGTCTTTGTAACGGAAACTAAGGTTTGAAGTGCTTTTTCTTTAGTTTCATCATCACAATCAGATTGAATTCGGTAAATGCACTCAGAAATGGTGTCCCTAAGCTTAGCAGATGCCATCACAATTGCAGTGGCAACTCAAGCCGAAAAATATGAAAATGGTTTGATAGCTACAATGTTGGTGTATTTGAAATAAGCTGCATACATATATAAGACAAAGACACATACTTTTCAATGATTCCAATGTCTTTGCTTTGTAAAATTCAGCACATATTGGCAGGCTTTGGAGCATTGTTTGACGAATAGTACAGCACATGGAATATAATGAAGGAATAAGACAACACGTCATCATCTGAAAAGTTTGAAAACAAAGGTTAATTTATCAGTGGTTTTGATACAAACCAGAAAGTATGTAAAAGAAGTATTTATTTATGTGTGTGTTTGGCAACAAGCTTATGGGAGCTTATAAAAGCTTGATCTTTTATAATAAGCTAGCTAATAAAATAAGTTTTGCTTGTCACACAAGCTTATGGAAACTTATATAAGCTATAAGCTTCTATAAGCTCAAGGTAATTAAAATGAACTTTTTGAAATGAGTAGAGCTTATATTTAGTCAAATTAAATACCCTTGAAAATATAACTGATGAACACGTCAAAGCTTAAAATATATGAAATTAAGGGTATGTTTGGCGAAATGGGTTGAAGCTGGAGCGTTGGGGCTGAAGCTTGAGCTTATATTATAAGCCGGAAGTTGGAGCTTCTATTTTGATAAAGTTGTTTGGCTAATTAGTTGAAGCTGAAGCTTCTTAATGTAAAATCGCATAAAAATACATCAAACTAAATTCTAATATATTTCCAGCTTTTGAAGAGTATTTAAGTAATTTGACTAGCTATAGGCCCCCATAAGCCCGTTTCAACTGGCTTGGGCTTATGGAGGCTTATAAAAGCATCCATAAGCATGTGTAACAAACAAAGCTTATTTTATAAGCTTAAGCCCCTATAAGTACATATAATCCTTGCGCCAAACATAGCCTTGTGATGTTTTTTTATGTCATCTTACAACAAAAAACCCCAACTCGAACCAAATCGCCAAACAACTCTATGAAAATTCAAAAGCAAAACATACCCTGTATGCATATTGACTTAAGTCCAACACCAGTGATTTACATACCAAGCAAGCATAGAACTAGAAGCAAAACAAAAGCTAGAAACTTTAGTTACCAATCGTCAATACATTTCATCAAAATACTTGGCTCATCGTAGCAAACACAATAATAAACTAGTACAGTATTTATTAACTTTGCAACATTACTTTTAGACTTTAAATTATAATGTGAAGCATAAAAAAGAAAACCTGTTATAGATTAAAAATAAAATGAATTAGTAATGTTACCGGTGAAGTTTATTCCATCCGCCATGATGTCACCGTAACTCCGGTGACAATCAAATTCTGAGAATACAAACGTACCGCCCTATACTTATTTCATGTTAGAGTGGAAGGTGTCATAACGAAGTGAAACTTGGTGGTCGCGCCACCTCAGCGTCACATCAGCATCCCATTTTCTCACAACTAACCACAACAAACCCCCTCCTCACTAATAACAAACCTCAACTTCTTTATTTGGGGCCCACCACTACCACTTTATTTTTTTTATTCAATTTTCACTTCCAAATAAAAACTAAATAAATTCATTTCATTCAAATTAAAAATACAATACATAACACAATAATAAAAAAACAACACGATACGGAAAAAAAAAAACAACACGATACGGGAATAAAAAACAACACGATTAAAAAAAAAACAACACATACTACTGGATTTAATCTTCGACATCCCAATTTGGGCAATTTTTCAAAATCTCCCAAACGTGAACATATTTGAACTCCTTTCTACCAAATTGTTGCTGGAAGCTTAGTTTCGCATTTTCGAGATGAGTGTGATCATTTTGAGCACTTCGACGCTGCAACTGTTTGTAAATTGCGTTGAACCTTTTGCAATCGACGTTAATCCTCGTCCATTTACCCGTGATTGAATTTTTTGTACGATGGTCATCGGTTGTGCGATTATTGAACATATGCATAACGTCGTTCCAAAAAATATTTTCAGAACGGTTATTTTGCATATCCATAGCTTGCGAAATTTGTATCCAAACTTGCGCAAGCAAGATTTCTTCAGACTTGTTCCACTTCAAATTTTGAGACATTTGTGTGTGTGTTTTTTGAATTGATGTAGATGTGAAATAAAATGGTGGTTGATGTTATTTATAAAGGTGGTTTTCAATTTCAAATTCAAATTAAAAAGCGAATGCTTGTTGGGGGGTAATTCAAATTTAAATTTTAAAGCCGTTCTTGTTGAGCGGGGTAATTCAAATTCAAATTTTAAATTTTAAATTCAAATTCAAACGGTTAGGTTTTCTATATATACTATCATACCAGCATTAGTTTCACACACAAATAACACAATTCACACACACAAAAAAATGTCTCGCAAAGACTTTTCTCGGCAATTCCCGGCCAGAGAAGTTGCCGGAAACCGGCTTTCCGGCACCGGATCACTGCCGGAAACCAACTTTCCAACTCTGTCAGAGTTTGAAGTTTACTCAACACCACCGGAAAATGTCTTCCCGGTGGGGTTTGAAAACATCCCGTACCTCCCAATTGTTCCAAGTCCACTGTGAGCAGTCCACGGTGGATTTTCAAAACCACCCAAGCGGGTTAAGTGAGGCTTCCCCCGGCAGCTTGAACAAGATGAAGAAAACGTCAGGGAGATACTGCAAGAGCAGGCACGTGAAGAGGCGCCGTGAGCAAGAAGCACGGGAGGCTCAGTACTTCCAAGACAACTATTTCGACATAATGGAGAGTCGATACATTAATGGGGAGTTTTATTCTCCGCCAACAAGTGATGATGGTTTGGACTCGGATGACTCGTTTTTTTAAGTGTTTAGTAGTTTTATTATGTATTTCATGTTTTTATGTTGTTTTTAGGGATCCCTCTGTAGTTTTAATGTTTAAGCTTATTATGTATTTCATGTTTTCAGTTAATCTTTCAAGTTTCATTTTTTTTTGTTTAACCACGAGAAGCTCAGTACCTCTACGAAACTTTCGAAATCAATAACACTTCACCTTCACCTTATTACATAAAACTTTACAAATCTTTAAAAAAAAAAAAGAGAGAAAAAAAAAATTCGCTTGTCAGAAGTTACCTTCGTCGTCCCCACGATTTCACACTTCACGGCGAGCCACAATGAGCAACGCCGGTGTGGCGGCGGCCCACGGCGAGGCTCCACGTAGGCCACGGCGAGCCACAACAACGACCACACCGTGCGCTCTTAGAATACTAAAAATGCGTGAGGTACAGAGGTACAAAGTGTTTTACTTTTTGTCATTGCCTTTTAAATTTTAACTTTTGTTTTGAATAGGCAATACTTTTATTTTGTCATTTGCCTTTAACACTTTTATAATCAAATTTTATAAGTATGGTCACATTAGCTAGCATGTATCATACAACACTCTTAGGCTGGTCCCAGTCGCGACCTGGGACGACCTGGGACAACCTGCGCCACGTCAGTTTTCTCTCTCCAGCGACCTGGGACAACCCGGATGCCCCAGTCGACGACCCAAGATTTTTTTTTTTAATTGAATGACCAAACGGTCGTTTTTTAAATTTTGTATTAAATGTGATGCGTTGGGAAGGAGAAAACATGCGTCAATATCGAGTGAGAAAGGAACCGATATTCACAAAATGAGACCACGACCGATGTGGCAACCGGCCACCCGCAGTCGTGCCCAACCGATCTAACATCGGTCGACCATCAAAAAAAACGTTGCCCAACCGATGTTAACCACACGGATGCGACCAGCCTTATAACATAAACACTGTTCGCTGTTATTGGATCCCAATTTTTTTTCCTTTTTCATTTTCTTTAATACAAACACATTTCCTTTTATATATTTAAACAAAATTTTATACAATTTAGAGACAACAAATAAAAATAATTAACTAATAGACTAATATTGTAAACATAACTATGTAAAAAAAACAGTTAAAATAACTAACAAAAAAGGCTACAAGGTTTAAACTGAAAACGATAAAAATATCATCTTCTTCTTTCCATGCTTTGTTCTTGGCGCCAACCAGCAACAAAAAAAACGAAACATAAACAAAACGTAAACACAAACACAAAAACTAACACTAACACAACACAAAAATACAACACCTAGTTAAAAAATAAAATTCCAAAAAAAAAAAAAAAAAAAAAAGGAAAACGATCGATAAGCTATGGCACTCATAACGCCGCTATGGTGCCAAGGGTGGTGCAGTTTGGCAGCACCATAGGTAGCAAAATTTGCTTATGACGTGCCAACGGAGCACTGCACTGTGCACTCTAAGATGTAAATAATTAAAAAGTTTAGTGTATTAAATTGAAATTTACATTTAGTTATGGTAAGTTATAAGTTTAAAATGTTTATTAAGTACCTTTTTTTATTGTAAAAAAAAGTTTTAATGTACTAAATTCATTTATTTACACATTCGAGGGTAAAGTTTAATTAGTTTATGTGCGATGATATCAAACAGATAAACAGAGCAACGAGTTCACTTTTATTCAAGAATCAAAGTACAATAGTCGGCACAGTTTGAGTAATAACAATCAAACTGTTACAAGACTTGAAGAAGATCAAATGATCAAAGGAACAATACAGAAATGGATCAACAGATCCTAACACATAAATATTTGGAGGGAGAGTGAAGTAGCAGTCAAGAGAAGACTGCGTACGATTGATGATTGAAACCCTAGACAGGGACCACTCTTTTATAGCCAGCAATAATACATGAAGCCCCCTTTAACTATCTACCATTCTTCATAAGCAGCATATCTTTGTATTTCTTCATAACCAAGAATAGAGAATGAACACAATAAGCCCCTCACATTAATCCTGCACAAACAACATTAAGTGAGAAAGTAGTAAGGACATATTTGGATATAGATTACTTAGGAGATTTTGAACATTCCCCCTTTAATCTGTTTTCCAAATATGTCAAATATTTTCAGTTTTTCACAAAGGAATTTGTGTTGATACACAGGGAGATGTTTGGTAAGAATGTCTGCAGTTTGGTTTGAGGAGCCAATTTTGATGGCACTCAAGACACCTTTTGCAATTTTTTCTCTGATAAAATGGACATCAATTTCAAAGTGTTTGGATCTTTCATGGAATATAGGGTTGACAGCAAGCTGTAAAGCAGATTTGTTATCACAAAACAGGTTAACAGGAAGATTAAGATCAACATTTAGATCCTTTAAGATTTTTTGAACCCAAATGATTTCACAGGCTGCAGCAGCCATGGATCTATATTCACTTCAGGTTGAAGATTTTGAGAGAGTGTTTTGTTTTTTGCTTTTCCATGAAATCAAACACTTGTTAAAGAAAACACAGTATCCGATATGATTTCCTGGTTTTAATACATTTTGCCCAATCAGCATCACTATACCCTTCAAGAACATTATTAAGACTGCTATGATCATACCTTAGACCTTTACCAGGGGCACCTTTTAAGTATCTTAACACATTTAAAGCAGAGTCCAAATGAGATCTTAAGGGAGTATGCATATGCTGTGCAAGACAGTGAACTGAATATGATATGTCAGGTCTGGTATGAGTGAGATAAATCAGTTTTCCAAGCAGTTTTTGGTACCCAGTTATGTTATCAAGTAATGGGTCATCTTGGGTTGGAATAAAAGGAAGAACATAGTTTGGTTCCATGGGTGTAGACACAGGTTTACAACCAAGGAGACCAAATTCTTTTAGAACTTCAAGACAATATTTTCTCTGGGAGAGACAGATGTCATCCCCAGTTTTTATCACCTCAATTCCCAAAAAGAATTTGAGAGTACCCAAGTCTTTTATGTTGAATTTAGTTTTAAGAAAGATTTTGAATTGTTCAATTTCCTCAACACAGTTACCAGTAAGAACAATATCATCAACATAGACAAGTAAAGTAATGAACTTGTTATCTTTGTTTTTTGTAAATAAATAATGATCACTCACAGACTGAACAAAGCCATGTTCTTTGAGAACACCAACAAGTTTTTCATTCCATTTTCTGGGAGCTTTCTTGAGACCATATAAAGATTTGGTAAGTTTGCATACCATGTTTTTGTTGTTTTCATCAAAAAAACCTTTTGGAATAGTCATGTATATGTCCTCATCAAGCTCACCATAAAGAAAAGCATTATTAACATCAAGTTGAAAAAGAGGCCATTTATTCTTAATATCTAAGGCAATAAGAATTCTAACAGTAGACATTTTCACAACAGGGGAAAAAAGTTTCATTATAATCTATCCCTTCTCTTTGGTTAAAGCCTTTGGCAACAAGCCTGGCTTTATATCTGTCAACTTCACCAATGGATTTGTATTTGATTTTCCAAATCCATTTGTAACCAATGGGTTTTCTATTAGCAGGTAAAGTGGTTATGATCCAGGATTTGTTAGTATTTAAGGCCTCAATTTCAGCATTCATTGCATCAACCCAGTTAGGGTCAAGGATAGCTTCCTCATAACAAGTAGGTTCAACACTTTTATTTAGGTTGGAAGTAAAGCAGTAATTCTCAGAATCAAGGTTAGAATAACTAACCACTTTTTCTATACCATATTTAACTTTTCCTTCAACAATAAAGTCATTAAGATTAGTAGGCAATCTAGTGGGTCTGGTTGACCTTCTTGTGGTGATGGCTGGCAAGCCTTCTTGTACAGGAGTGGACTCATTTGAGTTAGAATCAGAGTTAACATCAGAGTTGATGTCATTGGAGTTTGTTTCAGGTGAAACAATGCCCCCAGGGTGTGTATTTTCTTCTATGGATGTTGCAACTGAGTTACCATCCTTATTGAGGGGATTCAACTCAGTGCCATCATCATTGGAAGACACTCTCCCTTCATCATTGGGTCTTTTAGGGTTGTCAGTATCAAAAAAGTTTTTGTGGTTTAAATCTTTTGACACACGAGTTTCAAAAACTTGTTTTTGAAGATTGTTTTTCATTTTGAAAGGGAAAACTGTTTCATAAAACTTGACATCTCTTGAGTAAAAAACATTTTTTGTTTCTAAACTTAAAAGTTTGTAGCCCTTTTTTTCATTAGAGTAACCAATAAAGACACTTTTTTCAGATCTGCTATCAAATTTGTCAGAGTTATTGAGGATAGTAGCATAGCAAAGACAACCAAAAACCCTAATATGAGAGAGTGTAGGGTCATGCCCATACACAAGAGAGAAAGGAGATTTGCCAGACAACACAGAAGAAGGTAACATGTTGATAAGGTAAACAGCAGTGAGAACACATTCAGGCCATAAGTAAAGAGGTAATTCCCCCTGAAACATAAGAGATCTAGCAACATTGAGAAGATGTCTATGTTTCCTTTATGCTATTCCATTTTGTTGAGGTGTGTATACACAAGAGGTTTGATGTAGAATACCTTTGTTATGAAAAAAATGTTGCATTTTTTTGTTGACAAATTCAGTACCATTGTCACTTCTAAAATTTTTTATATTACTTTCAAATTGGTTTGACAACATTTGAGAAAAATTGACAATGGAATCATAGACTTCTTCTTTGCTTTTAAGCATATAAACCCAGACAGACCTTGAGTAATCATCAACAATAGTTAAAAAATATTTGTAGCCATCTCTGCTAGTGATTTTATAAGGACCCCAAATATCTAGGTGTACAAGTTGACCAATTTTAGTTGACTTATGTTCACTTAAGGGAAAAGGTTCCCTGGTTTGTTTAGCTTTGTTGCAAGTATCACAGAGATGGTTAGGGTCAGTTGGTTTATCAAGGTTAAGAATGGGTTTAAGGACTTGTAAGACTTGGTCAGAGGGATGCCCAAACCTTTGGTGCCAAAGGTTTCTAGAAACAAAACATGAAGAGATGCAGTTATTAGAGACAATCTTACAATCAGAGTCTACATCAAACAAGTACATGCCATTAGATTGATTACCAATCCCCACATTCCTTTTTGTTGCTAAATCCTGAATATAACATTTAGATTCATCAAAGCCAACAAATAGTTTGCTATCTCTAGCAAGTTTGTGAACAGATAGCAGACTGACAGTGTACTCGAGCACTACTAAGACATCATGTAAGGTAATGTTGTTGTTGATTTTTAGGTCACCAATCTCAGTGATAAGTGCCTGAGTACCATTTGGGTGTCCAACAGTGAGACCAAGTTTAGAAACATCAATAGTATTGATTAAGGATTTTGAAGACAAAGTCATGTGTTGGTTTGCTCCAGAGTCAACAATCCAACCAAGACTGATTTTTCCTTTTAAAAGGTTTGTGTTACCATTAAAGTGTTTTTCAAATTTTAAATTGAATTTGACACTTCCATTAAAAAAAGTTCCTGAAAAACATTTACCTGCCATATTGGAATTGACAGGACTATCATTGAGAAGACTCATGAGTCTGACCATCTGTTCATTAGACAAAGAAACATGAGAGTTGGTAGTTCTACTTTCAAGATTGGCATCAGAAGAAGAAGCATTGTTACTAGCAGGTTTAATATTAGAATTAAAGTTCTTTTTTCCATAACTAGCAGGATAACCAACAATATCATAACATCTATCAATGGTGTGGCCAGGTTTGTTGCAGTTAGAGCATTTCAGATTAAAATTAGGTCCTCTATTGTTAGAGCTGTTACCAGAGGTGGGATTTGAGTTTTCGTAATTGTTGTTTCCTCTTTTTTTTGTTATCAAAAAACTTTGAAGCAAAAGCAAATACATTAGGTTTAATGGATCCAGTACCAGAGGAGAAGTTCCTATGGGATTCTTCCCCTGACACAATAGAAAAGGCAGTTTTGACAGATGGTAAAGGATCCCTGGTTAAAATATTGCTTCTGATGGGCACATAAGTGTCATAAAGACCCATTAAAAATTGCATTAACTTGATTAGCTGATTATGTTTTTCAAAATGTTTTCCAGCATCACAAGTACATGTAGGAAGACTGGTCATTGAGTCAAATTGTTTCCATAATGAGTTAATATTGTTGTAATAATCAGCAAGAGAGGACCCATTTTGACCTAGAGAGTTGATATTTTTATGTATATTAAAGACAGCAGATCCATCAACTTTGTCATAGGTTTCTTTTAAGTCATTCCACATTTCATAAGCAGTTTTAGAGTATATAGCACCAGCAAATAACTCAGGACTTAAAGAGTTTAGAATCCAGGTAAGAACAACAGAGTCACACATATCCCATTGATTAGCAAGATTAGCATTAAAGGAATCTTTTTGACAAGTTCCATCAACAAAGCCAAGTTTATTATGATTTCTTAAGGCAAATGTCATGGCAATGTTCCATATTTTATAATTTTCAGAGCCAGTCAATTTAACAGATATAATGGGATTACCACTGGTGTCACTAGGATGCAAGTAGAGAGTATCACCAAATGTAAGTTTTAATTCAGAAGAGGAGTTAATTATAGATTCATTAAACACAGATTCATTAAACCTGGATTCATTATTAGCATGTTCATCATCACCCTCAACCATGGTGACAGCACAGAGAAAGATAAATAAATAGAACAAACGATAAAGAATCACAATTAATGAGAGCAACAATCCCAAATCAACCTCCAACCTAACTAAACCTATCCTCCTTCAACTAGAAGAGAAAAAATGCAAAAAAAATAAATAACTCACACCCACGGTTCAGCAAGTACCAATCCTTTGGAATTGGGGTAGGCCAGGCAGGTATTCACACCACTCAGAGGTGGCAGATCAAGGTGTTAACCTACCCATTTGCACCCACTCAGCTTGAATACTGTTAAACAAGAAAGGGAGAAGTACTTACAGTGCTTTGTGCAGCGGAAGAAGTGAAGACCAAACACAATCACCCTAGATTCACTTAGTCTAGGGATGATTAAGATTAACTAGAACCAAAGAGCACTCCAAGAACAAAACCCCCAATATAGAGTTGATTAGGGTTTTGGAACAAACCCTAATTTATTTAGATTGAGCACCAATAGGACCAGAAACACCAATCCCAGCACTCCAAGAGTAAAACCCCCAATTCAAAAATTAATTAGGGTTTTGGAACAAACCCTAATTTGTTTCGATTGAGCACCAATAGGATCAGAAACACCAATCCAATTACCACAAACTTCCGAGAACACAAATACGAACCACCGAAGATATCAAGGTCAATAACCCCCAATATAGAAAACCCTGGAGATCAGGGTTTGAAGATAATCAGTAACCTATAGCTCTGATACCATGTGCGATGGTATCAAAAAGATAAACAGAGCAACGAGTTCACTTTTATTCAAGAATAAAAGTACAATAGTCGGCACAATTTGAGTAATAACAATCAAACTGTTACAAGACTTGAAGAAGATCAAATGATCAAAGGAACAATACAGAAATGGATCAACAGATCCTAACACATAAATATTTGGAGGGAGAGTGAAGTAGCAGTCAAGAGAAGACTGCGTACGATTGATGATTGAAACCCTAGACAGGGACCACTCTTTTATAGCCAGCAATAATACATGAAGCCCCCTTTAACTATCTACCATTCTTCATAAGCAGCATATCTTTGTATTTCTTCATAACCAAGAATAGAGAATGAACACAATAAGCCCCTCACATTAATCTTGCACAAACAACATTAAGTGAGAAACTAGTAAGGACATATTTGGATATAGATTACTTAGGAGATTTTGAATAGTTTATTAGAGGTGTGATAATAAATTTGGTTATTTCCAAATGTTTTTTAAGGGGAAAAGGATGTACTTACATTTGGCCAGCGTCAAACTGATGTGGACTAGTGCTAAATTGGTGTTGTTGTACCGTCCTATGTCACCGCCTAAATAAAAGAGAAGGATTTGGCTTGTGCCAAATAAAGATCTTTTGTTTTTTTTTTAAAAGAAAATTCTTTAAAATGTGGTGGTGGTCACGTATAGTAAAAAAAACACCTTCTTCTTAAATGGTCATGTGCGATTGTGCGAATGTGCGTCTCCATTAGATGTGCGACATGTGTCCACTTATTTATTATTAAAGTACAGTGGTAGGTGGGTGGTTTCTCATATATTCTTTTTTTTGTCCTATTATTAAACGTATTAGAAGACCATAATAGCTCATCTTTTATATAAAATAACTCTTCTCACCACTCTTGTCTCTCTATTTTTTTTTGGGTCACCACTCTTCTCTCTCTTTTTTTTTTGTTCACCACTATTCTCTCTCTCTTTTTCCGGTCACCACTATTAGGTCTGTCTTCATCAGGCTCTGCCCAACAACACTTTCACACTAATATTCCCAAGTCGAAATACTATACTTTTAATCTCCTATCAACTCATTCCACCCTTCCACTTTTTTATGCTAAGCATATTTTTCATACCCAAAACCTACGGCTATTGTCGTCTTTGATATAACTGTGTCGAGGGTCAGTGATGATTTTGGATTGGATTTTGATGTGTGTGGATCGGATCGATTTGTTTTTTATAGATGTTTTTGTGAGAGTGATGGGGGTGATATGTTTTTAGATCGGAATATGTGTGTTTGATTGATTTTAAAAATCAGTGGTGGTTTTTTTTTTGGTGATTGATTTGGTTTGAGTTTGATTATTCTCGATATGGGTTTTGGTTTTATGATTTTTTTTATTGGTTATGTGGATTTGATGGATTCTTGGTGTTGGAGATGTGGGAGTCGTTTTTGTTGTATCTGGATTTTTGTGTTTGAGCTGTGAATCGATTTGTATGGTGGGATAATGGATTTTTGTGTTTTTGTTATGATAAGGTTTGTGTGATGATGGCTGGTCGGATTTGGTGGTGGTGATGGTGATGGTGTATTTGTGGTAAACATGTGTTTTTATATAAAAGATGGGGGTATTTCGGTCTTTTAATACTATCAATAATAATACAAAAAAGAATTTATGGGAAAATCCTCCACCTAATAATAAAAAAATGGACACGTGTCGCACATCTAATGGAGTCGCATATTCGCACATGACCATTTAAGGAAGATGTGTTTTTTGTACTATATGGTGACCACCACCACACTTTTTGTACCCTTTAGATAATTTTCTCTTTTTTTTAATTGGGCTTTATGTTGAGTTTGTGTTTTAGTTGAGTATGGTGGTTCACAAAAGTGATGTTTTTGATGTGCTTAGGGAGGGAGTTATTTATGTATGAGTGAAAAGATAAATGAAATGGGAAAAATGATGAGCTGACATGACGTGACATCATTTTTTGACTTTGGCTTGGGTGACTATACCTTTTGCTCTAAGATTACCCCCAACATTTACATTAATTCACATTTCACTTCAGCGTCACATCAGCTTTCTTTCTCTTTCACCGCCATCTCACTTTTCACTCACAACCATCTCACACCACATCACCTTTCAACACACTTTTTTATTTATTTGAATATAATCTTTTTTATTAAATTTATAAAAATATTACATAAATTAAAAATGTAAACGTAAGAAACTAAAAATACAATACGGAAATTAAAAACATGAATCGAGCTTTTATATTGCTCGATAATTCTTGATCAATTCTTACTTCTCATTTATGCTTCCCATTACTTCTTCCCTAGCGGCCCTCAAAGCGGTTGTGATACGTATATTTGCTTCCGAGCTCATAAGCAGAGTATGTAGACCGTAGCTGTTAAGTGGCTGGTCGAGAGGCAACAAATGCACCCTCGTTTTCTCCTCACTACGGCTACGCATCTGGATGAGATAACGAGTCAGCTCACCCAACAAATTGTTAGCCAACGTGACATCCGCTTCTTGTTATGTCCGTAGTCGCTTAATGATAGCATATCGCACCTCGTTTGGTTCGTTAGCCAAAGTGTTTGTGTGAAGATGAATGATAGTTGAGAGAGTTTGATAAGAAGTTGTGTGAGAAAATGAATGATTGTAAAGAGGTATTTATAGAGGAAAATATCTGTTGGAGCCTATCAAATTCAAAACTTCAAACTGTTACGAAAAGATACAAACTAAAGTTGCATTCATTTAAAAAAATAATAAAATAAAATAAAAATTACAATACGATCGCCTTAATTGTATTTTTCATGTAGCCAAATAAACTTAGCATTGATTTGCTCTTATATTTTCCTCGCCTTTCTAAAAATAGCATTACGCATCTCTTAATCTTTCGAAGAATTTTTGCTTAAAAAATTCTCTATTTGAGCACGGTTTTCTTGCGGAATGTCATTACATTTCTCGTATGCTTTTCTCAGATCATCTCTAGGTTCGCATGCCTTGTCAAATTGCATGGCTAAGTCGATCAAAGCTTGTTGACAAACGGTATCCTCCTCAATTAGTTTCTCAACTAAAGCTATTATTTCATCGATAGTATGTGAAAGCGAACAAGTCATATCAGTTTTTTTTAAGGATTATATATGAAGTTATGTAAAGTTTATGGGATTTAAAGATAAAAATGGGGTATTTATATGTAAAAATATAGAGTAGTGGAATTTTTTATTTATTTTTAAATAATAGAAACGGATATATTTATTTTTTGGGCAAACACTGCACGTTTTCCCAAAGGTGAACAATTCACCTTTCCTCTTCCTTCTCGATCCCTCACGCCACCGACTCATTGAGGCTTGATGCATGAACCTCCTTCACAAACCCTCATGCTACCTGCGTTGGAGGTAGTCTGAAACAATACAATTTTTTTAAAACAAACAAAAATAATAATCAAACTGAGTGAGAAATTGATACTCAATTAAGGTATGATCATATTAATGTTAGTCCATGACTATTTTGCTTATGTTAACCTAGTATAGCACCAAAGGTTTTATAAATTTTCAAGTTTTTCAATTTGTTACAAGATCTATATTTTAAGCTATTTTAGTTAATTTCTAACTAGATAATCAGTTTTCTCTAAACCGGCTTAGGTACAAAGAAATGAAGTATTTGTGCCAAGACTAACGTGGAGACACATGGGCTAAAATATCGACGTTAGATGTACATTAGGATCTTTTGAAAGCTCCTAGATGAAAATGTACCGTGTATGCCTATTGGAACAAAGTTTTTTGTTCGAAAACAGAATGTATGACAGTTTTAGTTCGTGCACTAATTTGTTACTTTGGTTAAAGTGAGAAAAGTTCAAGTAGAATCAATATTCTCAAAAGATTCAATGAAACAATCCTGGCCATCCAGATTTTTGTCAAAACAAAAAAATAAACTTTCACCTTTATTTAAAAATTAAATATCTCACAAACCGTTAATCGTTATACGAAAATAATCATACAATTATGAGAAGAATTAAATCATCTATCTATATAGGGGAGCTTCTATATACTTTCGAGAACTTTTTTTTCGACATTTTTTTATAGTGTTGAAATTTACGTTTGGAGAAATCAAATGTGATTTGCTATTTTCAAATCGCATGAGATTTTATGAAATCACATGTGATTTGTGAATTCACATGTGATTTGTGAAATCACACGTGATTCTTAACATAAAAATCACATGAGATTTTTTAAGACGCAAATTTTAACACCAAAACAAAACTCGAAAAAAATGGTTCATCGAAAGTATATCGAAGTTTCCGTCTACTGAAAGATAAAAAATTTCTCGTCCCGATGATGTATTTTTCGTCGCCTAACGATTTACCGTTTGTAAGATATTTTATTTTTTTTAAATGGTGAAAAATGGGTTTTTATTAATTTTGATTAAAAATAAAATGCTAGAATTGGTTCATTAGATCTATGAAGAATATGAGATCTATATTGATCTCAACTGTGGTTAAAGTTCATTTTTATTTTTTTACCTAAACCATATGTTAAAAAGAGAGGCTTGATTTAGAAGTATAAACAACCAATTGATAATATTAAACTTTTCTCACATACCAACGGACTCATCTTCACCTTTCATCTAAAAAGAATCAATGACTGAGATTAAAAGCATTCTAATATTTCAACTATTATTTATAATTTAAAAATCTCTTAAACCGTTAATCGTTAAGCGAAAATAATTACACCATCACGACGGGCATATAGTTATCTTTCTATATACGGGAACTTTGATATACTTTTGAAAGAAAAAAGATCATTTTTTTCACGTTTTTTGTTTTTTTTTCTTTTTTCTTCATTGTTAAATTTGCATGAGGAATTACAAGTAATTAACACTAATTTGAATATTATAATAATATCACATGTAATATTATTAGAATATTCAAATTAGTGTTTAATCACATGTGATTTTATTATGCAAATTTCAGTAACTAAAAAAAATGAAAAAATATAAAAAAAAAAAAATGAAAAACATGAAAAAAAAAAATTGTCGAAAATATATCAATGTGCCTATCTGTAGAAAGATAATTAAATGTTCGTCGTAATAACATATTTTTTCGCTTAGCGATTAACGGTTTGAAAGATATTAATATTTGAAAAAAAAAATGATGAAAGTGTATATTTTAAATTGTTGGATTAATCTTATTCATTGAAGAATAAAAATAGAATGTGAAAATTGATCCTTGTATGTAAGAAAAGTTCGGTATGTAAATAATCTTTAATCATTGATTTTATTCTAAAATATGTTTGTTAGGGTTTTATTAATTTACTGTGAATCTGGTTTATTTGTTGTAACTAATACAATATTCCTATGTAAGTTTAGATATGTATTTTGAATTTTTGATTAAAGATTATTTACATACCAAATTTTTTTTACATATCAAAAGATCAATCTTCACAATTCATCTTTATTTGATCTAATGGATGAGATTAATCCCAACAATTTAAAATATACACTTTCATCCTTTTTTGAAATATTAATATCTTTCAAACCATTAATCGTTAAGAAAAAAATACACCATTACGACGAGCGTTTAATTATCTTTTTATAAATAGGCACTTTGATATACTTTCGACAAACAAATCGTGTTTATCACCTTTTTTTTTTACAGTTTTTCCTTTTTTTACTGAAATTTGCATGAAAAAATAACATGTGATTAAACATTAATTTGAATATTCAAATAATATCACATTTGATATTAGTGTTAAGTCACGTATGATGTGTGAAATCACATGTAATATCATATGTGGTTTAACACTAATATCACATGTGATATTACATATCATATGTGATTAACCACTAGTATCACATGTAATATTATTAGAATATTTAAATTAGTGTTTAATCATTTGTGATCTCTCATGCAAGTTTTAACAACGAATAAAAAATTAAAAAGGAAAAAAAACGTGAAAAAACGTGAAAAACAAAACAAAAAAATGTCGAAAGTATATCAAAGTGCTCGTCTATAAGAAGATAATTAAATGCTCGTTGCAATTGTGTAACTATTTTCGCTTAACGATTAACGGTTTAGGAGATATTTAAATTTTAAAAAATATGTGAAATATTAAAATATTTTTAATGTAAGTCATTGATTTCCTTTTTAGATAAAAGGTGAAGATGAATCCTTTTATATGTGAGAAAATTTTAGTATGTAAAATATTTTAGCTCTCAGTTATCATTAGAATAAATTTCTTACTTTTTCATTTCTATATTTGTTGGTAACGAATTTTTTTTCTCAACATGCACCGGTGTTTTGAAAACCTAGACACAAGTTTAATTGGTGTTTATACTTTTTCTAAAAAGTGAAAACGTTGAAAGTGATAAATTTGAACTCTCAAATTTTAGTTATATGAAAAAAATCGCGTTTTTACTTTTCTGAATAAGACACTGTTTTTGCTAGGGCCGAGCAATCCCGACCTCCGCCCGACACTGACCGACACAAACCGGCCTTAACTCAGGTCGGGACTCGGTTTGGGTTTTCAGCCTTGTCGGGATTCGGGTCGGGTCGTGAGTCGGGATTACCCGGGATAATACAAAGAAAACCATACAAACCGGTTTCGTTTCGGGACTCGAGTCAGGATTCGGGATTACCCGAACTAGAATCGGGTCGGGATTCGGTTATGATTTTCAGCTTTGTCAGTTTCGAGATGAGTCAGGATCGGGTCGGGACGGGTCGGTTTTGGCCCAATGCTCGGCCCTAGTTTTTGCTATTCCAATTTTCAAAAGTATGTTTCTCCAAAAGTTAAATCACTTTTCACCAATTAAACACATTTTAAGCATTTGTAAGTAACGTATCATTATCGCAATGCTTACGGTGAACTCTACAGAAAATCAAGGTCTGATGCACTTACTTGTATCTTCTATTTACATTGAATCTTAAATCTACAAACACTAGCATAAAGTCTTATGCTAACTTATTACATGTGATTTTTAACAGAATAAGTCGACCTTGACTTCAAATCTATACATTTATATGGGATTACATATGACACGTCACTAATGCTGACTAGGCATTTTAATGTTGACATGACGAGTTGGAAATTGTGACATGGCACTAATCCCAATTAAATGTGTAAAAAAAGGTGTCATATATGAGCCTCGAACCCTGAATTTTTCATCCACAAAAAAAGGCCTCAACCACTAGACCAGCCACAAGTTGTGTTATACAACTGCATTCCCAAATTGATATGCTCACAAAAGTGACAAAACCATTTTCCTTCTCTTTCATGGTTTCCTATTTAAACATAAATCAAATCACCAATTATGTCGCCATTATCTCAATCAACCAAAACCGCCTCTCCTACACAATCGACATTTCCAAATTCAAAATCCCGCAAATAACAAAACGCAATCCCTAATTCTAATCGTGATTTATTGTATCTGTACCATGTTTAAATGTGTTTTTTTTGGGTTGATTATATGATCATCCCTAATTTGTACACACTCTGAATTCATCTATCACATCGGATCTTCATAATCTTCACGGCGCCGAATTAGACAAAAATCATCAGCATCGAATAGACACAAACACGGAATGGTTTTTACATTTTTTTTCATCACACAATTGCTTTTTCAGAAATAAATCGTATGGCATCTAATTGTAAGTTGTAGATTTTTTTGTTTTTGTTTAGGGAAAAGGGCAAAATGATGACGGTTAGAGTCGGTGGTCAAGTGTTGTAGAGAACTCATCTTTACTGGTAAGAATTTTATTTCATTTGTTATTACAATCTTGATTGTGTTGATGTGTTTTGATTTGTGTTATGGTTTTTCCACCTAAAATAGAGTCCATAGGATCTTGTCATGTGAAGCATCAAGTACAACAACAATTGTCGATGTATATGGCCAAATGGCCTATGCCGAATTACCCTAGACAAAGGAATGCTTCCCGCCTAAATATTTCCCGCCTAAATGTTCCCGCCTAAATATTTCCCGCCTAAATATTCCCGCCTAGTTGTTTCCCGCCTAAATGTTTCCCGCCTAATTGTGTCACTATCTATGTCACTATATATATATATATATATATATATATATATATATATATATATATATATATATATATATATATATATATATATATATATATATATATATATATACATATTGCTTCATATTGTAGGGAATACATATAACACCACATCTACATCACAGATTATATACATTCATACATACCAACACATCATAATGCATACATAACATGCTTACACATATATGTTAAATCCTCTACCTACGAGGTTCTGACTTGACCGTCGGAGGGTGGTTCCCGGGGCTTCGGCCTCGGGGCTCCTTCTAACAGGTTCTTTCATGGTTGTAGCACACTTCAAAGCTCGGGGCAAGGATGACCGGTACGTGGGAGCCGTCAAGACCAACCCGACTGAAAAATGCTTCGACATTGGCGCCATCCGTGGGACCCGTCATTCACTCTACCGGAGCTAAGAATGATAGGTCTCGCTTCAAAACTTCTTTGCTTCGGAGGTGGTTCGTCCACCATCCTCCCTTCGGTATGACTCCATCCGGAGGCGGTTCGTTATTCACTCTACCAAGAGTTAAGAATTACGGGTCACATTTTCAGTCCGCTTAAGGACGTTCGGTACAAACCTCCGGTACGGGGATGTATGGTATAAATGTCCAGTAGGGACGTGAGTATAGACGACAGTACGAAACTACTAAGGGCCGTCCGGTGTGATTTCCTTCGGTCTGGTCAAGCGTGTATACCGTCTTGTTCGGATATGTTGTGTCGTTCGGATGTACTATCCCGTTCGGACATGCTGGCGACAGGGTTGGAAGTTGGAAACGAGAGTTTTTATCGAGGTAATTTATGGCTTTGCCACTCTCTCTACAAGTTTGCCTCTTTAGAATCTCGAACGGAAATCTGTAAGTGTTCTAATCTCTGTCTTTGATCATTTGACTGCCATGAATAGCTAATACCAAAGAGACGTCGATTACGTTGCCATTCGTATGATAGGCTAAAATTTGTAGTTGTTTAAAACTCTCACCTTCAACATAAATGTTGTTTTCCAAAATATAAGAATACCTCATTGCCTTGACATACTTTGATTAAACAACCCATAAATGTGATTTTCCAAATATCTATAATGTGTGAAGTGTTGGCCACTATTATTGTTCTTTGACTATGACGTAAATAGAACTGTAGCCATTATGCTTTTGTCTATGCTCAGTAATAATATAAAAAATAAGAGGTAAGATTCTCAAAAATTTACACTTTGAGAGGCGCATTGTACAAATTCTTAATGCGTATACTACATAGTATGCCTAAAGTACAAGTTCACATGTGGTTATAGAGTACAAAAGATAAGTAGACAAAAACAAGTCTTGTTTATTAAAAAGTATATAGGTGAAATGTGATTTCAAGTTTTGTGCATTATGCACTACACAAACTTAAGGGAAAACGAATATTGGTAAAAAAATATATATTTTGTTAGAAACCATTCGATGTTGTGAGAGATATAATTATTTTTTGTTTCGTCGTAAAAGTTAATGATATACCAAATTACGGAGTACAAGGCTATTTTCTGTACTTTAAAGATTATTTTACTACACAATATAAATGCTTGATACCTTACTCACGTGATACCTTATAAAAGATGCTAAAAAAAAAAAAAAAGTGATACGTAGCTATCGGTATTCTGCACTCCAATATTCAAATATGGCTACATCTAAATGTACAACAATTTGTAATAAAGTGTAAATAAATTCCAAGTTGTACATGGAGAAATGGGATTCAACTTCTTTTAGCACCTTTACAAGCCTAGAGTCAGACCTATTTCTCCCTAGACTATGCAAGTAAAATAGCAAATAAAAATGTTATTAGTTCGCAAATTTACGGTCGGTGATGCTCACCATCAGTGTGTTGGTCAAAGGATGTCTATATTTATAACCTACAAACCATTAACATGTTTTGCAATAGAAAGAGAAAGACGAGACATAAGCATGTTTCTTTATGATATTTTTGTTAACCACAAAATATACTCCACAAAAACATTCGATGGAATGTCATCTCTATTTTCTTGACAAACTGATAGTTTATATTAGTGCCACACTAGTTGAGGTAACTCATTTTAAGTTCGGAAGTTTAAATCCTTTAATAAAAAATATGGCGGTCATAATCATAAAAGAAAGATATCAAATTCATTAATAAAATGAGTATGTTTAATGACTGGGTCCACGGGTCATCACGGTAAGGCATTGCATCCGAATCTCAGTTAATCTAGAGCCCACTAAATCCGAAGATCACAATGTCTTGAGACGCATGCCTTATTGAATATTTGAGTATGTAAAGATAGCATCAAACATTTTTGATTTATAGGTACGTGATAAAACGAAAGTCAAATTTGCATGTAGCAATATACAAGTATTTTAAAAGGAACATGAACTTTTTTATACCAGTAAAAAAAAGTACCTATGAATCTCCAAAAATATATATTGAAAAATGATTCACCCTTTTGTCAGTGCTTTTAGAGGTGTCGGGTTACAGTCTCCTTTTGACCCTTTGAAACACAATGTTAAATGAGTCAAATATATAAAAAAAAAGCAACGTACAAATGTTAATGCTTGTAGTACACGGGAATCTTTTTAAAAGTATTTTTGTTCTGTTGGCATCGACTGTACACTGCCTTATACCACTTGCAAAATAATACAGTAATAATATAAAATCGATAAGTAGATACGGTCTTCGAGGGGACCGAAGATAAACGTTTATTATTTGCAAAGGGGAACCTCCAAAAATATAAAACTACTACAATAGTCAAAACACAAAAGTCACCATTCGAGCACATGTCATTACCTTCGGTTTACTGTCCGTCACATGAATAAACAACTCATACCATAACCTCGAGATCCTTACCCAAATGTGTCATGACTTGACTCGAAGGCCATCGCTATTATAAGGTATTATACCAAACCTCACTTAATTCGAAAGTCGCGGTGTCACACATGGTCGAGGTTCACTCGGTCCTGTAAATTATGACCGATACATCATCAGTACTACCATCCGTGTCAGGGTCCCGGACGTCAAGTTCTGGCCCTTAGGTAAAATTAATCACCAACTATTTTATAAACATGTGGGTGTAGTTAAACTTTTTCGCCTTCTTCGGCGATCCATCCGGATGACTTTATGCGCACTAACATTCTTGTGCCCTGGTTCCCGATCGTCAATCTCCGATCCTTCGGCTGCTTGATCTCCATTCGATCTTCTAAAACTTCGTCACACGACCATAACAACGCTAATATTCGAGCATTCACCCTCAGCACTATCTAAGACCCGTCTCTCGGATTTCCCATATTGAGATCCGGCAATCAAAGGTCAAACAAACCAAAAACTTCAACCGTAAGCCAAAATAAAGATTCGAGGTAAAACAACTGTATTCTCATAACTCCGCATCTGGAGGAGCAACAAACATTTCGTCCTGGTTACGACAAAAACACGTTGGAGCTCGGATTGTTTCACATTCCATGCTTGAATTTCATGCTTTGACAAGAGACTAATCTCCACCAGTGTTACCAGCAACATCCAACAGCCTAAAAGGCACACATAAGGTCTTTCGACCGATTCCACCGTCAATCGCTTCCACTATCTCTAAAACATGCAGTCGGATTTGTATATCTAAGTTTTTGTGTGTTAATATATATACTCGTCCAACGCTTAGAAACATTCATTTGTTAAAATTACAATTTTACGCTACACCTTTAGGATGGTTCCAAATCTTAAAGTGTTCATTTGAATCAGAGATTTTAACAATCAACCCATAAAACTTAAAATTCAAGTTTGATCTTATTTGTTCAAGGTTAACACCTTTTATTCTTGAAAGAACCAAGCCAACGAACGAGTCACTAATTTTCTTGTTAGTCATATGAAACATGGTCTTCGTGCAAAAATGCCGAGGACTTATTAATCAATTATCAATCGCTTATATTTAACGTGTTACTCACGGACCTTCGGTCGCACGAACATCAATAAAGAACAATGTTTCGAGTCACTATTACCAACGCAAATAATTAATAGGGTAAGGACGTAATGTCAAATTTACAATGATCGACATCCTATTGTCAAGTACGAGAAGACATCACACGTTTAATAGTTAAACATCCGGGTAAGCGCTATGGTTATTGGTTCATTATGCTATCTAATACCTTTCTATTTAAGTTCAACGATACTAATAAACATTAACACCGTTGAACTGGGGGGAGTATAATGGTATAATACGTTTATAGGTTGTTGCGGTCCTTTGTGACCTAATTTTTGTTTTGATGAAAACGAAATGTTGTGTTTATCATATCTAACACGAAAAAGCGAAAGAGCTTTCATGTTTCACTTTGCAAGGATATTTGTATGAGGTTCCACATGCATAACAACTACAAGAAAAAAGACATAACATCATAATGACTCTGGCGGAGATTAGCTACCTCCGGCCGATCCATGTAGTCAATGTCTAGCCAATAAGGCATAATTTACCCCCGTAAGTGCAACGACACTAGGGAAGGCCATATACCATTCGGTAGGCGACTGCATACCCCCGAATAATGCTAAGACATTAAGGGAAGAGCCGAGGCATATATGCCCCAATGGCACGCAGATACCCCGTAGGCGTGACGACGCCATGGATGAGCCACCAGGTAGATTTACCAATAGGCGAAACATTACCCCCAAAAGTGCTAAGTCACTAGGGAAGGCCGGGGTATATTTACTTACAGGCATAATTTACCCCCAAAAGTGCTAAGTCACTAAGGAAGGCCGGGGTATATTTACTTACAGGCATAATTTACCCCCAAAAGTGCTAAGTCACTAGGGAAGGCCGGGGTATATTTACTTACAGGAATAATTTACCCCCGAAAGTGCCAAGTCACTAGGGAAGGCCGAGGTACACCAACCAAAAGGCATAATTTACCCCCGAAAGTGCCAAGTCACTAGGGAAGGCCGAGGTACACCAACCAAAAGGCATAATTTATCCCGAAAGTGCTAAGTCACTAGGGAAGGCCGAGGTACACCAACCAAAAGGCATAATTTACCCCGAAAGTGTTAAGTCACTAGGGAAGGCCGGGGTATATTTACTTACGGGCATAATTATATTCCGAAGATGCAGGGTACCAAGGACGTCATTGCTCTACCCCGGAAGAGCCAGTCACTAGAGACGTCATTAATTAAACAACTCAAAATGGGATACATGATATCTCGCACAAGTATAAACAAAGGGATGGCTTTCAACCTTCGGCCAACAATGCACCCTGCTAGCGGTCCACAACCATTCATAAAGAATGGCGAAAAATATATATATAAAGACAAGAAAAATTTTTAGTATAGCACTATTGACTATATGTCAACAATACTATACTGGGAAGACATGATGGCGTATGTGGTCTGATGGACCCAAATCGCCTTATAAAGCACCGGCTTATGGGCCACTTGATGAACCACTCTAAGATGGCCACTAAGGGCACCACCGAATGACACAGGCCGAAAGGCCATAAGGTATTCTTTAAAAAGTATTACATCATTGGTCTTTTACTAATAATGCAATACTGGGGGGACATGTCGACGTATGTGTCCGAAGGACACGTGCCGAGAGACAGATACAACACTTGTCCGAACGACATGTGCCGAAAGGCGCAAAGACATTCTCTAAGTATTGCACCATCGGTCTTCAACCAATAGTACAATACTGGGGGGACATGTCAACGTATATGGCCAAATGGCCTATGCCGAATTACCCTAGACAAAGGAATGCTTCCCGCCTAAATATTTCCCGCCTAAATGTTCCCGCCTAAATATTTCCTGCCTAAATATTCCCGCCTAGTTGTTTCCCGCCTAAATGTTTCCTGCCTAATTGTGTCACTATCTATGTCACTATATATATATATATATATATATATATATATATATATATATATATATATATATATATATATATATATATATATATATATATATATATATATATATATATATATATATATATATATATATATATATATACATATTGCTTCATATTGTAGGGAATACATATAACACCACATCTACATCACAGATTATATACATTCATACATACCAACACATCATAATGCATACATAACATGCTTACACATATATGTTAAATCCTCTACCTACGAGGTTCTGACTTGACTGTCGGAAGGTGGTTCCCGGGGCTTCGGCCTCGGGGCTCCTTCTAACGGGTTCTTTCATGGTTGTAGCACACTTCAAAGCTCGGGGCAAGGATGACCGGTACGTGGGAGCCGTCAAGACCAACCCAACAATCGAACCAACAACTGCTTACTTCTTGTAATGACTCTATTCAGTCGAACTCAAACACTGCGAAAGTTGAAGGTATAGATGTTGAACAAATTATGCTTCTTTCTCTTTTCTTCTTTTAAATTTTAATATGCAATATGAACAGTATCCATTATTTCGGGTAATGATGAGATCATTACTCCATAGGTTCAACTATAAGTGTTATATGTTTTAAAAGGATGTCCTTGTCATGAATCTAGAATAAAACATGAGCACTTTTGCATTTGCATTTAAATATCTACTTGCTCTTTTGGGTTGTTTCGGATTCCTTAAAATAAGTAGTATCTGCAAGCAATCCCAAACACCCCAATATTGTCCGAAGGTTGCATCTTTTTTGCATTGTATTTTATTTACGTTTTGATTTCATTATTTCCAGTATCATAGCGACCATTAAAGCGAAATATGGTGTCTACGAAGATGGTGAAAATGCATACGCGATATTACACGACGAGGTATACACAGATTTTGGTTATTGGGTTACTACTTGAATGAGATGATTATTGGCATGACAATATATTTAGTTTATTGTGGATAATTCTTACTTCAGATTGGTGTTCCTGCGAATCATTTGATGAAGATGGGTGAAGAAGACAGCAGATGGACAAGTGGCGAGGAGGTCCTGGTGATCCATGCTCAAAGTTCTACTATGATTTCCATCTCGAAAGGTATTCACATGTCTAAATTTTTTTATCTCTGTTTGTTATGTTGATGTATTAAATTTTCATACTCTTTTCTTAGCGTTGCCTTTAAATATATGTGCTTAGTATCTGAATGATGATACAAGGTTTTTAGAATTTTGCAATATTGTGTTCATGCAATCCAACATAAATAAATATAGTCCATTGGAACCACTTGAACAAAAAAATTATAGATACGGGTATGGGACTAGAATATATGGCTCGCATCTTACATAAGGTATCAAAAAACATCCTTTAATGTTCTCAAATAAATAGTGCTTTAGAAAAATTCAAACTGATCAACTTCTCTTATAGGTCCCAACAACTATGAAACAAATTTGATTTTCCTCATTTTGGAGAAGGTCGCGGAATTTGCGAAAGTCTCATATGCTGATGGAGATGATTCTACTAACATGAAACAAAAATTATGATATTCAAAAATCTATAGTTTCTACAGTTGCATTAAAGGGATTAAAGGCATTGATATTGACCATAATATAACGATCAAAGTTACGCTAATATTGACCATCTAACTATTTTGGGTCAACATAGGGTATGTTTGGCGCAAGGGGCTGGGGCTGGGGCTCATCTTTTTTAGGTGATCGATGATCCCATGTGGGTGATTGTTTATATAACAGCATATGGTGCCATCAATTACCAGTAGAGGTTATGTGGTGAGATGGCTCATTATGCGATCCAAATTTATTGGAAAGTTACTTGGTATAAGTGGAGATAAAAAGGGCAACCTTAGGGATGCTATTTGTCATTTATTGCAGAAACCATCATATCGTTGCAATATGCTGCAATCAGGTATGCATTTGAGCAACATCGAAATGAACAACGCTTTGAGCAGATAACAATAGCAGAAATCAAGGGGTGGTTAACTCCAGGGTAGGAATATATCTTGAAGGATCCACTAATCTTGCAACGACTCTCGAATAAAGCTTATCTCAGGTCTTAAACTTTCCCTATTTACGTGTGTATATGTGTCACTTATGTAACTATACGTGGTTATGTGAACTTTACAAACCCAAACACTTTTTTGAGGGTATCTGAATGTTTGTTTTTGGGCTCTTTGTATTTGTGGTTTGGAATTGATTTTTTGATTATTGCAACTTAAAGTCTCAATTATCATTTTTTTTTTCATTTAGGAAACATGCTTCAGTTTACTAAGTACGCGACTCCATTTGTTACAAATACTCTAATTTATGCTAATATTACATTACACAGGTCAAAGACAAAGATCAAATACATCATCAATTTTGCCTACTTCTACATCGACTTCGAATTTTGACATCTTTCAAGGTTTGTATGCCATGCTTATATAAACTCAAACGGTTCTGTACTTGTGAAATTGTTTTCATATTGTTAAATTACTATACGTATTCTTGATACACTCTCATAGAAGATGCGCCGTTCAGCCCAATAATTGTTACGCCACATATTCACAATCTGCTAAATTCGAAAGACATTATTTACATATTAAATTTGACGTCGAGTAATATTCTTTAAATTATGCACTGCATCTCAAATAACTAAAATTAGGATGGTGATCATGGGAATGTGGTGTTTCGGATTACTTATTTTTTTGTAGTTTAATGCTTTTCTATTAAATTATAGATATGAAACTTGACAACTGATATCATATATTACTTAAATGTTTGCAGGTATCCTTTTGTACCTTCTCTTGGATCGCTAAGATGGCGCTTTGCAAAATATCAACAACTTACAACTTACATGCTTTTGGTAAATCGCCTAATATGATATCATGATCTTCAAATGTATATACACCTTTTCTCTACCCAGTAGATTCAACTTTGACACCAATGTCTAATATAGAATGACTACTTGGTGGTGTAAATCATATATACATTACAAAACCTGAAACCAATGTATTAGCCGTATGTTAAAACTTCATTTTTAAATTACATGCTTTCATATAACTGATTCATATTTGAGTTTTATACATTCAATGTGATATGTTAGCATTCTTTATGAAAAAGTACAATGTACTTTTGTTTGTTCTCATATTTTTCGTTCTTCTTTTTATATATATATGTAACATATTGGATTTCACAAACACATCATACCATAATCAAAAGAGGCGTACAAGATGAGGTTTTAGAGAGAGAAAGAGTTAGAGGTTTGGAAACTTAGTGAGAGAAAGTGAAAATCTTATTATGAGCTTCAACTCTCTACCTTGGGAGGTAGAGAGTATTTATAGTCTTACACAAATCGCCACCTACGGGTTGTGGATCATGCATACAGTGGGTAAAGACCCGTCCGTCCTCCACGGTGTTACTAAACTAAATACTACTTAACATTAAATAACTACGACTACGAGCTTTCTAACGAATACATATACTTGAGGTGACCGAAACTTTAATACTTGAATTTACTAAATCCTAACAATCTCCCCCTAAGGGAGGTCACCTCAAATTACAATGAATACAAACAGATATTACATTAGATTGTCCTTGGATTCTTGATTAAGTTCTTTGCTCAGTAGCTCGTAGTATTTGATTCTTCATGTTCCGCATGTTTGGATAATTCTAGTGGAGGTCTTTAACTGATCCACGTGATAATGAGTTTTGAGCCAGCTTTGAGATCATCAGCTACCATAAATCTCTGACTCATCCTTTGTGGTGTTGGTATTATGTGATGTTGTGACATTATGGACCGACATGCTCACATTCTGGATCATGATTTCTTCTTATCAGAGTAGCGGAAGCTTTAGTAGATTCATGATATTTGCAGCAGCGTAGCAGAAGCACGGAGTGAAAATATCAGAGTTATTGACGCACTTATCATGATTTCTTTAGAAATGAATGTGTTGAGTGAGCATGCGGCTATGGATTGACCGCTTCATTACGATCGGTGCAAACGTCGGGCGTGCCTGCATACAACAGTTAGCAATAAAGCACACGAAAGTGTCTTTGATCACTTTCGTTAAATTGAGGTACACGGCCCACAGTTCCCCGTTAATCAGTACAAGTACTGCCTGTGATCAGGTATAATTCTGAAGAATTTCCTTGACAGGGTTTCGCAGCTGCTCTAGCTGTTCTCAAACAGGAACGTCTCAAAGAAGACAACACGGAGTGAGTAAACCAGAGAATTGAGATTCACTGATTGATGAAAAGAGATTTGAAAAACAATCGTGTACCGCTCAATAGAAATTGTTTTTGCAATACAATGAAGGTTTTAATGAAAATCAATTATCAATCATAAACACCTTTTATTTTGAAATATGAGTACACAGTCGATGTGCTAAAGAAAAGAGTTTTAAAGCACAATGACCGGTTTTTCAAAGGTATCCGTCAATCCATAACCTAAACCAGGATTGAATCATAATTATGACTCGCCCCATTGTTTCTTAGTTGTCACATGGTTGATCTATTGGATAGATCTCACATGCCACCCACCGGGAGCTTGTTTGATGTTGGCTCCAGAAGGCTTTCCATCTTCATTGTGAATATGTTTGCATATCACTCGGATGTTCTGGCAATACCACAAGGATAATGCGTAGGACTCATAAGATATAATCTCTCTTCCACATTGTGTGAAGCAGAGAGTCTTCATATTTAGTGTCCTAATGAGATTTATTTGATGATCTCGTGGCTCTAGACTCAATAGTGCACATTTGGTTTCCTATATCGGAGACTAGGGAGAGGGTCTCCTTCTTCAATATCAACAATCTCTAAGAGAAAGTCGATAGATTATGTCGGTTCCCCGTGAGAATGAAACAAGCCCTTTTAAGAGGAACTTGAGTAGCTTGGGAAGTTTAGTGCGGTGCGTCACTGGGTCCATGACGTCTTGTCTTCAATACCAGTGTTACCTTAGTAACCACCAGTAGCATATGTATTGAACACGCTTTCTGCCCTAAGGTTGAATAAATGGAGGGCTATTTGTTTTCACCCTTTTCTCATTCAATTATTTTTCATTCGTCAACCCCTTCAGTGCTTACCGAGACTTCATAACTAGAACCTTGTTGGGTTTATTCCAGTTCTAGCTCTATCTCAGTCCGCACTCTTCCCATATCTCACTTTTCTCCTTTTTTTCATCATACCTAAGGACTTCTACACTATCTAGTGGATTTTCCCTAGGTAGATCCCTCCGGTTTTGGCGGATCATGGGAACAAATATCTAACCTTATCATACTTATATCACCATACATAAAGTAAATTTGGTCGGTCTATTTGGTATTGTTCATCTGCCATTGGAACCAATTGAAAATCAATTCAGATACTTGTGATATATTATCAAAGCATTTTGTACCTAAATTGTTTTTGATATTTTTAGAAACAGAGCTCCCCCTCAACATGTGCTTCATGTCTTTGAAATCGTTTTGGCACACGGAGGCAAGAGGAAGAATTAACTTCTTTGATTACCATTTTCTAAAAGATATCAACATCACTTCTCTGATCAAATCAAGTAGATAAAGCATATTAGGGAAGGATGAGGTTTTCATAAATTTGCTCCCCCTCAATATGTGCCTCGGGGTTTGAAAGAGTTTTGCACATATTAGAAGGAACCAGCACTTAGATACAAATCAATCACGTTTCAATTCTTTGTGGTTTAAAAGGATACTCCCCCTCAACATGTGTATGGAAAATTTGAAATTGTTTGGCACATGTGGGGAGGAAAGCTTGCTAAACACTTGTGAAACCATTTATCGAATTATCAGTTTAAATCCAATTTAAATCACAAATTCTCTCCCGATCACAATTTTCAAATCATTTGAGATTTGTGATCTCTGTAGATTTAAATTGATTTTGAAAGCTTTTGAGGGGAGATGTGACTTGATTATGAGAAACATTTAACCGATAAGGATCAAGTTTGAGACTTTAGACTCCAAAGATTAACCATGCTTGAATATCTTTTGAAAACATAATAATAACAAAGGTCTTGTACCAATTGTATACAATATTGTAAAACATTGTTCTTTTTGATTATTCAAGAGTAGACCTTTCTCGATTACATGCCAATTGTTTGAAAAATACTCTTTTTGATTTGAAATCATTCTCCCCCTCAATCAATGACATATGTTATTGATTGAAAGATAGAGATTTTGACAGATGAAAGGCCTGGATGATTTTCAAAAGTAGTGTTGGAATCACTCCTAAACATTAATTCAAGTGTTAGTGATTTATATGTAATAGTTAGCTTAATATGGCTTTTATGTTAGTAATCATGCCAAGGCTTATGTAGAAAGCCCATGAGCCTTGGCCCAAGTCCAATAAGGAAAGGAAGGGACTAGGAGTGTTTCCCTAGCTCCCTCTCCTATAAATACTCTTGTATAACCCTCACTTGAGGGTTGGTTGTTCAATTTCATTCTCTTTCACTTCATACGCATAACCATTCCTTATTCATACACATAAGTGTTTGTTTGTTATTGTTCAACCGATCTAGTCTCTTCTCTATTTCTTCTATTGATGCTTGTGTTACTAATATGGGAACCTAACAGTGGTATCAGAGCCAAATAGTTGGGTGAATCGTTTTTTGTTGTTAAAGTGAGTTTCGGTCTTACGCGTAACAACGGTTCAAACTTTGGTTCGCTTAAAAACTGATTTTTTACACTTTTTAATCCAAGATTCTTGTCCTTTCAACGTTTTTAGGTGTTAAAATATCTGTTTTTGGCAAAAAGTTTCAAACTTTACGTGTGGATCACTGTTTTTAAGCTAGGTTTTTTACGTGGGTATTGTTCTACGCGTAACCGGTTTATAAGCTTTGTGTTGGAATCACTCCTAAACAGTATTTCAAGTATTTATATTTCATATGTAATAGGTAGCTTTATTATGGCCTTTATGTTTGTTTAAGGTCAAGCTTATGTAGAAGGCCCATAAGCTTGACCCAAGCCCAATAAGGATAGGAAGGGAACTAGGAGTGTTGCCCTAGCTTCCCTCCTATAAATACCTCTTGTAAACCTTCATTTGAAGGTTGATTGTTCAAGTTTTTCACTTTCACTCATACCTACGCATAACCGGTCATACTATTGTTTGTGTGTGTGTTAGATCTTGTTCAATCGCCTCATCTCCTTTCTTATAAGCTTGTGTTGTAAAACTAGTGACCTAACAGTGGTATCAATCGCCAAATAGTTGGGTGTACTCGTTTGTTTTGAAGTTTTGTTTTTGTGACTTACGCGTAAAGATAACGCAAACTTTGGTTATCTTAAAAACTCGTTTTTACACTTTTTAATCCAAGATTCTTGTACTTTCAATGTTTTGAGGTGTTAAAATACTTGTTTTTGGCAAAAGTTTCAAACTTTACGCGTGGATTTACGTTTTTAAGCTTGTTTTTGTTCGTGGGTGTCGTTCTACGCGTAACCCGTTTAGCAGTATTAGTACATCAAAATTCACACTTTTGTGTTCTTTTGGTACTATTGTAGCTATTCCATAACAAAAATCTGGTTTAGAAACACATTTGGGCAAAATCAAAGTTATGAGCAATCCTACGCGTATCAAAACCCTAAAATTACGCGTAAGATTTTCCTTGGTTTGATCTTCATTTTTCTGGTTTATTCCGTGTTTTCTTACTTGGATAAGTCTGAAAATACGTCGACTTTGGATATCTTTTGCACTGTGAAGTGTAAAAGATCATTTGGGCAAAAACCCTAAAATTACGCATAAGCATAAGCTTACGCGTAGAAATCCTACGCATAAGATTCACTTTACGCGTAAACTTAGGTCTACGCATAAGGTAATCCTACGCCTAACTTTCTAGGCCTAACTTTTGTCTACGCATAACTTTAGTGCTTTTATCCTACTTACGCGTAAGCTAAAACCTGCGCGTAACTCCTCATTGTTACGCGTAACTTTTGGTGTTTTTAAGCATAAGTGCTACTTGGTTCTTGTCTTTTCTAAGCCTAAGGACACTTCATCAACAAAGGTTCATTCGACTACAAAGATCCATTTTACCACACAAGTTTTTCAACATGTCACAACCACCATACTCTAACTATTTCCCTTACACTAATCCTCAACGACAACAACAACTAAGTCCACAACATCAGCAATGGAATCAACAACAAGCAATTTATCAACAACAATTTAATCAACAACATACTCCACAACTTGCAGCAAATCCACAACCTCAAATGGTTCAACCACCACCAAGTTCTCAAGCTCAACCGTACACACCTGAATTCAATCAACATCCATCAAGGAACACTATGAAGGAACCCACTTGGTTTGCAAAGATGTGTGAAGCTTTAAGCAGCCAACAATCAATTCATGAGGTTGGATCACTTGATAGACCTCCAATGCTCACTCCAAGTAACTACGATCAATGGGTGATAAGGTTCTTTAGGTTTTGTGATCTGAAGAAGCCACATGGAAAGTTCTTAAAGAAGGTTATCTTAGAAGGTCCATTTGAGATGCCTACTATCATTGTACAGATCCAAATGCCATTCCACCAAGAGATGAACAAACCAACATTGCTACTGATTGCGATTTAAATCCCACAAAACTTCTACACTATGAAGCTGATGAACTTGCAATGGAATACATCCTCTTAGGATTACCAAACCCAATTCTTAGTAGTGTTGATGCTCAAAAGACTGCACAAAAAATGTGGGATCATATTAGATCTTCTTATGGAAGGATCTGTACTCAATCGGGAGGATTTGGAATCCAAAATTTACTTGGCTTATGAACACTTCATGATTGAACACGGAGAGACACTAGAGTCTTATCATCATAGATTTTTAGACATCATCAATGATTTGGATAAACACAACATCATCATGCCAAGAATTGCGGTGAATACTAAGTTCTTGAGTAGTCTTGGTCCTGAATGGGAGAAGTATGTCATTTTTCTCCGTCAAGCGAAGAACATGCATCAATCTACCTACGGATTGTTGTATGATTACTTGAAACCTCATGAAAAGGAAGTTGATCGAGAAAGGATTCTCCGTGCTCAAATTGCTCCACCAACACATCCGGAAAATTCACAACAACTTGCCTTATATGCTCAAAACCGTTATTCTCCTCAACCAGCAACTCAACCAAATGCTTCAAACACACCTTCACAACAACAACCTCAACAAAATCAATTGGTTCCATACAACAACAATGCTCAAGCATATGTCAGTGAAGCGACTGAGGAATTTGATCCGTTTGAAGCATTGCAACAAGGATTTGCTATGATTGCTAATGCCTTTAGCCGTTATACCAACAAATCCAACAATCGTATTCGTTCCTCATCTAACACACGGACTCAAGCTGTTGTGAACAATGGACGATGTTGAAGTTGAATCGTGATTATGGTCGTCGGATGGGCGGTGGTCAAGGGTTTAATCGTGGTAGAAATAACAACGAGCTCAAGTGGTGGAGCAGGGAAAAGCTCGGCATGGGTTGAATGGTCTTCGATGCTACAACTGCAATGAGAAGGGACACTGGCTAATGCATGCCCAAAGCCAAGGACTAAGGGCGGTGCTTATTTCAAAGAGGCTCTTCTTTTGGCTCTTAAGGATGAAGCTGGTGGAACTCTCACGACAAAAACGAGCTTTATGGCAAATCTTGACTTCAGATGATGATATGGAGGACTTGCGGGCCAATGCACGGTTGTTATGTTGATGGCTAATATGCGGCGTTACACATAGTGACACAGGCCCGTGTATGACAGCGATGGCTTGTCTCGGGTATCCGATCAAACCATATTTATCTCTGATCTCATATCTACGCCAACATCTGCATCCGGCAAGGCTCAGAATGTTCAAAATGAGTCATCCACATCTCATTCGGAAGATTTTCAACTAGACCCCGTAGTTATATTTGACGATCAAGATGACCTAAAGGTTTCCCTTGATAATCAAATTGACTCCGTGGTCATACTTGAGGATCTAAATAATGATCATGTTGTGACTCACGTTGAACAAGATGAACTTTTGCCCCATCCAGATCTTGTTCTGTTACTTCAAGACCAACAATCCCAAATTGCTGCATGTGTTGCATTAAATCGGGACTTGAAAAGTAAAAATGCACTGTTAACAAAGGATTTTGAATGTTTACAAAAGCAACTCAACTTTTCAAAACTCAAGAAAAAGCGTGAAAGCGGTTTTGAAGCGACCTTTGCCAAATCTTATCAAAGCGAAAAATATTTAGAACGACAGATTGATCTAGCAGCCGAAGAATGCTTTGTTGTCAGAAATAGAACAACTGAAACATGAACATAAAAAGCAAATTAACGCTCTCACCTTGGAAAATCAAAAAGCTAAGGCTGAGTTGTTAACTTGTCAAAAGCAGTTCTCTGCATACAAAAAGCATTCAACGAAACGAATAGATGATCATCTTGAAGAAATCATCGGCTTGCAAAACAAACTTAAAGAGTTTAAAACTGTTGTTTACAAACATGGCGAGTCGGTCACAACCATTGAAAAGTTTACTTTAAAACCAAATCAAATGGATATGGACCGAATCTTGCTGATTACAAACCTAAGCTTTCAACCAAAACATTCAAACCAAATCCTAGAAGTTTCGGTCAGAGAATATAAAATTGATAATTCTGTTATGAATGTTGTTGAATATCATCGTCAAGAGGAATTAGATGCAGAAGGCGAGAGTCGATCAAAATTAAAAGCTGTTGTTTACAACAAACCTTTTAATTATTCTAAACCGGTCACTTTCGTCACACCAACGGATTCTTCCAACACACCAAGAGTTATCATCGAACACACTGAGTCTTCTATTGTTAATCCCAAAGCAGACTTTGCACAAACTTATGGTCCTTTACCTTCCATTAGTGAAGTAAATTCACAACCTGAAAATCGAAAAATTCTTCGATATTTTGACATTTTCATGGCTGACCTCAAAATTTTACAACATGAGATAGAATATCGATCTGAAATCAAAGTTGAACATATCAAGTTTCACACTTTTGTTTTATTTTGGTGATATTGAAGCTGTTTCATCACAAAAAATCTGGTTTAGAAACATCTTTGGGCAAAAATCATTTTTGGTTAAGTTCTACGCATAACGAAACCCTAATTTTACGCATAAGAGTTCCTTGGTTTGATCTTCAGTTTCGTGGATTACTCAGTGTTTTTCTTGCTTGGATAAGCCTGAAAACACTTCGACTTTGGATATCTTTTGCCCTGTGATAGTGTAAAAGATCTTTTGGGTAAAACCCTAAAATTACGCATAAGCTTAAGCTTACGCGTAGAACTCCTTACGCATAAGATTCATCTTACGCCTAAGCTTTGTCTTACGCATAAGTTAATCCTACGCCTAAGTTTTCTACGCTTAACTTTTTGTTTACGCATAACTTTAGTGATTTCTTATTTCTTACGCGTAAGCTAATCTTACGCGTAACTATTGCTGTTACGCGTATCTTTGGTGTTTTTACGCATAAGAGGTACTTTGCTTTTCTGTGATTTCTACGCCTAAGGATACTTCATGAACAACGGTTCATTCGACTACAAAGATCCATTTAACAACACAAGTTTTCAACATGTCACAACCACCATACTATAGCTATTTTCCTTACACTTATAATCAACAACAACAACAACAACTAACTCCACAATATCAACAATTTAATCATCAACAACAAATTTATCAACAACATACTCCACAACTTGGTGCAATTCCACCACAAATGGTTCAACCACCACCTAGTCTTCAAGTACAACCTTACACAAACTTCTACAATCAACATCCATCCAGGAGTACTATGAAGGAACCAACATGGTTTGGCAAGATGTGTGAAGCCTTAAGTAGCCAACAATCAATTCATGAAGCTGGCTCACTTGATAGACCTCCAATGCTCACTCCCGGAAGTTATGATCAATGGGTGATAAGGTTCTTTAGGTTTTGTGATCTAAAGAAGCCACATGGAAAGTTCTTAAAGAAGGTCATTATGGAAGGTCCATTTCAGATGCCTCTTGTTGTCACACCCCAGATCCTAATGCCAATCCACCAAGAGATGCTGTCACCAACATTGCAACCGTCTCAGACCTCACATGTGATGAACTTCTACATTTTGAAGCCGATGAACTAGCAATGCAATACATCCTTTTGGGATTACCCAATCCAATTCTTCGAAGTGTTGATGCTCAAAAGACATCTAAAGCAATGTGGGAACATATTCATCTTCTTATGGAAGGCACAACGCTCAATCAGGAAGACATGGAATCCAAAATCTACTTGGCTTATGAACACTTCATGATTGAACCAGGAGAGACATTAGAGTCATATCATCATCGCTTTTCAGACATCATCAATGATTTGGACAAACACAATATCATCATGCCATGAATTGCTGTCAACACTAAGTTCCTAAGTAGTCTTGGTCCGGAATGGGAGAAGTATGTCATTTTTCTCCATCAAGCTAAAAATCTTCATCATGCTACATACGGATTGTTGTACGACTATTTGAAGCCTCACCAAAAGAAGTTGACAAAGAAAGGGCTATCCGTGGACTCAGGCTCCACATCACTTCGGAAAATCAACAACTTGCTTTGTGGGCTCAAACTAGTGTTCCTCCTCAACCTGCTCCTCAACCAACTGCAACCATCACACCATATGATCCGTCACAGCAACAACCTCAACAAACTCAATTGGTTCCATACAACAACAACAATGCTCAAGCACTTTACAATGAAGCGTGAGGACTCGATGCTTTTGATGCATTGTAACAAGGATTTGTTATGATTGCTAAAGCCTTCGGCCGTTATACAAACAAATCCAACAATCGCATTCGTTCCTCATCAAACACAAGGAATCAGCCTGTTGTGAACAATGGACGAGTTGAAGTTCAGAATCGAGGTTATGGTCGTCAGATGGGCGGTGGTCAAGGGTTTAATGCTATGGGCGGGAATAACGGGTGCTCCACAACAACAGAGAGCTCAAGTGGTTGAACAGGGGAATGCTCGGAATGGGGTTAATGGTCTTCGTTGTTATAACTGTAATGAGAAGGGTCATCGGGCTAATGCATGTCCTAAGCCGAGGACAAGAGGCAATGCTTATCACAAAGAGGCTTTGATCTTGGCTCTCAAGGATGAAGCTGGTGGCACTCTTACCAACAAGGAACGAGCTTTATGGCGATCAGATTCGATGATGATATGGAGGACTTGCAGGCCAATGCAGCAGTGATGTTGATGGCACACATGCAAGCTCTACACATGAGTGACACAGGCCCAGTGTATGACACTGATGGCTTGTCTCAGTACCGGAACAAAATATACTCATTCTGATCGATATCTCCGCCAATATCTGCATCCGACAAGGATCAGAGTGTTCAACATGAGCCATCCACATCTCATTCCGATGATTATCAAATAGATCCGGTAGTTATATTTGATGATCAAGATAACCTTATGGTTAATATTGATAATCAAGTTGACTCCGTGGTTATATTTAAGGATCTAAATAATGATCATGTTGAGACTAACGTTGAACAAGATGAGCTTTTGTCTAATAGAGAAATTGAGCTCTTGACCTTAATTAAAGATCAAGAATCTCGTATGGAAATTTGCAAGAAATTAAAAGAAAAAAATGCACCGTTAATTAGGGATAATGAATGCTTAATTCGACAAATCAACTTTTTCAAAACTCAAGAAAACCGTGAAAAAGGTTTTGATGCCGCTTTTGCCAAATCACATCAAAACGAAAAATCTTTGGAATGACAGATTCGTGATCTAGCCGCTTCGAAGAATGATTTGTTGTCTCAAATAGAACAAATGAAACATGAACATAAACAACAAATTAACGCTCTTACTTTGGAAACTCAAAAAGCCAAGGCTGAGTTGTTAACTTGTCGAAAACAGTTCTCTGAATACAAAAAGCATTCCATGAAACGGATAGATAACTATCTTGAAGAAATTGTCGACGTATAAAACAAAATCAAAGAGTTTCGAAATGTTATTTATAAACATGGTGAATCAATCACAACGATTCAAAAGTTTACTTTCAAACCAAATCCAAATGGATATGGACCGAATCTTGCTGATTACAAACCTAAGTTTTCACACAGAGCATTCAAACCAAATCCGAAGTTTACAGGTCTGAGAACATAGAATTGATGATTCAATTATGACTGTTGTTGAATATAATCGCATGGGTCAAAAATGGAAAATGTTGTTTATAACAAACCATTTAACTATTCAAAAGCGTAACTTTTGTCACACAACAAGATACTTCTAACAAACCTTTGGTTATCACACCAGTTTCTGAAGTTAGTCCCCAACACAATGGTGCACAAATTAATGGTCCTTTACCTTCACTTAGTGAAGTAAAATCTAAAGCCGAAAGTTGTCGCGTTATCAAATATTTTGACACTTTCTTATCGGACCTCAAAATTTTGGAACGTGAGATTGAATTTCATTCTGAAATAAAAGTTCAACATTTTCAATCGCCAATGGCGAGAACAAAGAGATATTCTTAAGAAAAGAATTTTACCCCATGTCAAAAATTTGAAAACTTGTGCACTATATTGGGAAACGGATTTTCACAAGGAACTTGGTCTCATGAAAACAGTTTTCGAGAAAACAAAAAACATCGATTTCAAATACTAAACATAAAAAGAAACTGTTGAGAAAAGATGTTGATCGACTCTTGAAAGATGTTATCTGTGCTGATATCCATAATGTTGTGTTATTACAATCTGTTGCATATGCATCTGATTATATCTCTGGCGATCTGTTGATTCGTTGAAATTGTTGAGAATCGATAATGTGCTTCAAATAGAGTCTTTAAAAGTTGAAAATGAACGATTATTAAACGAACTTTCAAATGCAAAACGCCGTCTTAATTGGTGTCAAAAAGATATTCACGATCAACAACTTGCTTTTCAAAACAAAATCGCCAAGTTGCATGCAAAAAATCTTAATCCAAAACTTGAGCAACTGGATGATCAAAGCGTGTCTTTTAAGTGTCAAATCTCAAAATATGAACATGAACTTTCAAAGTTAAAAGGAATATGGTGTCATATTTGATTTACTCAAACAGACTCGTGATGAAGCATCAAACGAACTTGATCATTATCTTGCACACACTAAAGAAGTCATGAATTTTGCTTTGGAAATCTTCGTTCTGTAAATCAAGATTTGGTGCACACTATCATTAAGTTAAGGGAAATGTTAGGAAAGTATGAACAAGTTCACCCTAGCATCATTAAGAGAATTGCACCTGTAACACTTAGCAAACGTGAACCCAGATTGCCTATTGACAAAACACAAGTTACTAATGTGCTTCCCTCTACTGAAACAGGACTAGTTGCTTCTTTTCCAAACGTCCGCACTTCACAGCCTAGGAGCAATACAAGGAAGAATAGGGAGTTGTGACCTAAGAAAAGAATAATAAGGAATGCTGAAGTAGAAGAACACCCTAGGACTTTGAATAAGACTCACGTTGGACCTACTTTAGATATTGCGTCTGACAAATGTAATGGAAAAAGTGTTGTAACGAATGCTAAACCTTTAAGTACTTTTGATATTCATCGATGCTTCTTGTGTTGATTGTCGTAAAAGTATGCTTTCTGATTGTCATGACAAATGTGTTGCTAGAGCTATCTTGTCTCGTTTAAGGAATCCTAAGAATCGGAATACCTCTAGGCCCACTAATGCTTCTAAGTCTGTGCTTGGTAGACCGCCTCTTTAGATTCTAAGAAACGCATTGATGTCCCTGTAGTTCCAGGATCACCTCCAAGGAATGTAGTACCACCTAGTGCATTCACTAAGACTAAAGCTAAGACTAGTTGGAGATGGCAGAAATGGATACATAATACACTAGGATTTAAATGGATGCCTAAAATCATTGATGTGTGTATTTCTACTATAGCTGCTGAGGAACCCTCTAACTCATCGGGTTCCACATCTACTTCTATTCCATCTGTGTCGTATGTGTAATGCAAGTGATCTGAGATCATCATTTGGATTGTTGATAGCGGATGTTCGACACATGACGAGCAACCTTAAACTGTTATCAAACTTTATTGCAAAGTTCATTGGCCTTGTCACGATTCGGGAATGATCACCTCGCAGCTATCATGGGCTACGGAGATTATATCAATGGCAATATTGAAATTAGCAGGGTTTATTATGTGGAAGGCCTCGGTCACAATCTCTTTTAAGGAAACGATCTTATGTCTGGCTCTAGCAATTCTAGTCTATACACAATCTCAATGCAAGACATGGTTGCTTCATCTCCCATCTGTCTACTCTCAAAGGCTACATCTACAAAATCTTGGCTATGGCACCGTCGTCTCTCACATCTAAACTTTCAAACCATCACCAACCTTGCTCGACACAAACTTGTTGAAGGTCTCCGAGATTCGGTATTCTAAAGATCACCTATGCTCAACTTGTGAACAAGGGAAAAGCACTCGTGCTCATTTTCCCTCAAAGGTGGAACACAGCTCTCGGCATGTGCTTCATCTTCTTCACATGGATTTGTGTGGCCCGATGCGCGTGCAAACAATTAATGGCAAACGCTACATCTTGGTAATTGTTGATGACTACTCAAGATGGACTTGGGTTTATTTTCTTGAAGTAAAGATCAAGCTCCACAGATGATCATCACCTTTCTCACGAAAATTCAAATTCAGCTCCGGAACACCGTTAAACAAATTCGAACAGACAAAGGAACTGAATTTGTGAATCAAACTCTTCGGGAATATTATGAGAAAGTGGGAATCGAGCATCAAACATCCATAGCACGTACCCGAGAACAAAACGGAGTTGTTGAAAGACGAAACCGTACGTTAGTGGAAGCCGCCAGAACGATGTTAATCAATGCTAAACTTCAGATTACTTATGGGTGGAAGCTGTCTCAACTGCATGCTACACTTCGAATCGCTCAATGATTACAAAACGCCACAACAAAACACCATTTGAGCTTATCCACAACAGAAAACCGAATCTCAAACACTTTCATGTATTTGGATCTCTTTGCTACCCATATAATGATCGTGATGACTTTGGAAAGCTCAAAGCCAAAGCTGACATTGGAGTTTTTATTGGATATTGTGATAATTCTAAAGGTTACCGGATCTGGAATCGTCGTACAAAGCAGGTTATGGAAACGATTCATGCTAATTTTGATGAGCTTACTGAAATGGCTTCGAGCATAACGACTTGGAACCCGGTCACAACCGTTTAAACTTCCCTCAAACCCCATCATCAACTGAATCAAGCCCCCAGCTTACTCGTCAACAAATGGAAAAGCTATTTGCTCCATTTGCTTAGTGATGACATTGTTGAACGTGCTCCAGGTGTATCCGATGTTTCCGCTGCTCAACCTGATACTACTCTTATACGATACACTGCTACAACAACTACTGTTGAAGAAGCACCACCGTTGACTCTACAACAACGGTTGAACAAACGCATCCAACAATGACGCTGAACCAGTTGATGATGTTCTTAATGAAGTACCCCCACCTGCAGATTTTGATCCAAATGCGTTCTTTAACCCGTTTGCTAATGAAAGCTGCACGATGTTGCGAATCATCTACAAGCCATTTGAATCCTCAAAAATCTGCATAATGTATACCAACATCAACCCTCTACACATCGTTGGACAAAAGACCATCCTCTTGAGAATATTATTGGTAACCCAAATCAACCCGGTCGTAACGAGACAACGTCTTCTCAAAGATGGTGAACATTGCATTTATGCTCTCACTGTCTGCCAATATGAGCCTAAAAACATTAAAGACGCAATGACAAAGGACAACTGGATTGAATCCATGCAGGAAGAACTCAACCAATTCAAATGTCTTGAAGTATGGGAACTGGTTGAAAGACCAACAGGGGTCTTCGTCATTGGTCTAAAATGGATTTGGAAAAACAAATTGGATGCTGAAGGAACCGTAATTAGAAACAAGTCACGTCTGGTGGCTAAGGGTTATAGACAGGAAGAGGGTATTGACTTTGAAGAATCATTTGCTCCGGTTGCTCGTCTTGAGGCTGTTTTGATTTTTCTGGCATTTGCGGCTCACATGAACATCACGGTCTTTCAGATGGATGTCAAAACTGCTTTTCTCAATGGATAACTGAAAGAAATGGTCTATGTTAGCCAGCCAGAAGGATTCGTTGATCCAGAGTTCCCTAATCATGTCTACAAACTGAAGAAAGCTCTCTACGGTCTCAAACAAGCCCCTCGGGCGTGGTACGTTAAGTTATCATCTTTCCTTATTGCCAATAATTTTACCAAAGGTTCGGTCGACCCCACACTCTTTATACAATATCACGGGGCTCACATCTTAATCGTTCAAATCTATGTGGATGACATCATTTTGGGTCAACACATTTAAAATACTCAATTGCTTTTGCAAAACTTATGACAAAACATTTTGAAATGTCAATGATGGGTGAACTCACATTCTTCCTTGGAATGCAAGTTCATCAATCACCCCGTGGTATTTTCTTGAGTCAGTCCAAATATGCCCTTGAATTGTTAAACAAATTTGGAATGCAAAACTGTGACACCTATGCCACACCAATGGCTCATACCAAGAAGCTAGACTGATTTACATGGGAAATTGGTGGACCCTACCAAATACCGTAGTATCATTGGGTCTCTCATGTATCTAACAGCTAGCACGATGATATTGTTTTTTCGTCTATCTTTGCTCCGTTATCAGGTGAGACCAATGAAACCCACCTCTTAGAGGTTAAAAGAATCCTCCGATACATCAAGGGAACCATTAATTTGGGAATCTGGTATCCGAAGGATTCTGGTTTTGAACTAATCGCTTTTTCAGACGCTGATCACGCAGGATGCTTAGATTCACGTAAAAGTACTTAAGGAGCATTACAATTTCTTGGTGATAAACTGGTGTCATGGCAATCGAAGAAGCTGGATTGTACATCGCTGTCCTCAACCGAAGCAGAATATGTAGCCATGTCGGCGTGTTGTGCTCAAGTCATTTGGATGAGAACACAACTCAAGGACTATGGTTACGTATTTGACAGAATCCCGATGTCTGCGACAATCGGAGTGCTATTGCGATCTCGTGCAATTCAGTTCAACTTTCAAAATCAAAGCACATCGATCTTCGATATCATTTCATCAAGGACCACGTGGAACAGGGTACTGTTGAATTATATTTTGTGGGTACTGAATACCAATTGGCAGATCTTCTCACCAAAGCCTTAGCTCCTGCTAGGTTTAATGAGTTGGTCCACCGGATTGGTATGCGGTGTTTGACTCAAGAGGAACTGGATGAACTCTTAAAACATTCTTAAAACCAGTCAAACACCAAAACCTCCTTTTGTAAATATTTTTCAAAAACAAAATACAAAATTATAAAATCCGATAAAACAACAAAAATATTCTTCTATCTATATTTTTTTACATTGCAAGTACAATTCTTCCGTCAACACTCAAATCCTTAAAATTCAGTATTTTTTCGATCAAGTGTTGAGGGGGAGAGAGAACATATTTTTCCAGTTTCATAAAAACCTTGTACTTGCATGTTACTTTATCCCGGTTGTTTCTTTAAATGGTGGTCACTTTTCTGGTTTACTGACACTCCTCGGACTAAAATTTATAAGACTTCATTATTTCTTAAGTCGAGGGGGAGTGTCGTCAAATTTTTTTCCAAAATATCATTCGTTTGGTAACCAAAATGGAAGTTAAAGGCATTGATTGTAAATGGTAAAGGTGGAGGGACTAAAACTGTCAAAAGCTTAAAGTTATTTTTAATAAAACTACCCACCTAACATTTACTCTTCACATTTATTATTCCACCAACCATAATCCTACGCATAAAATCAATCTTCAAATCCGGTTACTAGATCATCAATTTGTAAGTGTTCTTGTGTTCTTAACATGATTACAAACAAGGGTTTTAAATCGTTTCAAAAAAACCAACGGTTAGATTGTTAGATATGCGTGATTTTGTGTTCTACGCATAAGCGTATGAACACATAATCAATGGTGTGTGTTTGTGGTGAAAAAGATAGTGCCAAAATGTTTGTATAACATCATTGAAACTATTTTGATCATAAAAACACATCCAGATACACGAATTGATTGATATTGTGAATTAGGGTTTATGCGTGAGATTGGGTGTTTTCAAATGAGAACGTTTTTGGTCAAAAGATAGTTGATGATGTTGTTCTTATGGTGAATTGATGATATCTAGGCTTTCGAACCAACCCAGAAACACTAATTGATCTTTAATTAGAAACTAGGGTTTAAGTTCATACGCATTTGGGTATTTTTGATTCACTCAAATTCTGACGTTAAAACTTGGATAGAACTACTCATAAGGCTTCTTAGACCTCCCATAATCATTTTGGTGCAATTTCTATGGCTAGATTACTTACTCGTAAAAATTAAACCTTAGGGTTTTGGTTTACGCATAAGTGTTCTTACGCGTAACTGTTATATGTGTATTCATGATATGATCTGATGGTGAGTGAATGTAGATGTTAATGATTGTGTTATGACGAATTTATTTCAAGTCTTCCACGTTTGAAAAATTCAGAATCAAGGTTTCTAGCAAACTACGCATAAGGATCACCTTACGCGTAGAATGTTATGCGTAAGAGCAATCTTACGCGTAACTATTAAGCGTAAGGTTCTACATAAGGGACTACGCGTATCCTGTGAAGGATATGCGTAAACAGTGACCTCTACGCATAAGGTTGACTCTTACGAGTAAGCCTTACGCGTAAGGTTTATATCGCCTACGTAAGCTCTATAAGGTCCCTTTTCCAACGCGTAATATTTCTTACGCGTAAGTCAAGAACCTACGCATAAGCTTGCGTTACTGCGTATACCATTCTGTTTACGCATAAGCTTACCATTTCTACGCCTAAGCCTTGTTTAACCTTAATTATGAATTGTTACGCGTGCAAATTTGTAAATAAATAAATCATAGCATGCACGAAACCAATAATGTCTCTATAAGCTTAAATGTTTAACAAGTTGTGAATAATAAGTGAAAATATGGACTTTAAAACTTAAAGTTAATCAACTCACGAAACTTATCACGGCGTCATTGGACTATTGGACAAACAAGTGACATTGGACTCGTAACAATCATCGACATATCACATTTAATAATTTGACAATATAACCATCTGTTGACTAACATAATGTCTTTCGATATGTTGGTTCTTTTGGCTAAATATCTTCGGATCACGACATGGACACTCAAATGAATGTGGATGCACCAAATGTTCTCACCGTTGTTGATATCTTCCCTAATGGCTATCCGATGAAGATTGGAAAGAACAACCTTCGGGTTGACTTTGATACTCTCACCGCTCGAGTCTTCTTGCCGATAGCGTGGACATTCTGAAGAACCATTCTTATCGAATATGCTCACCAACTCGCCGATTCCGGAGATCTACATACAGCAATTCTAGCACACAATGAAGCGATCAAAGGGAAAAATCTGTGACTATGACTCTCAATCACAAGCAAGTCACCATCACACCAGCAGACTTGCGGGCTATTCTCCTCATTCCTGTCATTGAACCAACGAGTACAACACTACACCCTGAAGAAGTCGGATTCGCAATTCATGATCGACATCGGTTATGACGAAGCCACAGGGGTAATCAATAAGCACTCTTACGTTGATCGAAGAATATCCCTCAGCCCTGGAGAACCCTCTTCATCATCATCACAAAATCTGTTTACGGACGGGATAGTGGTTATGAGCATCCCAAGCTCATGGAACTACAGATTTTTGGGCTTTGGTCAACATGAAACATATCGAAGTTGAAGCTCTGATATGGGATGACATGATGTCTTTCCTCAAAAAGCGAGGCACCAAGATCCCATACATCGATACACAAAACTGCTGATCCAGAGAGCTCTTGGGTTAAATCCCGATATTCCTTTGAGACTCGACGACCCAAACAATCACTCCATGTTGTATGAGCCTACACTCACAGTCAGATTCAAGGAATCTACAACAAAGAAACAGGGTGCTGTGCTGCCGGATCACCTTCTCTCTGATGCAATCAAACAGGTTTACTCATACAAAAGGTATCTGGTAGCAGTTGATGAAGGTAAAGTTGGTTTTCTCGATGACAAGTCTTCTGGTACACCCTCTAGGAAAACCAGAAGAGGCAGTGCAGGAAGTGTTGCAAGCACTGAGAGTCAACGAAAGTTCCCTAAGAGGAAACCTCCACTCAAAAGGAAAGTTCCATCTAAGGAAGCTGTTCCCATTCCCATTCCCAAGTCTGAAACGCAAAGAAAACTAGTCGATGAAGACTCAGAAAACACTGATACGGATGAAGAAGTTTTCTGCTCTGAAACTCCAAACGTTGAAACTGAGAAAGTAGCAAAACCTCCAAGTCCCAAAGGTGACAAGGGAAAGACTTCGGTGCTTGAGCAAGAAGAAGAAGAAAGTTCAGATGAAGAGCAACTTGACAAAGATTACAGTAAAAAGGTGAAAAATTTGAGACTCCAACACGTTGCTGAACAATTCAAGCAGCAACAAATTTGTGGCCCTGGAGGGTCAAGTGGTGCACTAACTACACCAGCTCCTGATGCGGTTAATCAACCCGATAAGGGAACTGGTACCACCACCCACGATCCACAACAACAGCGACTGGAGGAGACCATCACCTATGATTTTGAAGAACCAGAAAAAGAAAAGTCTGAGATAGAAAAGCCTGATGAAGAGGCTGCAGCTCATGCCAAAGCAGAGGAAGAGGCCAGGATTCAGGCTGAAGAAAAGGCTAAGACTGCAAAGGATGACGAGGTTGAATATGATGACTTCCTTCTACAAAGTCCAGCACGTTCCAAATAACAAACCTCTGAACCTCCAAAGGATCCAGAGTCACCTCACGACTCCTCATCATCAGACTCGTCTTCTCACTCTTCACCTCCACCATCCAGAAGATCAACCAAATCCACATCTAAATCTGTGAAGAAACCAACAGATTCTTGGTTATCCCGGGCTAAAACAAGGATTGTTCAAGCTGTCAAGCAAGTACGGAAGAAGGATGTAACCAACAAAAAGCTGAATCAACTCGCTGACAGAATCAACTTTCTTCAAGACGGGATAAACGAGTTGTTGACAGAAAGGGAACAAATCCAACAATTTATCAAAGGAGGTTTCCAAAATGAATTGGAGAAGACGGCAAGAGAATATACTCACAAGTTTCTTCTCGACATTGTCCCCGGTGTGACTAGAGAAGTATTCTCTAGACAACTTACTCCAAACATCGTCGCATTGGTTAAACATATAATGGCCAAAGAATCTGATCTTTCCGAAACTGAGTTAATCGCTAAATTGGTGATGCAAATGTCAAAACGATCTGCAACTTTTACTTCGGATGAAGCTAAATTTTTTGAAGGTCTACTAGATTATCAACTCAGATCATCATGCAAGGAATCAACAGATCAACCTAAACGACCAAGAGATGACGATGATAAGGACAAGGATTCTGCACCTAAACGTCCAAAGAAGTCTGGTGAATCTTCCTCAATGCCACCTCCACCCCGAAGGACTTTACCACCAAGACAATCTCCTCCTCGCTCTTCTGCTGACAAACCTCAAGACTCTGAGTTACCACCCCAGACAGAGAAAACCGGTGATCACTTTGAGTACACTGGTGGTGGCAATGAGGAAGTCCCTGAGCCCCAACAACAACCCACCTCTCCAGCTTCAACAAAGAAACCATCATCCTCATCAAGGCCAAAGAAGAAGAAGAAGACACCTAAGGCTGATGTCGTCTCATGGCTCGACGAAGATGACACCGAGTTTGAATGGTTCTCCACACTTGTTGATGCCACTCCCGCTCTAACTGATGATCCATATATGGTAGAAGGTAGTACGTTGGAGCATGCTAAGTCATTGCAAGAGAAGTTTCATGTGAAGAAGATGACGAAATCAGAGTTGAGACGAATCAAGAATGAAGCCTTTTAACTACTCAAAGACAGCTCGGAAAGTGCTATTGAAGTCGAATATCACCATGAAAACATAACACGAGCCATGTCTACCAACATTTATTGGCTCAACCCTGAAGCAAACATCGACTTCACCAAAAGAGACAACCCTCCATACTACACCGACTGGTCTAGACCTCTACCAACGATTGGCCAACCAGATCAACCTAGGATTTCATTTCGCTACTTCTTCAACAAGGATTTGGAATTTCTTCTACATGGTAGCGATGCTTCAAAGAAATATGCTACATCACTTACACTTCCGTTCCCGGCAGCCATATACTCAAACTGCATAGCCATCGAAGAAAAGGCTACCCACATGTTTTCCAACAGTGTGGAACGGTATGACATTGATGCAATGTACGGGATTCACCATTGGCCAGAACGCCGACGAATCTACTACAAAAACTTCCAGGTTCGAAAGTCTCCACATGAAGTGTACAGTGATAAAGGGATCATTGCTGTTAAGCATGTCACTCTTTCGTCTAAATGGGATTACACCTTCCTCAAGTCTATCGTGGTCAAAAGACAAGACGAAAGGGACTATGAATTCTGTGAAGCGGACTTTCAGAACTTGTCTCTCAACGACATTGAAGATCTGTATCTTGCTAAAGTACAGGGAAGAATGAGACATTTCTCGACTGAAATTCAACGTGAATACATCAAGTCCTTACTCATCTTCATCAGAAGCATAGTGATCCAAGAACGTGTAGAAGATTTACAACTTGCTGTTGAATCATATCAGACCCGTGTCAACTTCACCAGACCTCAGCTAGAAATACCTGACATCAACCAGCTTTCACAATACACTCTCATCAGCAAACCATTAGGAGTAGTTTACCGCAGCGAACTACAACGCAACTGCTTGATGGCGTGTAGAGATCTTCACAAGTTTGGGGATCACACATTGAAGATGGTCAGGGATGGCTTGGCTTATAGGTTGAAGGAGATACATGAAGGAATTGGTTCTCCTAAGCGATGGAATTCTCAGGATAGACGGAATGTGAAGAGGATCATCACTCGAATTGATGAAAGGTTGTACAGAAGGGACCAGTTCAGAACACTGGAGAGCTTTGTAGGTGGTCGTCCCAGGATTACTCTCACCGGCTATCAACGCCCTGATCGCATTCCTGGAAAGATTGAAGGACTTCCTGGTACCCCTTGAACTGTTTCATTTTCATTATTAATTTAGATGTGTGATTTTATAATGACAATGGCTTGTGCACACATAACAGTGTACAACCCGATCTTGTAATGAAAGGACCCTGTGGTACGCTTCAGTGCCACAATCCTCATAAAAGGAGCGAAAGCTTCTTACTTTTGAGTAAAACCTATCAAACCTTTCAATTTTAAAAGGTTTTGCTCAAAAGAACAAGTACTTCCCCTTATGATTTTCAAAACCTCAACCGTTTATATCACTTATTGAGGGGGAGTACCAGACTTATATAATTTTGTTCACAAATTGTTCTTTGTGTAATCTTCCCACAAAACTCAAAATGGTCATATTTATTCTCAACATTTCTTCAAAAATAACATTTATATGCCATTTTTTGAGGGGGAGAAAATTATGTGATAAGAAATATGTTGTGTTTTGCTATTGAATCCTCGTGTCAAAAGACTTCAACCCATGAATTGACTGGAACTGAACAGTCATACATTGAAAAGATTTGTCTTCCAAGACTTATCCAAGTAAATTGTACCTATTCGAGAAACTCTTGATAGACATGAACTTTGACGGGTTTGACAACCTTTTGGGGTTGTCCACATCTTCAAGGTAGTTATTAGAGCTAGTTGTCACCTAAAAGCTGAAAATGTATCTCTTTAACTATGCAACGTAATCGTGTCTCGCAAGGGATTGTCTATCTTGAGTCGATCAATTCAAAAAAATGCACGCTATTTCCTCACTGTGCAGATTTCTGTCAAAACTCTTAAGCACATGTTGAGGGGGATTATTTCTGAAAATCTAAAACTCTTGAAGTGTTCGAACATGTTTTTCATTCACAAACACTTCGAGAGATTTTCATGAAAATGGTTTTATGGCAATGGAGTTATAAGGTGATTAAGGTTAGGAATAACCATCCTATGATCCGCCTAAGCCGGAGGGATCTACCCAAGGACACTACCAATAGTTAGAATTAGAAGTCCTTAGGTATGATTATAAAAAGGAGAAAATGAGAATCGGAGAAAGAAGGAGTTGAAGAATTAAAAAGAAAAGCAAAGAAAAGGGTGAAAAGAAATAGCCCTCCAGATTATTCAACTTAGGGCAGACACCGGGTTCAATTCATATGCTATTGGTTATCACTAGATGACACCGGTATTGAAGATAAAAGTCGTCATGGACCCAGTGACGCATGCACTAAACCTTCTTAGCCACTCAAGTTTCTCCCAAAAGAAGCTTGTTTCATTCTCACAGGGAACCCTACGCAAACTATCGGCTTTCTCTTAGAGATTGCTGGTATTGAAGAAGGAGACCCTCTCCGTTGTCTCCGTTCAGGAAAACCAAAACGCAATATTGAGTCTAGAGCCATGAGATTCATCAAAAGATCTCATAGGTACACTTGTCATTTCATCACTTGTTGTTCAACAATAAGAACAACAGTGGTACGTTATCGAGTCCTACACAAATCCTAGAAATCTGTCAAGAACATTTATTAGAGGTTCACAATTGTGATCCTCAGTGATTGAATGAAAACTCCTGCCAGGGTCAACATTAAACAGCCCTGACAGCAGGTCACTTCGGTAAGTCCCCGTGGATTACGCTTAGTGTGTCTCAAACGGTCTACAGTCGTGAGGTGATGCTTCGGTGTACCTCAGCGACTCATCTGAATTGTAGGTGTACTTCGGTACATCGCGTTATCTCACTTGTGGGACTCCAGTTCAGGAACGGCCTTTGTGAGAATTAGAGTTGTGTTTTCACACTATGCTATTAACACTCTCGAAGTTCAAACTTGTAAGTGCCGGAATCCGCTTATTACTAACCTTTCTTATGTTTTCTTCTTATGGAAGCTCTGGAGCGGACTGATCGTGCAGATTCTTCACATGCTCATACCAACAATATCACTAATGGAAGTTCTATCTAAAGGCAACACAAAAGTCTGAAAGATTCTTCATCAAGTCAAAGAATCTACAAAGTTAAAGACTAAGAGAACTTCATCAGCACTGTAATCCAACGTTAAAGAGCGTGTGAGCATGTTAAAGAATGACGTGGAGACACTGGGGCAATGAAGCAGACCTGATGCAGACAACAACAACATACTATCACTACCATCACAAAGAACAAAGATCAAAGAACAAAGATGACGTCAAAGCAGATTACTTCAAAAGAAACAATTTCTCTACACTGGGGAGATTGTTCGAATTAAGACACCTCTTCTCACAAGAAAGAAGAATGTCAGAAGACGTCAAAGCTACTATTACATCATCACCTACATCGTTTATCACTCTTTCATTCATCACCAACACTTAGGGGGAGATTGTTGGAATCACTCCTAAACATTAGTTCAAGTGTTAGTGATTTATATGTAATAGTTAGCTTAATATGGCTTTTATGTTAGTAATCATGCCAAGGCTTATGTAGAAAGCCCATGAGCCTTGGCCCAAGTCCAATAAGGAAAGGAAGGGACTAGGAGTGTTGCCCTATCTCCCTCTCCTATAAATACTCTTGTATAACCCTCACTTGAGGGTTGGTTGTTCAATTTCATTCTCTTTCACTTCATACGCATAACCATTCCTTATTCATACGCATAAGTGTTTGTTTGTTATTGTTCAACCGATCTAGTCTCTTCTCTATTTCTTCTATTGATGCTTGTGTTACTAATATGGGAACCTAACAAGTAGAGTCCGAAGTATTTTCAAAGAAATTTTGTTTTCATAAGATGACAAATATTTTTCAGAAGAATCATTTGAAGGAAAAATATTTGAAAGGAAACATTTGTCTTTTTGACGACAAACATTTGTTTTTAGAATCAGAGCATGAGGTTTGAAGATTTAAGATAAAGCACGGCTCTGTTCTTTCTTTAAAAAGTGGGTTACTGCCTGAAATGACAATAAACCATTGTTTCACTTTTCTCCCAAATATATATATATATATATATATATATATATATATATATATATATATATATATATATATATATATATATATTTTAACATTCGAACAACATCTAAAGTCCCGTGTCATTCTTTGAATGACAGCACAAAGACCGTAGATATTATCGAATCGAGAAAAAAATGACAAAATGACAATATTTTTTGAGATTTTTCAAGATTTTTCAAATTTTTATGGTTTTTTGAAACTTTTATATTTTTCTATTTTCTTTTTGTGGGTTTTGTAATTTTGTATTTTGCTTTTCGAATAAATATTTACAAGAGATGGATGAAGAAAGACCTTTACTCCTCGTCTTCCTCTTGAAGACGTTTGAGTGTTTCCGGTTGTAGACTCTTTAGACCAAGTCGTGGAAGGATAAACTCAAAACGTTCTCTAGGAAGAGCTTTGGTGAAGATGTCTGCTAACTGGTATTTAGTCCTCACAAAATAGAGTTCCACCACACCGTTTTCTACTTGCTCCCTGATGAAATGATGTCGAATGTCGATGTGCTTTGCTCTTGAGTGTTGAACGTTGTTGCATGAGAGAGCAATGGCACTTTTATTATCACAGTACAGAGGGATTTTGTTGAATTCAAAGCCATAGTCAGATAATTGGGATCTCATCCATAGGATTTGAGAACAACAAGATGACATGGCTATGTATTCAACCTCTGTAGAGGAAATAGAAGTACTCATTTGTTTCTTTGAAGACCAGCTCACAAGCTTATCACCTAAAAACTGAGCACCTCCAGACGTGCTTCGACGTGTATCTTGACATCCTGCATGATCGGCATCTGCATAGGCTGTTAGTGACATACCGGTGTCCTTCGGGTACCAAAGTCCCATATTGATGGTTCCTTGGAGATACCGAAAGACCCGTTTAACCGCTTCAAGTTGCTTTTTGGTAGGCTTAGCCTGATATCGAGCACACATGCAAACAACGAACAATAATGTCGGTTTCTTGGTGTGAGATACATCAGGGATCCAATCATACTACGATATTTCGTTTGGTCTACCATGATCCCTGAGTGGTCCTCATCCAGTTTAGTACGCTCTATCATGGGAGTGTCAACAAGGTCACAAGAATCAAATCCAAATTTCTTTGAAATCTCATTTGCATATTTAGATTGATTTATAAAAATGCCTCCGGGACTTTGTGAAATTTGTAATCCCAAGAAAAATGACATTTGTCCCATCATAGACATTTGAAATTTGGAACCCATTTCATTTGAAAAACGGTCACATTCATTGGGGTCAGTCGAGGCAAAAATAATATCATCAACATATATTTGAACGTGAATTAAATGTTTGCGACTTTCACGGTGAACAATGTCGGATCAACTGCTCCTTTGAATCCATGTAGATAGAAGAAACTTAGATAGCGTATCATACCATGCCCTTGGAGCTTGCTTCAAACCGTAAAGAGCCTTCTTCAAACGATAGACGTGAGTAGGATGCTCTGGATTCACAAAGCCTTCAGGTTGGATGACGTATACGACTTCTTTCAGATCTCTGTTAAGAAAAGCCGTCTTTACATCCATCTAATAGACTACCATGTTCTTACTTGCAGCATTAGCCAAGAAGATTCTGATTGCCTCGATACGAGCAACTGGAGAAAATGATTCTTCAAAGTCAATACCCTCCTCTTGACGGTATCCTTTTGCAACCAATCGAGCCTTGTTCTTTAATACATCACCATGCTCATCAAGTTTTACTTTGAAGATCCACTTTAGAGCAATGATCATAGCATAGTCAGGAGCAGGTACTAGTTCCCATACATCTAGTCGATTGATAAGGTTTTAAAATTTACCTTTTTGAGGGGTCGTTTAAGCCCTTATTTGATCACTTTTGTATCCGTTATTACTTAATATCGTTCCTTTTCACTTTTTAGGTCTCTTGAAGGCAAATTGCTGGAATGGCACTTATTTGGACGAAAAGGCGCGGATATACGAAGAAAATGGCCAAAGTCAAGAATCGAGACACTCAAGCTGCTGAAATACAAGGGGACGGCGTCACTGCTTAACTGGGACACCGTCGGAGCACTTCTGTGACGGCTCAGTAGCCAAATTGCTTATTTTCAAGTGACGGTGTCGGGCTTTAAAAGAGTAGGCCGTCGCAACTCAGACGGCCTAGATTTGATCCGACGGCGTCAGAGACTGAAGGGGACAGCGTCACAAGCATAAGGTGACGCCGTCGCAAGACTAATGTGGCCAAGACGAAACCCTAATGACGGCGACCCGACAGCGTCACAAATCATAAGGTGACGCCGTCGCGATTGTAATCTTATATATAGAATCCGAATTTTTCAGTTTTAGTGTGTAGTCTTTCGGAGTAAAAACCTAAATCGAACCAAGGCTGTCTTGTACAGTATTTTAGGGTTCCAAACCCTATCTTACCACAAGATAAGTGTTTTACTTCATTAATTCAATTATGTCTTCAATTATTTGTGTGTATGCTTGCATGTTCTCCATGTACGGCTAATTTATTTGTGTGTTTGCTTAGGGAATATGAAACTTAATTATTGAATATTGATTGGTTGTCTCTTATCTTAATTGTTAATGATCTAGTAATGCGATAGGTCATTCGTTGTGTAGTTAATGCTTGATTAATCTTTGTGAACCTTAGACTATAACAACTAGAGTAGTTGTAGGCTAAACCATCCAAAGAGTACCTTAGAGTTAGAGTTTATAATTCCTAGAGATATTGTAGACGAGGCCCTTTTGGTAGTTTCAAAGAGTTAGGGACAAACGCATACCCTACGACCTTAGACACACAACGCCATTAAGAATAAGGACGTGACAATTCAACCATCAATAGGAGATAATTAAGGAGTAATAAAACCTAAGTGAACACATCTTTAAACTATCATACGAGCACACAATAATTAGACATAGACTACATACACCTTAGATTAGATAGATTAGATAATTAGACAAGTAGAGTAATCGGTAGAAATACCAACCCCCAAATCAAAACCCCGAGATTCGTACCTTTCCATTTTCTAAAAAACATAAAAAGATAAAAAATAATCTTCCTCAACCCCAACCTTAGCGTAGTAACTTCTCACTAGCATTCCTATTCCCCTAGAGAACGATATCAATACCCGTGGCTTACCCTAATACTACACTACAATGATTAGGTTCACTGCCTAGGGTGTTATAAAACTTGCTCAAAGAAAAGGAAGTTCTTTTGACCCCGAACGACGCGTGTAGCGTTATCAAGTTTTTGGTGCCGCTGCCGGGGAATAGAATAGCTAGTTAGTAGTCCACCTCGTTTAGGTTTCTTTGCTTGATTCCTATCAAGTAAATTTTTCTCATTTTTAGCTTCCTCGTAGTCTATCCCCCTTTTTCGTGACCTTTGTTTGTAATCCTATCACTTTTCATCATGGAAGGTGATAACCAACCACCATTCATCAACCTACCACCAAATGACCCGCCAAGAGCCCGTACTCTTGGTGAATACTCGAGACCAAGCCACCTAGGCTATAGGAACACCATTGAGCTTCCCGACCAAGCCCAAACTACGCCCTGCGATCCGACACCATCCGGTTGGTGCAAAACGGATGTGCATTCCATGGACTTCGTTTCGAAGATCCAAATCAGCATCTAAGGGATTTCCTCAAAATTTTAGATTCCATTGACCTTGATGCTACTACTCGGGAGACCACGCGTCTGCGTCTCTTCCAATTCTCTCTACGGGACCAAGCTAGTAATTGGCTTGAGCGACTTCCCGCCGGCTCCATCTCAAGTTGGGATGATTTCACCTCTCGCTTCCTTGCTCAATTTTTCCCACCGGGGAGAACCACTAAGCTTACGAATGACATCTTGATGTTCCAACAACGTCAAGGTGAATCTCTCTACGAAGCATGGACTCGATTCAAGGACTTACTTCATAAAGTCCCTCATCATGGCATTTATCTTTGGCTCCAAGTCCAACTTTTCTATGATGATGTCAACTTCCCCACCAAGCGATCCATTGACCAAGCGGCTGGTGGAAAACTTAGTGATCTCATCGAGGAAGAATCGTGGGGTATAATAGAGGACCTTTCTCTCTATGACAACGAAAGTTGGAATGACCCCCGTGAGTTGCCCAAAACCGTTAAGGCAATCTCCTTGCCTCCAATTGACTCACAATCTTCCGACCGTAGGATGATCGAACTTGAAGATCAAGTTAAATTCCTAATGAGTTCCTACAAAAATCCTAAGTCTCCACATCAAGTGAATAAAATCACTCTTCCTTGTGAGTTATGTAGTGGTCCCCATGACA
>OU343217.1:207719445-207748596 GCA_910596185.1 Chrysanthemum makinoi | reverse complement strand
CTCGTGATTGCACAAGACTCCCCGAACAAGCTTTTGCGGACTACGCCTCCATGCATACCGACGGAGCGGGAGAAAAGTGGTACACTTTCAAGCCCGAACAAAACAACTTAGGAAACTCTTACAACCCCTCATGGAGAAATCACCCTAACCTTAAGTGGAACCAAAACTCAAGCACACCCCAAAGCTCATCTAGTCCACCTAATAGGTTCAATTCTCTAAACACCGGGAACCCCGCTAATCTTGAGGCAATTGCATCTAGATTCATGTCATCTCAAGAAACTCGATTGACTAAGCTTGAAGCCGATTTTAAGCGAAGACAAGGCGAGATGACAAACAAGCTTGATGCCCTCTTAAAAGCCTTTAATGAACAGGAAATTTGAGCACTCCCAAGTGATACTATAAAGAACCCAAAAGTGAATTCGATTTCGTCGACATCATATTCTTGTTCACCATGGGAGAGTGCACATCCATGCCCCTCACACCCAACGGTTCACTCGGTAAATGCTATCAACAAGGGTTCCAAGCAATCCAAAATGAGGTACCAAAGCCCTGTACCATTGGTAGAACCTACTCTTGAGAAACCCGTCAACCAAGAACCCAAGCCTAATCTAGAGGAGGATTACAAGGAACTCCATAAAGAAAAACCGGTTCTTGAAGTCTTAGCTCATGCACCTTATTATAATGCTTTAAAAGAAAAATATGAGTTAGAACTTAAACTTGGAAAACATGGGTCCGCCTTTGTGCGAAATAATCTACCTAAGAAGTTAGGCGATCCCGGGCTATTTACTCTTCCGTGTAGGCTTGGAACTTCCAAACCTCTCGATGCTCTAGCCGACTTAGGATCATGCATCAATCTTGTCCCGTTGCCCCTTCATAGAAGCCTTAACTTAGGTAAGATAGAACCAACGGAAACCATCTTAGGTTTAGCGGACGGTAGTGTTGCATATCCGGTAGGGATAATAAAAGACATGGTAGAACACGTAGGAGAGTTGACTCTTTTGGCCGACTTTCATGTGCTAGACATGAATAAGGACCCGACATGCCCATTACTAGTAGGAAGAGGATTCTTAGCTACCGCTAGTGCTATCATCGATTGTAAGATGTCCAAGATAGTGGTAGGAGAGGGGAGTGCTAGGTCAATCTACGATGTCAAAAAGCATACGTACTACAAAGAAGAGAAAATCCCACATGAGATTAGGTTGGATAGAGCGCCTTCTAGATATGGACCTTGGATAGATAAGAACCTCATAGGTCCCCAACGACCTTTCTACTTAGATGAAGCCTTTGCTAGTAAAGCAACTTTCCATGAAAAAGAAATGGCTAGGGACATGGAAGTGAACCCATTCGAGGACGCCTTAGTATTTAGGAAGATGACCGAGTTCCTAGGAAGTTTGCCCGTCAACATTGTCATGAATAGGTGGAAAATTGAGAAGCCTAAACATAAGTGGGATTGGGATAGACCGCCTAGTGATGGTAATGGAGAGTGGCACATTAGGATAACAATCTATGATCCCGATGGAGAGAAGTTTGAAAAGGCATATCGAACCGAACGTACTACTAGGAACTTAAATGATAAGTTTGATCCTTATGACATTGTTAAGGATAGGCTTACTTATATCGGTACGTAGGAGCACGACTACGAGTCTAGCTACAAGACTCATAAATAAAGAAAAGCGCTTCGTGGGAGGCAACCCATGCTTAATTGTTTGCTTGTTAGTGTCATATATCTTTTATTGATTGCTTATTCTTATGTTTAAATTTGTAAAAATGCTTTATTTTGTTTTTAACCTCGTCTTAATTGCATATAAAGGTATTTTACATAAAGGATAAGTGTAGGGAGGATTACACACGTTTTCAAAAGAAACGTAAACATGAGAATAACAATTAATTAAAAGATATATATGTGTGTTTGTTCGAGTCAAATGCTTGTATCGAGTCATAATGGATGTTTTGCAGAAATTTTTCCAGATTCTAAAGATGTAAATTTTCCGAAATTTTTCCGAAAATCGCATACCGGTTTTGTCGAGGATAACCTGACGGTGTCAGGATCGCAACTGACGGCGTCAGGAAGGAGTAGAAACAACTGATTACTTTTTCTCGTTTTCTGAGCTACTTATAATTTTTTGGAATTTTCAGTCTTAATTTTCCGAAATTATGTAACCATCCATTCCACAAGCATTATATCCTAGTTTAGTAGAGTCTTATATATATTATTACCGCCGATTTTACGCGAAGGTTTCGTTCGTTTTCTTCAAGTGTGCAGGTTTTATTTATCAAGAATAAGATACATAAGGATGGAAGGAGCTTTTCACGCATACATTCTTCTTGGAAAGGATTTAACCACTACTTCACACACGGATCCTGCCGAGCTAATCAGAGGAGTATTAGTTTCTTTCGTTTTTCATTACCTTCCATTATCATAACTTTGATACTTTCGGGGAACATTGGGGACAATGTTCGGTTTAAGTGTAGGGAGGGAAAATAAAACGGGAACTTTGAAACTATGCTTATCCTTGATTATTTGCTTTGTCTAATTGTATTTGTGTAATAAACCATGAGAAAATGTCGGTTAGGGTAATTTTGGCACCAAATTTAAAATTTTTCATGACATATAGGAGTGGGCCATTAGTCTTAACAAAAGCGTCTCACGGATAGGAAGTTGCATGACTAGCACAAAACCCTTTACCACCTAAATTCCACCCAAAATGTGAGGATCGCCCTTAGATTAGTAGGAATTAAAGCATTCATCTTTAATGCTTAGTGTGTGAACCGGTAGATATAATAGATTCTAGAACTTGTTTTGTGATGCATCCCGAGATCGCTAGTAAGACTACACTTGTGTAGTTAGGAATAACTAAATGATAAGAGGCATTAGGATAACCCTTGTTTGATACCCGTAATATAATTACTTCTTCCACATTGGTTGAGTAATTCCCCCACAACCTTTGCGTTGTACTCATTTTTAGTACACGATACCCCTAGTTAACCCCTCAGAGACTATCCTTTTCGCGGTTCTCGTGATGTTTCGGTTTTTATGGAATATCAATGAAGAGCATTGTTTACACCCCACCCCCAAATATACACCCAAATCGCCTTAGCCTACCTTGTATGCACTCACTTTTAGTGCATTATTGTTATCACCCCAAACCCTTAGTTCAATTATCTAGTTGCTTGCATGAGTTGCTAAGTCAAGTCATATCCTTTGTACACAGTTTTGGGACGACTGGGACTCATGGGAAAAGTTAAAGTTTATGAAATGACTGGAAGGGAACATAAATTCCCTTATTTGCGTAATAACGTACCCCAAGTGTTTTGATCTTTTCAATTCGGGTCAAATTATTGTTAGAGTAATAAAAACTCAAGTGTAGGGATGTGCCTATAAATCCCTATCATTTTGATGTTACCGTAGAGGATGGTAGAGTAAAAGTGTATAAAAAAATACGGGCTACCATCCTACATCTATCTTTAAATTTATGTTTGTTTGTTTCAGTTATCTAGAGTTTAGAGTGTCGAGTCTTGGCTTAGCAACGCCATTATTCGTATGCTTGTAACATAAAGATTTTTTACTTGCCACCACTAAATAGCCTATCCAACCAAACCCTTTGTTTCCCTACCGTAAGCCTAACATTACAACCCTTTAAAGACCTCTTTGATAGTCTTTCCTAGGTGCTTACGCCAAAGCGATGGAGGTTTGATCTATTCTCAAGCCTATGGTAATCTATGTACTAGGACCGGTTAATGAGTGTTTATCTTCCATTTCCAACTTGTTATATTTCATATACACCCGAGAGATGAGAGTACCCAAACACCCCATGTGAGGTGCTAGTATGCAATTTCCGTGCTTGTTATGACTTTTGCGGGGCTTATATGTGTTGTGGACTGTTTTAAACCAATACTTCATGACCCCTAATTTATAAATTAATTGGCTAAAAGCACATTTGCTTGAGGACAAGCAAATACCAAGTGTAGGGATATTTGATAAGGTTTTAAAATGTACCTTTTTGAGGGGTCGTTTAAGCCCTTATTTGATCACTTTTGTATCCGTTATTACTTAATATCGTTCCTTTTCACTTTTTAGGTCTCTTGAAGGCAAATTGCTGGAATGGCACTTATTTGGACGAAAAGGCGCGGATATACGAAGAAAATGGCCAAAGTCAAGAATCGAGACACTCAAGCTGCTGAAATACAAGGGGACGGCGTCACTGCTTAACTGCGACGCCGTCGAGCACTTTTGTGACGGCACAGTAGCCAAATTGCTTATTTTCAAGTGACGGTGTCGGGCTTTAAAAGAGTAGGCCGTCGCAACTCAGGCGGCCTAGATTTGATCCAGACGGCGTCGAGACTGAAGGGGACGGCGTCACAAGCATAAGGTGACGCCGTCGCAAGACTAACGTGGCCAAGACAAAACCCTAATGGCGGCGACCCGACGGCGTCACAAATCATAAGGTGACGCCGTCGCGATTGTAATCTTATATATAGAATCCGAATTTTTCAGTTTTAGTGTGTAGTCTTTTGGAGTAAAAACCTAAACCGAACCAAGGCTGTCTTGTACAGTATTTTAGAGTTCCAAACCCTATCTTACCACAAGATAAGTGTTTTACTTCTTTAATTCAATTATGTCTTCAATTATTTGTGTGTATGCTTGCATGTTCTCCATGTCCGGCTAATTTATTTGTGTGTTTGCTTAGGGAGTATGAAACTTATCTATTGAATATTGATTGGTTGTCTCTTATCTTAATTGTTAATGATCTAGTAATGCGATAGGTCATTCATTGTGTAGTTAATGCTTGATTAATCTTTGTGAACCTTAGACTATAACAACTAGAGTAGTTGTAGGCTAAACCATCCAAAGAGTACCTTAGAGTTAGAGTTTATAATTCCTAGATATATTGTAGATGAGACCTTTTTGGTAGTTTCAAAGAGTTAGGGACAAACGCATACCCTAGGACCTTAGACACACAACGCGATTAAGAATAAGGACGTGACAATTCAACCATCAATAGGAGATAATTAAGGAGTAATAAAACCTAAGTGAACACATCTTTAAACTATCATACGAGCACACAATAATTAGACATAGACTACACACACCTTAGATTAGATAGATTAGATAATTAGACAAGTAGAGTAATCGGTAGAAATACCAACCCCCAAATCCAAACCCCAAGATTCGTACCTTTCCATTTTCTAAAAAACATAAAAAGATAAAAAATAATCTTCCTCAACCCCAACCTTAGCGTAGTAACTTCTCACTAGCATTCCTATTCCCCTAGAGAACGATATCAATACCCGTGGCTTACCCTAATACTACACTACAACGATTAGGTTCACTGCCTAGGGTGTTATAAAACTTGCTCGAAGAAAAGGAAGTTCCTTTGACTCCGAACGACGCGTGTAGCGTTATCATCGATCAAACTCGTGAACTTCTTCTTGCATGGCATTGAACCAGCTGTCTTCATTCATAGCAATCTTAACGTCTTTTGGTTTGATCTTTGAGAGTACAGAGTTGAAGAAGCACCATAAGTCATCGGTTGGAAGTTGTCGACGAGTGGATACTGAACGAGAAAGGTTTCCAATGATGTTGTCCAATGGGTAATCATGTGTCCATTTTCTAAGGTGTTCATGTGGTTGTTGTTGAGGAACAAAAGTAGCAGAGTCGATATCTCCTGATGAAGATGGTTCTGATGATGATTAAGGAGCAAATATGTTTTCAAATGGGGTATCTTCAGGAGTAGCAAAGGGATTATCTCCATCATTTGTACCAGAAACAATTCCATGATGTACACTAGATGATTGATGATTTGTTGATGAGACAGAGTGATCAGCAGCAGGCGCTTCTTCACTTAATGACATTGAAGGGTTAACTTCATGGACGGGATAGGAGCACCTCTGTTGATGGAATTGACAGATCATTAGCACTTGACTCATAGTGTTCATCAAAAATTGGATCAAATAATTTCTTCAAATCATCTTCTGAAGGAGGTACATAAGGAGTTGCTGGTGAGGGATTAGAAACAAGAGTAGAACCGATAGGACTACATGATGAAGGTTGAAATGCGGGTCCAGAACTGGATTGTCCTGGAGCCATTTGACCGGAAAGCTCATCGAACGTGATGTGAATAGTTTCCATGATATCTCGAGTTCTTTTGTTGTAGATTCGGTAACCCTTCTTGTTTGGTGCATAACCAACCAAAACTCCAATATCTGCCTTTGCTCTTAATTTGCCTAAATCTTGACCGTCATTCGTTGGATAGCACAAAGCACCAAATACACAAAGGTAGGAGAGATCAGGTTTTCATTTATAAACAAGTTCATATGGAGTTTTTCCATGAGAGGTATGAATAAGGGAACGATTTTGGGTGTAGCAAGCAGTGGCAATGGCTTCAGCCCATAGAAACATTGGAACCTTTGAATAAATTAGCATTGTTCTAGCGGCTTCCACAAGAGTTCGATTTCGTCTTTCAACTACACTGTTCTGTTGAGGAGTTTGTGGAACACTTCTTTGATGACTGATTCCAACACTTTCATAAAACTGAATTAAGTCTTTGTTAACAAACTATGTGCCATTGTCTATTCGAACAATTCTTACAGTATTGTTGAGTTGAACTTGAAGCTGTTTGATAAGTTTGATGATGACATCTGGAGTTTCATCCTTTGTCCTCAAAAACTTTACCCAAGTAAATCGAGAGTAGTCATCAACAACGACTAGAATGTATTTCTTCCCATTTATCGTTTGCACTCTCATTGGTCCGCACAAATCCATATGAAGGGTATGAAGAACTTCCATTACTGAGTTTGTGGGTTTTGGTTTGTGGGCATATTTCGTGCTTTTTCCCAATTGGCAAGCTGAACAAAGATGATCTTTTTCATACTTTAATCTGGGTAATCCTCTTACTAAGTCCTTTCTGGAAAGATTTTTTATGGTACCAAAGTTTAAGTGATTGAGACGACGGTGCCATAGCCATGACTTAGTTTTGGAAGCCTTTGACAGCAAGCAGATGGGTGAAGATTTCATCATATCTTCGATAGAGATGGTGTATAGGTTTGAACCATGAGCTCATCTGAGAAGTTCCACACCATCAAGTTCTCTAACAAAGCAACTATGTTTTCTGAAGGCCACTTCTAAATCCGAGTCACAAAATTGTCAGACAGAAAATAGATTATGTCCAAGACCTTCAACATAATATACCCTGGAAATCACACTATCTCCAACCACGTAATCTCCATAAACCATAATAGCACCAAAATGATCGTTTCCGAATATCACAGTTCCAATGAATTTACTCACGAAGTTCATTAGCCGCGATCGGTCTCCAGTCATATGCTTGGAACAGCCTGAGTCCAAGTACCACAGAACGATTTGAACAATCTGCAGTTGAACACAGACAAGAATGGATAACTGGATAATTGGGATCCCCATGCAAGAATGGGTTCCATTTGGTTAGTAATAATGATTGGAACACCCACATCAGAAGTAGAAACAATGGACTCATCAGAAATAGATGCAGTGCTAGTGTCCGTATTTGACCTATTCAAAGTATGTTCACTTCTTAAGGGAATAGTTCTACCAGTAGGCATCTATTTTCTAGTGGGCATTGACTTAGAAAATTTAGGGCACATCTCATTAATCTTACGGCCAGTAGGTATCCTTTGATAAACTACATTACTAAATTTCCTTCCTGTGGGTTTCCACTGTTTTCTAACTTTCTTTCGCCTTTGCCTTTTACCCTTCTTAGCTTGATTTTTAACGTTAACAGTTTTAACTGGGCATTTAACAGCATTAGACAAATCATTCACACCACATTCAAGATTAGTAACAGAAACCACGCAATTATCATTACATGTTTTGCCAAAAGTAGCAGAATTCGCATTAATTACAGTACGCTTAGAGCTAACACTAGAATTAACACGATTCATTTTATTCAAATTCTCCCTAAGGTGATCTTCTACTCTCTTCCACTGAACATTCCTAGCATGCAAGGTCCTATCGTTCTTTGTGTTGCCATGAGGCTTTGACCCGCTTGCTTTGGTGTCACTTCTTACTCCTGTAGAGGGAATTGGAACATTAGTTGGTTTTGCTACTTTTTGCATTCCTGAACTAGAAGTGCAGGGATCTGAACTACTTGAAGGCACATTGAAATTCACTTTCTTAATGCTGGGCATCGAATGGTTTGTATACTTAGCACTAGGCATGGAGCAAGGCATCACAGCTTTATCTTTCGCACATAAGGATTTAGGACATGTTGCTATTAAACATTCTAACATCTCTTGAGATCGTTTGGCCTGAATGCAAGCAAACCTAATTTCACTATAAAGTGGCTTATTTATGAAGTCCTCTTCTACAATCTCACGAAGACATTCAAGACTATCCTTAAGACGAGCAAGATAATTATGAAATGCAAGTTCGTTATTCCTAAGATGAGGAAGAATATATTTAACAGTCACAGTATATTTGCAATATGAGGATGATTTTGATGCAACATTCTCATTAAAGACAAGTGGCAGTTTCCTTTTTTCCTGACTCTTCAGATTCTCAATTTCCTTTTGTAAAGACGTTATTTTTTCGTTGTTCTTGTCACGAGTGACTTTCATTGAATCATATAACTCTTTAAAGTGTTGTTTAACCTTTTCATTTTCTTCTTGAAAACTCTCATTTTCCTTTTGTAAAACATTAACCAAGTTTTGAAGATGAAAAGTCTGAGAACTCTGAGAATCTAAAGGAGGAGGCATTTGGGAGCCTGTCACATTGTTCTTTTCACCCTTTAATTGTGAAATTTGGGTTCTCAATTTTTTGATCGTGTTACAATGAGCTTGAATCTGTTCATCACGTTTGCTAATTTCAAAAACTGCATCAAATTCAGGAGCATCCAAGGATGTCTTGATATTTGAGGTTTTAACATTTTCTTTTAGATGTTGGTATTTTAATTACAAAGCAAGATGCTCAACTTCTAATTTAGAAAACTGTTTTACCAGGTTATCATGATCATCCTGTTCAACTTTATCATGCAGTTTAGAGTTAGTTTTTTCAAGCTTAATGACACGATCATGGGAGACTTTCAGAGCAACAGATATTTCATGAAATTAAGAAGCATTAATGGAACAATTCGTAGCAGTGTAAAACACATCTTGAGTAATACATTCAGAAATAAGATTCTCATTCAAGGTATGCAAGTTCTTCCTCTCAATCTCATTATATTTTAATTCTCGCTCATAGTCACTAACCTCAACTATCATTGCATCAAATTCCTTTTCCATTTCTTTAATATCTGAATCCATCCCCTTTTTAAGACTCTCAAATTGACCTTTTAATTATTTAAAGAAAGGCATGACCTCAGTTAAATAGCATTCTTTAGTTTGCTCAAAACCCCTTTCCCCTTCAGTTATCCTAGTGGGTGTGATCCTCTTCTTACAAGTTTTCTCAAAATCAACGAATAATTGAAAAATTACATATTAACTGATTAAGGTCTTGCTCTTAGTGGGAATTGATCTAGGAACTAAATGCATTGGGGTATTGGGGGGATAAACAGTGGCAAGAAGCATTCTCCTCCATGGGGGATTCTTTTCAACAAACTCATCAGCTTTTTTCATGTCCATATCCTTTTTCCAAAACACTTGTTCAGGGGTCAGCTGTGTTTGAGGTCTAAACTTGTTAAATGCAATCCAGTTATCCTTAGCATAGTTGGGTGTTTTATAGCTGATTTTCTTTTCTATGCATAAAGGGCTCTTAAGCTTTTCATCCAATTTCTTTCTAGTTACTTCTTCTAACTGTTTATCTTCCTCGATATTCTCAGCGCAACTAGGTTTCTGTCTAGGCTTAAGGATTTCATTGCCATCATAGATTACCTTCTGTGCTTTTCTAGCTTTCAGACACGCCTTAGGGTTTGGTTCATCAACTAGCACAACACTATGTTTGTCACTTAGAACTCTATGCTTAGTGATCATGTGAGCAGTCTGAATGGTGTTTCCTTGTACGTAAAATTTGTTTTCAAGTTTGTTTTCAAATTTTTAGGTTGGAAAATTCATTTAAGAGTTTTGATTCCTTGGCATTAAATTCTTGTTTAAGCACTTTCACATTTTCTTGAAGTTCTTGTTTTTGCTTAGCCGTTTTGTTAAGCTTTTCTTTTAAGGAATCTAACTCTTGTTTAAGTATTTCTTCCTTAAAATTACTTTTTCTAATAATTGTATGCGTATTTGGTCATCCATCTCCTGCTCACGGGTAGTTAACTCAAACTTAGCACGTTGTTCATAAATGGCAACTTGTTCTTTATAGGCATTAAGTTCAGAGATGGCGGAATCATTAGGAACACTAGCATTATAATCATCAAAATATAGTCATCATTGACAGCATTAGATACATCACTTGGTTCAATCGCACTCTCACATTGGGTCACATATTGATCATATGGGACAATATTATCATTGCCCATATTAGCAATATCTGAGTCACTGGTTTCTTGCGATTGAACTTTATCATGTATCTTTTGCTGATCAACAGTATCATATAGTTTTAGTACCTCTGAGATGATTGTTTCTTTGGATGGACCAGCTTGCTGTGGTGAGGGGACCTTTGGAGAGACCATTGGAGAAATGCTAGCCATGAAAATTGTCTGCAGTAGGTTCATCATCGACGTCAGAGTCATATGCATCACAGTCGGCAACTTGAAAGGCATTCTGATGATTATGACCTATCTCCTGAATTGGTTGCTCATCCACATCTGCATCATATGTCTTGGCCTTGCCCTCAGCAAGAAACAACAACTCCTCTTCATCCAACACAGCTCCATTATCCTGAGCTTGCACAAGTAACATCTTATCTATGAAGTACTCTGCATTTTGTGGGCATTTTGGGGATGTGCAGTTTCTAGCTATATGTCCATCACCACCACAGTTGTAGCACTTGATCGGCTTTGTTTGTCCTTGATTTCCATTCCATCCCCTATTCTGATTTGCCACATATCCTCTACCAACTCCTCATCTTCCCTGTTCATACTGCCTTTCTTGAACTGGTTGCACCATAACCTTCCCATCTCTGACAGTTGCTTGATTGTGTGGATTGGATGCTGTTCTGAGGTTATTGTTGGTGTGTGGAAGAGAGTTCATGTTTTGGTCTGAGATACAGTTGATTGATGAAGTTTTCCATGAATGTGTTTTGTTCTGGAGGCTTATATGTTGGATCAGGGATGAGTTTGTAATTACCATTACCCATGGGTATGACTTGAGAAGCTTTGGTGGTAATTCCAACATTTGTGTAAAAGGCTGTTGAGTCATTTGAGGAACTTGTTTCTCCCTGGTTGGTTTTGAACTGTTCAAGAATCCTTTTCTCAAACATAGCATGTCTCTCATTCTGAAGAAGGAAGGCATATAGTTGCTCATAATTTGTGTTCTTCAATCCTTTGGTTAGCTTCATAGAGGTGACAAACTTGTTCCATTCGGGATTCATGTTGTTCACAAACTTTGAATTCAGCTGAATGTTTGGCATGGTCATTTTGATATTCCTCATATCATTTACAAGCTTGTGGAATCTCACGTAATATTCATAGATACTCTCTCGGTTTCATCTTAAAGTGCTCAAATTCATCATACGGTGTGATTCTCTGTCTTCCTTAGTTAATTGAACTGAGAGAAGCATCTTGACATTATCCCAAACTGCCTTGGCTTCAGTGTTGTGATTGATTAGCTTGTAGATGTCTTTTGGAAGACCCGAAGTATGATGTTTGAAGCCCTGATATCAGCATCGAATCTCTTTTTCTCCTTATCACGGAGCTCATCATACGTCTTTGGTCTGTCCAATCCAAAGATCATGGTTCCATCTGCGGCAGTATCAATTATGTCTCTTGTAGTCTCAATCTGATAAGGTCCTTCATCAATTGATTTGAGAATGTTGACCCCATTTTCCTTTCCAAGGCAGTACAATCGATTCGTTGAGCCCAAGAGTCGTAGTCGGTTCTGTCAAGCATGGGTGGACGAGTATCGAACTAATGCTTGAACATCCTCAGCAACAGTGGAGATGATTGTAGGTACGTTGGTAGACATGTTTACAGATAACACGGGATTTTATAACTCTATGATTAAACCGGGAAATAAATTCTTTCACGGGATTTTACTAAATCAAGAAAAAACCGTATTTAGAAACAAAAGTTCAACCAAGTCGCTAAGAAACCTTTAACCAAGTAAGCTAGTAGCAACTCGCTAGACTTCAAGTTGCTATGAATCAAGTCGCTAAGCCCAGGTCGCTAAGAACCAAGTCATTTGGACACAAGTCGCTATAATACCAAATCTCTAAACAGTCAAGTTGCTAAAGAACAACTCGCTAAGATCCAAGTCTCTAATATCAAGTCGCTGAGAACAATAAGTACAAGTCGCTAACAATAATGAAAGCAAGTCGCTAATCTCACCAAGTCAAGCTAGCGTAGTGGAGAATCCACTAACTCTTGTTTATCGGCTTGTCTCAATAGACAAGTCGCTAACAACTAACACTACAACTCGCTAACAATTCTTTGAAGCAAGTCGCTACGAAGAATTTAACACCGAGACTCAAGTCGCTAACTTGAAAAACTTCAAAACACACTTTTCAATCCAAAACAAGCCCAACCACAGTGATTCAAGCTTTCCAAATCAAAACCCAAGCACTTACAATGATTCTAAACACAAAAGTACACCCAAAATTCAAACTTTAACACAAGAAATGATCCAAATGATGCAAAACCACTAAACTTTCTCAAACTCAAAACCATCTAAAACCACTAGAAATCCAAGGATATGTAAGAGAGATGATCAAACCATGGCTCTTGATACCATTTGTAACATATTGGATTTCACAAACACATCATACCATAATCAAAAGAGGCGTACAAGATGAGGTTTTAGAGAGAGAAAGAGTTAGAGGTTTGGGAACTTAGTGAGAGAAAGTGAAAATCTTATTATGAGCTCCAACTCTCTACCTTGGGAGGTAGAGAGTATTTATAGTCTTACACAAATTGCCACCTACGGGCTATGGATCAGGCATACAGTGGGTAAAGACCCGTCCGTCCTCCACGGTGTTACTAAACTAAATACTACTTAACATTAAATAACTACGACTACGAGCTTTCTAACGAATACATATACTTGAGGTGACCGACACTTTAATACTTGGATTTACTAAATCCTAACAATATATTACATTAACACTTTCTTTATCTCAATTTTTTGCGTGTAAGATATTTGTTGTAATTCATTATTTATGTACGACCGGTTAGAATTCGTCAAATATTATTATGAAACTAGCCCGCCCATTCGGGCGGGCTATGAAGCTAGTACAAGATAAAAGAGTACCGGTTATGGAAAACGTAGAGGGGGCGGATACGTTCCAGTTTGAAAACTTAAATCTTTTGTATCAAATAACCGATCAAGTGTGACACAATATGAAAAGTCTCAATAATTGGTTCTATAACAACTAGAGATGATATAAAGTAAATCATAACACAAATGCTATATAATCATCCAGCCATGACACAAACATAATCAACACAATATAAGCAACAAACTGCACAAACATAAATGCAATGCAAATATAAATGTCAAGTGATAAATGCAAAAATAAAATTAAATGGATAAGTAAAAAAAAGTGTAAACCAGACACCTGATTTATAGTGGTTCGGTCACGAAGCTTCTCTTCACCCTATTCCACTCTCCGAGATAGTTTTGAAAGGCTCAAGGCGCACTAAGGCGCAAAGAGCCTCGAGGCGAGGCGCATTCCAAGGCGCGAGATTCATGAATACAAGGCGCACTAAATACATTAATTTTTTTATAACACATGTGACCATTTATGTAGCTTAAATAACACAAAATAACATTAAAATACTTAATACATAACATATTTACCGTTATAAAAATTAAAATGGATCAGTTGTTACTTCTCAAACGGATAAACTCTTTGGCACAATGACCTATATAGAGATTAAAATTCATATCAGACTAAATATGCTTGTGTCCTACACTTGCAGACTTACATATGACAAAGCTATGAATTTAACCCAAAATATTAAGCAAGAAACATATTAATATTCAAGACATGATGCCACATTTTCACGATAATATGTCATAAAAAAATACTTATTAAAACAAAGTAACTTCTTAAAGAAAATTTCAATGAGTTAAATAAACATAAAATCAGTTTAAATTTACAGATCATACAAATACTCAAGCTATGACTTAAAGGCCCATGTATATAACTTACAAGGCCTATGTATCTTATCTTAATATTTAGAAAAAAAGCCCAAAAACCCGTTACATCTCCGAGGCAAAAAGCCACAAGGCACAAAGGCGCAAAAAGCCATAAGGCGCTGCGCTTTTTGTGGGCTTCATGCATGTCGTGAGCCTCGATCTAAAATGTAACATATTGGATTTCACAAACACACAAATAATCACATATAGGGTTGAATTCAATAAGAGTTTAGAGAGAGAAAGTAGAGGGATGGGAGGCTTTCTAGAGAGAGAAAGTGAAAGAAAACATATAAGGTTAGATTAGAATGAGAAAAGCTCCAACCCTCTACCTTGGGAGGTAGAGGGTATTTATAGTTTTACATAATCGCCTCTAACTTGGGCATGGATCAGGCATACAGTGGGTAAAGACACGTCCGTCCTCCACGGTGTTGCACTAAGCTAAACTAATAACTAAGTAACTAACTAATAATAATTAAATAACGATATGTCTACGAGCTAACATATGCTAGATTATATTTGGGGTGACCGACACTTCACTATGGAATTTCTAATTCCTAAAAATCTCCCCCTAAGGGAGGTCACCCCATGTTTTACATTTCGAATCCTAGCATTCTATTTTATCTTCAGTCTTTTGCTCGTAGACTTTAATTCTTCACTTCCGCAATCTTTGTGCTTAAGCAGTGACTCTTCATAGTCCGATTATTTTGTACTTTCAGTGGAGGCCTTTGACTGATCCACATCTTTTATGATCTTCGAGCTTTCATTGAGATCATCAGCCACAGTAAATCTCTGGATCACCCTTTATTGTGTTGCCATCATGTGATGTTGTGACTTTCAGACCGACATGCTCACACTTTCTAGATCATGATATCTTTTCATCAGAGTAGCGGAAGCTTTACTGGCTCATGATATTTGCAGCAGCGTAGCGGAAACATAGTATAAAAATATCAGAGCCAGGTTCTGTAGATATGCACAAGTCATGATTTCTTCAATTAAGTATGGATGCTGTGAGCATGCGGCTTTGATATGAATTCTCAATTCTGATCAGCTGCAACCGTCCAAATGTACCTGCAAACAACAGTTAGCAATAAAACACACGAAAGTGTCTTTGATCACTTTCGTTGAATTGAGGTACACGGCCCACGGTTCCCCGTTGATCAATACAAGTACTGCCTGTGATCAGGTATAATTCCGAAGAATCTCCTTAACAGGATTTCGCAGCTGCTCTAGCTGTTCTCAAACCGGAACGTCTCAAAGAAGACAACACGGAGTAAGTGAACCAACGAATTAAGATTCACTGATTGATGAGAAATTGATTTGAAAACAATCGGGTATTGCTTGAAGAAAGAGTTTTGCAATACGACGAAGGTTTTATGAGAAAGATCAATTTTCAATCAAAAAAATACCTTTTGAATTTGAAAATGAATACACATTCGATGTACTAGAGAAAAGAAGATTTGCACATCGATCGGTTTTTTTCCAAAAGTATTTTTTCAATCAGAGATACTTTTTGTGTTTGAAAACATGAATACACATTCGATGTGCTAGAGAAAAGAAGATTTGCACATCGAACGGTTTTTCCAAAAGTATTCGTCAATTTATTTCCTGGACCAAGGTTGATTCACGAGTGAATCGCCCCATCGTTTCTATCGAGTTGTCACAAACTTGATCTTTTGAAACGATCTCACATGTCACCCACCAAGAGCTTGTTTGATGTTGGCTCTAGAAGGATTTCCATCTTCATCATGAGTATTTTACATATCACTTGGATGTTCTGGCAATACTACAAGGATAATGCGTAGGACTCTTAATATATACTTACTTTCCACATTGTGTGAAACAACAAGTCTTCATTAACATAAAACATAAAACAATTCCAAAAGGTATCATCCCACACATAAAACAATCTTCTCATATTTCTTTTCTACTGAAGTCTGAAGCGATCCATTCCAAAAGGTGTCAAGAGAACAATTCCCCCAAGTAGTTGAATTGATGCAGTCAGTCTCTTAGACTAGAGGTCACGAACCCGAATACACATATACCAGAAGACGAGAAACTTATACCATCGAAGTAGCGATTAAGTTCGATAGCCAAAGAATAACCTCGATGTATACTTTTCTCTCCCCCGATGATAGTGTATGAAGCTCAAGAACCCGAAGTACCCGAATGCCCAAAGAGAGAATAACCGATAACATTGAAGAAGCAGGCCGAATCACTGATTATCTCTGCGGATGACAATCTCTGCGGATGTCAACTCCGGAATAAGTGATTATATCTCTGAATCGCTGATTAAGCACTCAAGTGAAACATCTGAGCGCCCCCAATGTAAACAATTCTATCTCCCCTGATGATTGCGATAACATCGAAATCATCACACACTTGTGTACCTCTTTTATTTTCAGAAACTTTCTCTTACATCACTTCCCCCACGTAGTTGGAATAATAACACTAAAAGCCTTGAAGAGTAAAACCTTGAGTTTCTCTGCGGTCATGACATTTGTCTTCCAGGGATATCTTCAATCACTTAGAAGAATTAAGTTCGTCAAGTTTACTCGCTTTGTGTTTTTAGATGTGTGTCTCCTTCCCCCTTGCTGGTTTTGATACTTCAGAATCAGCAACACATTGTAAGCCCAAATACTTGAAATCTTTTTGAGAAGACCACATTTAATCTTTATGAGAATCAACTTGCTGAAGAATGTGAGCAAGTCTAATTGGGGATTAAATCTGAATTTTCACTCTCCCCCAATTAGTGCTCTCCCCTAAACTGACAATATTTTAGATAAATGCCTTGAACAAGAAGAAGTCTTTGGATAATCAAATGCAATTCGTCTTTTAGTCTTCTAACATGTAGCAGAAAATGTAGAACAGACTGTAGACTTGACCTTCTTCAAGATTGTCCAGTTGGGGAATAGAGAGTCAACATCTTCTTCTCACCAAATGCATTCCCGTTAACTTATATATAGCAAATCCCTTTAACTCAAATCCCTCCTAATCAAACAAGAACAGAAAGATGTTCATCAAGAAAATTTGCCTCGCAACTGGAAGCACTTTTTCATTAATCATATCAGCCCGTGAGAAGATGTCAACCAGCGGCTCATAGAAGAAACACCATGTAAAGATGACCCGATAAGAAGAAGCTTGGTTCTTACATGAGTTCGGAGCTGTTTGACCATATGTTCTCAGATAAAACTCAACATGCAGCAGTTTTACACTTCTTCTCCCCTTCAAGAATTGCATACGGAGTTGCCATTCTTGATTAAATTAAATAAGTGAAAATCATCCAAATGTATTCTATTCACACTTCTCCCCCTCAAAGGTAGCATATGATGTCGCCATCGTCATTGTAATTGAGCAAGTGGAATAAGAAAACAATCAACGGTAGTTCGGTTCACTTGATGACTGAAGCGCTTGGAAAAAGCATGAAGCATGTTGATGAGAATGGTCATGATAAGAAGATTTCTCTTCTTCCGAAGATAATGCGCACTGAAGTGTACACATTTCTTTTCTTTAGGAACGAGGCTTGAACTGTTGTGTTCAAACGTCATAATGATGAAGTACGAGGCCTGAACTGATTTGAACAGACGTTATTGCAGATTGAGTATCAAGGTTGAGTTACTTGAACCAGTGAGTTATGAGATATCAATCCATTTGTTATCCATACTTTAAGCCAGTCCATGTAGTGAAGGATCGAAGTATCTGCAACTGAGTAAGGATTACCTGCACTAACATTACAAGCTTGATTGCATATATATTGGTTAGTGACATTAGTATCCAAACCCTTTGGGGTTTCACAGTCAACCTTGATTTTGCCATCGGTAAACAGCTTTCCGGTAGGTATCCACTTAAGTACAGCATTCTTAATAATTCTACCAGATGGTATCCACTTATGGCAAGGTCTAGGATTGTTGATATTCTTATGCATAGTGGAAGACTTATCTTTTTTCCTAGTTTCCAAAGATTTTGTAGTTGATATCCATCTAGGCAAAGTTTTCGGTTTGTTTTGCTTCATATGCACAGTAGATGACTTAGTGAAAATCCTAGACTTAACAGGTTGAACCTTTGCATGAGCATTTACTTTCTTTAGGAATTTTGTGAAACAATTATCATGATTTGCCTTAAAGATGCATTTCAGACAATTCGAGCAAACAGCTTGTTTGGATTCAGAAGATGATCTAGAGTTCTTAGAGTGATCTACTATGGGAATAGATTTATTCGAAACTCAACTACTCTTAGATCCAAGCCAATCCCTAGTCTTGATTTGAGTGTTCCTAGGTAATGGTTTAAAACTACTAGCAGTGCCTTGAAATCTCGTAGAATTCATCACCCTAGGTCTAGCACCTAAAATTCCATCTTTTCGAATCTGTGCCTTTTTCCTAGCTTTTTCTAGATCATAGTTCTTAAACAAGTCATTCATATCATGTGAATTGTTAGGCAAATAAGGTGAAGTGACTGGTTTTAACAAAATTTGTTTAGCATTAACTTGGGATGCAAACCGGGTTTTCGAAAATTTTGTTCTTTCAGACATAAATGCAGTAGGCTACCTAACAACAGACCGGTCTTTAGTGGAAGGAGAAACTGGCTTTCCCAAGATTGATGGTTTTGTAAACTTAGTGTCCACACTTTTCCCTACAGTTTTTCTAAGCTCATTCTTTAAGGCAACTATCGCAAAACTTTTATCCTGAAGTTGAGCTTTGAGTTCATCAATTTTTGCTATCAAAGAGTTTTGTTTGTTCTATTGACTTAGTTCTAGCTTCTTTGACAGAGTAACTTAGTTCTATGTGATGCTTTCTCAAAGACTCATTTTCCTTTAGTAATTTGGCCACACAAACCGCTAATTCATCATTTCTTATTTGAATATCAACAATAGCATTAACATCAGAATTACTTGTAACCAAATTACTTTTCACATGCATATCAGAAATATGTTTCTTCAAATTGTTGATAGTCGAGTTTTTGGCTTGAAACTGAGCTTTCAAAGTGCTAATTTCAAAAATTTCACGGAATTCAGGAAGTTCCGGATTTTTACATGGTTTGTTAAGTTGAAAAGTTTCTTCTTTACTTTGTATCGCAATTTCAAGTGAAATGCAATATTTTTCAAGATTTGAGAATTTGTTTGAAATTTCATCAAAAGCCTTTTTATCAACCATATCTTTTGTTTTGAAACACTTAATCTCTGACTCAGCCTCAGTTACAGAACATTTATCAAAGTCATGTTCAGCATAATGATCATTTTGTTTAAGTACTTTAGCAGATGCACTATGTTGAACAGTAAAGGGTACCTCATTACATGACACCTGTTCATTTATCGGTCGATATGCATCCACATCATGTGTAACAAGAGTCACTGAACTACTTGTTGTTTCAAGCGTATCTATCTCTGAGCCTCTATATTCAGTGTCAACTGATCCATCATCTGGTGCTTTACCCGACTCAACACAAAAATCTTTTGATTTTGCCCGACATTCATTCCCTTTTCTGATTTCTGCATCAACTTCTTGTGTGTTAGGAGTAACTGAACAGCTGGTTTCATCATTATTTGTTGTCTCTGACATTCTGCATTCAGCAACACCCGATTCTTCAACTGATACATTACCCAACTTATCACAACTATCTCTCAACTGCACCATACACTTATCCACTTTTTCATCTTTCTGAGTAACTTCCTCAATGCACTTATCCACATTATCCATGAGATGGATAAGTGTCTCTATGAACACGCTAATTTCCATTCCAGTGTGTCTCTTGAAAGACATTTCATTCATGTCTTGATCATAGTCTGATGTGAATTCCCCACAAATGAATGACTGAAATTGTTTGTGGATCACTTGAAGTGCAGCAATGGAACTATCCTTTTGAACCTTCTCTTTGTCAAGTTGTAGCTCCAATTGTTCTAAATTTAACAGCAAAGTTCCTGTTAATGTCGATACGTCCTGACGGAAAAGGGCATTACATGTTCGTTCCATTGTTATGGAAAGAAGTAACATGAGGTGAGAGTAAAGTTGCTGAAAGGGCACAATGCAGCATTCTTTTTGCATGGCATTCTGTAGCATGAGCAGGTGCAAATCAATCTCATTGGACTCAGAGCATGAAGAACTCAAATCATCATTGATTGATTCCATCATCAGTAACTGTTGAGTATAGCTAATATTCTCATGGTTGTCTACAGCATCATACAGTTTGAGTACTTCTGAAATCATTGAATCAGGAGTGTAAGACATGATGTTGATGTATACACGGGATTTTACAAGTCTGTGATTTAAACCAAAAAATAGAATCTTTCGCGGGATTTTACTAAAATCAAGACCAAACCGTTAAGCAATGACCAATGGAATGTGTTAAGATGACTGATGGATCGACACAACGATAGAAAATTGTGTGTTAGGGAATATGATTGTTTGTAGGATTAGCAGAGATGTTGTTTGGTTGAGATTTAATTAGTTAATCCCCGTTTTTACGGAGAAATTTAGGTCAACAAACATAAAAACCTCAATAACTTCTGTTCGGAGTGGATTTAGGCCTCGAAGGTTAGTTAATTCGGCGTGCCATTCTACTCGTTCTCACGGTCGTTTTGATGGGTAGAACGCTGAAAACGGAGTTACGGTTCAAAAGTTATGGCCGTTTGAAGTTTTGTCGGGAATAAGTCAACTTTTGGTCAAACCGCTTCAATCAACTCGCGTCCAGGACAACTCGCTTCCAAGACAACTCGTTTAAACGACAACTCGCTTAAGGCACAACTCGCATAAGATGACAACTCGCTTCCAAAGCAACTCGCTTAAACGACAACTCGCTTAAGTTACAACTCGCATAAGCTGACAACTCGCTTATAAGGTAACTCGCTTAAACGACAACTCGCTTAAGATACAACTCGCTTAAAAGTCAACTCGCATAAGCTGATAACTCGCTTCCAAAGTAACTCGCTTCTGGTACGTCGAATCTGGACAAGTCGCAGTCAAAAGCGACAACTTCGCGCATAAAGAAAAGCAATCCGAGACTCAACTCGCTTCCAAGAAATATTCAAAAAACACCACTTTTCAATCCAAAAACAACCCAACCACGATGATTCAAGCCTTCCAAATCAAAACCTAAACACTTATAATGATTCTAAACACAAAAGTACTATCAAAATGCAAACTTTAACACAAGAAATGATCCAAATGATCCTAACTACTCTAAACTCATTAAAACCCAAAAACCTTATGAAAACCACTAGAAATCCAAGAACATGAAAGATGAGTGATCAAACCATGGCTCTTGATACCAATTTTAACATATTGGATTTCACAAACACACAAATAATCACATATAGGGTTGAATTCAATAAGAGTTTAGAGAGAGAAAGTAGAGGGATGGGAGGCTTTCTAGAGAGAGAAAGTGAAAGAAAACATAGAAGGTTAGATTAGAATGAGAAAAGCTCCAACCCTCTACCTTGGGAGGTAGAGGGTATTTATAGTTTTACATAATATGCCCTCTGACGGGCTGTGGATCAGGCATTCAGTAGGTAAAGACCCGTCCGTCCTCCACGGTGTTGCACTAAGATACACTAATAACTAAATAACTAACTAATAATAAGTAAATAACGATATGTCTACGAGCTAACATATGCTAGATTATATTTGGGGTGACCGACACTTCACTATGGAATTTCTAATTTCTAACATAAAAAAAGCCCAAAGGCTAGAGCCTCGTGCGCCTTAGGCGCGATTTTGACAAACACAAGAGTTACTTCACTAATCAACAAGCTTCTTTCTCGGCGGAGAAAACTATACAACATCGCTTACAATATTTTTCAACACTAAGCTAGATGTCGAGTCTTTCTTCGGGTACAACCAAACCCGTTATGTTTTGTGGCCCCAACATAACAAACCTTATATTTTGAGGCCTAAACACATAAACCGCGTCGCTTACATTATTTTTCGACACTAAGCTAAATATCGAGTTCTAATCTAGCTAGAACCAATCTCAAAATCACCTGTATTTTCAGAACTAAGATACTAACCCGGTCTACCCGATCCAATCTAAACGATCTACACGATCTATCCAATATACACGATATACTCAAAGAAGCAAGTATGGTGGTTGTACAAAGTGAGATCCAAGACATGGTAGTTAAATGGATCAAAGTATCTAATCTACACATCAAGAATTCTAAGCTTGATACGAATGAACTTCTATTGATAAGAAGCCTTCAAAGGGATGAAGATCATAAGTGCTCTAATCTTGTTGTGATAGATCTTCATATGTGTGTGGATAAGAAGATTTCTAAGCTTGCTAGGATGGATAATAAAAGTATGTTTGCGACAAAGGAGATTTAAAAAGCATTATGATTAAAGGCTTATAGTGGATTTAAGATTATGAAAAGTGTCCTAAACATGAGAGAAAATTTGGTTTAAATGTATGAAAATAGTTAGCAATAATGTGTGAAATGAGCCACTATTTATAGGCTGTTGAAATCTGCTGAACGCGACCGACTGTACCACGGTACCCTTAATTAATTAAGGGTGTTGTCTGATAATAAAGGGCAACGTCCCTGTGTCAGACGCTCCTTTTTATCCTTTTGAAGGTTGTTTGTTTATCTAGTGAAGGTGGTGGTGGGGGGGATTCAAAATTTTATTTTTATTTTTATTAAAATATTTTTTATATAATCAAAAATAATTTGTATAACTATTTTTGTAAAAATGTTTTGTACACATTTAAATGTAATGTGTAAAAGTGTTAAGTGTATGACAAAAAATATTTTTTTGATCATAAATCAAATTGAAACTTATGTCTAAATAAAAATGTTTACGTCAAACTTTTATGTAGTGACACCAAAATATCATTTAGACGTTCTCTATGGTTTGTTAAATGGTTTGATCATAATGCAACATAACAAACATATTCGAACCTGTGTTGAAGCATACCTAAGATGATGAGAGATGTTGATGTAAGTATGCTTTAATGATTTATGGTTACGGGTAACTTTTACAGTGTACGTTATGTAGTACAAGTTACATGTTTGTCATTATTAAAATCGAAGAGACCGTTTAGTTTAAATATCATAATATTTGCACTAACACCAGTGTAAAATGGAAAGAAGAGAAACATAGGATAAAAAAGAGAAAAAAGAAGAGGAGATTAAAAAAATGATTTTTAGATTTGTATTCCCAAGTCAGAAAAAAAATGATGGAACCAAATTAAGGCTAAAATTATACTTCTCTCTAAAGCATCCCAATTTGGGAAGAAAATTAGAAAAGGGAATTTGGCATAATTTCCTTTCCTCTTCTTTTCTCTTCTCTCCAAAAAAATCTCGAAAACACAATTATTTTTCAATTTCCTCTTTACTTCTCTTCTTTTCTTTCTTAAATTAAAACTCAGGATTAGAGTGTAAAAAAACGAGCTTCTATATTAGAGTCGAGAAGAGCTAAATACGAGTTTTTGTGAATATTATTAATTGAAAGAAGCAACAAAAAACATAGCCTTAAGAGGGTCGGGTATGTTAACGCACAACCCACACCAATCCAACGTGTCACGGCGCTGAGGTGGCCTTACCATACAGAGGTATGCTTGCATTAAAGTCGACGTTAGTATTGTGGCTTGCGTTGGATTTGCTTTTGTTTCAAAAAATAGCCGTTAGCTATTCAGTTTTTTTTTTTTTTTTTTAATCCCACCTTATATATCATACCCTCATTTAACCATTTTTTATACAAATTTCTTAAGTCCTCTATCAAAAAACACATGCTTGTAAACTATGAATCCGAATAATGTTGGTTACGACTCCAATAAAAATGACAATTAAACTTTTGATGCAAGCTAATTAATATCACCAAACGAACAACAATAAGCTCAAATATCTTGTACGCGTAATCCGATATACCGTGAATGTAAGGCTGCTGAAGCACGTTTGTTGGCCGATTATAGCATCAAATGTATATTATATATATATATCTATCATTTATCCCACGATTATTGCTCATTTATTATATGTTTATATCTGAATTGATGCTTAATTCATTACTTTTTTAAATTTTAGTATTTATAGAGAAATTTAGAAAAAGAAACGTAAAACAACAGGATTTGGAGCATTCATGAACAATCTATATGTTAATACAAATATCGTCATTAAATGTTATTTATATTTTATGATCTTTACCTAAGTTTTGTTAACGACAAAAGTAAATTTAATTTTTATAAAGCTTAAAGCTTGTGAAGTTTAATAGATATTAAAACAAGCTTTTCAAATAATATTTTCATCGCTCAAGCATTTACATTTTAATTAATCATATTTTGATATGACTCTAAACCATAATGAATGTTAGTATTTTTAGTTCAAGAATGTTTTGGTTTCTTAAAACAAAACATTGCATATGTATTTTAACATATTTCTAAAAATAGAAAAACAAACACATGACATCATGTAGTGCATCATTGAAATCCTTAGAAGATTTCACTAGATACTTTGTGTAGATTTAGTCTCTACATATCTTACACAATCTTGGATAGATATGGTTGACTTTGGTAAGATTTTGGTGATCTTGTTGTCAGACCCCGGTGACACCAAATATTAACACAGACGGAACCCTTTTGAGGGATCCGTGGTGCCTGTTGAGTATTTTGGCTATAAATAGCAAATCCAAACCAAGTTGTTTTCATCCCTTTCTATCATATTCTCATACATTCCTTCTCTCTAACATTTCTAACTCAGTTTCATATCATATTAGTGATCTCTTTTGTAGCAAAGAAGATCAAGGCATAATATTCAAGCTTCAACAAGTTGTTGGAAGTCTTGTTTGTTTGTCGTTGTATGATCTTGTGTTGATTCATACATCATTGTTGTAACAAACCATCATAATCTTGTGAGTGTGAGTGGTTAGTATTTTAGTCCTTAAAATACATTGTGTGTGGGAGTGGTTGTACCCTTGAAAAGAACTCGACATCTAGCTTAGTGTCGGAAATAGTGTAAGCGAAGTGTAAAGGTTTTCTCCGCCGGTGAAAGGAGCTTGTTGACTAGTGAAGTTAAACTCTCGAGTGTGAGACTCGAGGAGTGGAGTAGGGCAAGGAAAAAGAGTCCTTCTAGACCGAACCACTATAAACAACTTGTCGTGGTTTGATTGTTTCTTTCCTTATCTACTCTTTATATATTGTTTGCATATTGATTATCATCCACTAACATATCTAAGATCAATATCAATTGATCTTTCAATAAGTTTCAAAACAAAGTTTTAATCGGTAAACTATTCAACCCCCTTCTAGTTTTCCACAATTGGTACCAGAGCCTCGTTGCTCAAGAATTTCTAAAATATATTGTATTTTATAAACTTGAAACGATCCATGGATTCGAAAACTTTAAAGAAGGGCAATCTATGCAAAGACCACCACTCTTTGAAACCAATGGATTTATCTATTGGAAAACCGTTTTGAAACATATGTAAAATCAAAAGATATAGATCTTTGGTTTGTTATAATTGAAGGAGACTTTAGTTCTACAACAAAAGATATTTCTGTTGATGATCAAAAGAAATTAATAGCTAAAAATAATGAAGCTAAAATGATGCTTCATAATGCTTTTCCTATAAAAGAATATGAAAGAATTTTTATGTGTGAAACCGCTAAAGACATTTGGGAATCTTTGATTATTACACATCAAGGAAATTCACAAGTCAAGGATAACAAAATTGATCTTCTTGTTCAACAATATGAACAATTTGTTATCCCTAAGATGAAACCATTGATTGTGGCTTTGCTAGCTTTAATACTATTATTACATCTCTTAAAGCACTTGATGAATCTTTTCGTAGTAAGAACTTTGTTAGGAAATTTCTTAGAGCACTCCATCCAAAGTGGAGAGCTAAAGTGACGGCTATTGAGGAATCAAAAGATCTCTCAAAAGTGACACTAGACGAGCTAATCGAAAACCTCAAAGTACACGAAATGGTGATGGAGAAAGATTCGAAAATCATCAAAGGAAAAAGAGAGAAAATCAAATCCGTTGCTCAAAAAGCAAGAACGGAATCAAGTGATGATGACGAATCTTGCTCCGGTAGTGAAGATGAGGAGTATGCCATGGCCGTTAGAGATTTCAAAAAGTTCTTTAGAAGAAGAGGAAAGTTTGTAAGACAACCTCGAGAAAAAAGAAGCCATTCAAAAGATCGGGATGACAAGAAGGGTAAAGGTGAAAGAAAGTGTTTTAGATGCGGTGATGCAAGTCATCTAATAGAAGATTGTCCCAAGCCACCTAAAAGCAAAACTCAACGAGCTTTTGTAAGTGGTGCTTGGAGTGATAGTGAGGATGATGAAGAATCAAGCAAGGATGAGATCGCCTAATGGCACATGAATCAGACGAGGTACATTCCGACTCATCTTATTCTTCTATTGATGATGACACTTTGCAAAAACAATATAATCAATTATGTGAGCTTAGTCTAAAAATCATAACTAAAAATAAATTTTTAAAGACTAAAAGGAATTTTTAGAAAATGAAGTCTATGAGTTAAAAGAAAAGGCAAAACGATTAGAAAAGGGAAAAGCAAATGACGATGATTGCAAATCATGTCAAGAGCTTAATCTTGAAATAGAAAAACTAAAGCTCACACAAGATGTTCTAATCGAACATAATTCCAAATTTAAAAGGTTTAACAAAAGCATGGCTTGTGCCGATGAAATAGTTAGAATTCAAAAACACCAGGAAACATGAATGGACTAGGATTTAATGAGGTGTTAATTCCAAATAGTCAAACCAAAACGCCGAAAAGACGAAACAAACTGTCAAAAGCTGCTGTTTAGCCAAAGACGGACCGACGGACCCAAAAATAGGTTCTCGGCCCTTGTAAAAATTGGTGCCGTGGGGACTGCAGCATGACGTAATGCTTCTATTACGGACCGTAGTGAATTTGTCAAAGTAACAAAGAAAACCAAGGATAATGTTAAACTAAACCCTACCTCATTACATCGGAGTAGGACTTACTAGAAATGAATTTAGATCTAAAACTACTCAACAATGACATAAAACACCTATTGCAAAACGCCTCCTTCCTAAGAGCAACCACCACATACAACCCAACTATCAACATAACGGTTGGAATCAAAACTTCCCTAGACCATATCAAACTCCAGATTACATGCCATGGAACCCTTACCCATCATTTCCATACATGAACCAAATAAATGGTATGTATAACCCAAACGGACCCATGAGATATTGGGGACCAAACGCTTGAGTTATTTGTGTCTTAGGTATGCTTGAAAGTTGGATTGGAACTTGATGAATGGATAAAAGATAGTGGATGCTCACGACACATGACGGGCAACAAAAGCCTCTTCTCAACATACCAAGAGTATGGCGGAGGTAATGTCACTTTTGGTAGCAATCTCAAAAGCAAAATCATTGGCAAAGGTACGATAGCTCATAACTCCCTAACTATTGAAAATGTTGCTCATGTCGATAGGTTAGGATTTAATCTACTTAGTATTAGCCAATTATGTGATAAAAAGTATAAAGTACTATTTGAAGAAAATGGTAGTAAAATACTAAAAGATGGTATCACCATAGCTAAAGGAGTTAGGAAAAAACATATATCGTCATGAAAATAGATGAAACATCTAATGACAAACTTTGTCTAACAACATTAGATGATAGCTCAACTCTTGGCATAGGCGGCAGGTCACGCTAATATGAGACTTGTACAAAACCTATCTTCAAAAGAGCTAGTTAGGAATTTGCCAAAACTTAAATATGACCAACATTTTTGCGACGCTTGCAAAATTGGTAAACAAACTCATAGTAGTCATAAAGCTAAAAACATGGTGTCCACATCTAAGTGTCTAGAACTTTTGCATATGGACTTGTTTGGTCCATCCGCTATAAAAAGCTATGGAGGCAACTTATACACTTTGGTCATAGTAGATGATTACTTAAGGTTTACTTGGAGTTGTTTTTGAAAACCAAAAATGAAGCTTTTGATAAATTTGAAATTCTTAGCAAGAAAATTCAAAATCAACTAGGTGTTAACATTGTGTCGATCCGAGCGGATCATGGTCGTGAATTTGACAATGAAACACAATTTGGAAACTTTTGTGATACAAATGGTATAACACATAACTTTTCGGCTCCTCGAACACCTCAATCAAATGGAGTTGTAGAACGTAAAAATAGGACCATTCAAGAAATGAGTAGAACAATGCTTAATGAACAAAACATTCCTCAAAGTTTTGGTGTAACGCCGTTGACACTTCTACATATATTTTAAATAAGTCTTATCGTCCTTTTTAAACAAAACACCATATGAATTATATAAAGGTAAAAAGCCAACTTTAGGATATTTTAGAGTATTTGGATGTAAATGTTTCATTCTTAATACTAAAGATTATCTCACCAAGTTTGACCCAAAGTCTTATGAAGGTGTATTTCTTGGTTACTCTCAAACTAGTAAAGCTTACATTGTCTTAAACAAAGAAACAATGATAGAGAGAATCGTTGAACATAACATTTGACAGAAGTCCACCTCCCTCTAAGACATCACCTTTGGTAGATGATGACTTAGTTGAAGAGTCAAAGTCAAGAAATAATTGAAAATGACAAGGAGGATGAACCATTAAATGAAATTATAAACATCAAAGAATCCAAAAGTCATCTTTTAGAAAAGGTCATAGGACAACTAAATCAAAGAACCTTAAGATCACAAGCCCAAAATCAAAGTAATCATTTTTGTTTTGTATCCACCATTGAACCGAAAACATAAATGAAGCAATAAAAGATGAATCATGGGTAATTGCCATGCAAGAAGAGTTAAACCAATTCGTTAGAAATGATGTTTTTGGAAGATTAGTTCCAAAACCTAAAAGATCAAACTTATAACTGCAGGTAGCTAGGCTCGAGTCTATTATAGAATCTTACTTGCATATACATGTGCTTATGATGACTTTAAATTATTTCAAATGGATGTTAAAGTGCATTTCTTAATGGGTTTTATT
>OU343217.1:207644480-207719345 GCA_910596185.1 Chrysanthemum makinoi | reverse complement strand
TTACATCGTGATCCAATCATACTACTATATTTCGCTTGGTCTACCATGATCCTGGTCCTCATCCGCTTAGTAATATCATGGGAGTGTCAACAAGGTCACAAGAATCAAATCCAAATTTCTTTGAAATCTCATTTGCATATTTAGATTGATTTATAAAATGCCTCCTGGACTTTGTGAAATTTGTAATCCCAAGAAAATGACATTTGTCCCATCATAGACATTTGAAATTTGGAACCCATTTCATTTGAAAAACGTTCACATTCATTGGGGTCAGAGGCAAAAAATATCATCAACATATATTTGAACGTGAATTAAATGTTTGCCCTGACTCTCGGTGAACAATGTCGGATCAACTCGCTTCCTTTGTCAATCCAGATAGAAGAAACTTTGATAAATATCATACCATGCCCTGGAGCTTGCTTCAAAACCGAAGAGCCTTCTTCAAACGATAGACTGAGTAGGATGCTCTCCGATTCACAAAGCCTTCTTCGTGTTGGATGATTATACGACTTCTTTCGGATTTAAGAAAAGCCGCCTTTACATCCATCTAATAGACTACCATGTTCTTACTTGCAAAGATTAGCAAGAAGATTCTCGATTGCCTCGATCCGCAGCAACCGAGAAAATGATTCTTCAAATTCAATACCCTTCTCTTGACGGTATCCTTTTGCAACCAATCGAGCCTTGTTCTTTTTATACATCATGCTCATCAAGTTTTACTTTGAAGATCCACTTTAGAGCAATGATCATAGCAGTCGTGGAGCGTACTAGTTCCCATACATCTAGTCGATTGATAAGGTTTTAAAATTTACCTTTTAGGGGTCGCTTAGCCCTTATTTGATCATTTTTGTATCCGTTATTACTTAATATCGTTCATTTTCACTTTTTAGGTCTCTTGAAGGCAAATTGCCGTAATGGCACTTATTTGGACCTAAAAGGCGGATATACAAGAAAATGGCCAAAGTCAAGAATCGGACACTCAAGTCAAACAAAATACAAGGGACGGCGCTCATCGCTTAACCGACACCGCCGGAAAGACTTCGGATTGCTCGCGATTAAATTGCTTATTTTCGGGCGACGGTGTCAGTTTTAAAAGAGAGGTTGCCGAACTCAGACGCCTAGATTTGATCATCCGCACGGCGTGAGATCGGCGACGGCCACAAAGCATAAGGTGACGCCGCAAAGACTAATGTGGCCAAGACGAAACCCTAATGACGCGCGACCACAGCCACAAATCATAAGCGACGCCGCCGCGATTGTAATCTTATATAGAATGAATTTTCGCTTTAGTGTGTAGTCTTTGGAGTAAAAACCTAAATCGAACCAAGGTCGTCTTGTACAAGATTTTAGGTTCCAAACCCTATCTTTCAACAAGATAAGTGTTTTACTTCATTAATTCAATTATGTCTTCAATTATTTGTGTGTATGCTTGCATGTTCTCCATGTACGGCTAATTTATTTGTGTGTTTGCTTAGGGAATATGAAACTTAATTATTGAATATTGATTGGTTGTCTCTTATTTTAATTGTTAATGATCTAGTAATGCGATAGGTCATTCAAGTGTAGTTAATGCTTGATTAATCTTTGTGAACCTTAGACTATAACAACTAGAGTAGTTGTAGGCTAAACCATCCAAAGAGTACCTTAGAGTTAGAGTTTATAATTCCTAGAGATATTGTAGACGAGGCCCTTTTGGTAGTTTCAAAGAGTTAGGGACAAACGCATACCCTACGACCTTAGACACACAACGCGATTAAGAATAAGGACGTGACAATTCAACCATCAATAGGAGATAATTAAGGAGTAATAAAACCTAAGTGAACACATCTTTAAACTATCATACGAGCACACAATAATTAGACATAGACTACATACACCTTAGATTAGATAGATTAGATAATTAGACAAGTAGAGTAATCGGTAGAAATACCAACCCCCAAATCAAAACCCCGAGATTCGTACCTTTCCATTTTCTAAAAAACATAAAAAGATAAAAAATAATCTTCCTCAACCCCAACCTTAGCGTAGTAACTTCTCACTAGCATTCCTATTCCCCTAGAGAACTATATCAATACCCGTGGCTTACCCTAATACTACACTACAATGATTAGGTTCACTGCCTAGGGTGTTATAAAACTTGCTCAAAGAAAAGGAAGTTCTTTTGACCCCAACGACAGCGGTATCAAGTTTTGGTGCCGGCAGGGAATAGAATAGCGAGTTAGTAGTCCACCTCGTTTAGGTTTCTTTGCTTGATTCCTATCAAGTAAATTTTTCTCATTTTAGCTTCCTCGTAGTCTATCCCCTTTCTTCGTGACCTTTGTTCGTAATCCTATCACTTTTCATCATGGAAGGTGATAACCAACCACCATTCATCAACCTACCACCAAATGACCCGCCAAGAGCCCGTACTCTTGGTGAATACTCGAAACCAAGCCACCTAGGCTATAGGAACACCATTGAGCTTCCCGACCAAGCCCAAACTACGCCCTGCGATCCGACACCATCCAGTTGGTGCAAAACGGATGTGCATTCCATGGACTTCGTTTGAAGATCCAAATCAGATCTAAGGGATTTCTCAAAATTTTAGATTCCATTGACCTTGATGCTACTACTCGAGACCACGCTGCACCAAGGCTTCTTCCAATCCTCTCTACGACCAAGCTAGTAATTGGCTTGAGAGACTTCCCGCCGGCTCCATCTCAAGTTGGGATGATTTCACCTCTCGCTTCCTTGCTCAATTTTTCCCACCGGGGAGAACCACTAAGCTTACGAATGACATCTTGATGTTCCAACAACGTCAAGGTGAATCTCTCTCTCTACTTAAGCATGGACTCGATTCAAGGACTTACTTCATAAAGTCCCTCATCATGGCATTTATCTTTGGCTCCAAGTCCAACTTTTCTATGATGATGTCAACTTCCCCACCAAGCGATCCATTGACCAAGCGGCCGGTGGAAAACTTAGTGATCTCATCGAGGAAGAATCGGGGTATAATAGAGGACCTTTCTCTATGACAACGAAGTTGGAATGACCCGAGTTGCCCAAAACCGTTAAGGCAATCTCCTTGCCTCCAATTGACTCACAATCTTCCGATCGTAGGATGATCGAACTTGAAGATCAAGTTAAATTCCTAATGAGTTCCTACAAAAATCCTAAGTCTCCACATCAAGTGAATAAAATCACTCTTCCTTGTGAGTTATGTAGTGGTCCCCATGACACTCGTGATTGCACAAGACTCCCGAACAAGCTTTGCGGACTACCTCCATGCATACCGACGGAGCGGGAGAAAAGTGGTACACTTTCAAGCCCGAACAAAACAACTTAGGAAACTCTTACAACCCTTCATGGAGAAATCACCCTAACCTTAAGTGGAACCAAAACTCAAGCACACCCCAAAGCTCATCTAGTCCACCTAATAGGTTCAATTCTCTAAACACCGGGAACCCCGCTAATCTTGAGGCAATTGCATCTAGATTCATGTCATCTCAAGAAACTCGATTGACTAAGCTTGAAGCGATTTTTTTAAGACAAGGCGAGATGACAAACAAGCTTGATGCCCTCTTAAAAGCCTTTAATGAGCAGAAATTTGAGCACTCCCAAGTGATACTATAAAGAACCCAAAGTGAATTGATTTGCGACATCATATTCTTGTTCACCATGGGAGAGTGCACATCCATGCCCCTCACACCCAACGGTTCACTCGGTAAATGCTATCAACAAGGGTTCCAAGCAATCCAAAATGAGGTACCAAAGCCCTGTACCATTGGTAGAACCTACTCTTGAGAAACCCACAACCAAGAACCCAAGCCTAATCTGAGGAGGATTACAAGGAACTCCATCAACAAAAACCAGTTCTTGAAGTCTTAGCTCATGCACCTTATTATAATGCTTTAAAAGAAAAATATGAGTTAGAACTTAAACTTGGAAAACATGGGTCCGCTTTTGTGCGAAATAATCTACCTAAGAAGTTAGACGATCTCGGGCTATTTACTCTTCCATGTAGGCTTGGAACTTCCAAACCTCTCGATGCTCTAGCCGACTTAGGATCATGCATCAATCTTGTCCCGTTGCCCCTTCATAGAAGCCTTAACTTAGGTAAGATAGAACCAACGGAAACCATCTTAGGTTTAGCGGACGGTAGTGTTGCATATCCGGTAGGGATAATAAAAGACATTGGTAGAAGGAGAGTTGACTCTTCTGGCCGACTTTCATGTGCTAGACATGAATAAGGACCCGACATGCCCATTACTAGTAGGAAGAGGATTCTTAGCTACCGCTAGTGCTATCATCGATTGTAAGATGTCCAAGATAGTGGTAGGAGAGGGAGTGCTAGGTCAATCTACGATGTCAAAAGCATACGCATTACAAAAGAAGAGAAAATCCCACATGAGATTAGGTTGGATGAAGCTTCTAGATATGGACCTTGGATAGATAAGAACCTCGTAGGTCCCCAACGACCTTTCTACTTAGATGAAGCCTTTGCTAGTAAAGCAACTTTCCATGAAAAAGAAATGGCTAGGGACATGGAAGTGAACCCATTCGAGGACTTTTTAGTATTTAGGAAGATGACCGAGTTCCTAGGAAGTTTGCCCGTCAACATTGTCATGAATAGGTGGAAAATTGAGAAGCCTAAACATAAGTGGGATTGGGATAGACCGCCTAGTGATGGTAATGGAGAGTGGCACATTAGGATAACAATCTATGATCCCGATGGAGAGAAGTTTGAAAAGGCATATCGAACCGAACATACTACTAGGAACTTAAATGATAAGTTTGATCCTTATGACATTGTTAAGGATAGGCTTACTTATATCGGTACTTAGGAGCACGACTACGAGTCTAGCTACAAGACTCATAAATAAAGAAAAGCGCTTCGTGGGAGGCAACCCATGCTTAATTGTTTGCTTGTTAGTGTCATATATCTTTTATTGATTGCTTATTCTTATGTTTAAATTTGTAAAAATGCTTTATTTTGTTTTAACCTCGTCTTAATTGCATATAAAGGTATTTTACATAAAGGATATGTAGGGAGGATTTACACACGTTTTCACAAGAAACGTAAACATGAGAATAACAATTAATTAAAAGATATATATGTGTGTTTGTTCGAGTCAAATGCTTGTATCGAGTCATAATGGATGTTTTGCGAAATTTTTCCCGATTCTAAAGATGTAAATTTTCCGTAATTTTTTCCAGAAAATCGCATACCGCTTTTGTCAGGATAACCGACGGTGTCAGATCGAACCGACGGCGTCGTGAAGGAGTAAAACAATGATTATTTTTCTCGTTTTCGAGCTACTTATAAATTTTTGGAATTTTCCGTGTCTTAATTTTCTGAAATTATGTAACCATCCATTCCACAAGCATTATATCCTAGTTTAGTAGAGTCTTATATATATTATTACCGATTTTTGCGAAGGTTTAGTTCGTTTTCTTCATGTGTTTTATTTATCAAGAAGAAGATACATAAGGATGGAAGGAGCTTTTCACGCATACATTCTTCTTGGAAAGGATTTAACCACTACTTCACACACGGATCCTGCCGAGCTAATAATCGAGGAGTATTAGTTTCTTTCATCTTTCATTACCTTCCATTATCATAACTTTGATACTTTCGGGGAACATTGGGGACAATGTTCTACGAAGTAAAGGAGGAAAATAAAACGGAAACTTTGAAACTATGCTTATCCTTGATTATTTGCTTTGTCTAATTGTATTTGTGTAATAAACCATGAGAAAATGTCGTTTAGGGTAATTTTGGCACCAAATTTAAAAATTTTCATGACATATAGGAGTGGGCCATTAGTCTTAACAAAAGCGTCTCACGGATAGGAAGTTGCATGACTAGCACAAAAACCCTTTACCACCTAAATTCCACCCAAAATGTGAGGATCGCCCTTAGATTAGTAGGAATTAAAGCATTCGTCTTTAATGCTTAGTGTGTGAACCGGTAGAATAATAGATTCTAGAACTTGTTTTGTGATGCATCCCGAGATCGCTAGTAAGACTACACTTGTGTAGTTAGGAATAACTAAATGATAAGAGGCATTAGGATAACCCTTGTTTGATACCCGTAATATAATTACTTCTTCCACATTGGTTGAGTAATTCCCCCACAACCTTTGCGCTGTACTCATTTTTAGTACACGATACCCCTAGTTAACCCCTCAGAGACTATCCTTTTCGCGGTTCTCGTGATGTTTCGGTTTTTATGGAATATCAATGAAGAGCATTGTTTACACCCCACCCCCAAATATACACCCAAATCGCTTTAGCCTACCTTGTATGCACTCACTTTTAGTGCATTATTGTTATCACCCCAAACCCTTAGTTCAATTATCTAGTTGCTTGCATGAGTTGCTAAGTCAAGTCATATCCTTTGTACACAGTTTTGGGACGATTGGGACTCATGGGAAAAGTTAAATTTTATGAAATGACGGAAGGGAACATAAATTCCTTATTTGCGTAATAACGCATTCCCAAGTGTTTTGATCTTTTCAATTCGGGTCAAATTATTGTTAGAGTAATAAAAACTCAAGTGTAGGGATGTGCCTATAAATCCCTATCATTTTGATGTTACCGTAGAGGATGGTAGAGTAAAAGTGTATAAAAAAAAAAAAAAAACAAAAAAAAAAAAAAAAAAAACAAAAACAACATACGGGCTTCCATCCTACATCTATCTTTAAATTTATGTTTGTTTGTTTCAGTTATCTAGAGTTTAGAGTGTCGAGTCTTGGCTTAGCAACGCCATTATTCGTATGCTTGTAACATAAAGATTTTTTACTTGCCACCACTAAATAGCCTATCCAACCAAACCCTTTGTTTCCCTACCGTAAGCCTAACATTACAACCCTTTAAAGACCTCTTTGATAGTCTTTCCTAGGTGCTTACGCCAAAGCGATGGAGGTTTGATCTATTCTCAAGCCTATGGTAATCTATGTACTAGGACCGGTTAATGAGTGTTTATCTTCCATTTCCAACTTGTTATATTTCATATACACCCGAGAGATGAGAGTACCCAAACACCCCATGTGAGGTGCTAGTATGCAATTTCCGTGCTTGTTATGACTTTTATGGGCTTATATGTGTTGTGGACTGTTTTAAAACCATACTTCATGACCCTAATTTATAAATCAATTGGCTAAAAGCACATTTGCTTGAGGACAAGCAAATACCAAGTGTAGGGATATTTGATAAGGTTTTAAAATGTACCTTTTGAGGGGTCGTTTAAGCCCTTATTTGATCACTTTTGTATCCGTTATTACTTAATATCGTTCCTTTTCACTTTTAGGTCTCTTGAAGGCAAATTGTGGAATGGCACTTATTTGGACGAAAAAGGCGCGAATATACGAAGAAAATGGCCAAAGTCAAGAATCGAGACACTCAAGTCGCTGAAATACAAGGGGACGGCGTCATGCAAACCTGCGACGCCCGGAAGCACTTTGTGACGCTCAGAGCCAAATTGCTTATTTTCAAGACGGTGTCGCTTAAAAGAGTAGGCCGTCGAACTCAGACGCCTAGATTTGATCCTGACGACGTCAGAGACTGAAGGGGACGGCGTCACAAGCATAAGGTGACGCCGTCGCAAGACTAACGTGGCAAGACAAAACCCTATGACGGGCGACCCGACGGCGTCACAAATCATAAGGTGAATGGTCACATTGTAATCTTATATATAGAATCCGAATTTTTCAGTTTTAGTGTGTAGTCTTTTGGAGTAAAAAACCTAAACCGAACCAAGGTCTGTCTTGTAGTATTTTAGAGTTCCAAACCCTATCTTACCACAAGATAAGTGTTTTACTTCTTTAATTCAATTATGTCTTCAATTATTTGTGTGTATGCTTGCATGTTCTCCATGTCCGGCTAATTTATTTGTGTGTTTGCTTAGTATGAAACTTATCTATTGAATATTGATTGGTTGTCTCTTATCTTAATTGTTAATGATCTAGTAATGCGATAGGTCATTCATTGTGTAGTTAATGCTTGATTAATCTTTGTGAACCTTAGACTATAACAACTAGAGTAGTTGTAGGCTAAACCATCCAAAGAGTACCTTAGAGTTAGAGTTTATAATTCCTAGATATATTGTAGATGAGACCTTTTTGGTAGTTTCAAAGAGTTAGGGACAAACGCATACCCTAGGACCTTAGACACACAACGCGATTAAGAATAAGGACGTGACAATTCAACCATCAATAGGAGATAATTAAGGAGTAATAAAACCTAAGTGAACACATCTTTAAACTATCATACGAGCACACAATAATTAGACATAGACTACACACACCTTAGATTAGATAGATTAGATAATTAGACAAGTAGAGTAATCGGTAGAAATACCAACCCCAAATCCAAACCCCGAGATTCGTACCTTTCCATTTTCTAAAAAACATAAAAAGATAAAAATAATCTTCCTCAACCCCAACCTTAGCGTAGTAACTTCTCACTAGCATTCCTATTCCCCAGAGAACGATATCAATACCCGTGGCTTACCCTAATACTACACTACAACGATTAGGTTCACTCCTAGGTGTTATAAACTTGATCGGAAAAGGAAGTTCCTTTGACTAACGACGTGTAGCGTTATCATCGATCAAACTCGTGAACTTCTTCTTGCATGGCATTGAACTAGCTGTCTTCATTCATAGCAATCTTAACGTCTTTTGGTTTGATCTTTGAGAGTACAGAGTTGAAGAAGCACCATAAGTCATCGGTTGGAAGTTGTCGACGAGTGGATACTGACGAGAAATTCCAATGATGTTGTCCAATGGGTAATCATGTGTCCATTTTCTAAGGTGTTCATGTGGTTGTTGTTGTGGAACAAAAGTAGCAGTCGATATCTCCTGAAGATGGTTCTGATGATGATTAGGAGCAAATATGTTTTCAAATGGGGTATCTTCAGAGTAGCAAGGGATTATCTCCATCATTGGTACCAGAAACAATTCCATGATGTACACTAGATGATTGATGATTTGTTGATGAGAGTGAGTGAGTCAGCAGAGCGCCTTCCACTTAATGACATTGAAACTGGGGTTAACTTCATGGACAGGATAGGAGCACCTCTGATGGAATTGACAGATCATTAGCACTTGACTCATAGTGTTCATCAAAAATTGGATCAAATAATTTCTTCAAATCATCTTCCAGGGAGGTACATAGGAGTTTGGTGTGAGGATTAGAAACAAGAGTAGAACCGATAGACTACATGATGAAGGTTGAAATGCGGTCCGAACTGGATTGTCCGGAGCCATTTGACCGGAAGCTCATCGAACGTGACATGAATAGTTTCCATGATATCTCAAGTTCTTTTGTTGTAGATTCGGTAACCCTTCTTGTTTGGTGCATAACCAACCAAAACTCCAATATCTGCCTTTGCTCTTAATTTGCCTAAATCTTGACCGTCATTCGTTGGATAGCACAAAGCACCAAATACACGAAGGTAGGAGAGATCAGGTTTTCATTTATAAACAAGTTCATATGGAGTTTTTCCATGAGAGGTATGAATAAGGGAACGATTTTGGGTAGCAAGCAGTGGCATTGGCTTTAGCCCAGAGAAACATTGGAACCTTTGAATAAATTAGCATTGTTCTAGCTGCTTCCACAAGAGTTCGATTTCGTCTTTCAACTACACCGTTCTGTTGAGGAGTTTGTGGAACACTTCTTTGATGACTGATTCCAACACTTTCATAAACTGAATTAAGTCTTTGTTAACAAACTCTGTGCCATTGTCTGTTCGAACAATTCTTACAGTATTGTTGAGTTGAACTTGAAGTTGTTTGATAAGTTTGATGATGACATCTCGAGTTTCATCCTTTGTCCTCAAAAACTTTACCCAAGTAAATCGAGAGTAGTCATCAACAACGACTAGAATGTATTTCTTCCCATTTATCGTTTGCACTCTCATTGGTCCGCACAAATCCATATGAAGGGTATGAAGAACTTCCATTACCGAGTTTGTGGGTTTTGGTTTGTGGGCATATTTTGCGGCTTTTTCCCAATTGGCATGCTGAACAAAGATGATCTTTTCATACTTTAATCTGGGTAATCCTCTTACTAAGTCCTTTCGGAAAGATTTTTATGGTACCAAATTTGATTGAGACGACGGTGCCATAGCCATGACTTAGTTTTGGAAGCCTTTGACAAAAAGCGATGGGTGAAGATTTCATCATATCTTCGAGATAGATGGTGTATAGGTTTGAACCATGAGCTCATCTGAGAAGTTCCACACCATCAAGTTCTCTAACAAAGCAACTATGTTTTTCAAGGCCACTTCTAAATCCGGTCACAAAATTGTCGACGAGAAAATAGATTATGTCCAAGACCTTCAACATAATATAACCTGGAAATCACACTATCTCCAACCACGTAATCTCCATAACCCATAATAGCACCAAAATGATCGTTTCTGAATCTCACAATTCCGATGAATTTACTCACGAAGTTCATTAGCGATCGGTCTCAGTCATATGCTTGGAAGCCTGAGTCCAAGTACCACGAACGATTTGAACAATCTGCAGTTGAACGCAGACAAGAATGGATAACTGGATAATTGGGATCCCCATGCAAGAATGGGTTCCATTTGGTTAGTAATAATGATTGGAACACCCACATTAGAAGTAGAAACAATGGACTCATCAGAAATAGATGCAGTGCTAGTGTCCGTATTTGACCTATTCAAAGTATGTTCACTTCTTAAGGGAATAGTTCTACCAGTAGGCATCTATTTTCTAGTGGGCATTGACTTAGAAAATTTAGGGCACATCTCATTAATCTTACGGCCAGTAGGTATCCTTTGATAAACTACATTACTAAATTTCCTTCCTGTGGGTTTCCACTGTTTTCTAACTTTCTTTCGCTTTTGCCTTTTACCCTTCTTAGCTTGATTTTTAACATTAACAGTTTTAACTGGGCATTTAACAGCATTAGACAAATCATTCACACCACATTCAAGATTAGTAACAAACCACGCACTATCATTACATGTTTTGCCGTGCAGGAATTCGCATTAATTCTGACGCGCTTAGAGCTAACACTAGAATTAACACGATTCATTTTATTCAAATTCTCCCTAAGGTGATCATCTACTCTTCCATGAACATTCCTAGCATGCAAGGTCCTATGTGTTCATGAGGCTTTGACCCGCTTGCTTTGGTGTCACTTCTTACTCCCTGAGAGGGAATTGGAACATTAGTTGGTTTTGCTACTTTTTGCATTCTGAACTAGAAGTGATCTCAACTACTTGAAGGCATATTGAAATTCACTTTCTTAATGCTGGGCATCGAATGGTTTGTATACTTAGCACTAGGCATGGAGCAAGGCATCACAGCTTTATCTTTCGCACATAAGGATTTAGGACATGTTGCTATTAAACATTCTAACATCTCTTGAGATCGTTTAACTGAATGCAAGCAAACCTAATTTCACTATAAAGTGGCTTATTTATGAAGTCCTCTTCTACAATCTCACGAAGACATTCAAGACTATCCTTAAGAGGAGCAAGATAATTATGAAATGCAAGTTCGTTATTCCTAAGATGAGGAAGAATATATTTAACAAATACGATATTTGCAATATGAGGATGACTTTGATGCAACATTCTCATTAAAGACAAGTGGCAGTTTCCTTTTTCCCCGACTCTTCAGATTCTCAATTTCCTTTTGTAAAGACGTTATTTTTCGTTGTTCTTGTCACGAGTGACTTTCATTGAATCATATAACTCTTTAAAGTGTTGTTTAACCTTTTCATTTTCTTCTTGAAAACTCTCATTTTCCTTTTGTAAAACATTAACCAAGTTTTGAAGATGAAAACCGAGAACTCGAGAATCTAAAAAGGAGGAGGCATTTAGAAGCCTGTCACATTGTTCTTTTCACCCTTTAATTGTGAAATTTGGGTTCTCAATTTTTTGATCGTGTTACAATGAGCTTGAATCTGTTCATCACGTTTGCTAATTTCAAAAATCAAATCAAATTCAGAGCATCCAAGGATGTCTTGATATTTGAGGTTTTAACATTTTCTTTTAGATGTTGGTATTTTAATTACAAAGCAAGATGCTCAACTTCTAATTTAGAAAACTGTTTTACCAGGTTATCATGATCATCCTGTTCAACTTTATCATGCTATTTAGAGTTAGTTTTTCAAGCTTAATGACACGATCATGGGAGACTTTCGAAGCAAAGATATTTCATGAAATTAAGAAGCATTAATGGAACAATTAAAGCGTAAAACACATCTTGAGTAATACATCAGAAATAAGATTCTCATTCAAGGTATGCAAGTTCTTCCTCTCAATCTCTATATTATAATTTTAATTTCATAGTCACTAACTTCTACTATCATTGCATCAAATTCCTTTTCCATTTCTTTAATATCTGAATCCATCCCTTTTTAAGACTCTCAAATTGACCTTTTAATTATTTAAAAAAAGGCATGACCTCAGTTAAATAGCATTCTTTAGTTTGCTCAAAACCCCTTCAATTATCCTAGTGGGTGTGATCCTCTTCTTACAAGTTTTCTCAAAATCAACGAATAATTGAAAAATTACATATTAACTGATTAAGGTCTTGCTCTTAGTGGGAATTGATCTAGGAACTAAATGCATTGGGGTATTGGGGATAAAGCGGGCAAGAAGCATTCTCCTCCATGGGGATTCTTTTCAACAAACTCGTCAGCCTTTTCATGTCCATATCCTTTTTCCAAAACACTTGTTCAGGGGGTCAGCTGTGTTTGAGGTCTAAACTTGTTAAAGGCAATCCAGTTTTCCTTAGCATAGTGGGTGTTTTATAGCTGATTTTCTTTTCTATGCATAAAGGGCTCTTAAGCTTTTCATCCAATTTCTTTCTAGTTACTTCTTCTAACTGTTTATCTTCCTCATTATTCTCAGCGCAACTAGGTTTCTGTCTAGGCTTAAGGATTTCATTGCCATCATAGATTACCTTCTGTGCTTTTCTAGTGACACCTTAGGGTTTGGTTAATCAACTAACGCAACACTATGTTTGTCACTTAGAACTCTATGCTTAGTGATCATGAGCAGTCGAATGGTGTTTCCTTTGTACGAAATTTGTTTTCAAGTTTGTTTTTCAAAATTTTTAGGTTGGAAAATTCATTTAAGAGTTTTGATTCCTTGGCATTAAATTCTTGTTTAAGCACTTTCACATTTTCTTGAAGTTCTTGTTTTTGCTTAGCCGTTTTGTTAAGCTTTTCTTTTAAGGAATCTAACTCTTGTTTAAGTATTTCTTCCCTAAAATTACTTTTTCTAATTGTATGTATTTGGTCATCCATCTCCTCGCTCACGTAGTTAACTCAAACTTAGCGCGTTGTTCATAAATGACAACTTGTTCTTTATAGGCATTAAGTTCGAGATGGCGTAATCATTAGGAACACTAGCATATAATCATCAAAAATATAGTCATCATTGATCGCATTAGATACATCACTTGGTTCAATCGTACTCACATTGGGTCACATATTGATCATATGGGACAATATTATCATTGCCCATATTAGCAATATTCAGTCACTTGGTTTCGCGATTGAACTTTATCATGTATCTTTTTCGATCAACAGATCATATAGTTTTAGTACCTCTCGAGATGATTGTTTCTTTGGATGGACCAGCTTTTTGTGGTGAGGGGACCTTTGGAGAGACCATTGGAGAAATGCTAGCCATGAAAATTGTCTGCGTGCAGAGGTTCATCATCGACGTCGAGTCATATGCATCACGATCGGCGACTTGAAAGGCATTATGATGATTATGACCTATCTCTGAATGGTCGCTCATCCACATTCAGTATCATATGTCTTGGCCTTGCCCTCGCAAGAAACAACAACTCCTCTTCATCCAACACGCTCCATTATCCCGAGCTTGCACAAGTAACATCTTATCTACGAAGTATCTGCATTTTGTGGGCATTTGGGGATGTGCGTTTAGCTATATGTCCATCACCACCACAGTTGTAGCACTTGATCGGCTTTGTTTGTCCTTGATTTCCATTCCATCCCCTATTCTGATTTGCCACATATCCTCTACCAACTCCTCATCTTCCTGTTCATAACGCCTTTCTTGAATGGTTGCACCATAACCTTCCCATCTCGGACTGTTTGATTGTGTGGATTGGATGTCGCTCGAGGTTATTGTTGGTGTGTGGAAGAGAGTTCATGTTTTGGTCTGAGATACAGTTGATTGATGAAGTTTTCCATGAATGTGTTTTGTTCTGGAGGCTTATATGTTGGATCAGGGATGAGTTTGTAATTACCATTACCCATGGGTATGACTTGAGAAGCTTGGTGGTAATTCCAACATTTGTGTAAAAGGTCGTTGAGTCATTTGAGGAACTTGTTTCTCCATGGTTGGTTTTGAACTGTTCAAGAATCCTTTTCTCAAACATAGCATGTCTCTCATTCTGAAGAAGGAAGGCATATAGTTGCTCATAATTTGTGTTCTTCAATCCTTTGGTTAGCTTCATAGAGGTGACAAACTTGTTCCATTCGGGATTCATGTTGTTCACAAACTTTGAACAAATTTGAATGTTTGGCATGGTAATTTTGATATTCCTCATATCATTTACAAGCTTGTGGAATCTCACGTAATATTCATAGATACTCTCTTCTGGTTTCATCTTAAAGTGCTCAAATTCATCATACAACTGTGATTCTCTGTCTTCCTTAGTTAATTCAAAACCTGAGAGAAGCATCTTGACATTATCCCAAACAACCTTGGCTTCAGTGTTGTGATTGATTAGCTTGTAGATGTCTTTTGGAAGACCATGAAGTATAATGTTTGAAGCCCTCGAGCACAAGATCGAATCTCTTTTTCTCCTTATCACCGAGAGCTCATCATACGTCTTTGGTCCGTCCAATCCAAAGATCATGGTTCCATCTCGGCAAGATCAATTATGTCTCTTATAGTCTCAATCTGATAAGGTCCTTCATCAATTGATTTGAGAATGTTGACCCCATTTTCCTTTCCAAGACAGATAACTCGATTCGTTGAGCCCAAGAGTCGAGTCGGGTTCTGTAAGCATGGGGGACGAGACTGAAATACCGCTTGAACATCCTCAGCAACATGGAGAATGATTGTAGGTACGTTGGTAGACATGTTTAAATATTTACACGGGATTTTATAACTCTATGATTAAAAACCGAAATAAATTCTTTTCACGGGAATGGAATCAAATGGAATGGAATGGAATGGAAGGAATGAACTCGAAATCGGAATGGGAACAACTCGCCAAAGATCCAAGTCTCTAATATCAAGTCGCTGAGAACAATAAGTACAAGTCGCTAACAATAATGAAAGCAAGTCGCTAATCTCACCAAGTCAAGCTAGTCAGTGGGAGAATCCACTAACTCAGACTGTTTGTCGGGCTTGTCTCAATAGACAAGTCGCTAACAACTAACACTACAACTCGCAAACAACAAGAAGTCGCACTAAGAATTTAACACGAGACTCAAGTCGCTAAGTTGAAAAACTTCAAAACACACTTTTCAATCCAAAACAAGCCCAACCACAGTGATTTAAGCTTTCCAAATCAAAACCCAAGCACTTACAATGATTCTAAACACAAAAGTACACCCAAAATTCAAACTTTAACACAAGAAATGATCCAAATGATGCAAAACCACTAAACTTTTTCAAACTCAAAAACCATCTAAAACCGCTAGAAATCCAAGGATATGTAAGAGAGATGATCAAACCATGGCTCTTGATACCATTTGTAACATATTGGATTTCACAAACACATCATACCATAATAAAAAGAGGCGTACAAGATGAGGTTTAGAGAGAGAAAGAGTTAGAGGTTTGGGAACTTAGTGAGAGAAAGTGAAAATCTTATTATGAGCTCCAACTCTCTACCTTGGGAGGTAGAGAGTATTTATAGTCTTACACAAATTGCCACCTACTATGGATCAGCATACAAGGTAAAGACCCGTCCGTCCTCTACAGTGTTACTAAACTAAATACTACTTAACATTAAATAACTACACTCACGAGCTTTCTAACGAATACATATACTTGAGGTGACCGACACTTTAATACTTGGATTTACTAAATCCTAACAATATATTACATTAACACTTTCTTTATCTCAATTTTTAGTGTAAGATATTTGTTGTAATTCATTATTTATGTACGACCGTTAGAATTCTCAAATATTATTATGAACTAGCCGCCCATTCAAGGGCTATAAGCTAGTACAAGATAAAAGAGTACCGGTTATGGAAAACGTAGAGGGGGCGGATACGTTCCAGTTTGAAAACTTAAATCTTTTGTATCAAATAACCGATCAAGTGTGACACAATATGAAAAGTCTCAATAATTGGTTCTATAACAACTAGAGATGATATAAAGTAAATCATAACACAAATGCTATATAATCATCCAGCCATGACACAAACATAATCAACACAATATAAGCAACAAAGCGCACAAACATAAATGCAATGCAAATATAAATGTCAAGTGATAAATGCAAAAATAAAATTAAATGGATAAGTAAAAAAGTGTAAACGGACACTGATTTATAGTGGTTCGTCAACGGCTTCTCTTCTATTCCACTCTCCGAGATAGTTTTGAAAGGCTCAAGGCACTAAGCAAAAGAGCCTCGAGGCGGGCATCCAAGCTGAGATTCATGAATACAAGCGCACTAAATACATTAAGTTTTTATAACACATGTGACCATTTATGTAGCTTAAATAACACAAAATAACATTAAAATACTTAATACATAACATATTTACCGTTATAAAAATTAAAATGGATCAGTTGTTACTTCTCAAACGGATAAACTCTTTGGCACAATGACCTATATAGAGATTAAAATTCATATCAGACTAAATATGCTTGTGTCCTACACTTGCAGACTTACATATGACAAAGCTATGAATTTAACCCAAAATATTAAGCAAGAAACATATTAATATTCAAGACATGATGCCACATTTTCACGATAATATGTCATAAAAAAATACTTATTAAAACAAAGTAACTTCTTAAAGAAAATTTCAATGAGTTAAATAAACATAAAATCAGTTTAAATTTACAGATCATACAAATACTCAAGCTATGACTTAAAGGCCCATGTATATAACTTACAAGGCCTATGTATCTTATCTTAATATTTAGAAAAAAAGCCCAAAAACCCGTTACATCTCCGAGGCAAAAAGCCACAACAACAAAGGCAAAAGCCATAAGGCGCTTTTGTGGCTTCATGCATGTCGTGAGCCTCGATCTAAAATGTAACATATTGGATTTCACAAACACACAAATAATCACATATAGGGTTGAATTCAATAAGAGTTTAGAGAGAGAAAGTAGAGGGATGGGAGGCTTTCTAGAGAGAGAAAGTGAAAGAAAACATATAAGGTTAGATTAGAATGAGAAAAGCTCCAACCCTCTACCTTGGGAGGTAGAGGGTATTTATAGTTTTACATAATACCCTCTAACGGCGTGGATCAGCATACAAGTGGGTAAAGACACGCCCTCCCTCCACGTGTTGCACTAAGCTAAACTAATAACTAAGTAACTAACTAATAATAATTAAATAACGATATGTCTACGAGCTAACATATGCTAGATTATATTTGGGGTGACCGACTCTTCACTATGGAATTTCTAATTCCTAAAAATCTCCCCCTAAGGGAGGTCACCCCATGTTTTACATTTGGAATCCTAGCATTCTATTTTATCTTCAGTCTTTTGCTCGTAGACTTTAATTCTTCACTTTCGCAATCTTTGTGCTTAAGCAGTGACTCTTCATAGTCCGATTATTTTGTACTTTCAGTGGAGGCCTTTGACTGATCCACATCTTTTATGATCTTCGAGCTTTCATTGAGATCATCAGCCACAAGTAAATCTCTGGATCACCCTTTGTAGTGTTGCCTTCATGTGATGTTGTGACTTTCGAACCGACATGCTCACACTTTCTAGATCATGATATCTTTTCATCGTAAGCTTTATCGCTCATGATATTTGCGGTAGCCAGAAGGAAACATAGTATAAAAATATCGAGCCAGTTCGTAGATATGCACAAGTCATGATTTCTTCAATTAAGTATGGATGCCGTGAGCATGCGCTTTGATATGAATTCTCAATTCGATCACCGCAACCGTCCAAATGTACCGCAAACAACGTTAGCAATAAAACACGAAAGTGTCTTTGATCACTTTCGTTGAATTGGTACACGCCCACGGTTCCCGTTGATCAATACAAGTACTGCGTGATCGTATAATTCAAGAATCTCTTAACAGATTTCGCATTTGCTCTAGCTGTTCTCAAACCGGAACGTCTCAAAGAAGACAACACGGAGTGAGTGAACCAACGAATTAAGATTCAGCGATTGATGAGAAATTGATTTGAAAACAATCACGTATTGCTTGAAGAAAGAGTTTTGCAATATGACGAAGGTTTTATGAGAAAGATCAATTTTCAATCAAAAAAATACCTTTTGAATTTGAAAATGAATACACATTCGATGTACTAGAGAAAAGAAGATTTGCACATCGATCGGTTTTTTTCCAAAAGTATTTTTTCAATCAGAGATACTTTTTGTGTTTGAAAACATGAATACACATTCGATGTGCTAGAGAAAGGAAGATTTGCACATCGAACGGTTTTCCAAAAGTATTCGCCAATTTATTTCCGACCAAGGTTGATTCACGAGTGAATCGCCCATCGTTCTATCGAGTTGTCACAAACTTGATCTTTTGAAACGATCTCACATGTCACCCACCAAGAGCTTGTTTGATGTTGGCTCTAGAAGGATTTCCATCTTCATCATGAGTATTTTACATATCACTTGGATGTTCTGGCAATACTACAAGGATAATGCGTAGGACTCTTAATATATACTTACTTTCCACATTGTGTGAAACAACAAGTCTTCATTAACATAAAACATAAAACAATTCCAAAAGGTATCATCCCACACATAAAACAATCTTCTCATATTTCTTTTCTACTGAAGTCTGAAGCGATCCATTCCAAAAGGTGTCAAGAGAACAATTCCCCCAAGTAGTTGAATTGATGCGTACCTCTTAGACTAGAGGTCGAACCCAATACACATATACCCGAAGACAGAGAAACTTATACCATCGAAGTAGCAGATTAAGTTCGATAGCCAAAGAATAACCCCGATGTATACTTTTTCTCTCCACGATGATAGTGTATGAAGCTCAAGAACCCAAGTACCAATGCCCAAAGAGAGAATAACCGATAACATTGAAGAAGCAGGCCGAATCACCGATTATCTCTGCGGATGACAATCTCTGCGGATGTCAACTCCGGAATAAGTGATTATATCTCTCGAATCGCTGATTAAGCACTCAAGTGAAACATCCGGCCCCCAATGTAAACAATTCTATCTCGATGATTGCGATAACATCGAAATCATCACATGTGTACCTCTTTATTTTCGTGAACTTTCTCTTACATCACTTCCCCCACGTAGTTGGAATAATAACACTAAAAGCCTTGAAGAGTAAAACCTTGAGTTTCTCTGCGGTCATGACATTTGTCTTCCAGGGATATCTTCAATCACTTAGAAGAATTAAGTTCGTCAAGTTTACTCGCTTTGTGTTTTTAGATGTGTGTCTCCTTCCCCCTTGCTGGTTTTGATACTTAATCGACAACACATTAGCCCAAATACTTGAAATCTTTTTGAGAAGACCACATTTAATCTTTATGAGAATCAACTTGTGAAGAATGAGCAAGTCTAATTGGGGATTAAATCAATTTTCACTCTCAATTAGTGCTCTCCCCTAAACTGACAATATTTTAGATAAATGCCTTGAACAAGAAGAAGTCTTTGGATAATCAAATGCAATTCGTCTTTTAGTCTTCTAACATGTAGCGAAAATGTAGAATGTGTAGACTTGACCTTCTTCAAGATTGTCCAGTTGGGGAATAGAGAGTCAACATCTTCTTCTCACCAAATGCATTCCGTTAACTATATATAGCAAATCCCTTTAACTCAAATCCCTCCTAATCAAACAAGAACGTAAAGATGTTCATCAAGAAAATTTGCCTCAGAATGGAAGCACTTTTCATTAATCATATCACCGAGAAGATGTCAACCAACGACTCTTAGAAGAAACACCATGTAAAGATGACCCGATAAGAAGAAGCTCGGTTCTTACATGAGTTGAGTTTGTTTGACCATATGTTCTCGATAAAACTCAACATGCACAGCTTTTACACTTCTTTCCCTTCACCCGAATAATTGGAGTTGCCATTCTTGATTTATTAAGTGAAAATCATCCAAATGTATTCTATTCACACTTCTCCCCTCAAAGGTAGCATATGATGTCGCCATCGTCATTGTAATTGAGCAAGTGGAATAAGAAAACAATCAACGGTAGTTCGGTTCACTTGATGACTAAGCGCTTGGAAAAAGCATGAAGCATGTTGATGAGAATGGTCATGATAAGAAGATTTCTCTTCTTCCGAAGATAATGCGCATGAAGTGTACATTTCTTTTCTTTAGGAACGAGGCTTGAATGTTGTGTTCAACGTCATAATGATGAAGTACGAGGCCTGAACCGATTTGAACGACGTTATTGCAGATTGAGTATCAAGGTTGAGTTACTTGAACCAGTGAGTTATGAGATATCAATCCATTTGTTATCCATACTTTAAGCCAGTCCATGTAGTGAAGGATCAAGTATCTCAGAATCGAGTAAGGATTACCGCACTAACATTACAACCTTGATTGCATATATATTGGTTAGTGACATTAGTATCCAAACCCTTTGGGGTTTCACGATCAACCTTGATTTTGCCATCTAAACAGCTTTCCTAGGTATCCACTTAAGTACAAAGATTCTTAATAATTCTACCAGATGGTATCCACTTATGGCAAGGTCTAGGATTGTTGATATTCTTATGCATAGTGGAAGACTTATCTTTTTTCCTAGTTTCCAAAGATTTTGTAGTTGATATCCATCTAGGCAAAGTTTTCGGTTTGTTTTGCTTCATATGCACGGTAGATGACTTAGTGAAAATCCTAGACTTAACAGGTTGAACCTTTGCATGAGCATTTACTTTCTTTAGGAATTTTGTGAAACAATTATCATGATTTGCCTTAAAGATGCATTTCAGACAATTCGAGCAAACAGCTTGTTTGGATTCAGAAGATGATCTAGAGTTCTTAGAGTGATCTACTATGGGAATAGATTTATTCAAACTCAACTACTCTTAGATCCAAGCCAATCCCTAGTCTTGATTTGAGTGTTCCTAGGTAATGGTTTAAAACTACTAGCAGTGCCTTGAAATCTCGTAGAATTCATCACCCTAGGTCTAGCACCTAAAATTCCATCTTTTCGATCTGGCTTTTTCCTAGCTTTTTCTAGATCATAGTTCTTAAACAAGTCATTCATATCATGTGAATTGTTAGGCAAATAAGGTGAAGTGACTGGTTTTGACAAAATTTGTTTAGCATTAACTTGGGATGCAAACCGGGTTTTCGAAAATTTTGTTCTTTCAGACATAAATGCAGTAGGCTACCTAACAACAGACCGGTCTTTAGTGGAAGGAGAAACTGGCTTTCCCAAGATTGATGGTTTTGTAAACTTAGTGTCCACACTTTTCCCTACAGTTTTTCTAAGCTCATTCTTTAAGGCAACTATCGCAAAACTTTTATCCTGAAGTTGAGCTTTGAGTTCATCAATTTTTGCTATCAAAGAGTTTTGTTTGTTCTATTGACTTAGTTCTAGCTTCTTTGACAGAGTAACTTAGTTCTATGTGATGCTTTCTCAAAGACTCATTTTCCTTTAGTAATTTGGCCACACAAACCGCTAATTCATCATTTCTTATTTGAATATCAACAATAGCATTAACATCAGAATTACTTGTAACCAAATTACTTTTCACATGCATATCAGAAATATGTTTCTTCAAATTGTTGATAGTCGAGTTTTTGGCTTGAAACTGAGCTTTCAAAGTGCTAATTTCAAAATTTCACGAATTCGGAAGTTCCGGATTTTTACATGGTTTGTTAAGTTGAAAAGTTTCTTCTTTACTTTGTATCGCAATTTCAAGTGAAATGCAATATTTTTCAAGATTTGAGAATTTGTTTGAAATTTCATCAAAAGCCTTTTTATCAACCATATCTTTTGTTTTGAAACACTTAATCTCCGACTTCAGCCAAGATTCTGAGAACATTTATCAAAGTCATGTTCAGCATAATGATGATCATTTTGTTTAAGTACTTTAGCTTGAGATGCACTATGTTGAACAGTAGAAAGGGTACCTCATTACATGACACCTTGTTCATTTATCGGTCGATCGATATCTGCATCCACTTCATGTGTAACAAGAGTCACTGAACTACTGGCTGTTTCAAGCGTATCTATCTCGAGCCTCTATATTAGTGTCAATCGATCCATCATCTGGTGCTTTACCCGACTCAACACAAAAATCTTTTGATTTTGCCCGACATTCATTCCCTTTTCTCGATTTACGCATCAACTTCTTGTGTTAGGAGTAAGCTGAACAGCTGGTTATATCATTATTTGTTGTCTCTGACATTCTGCATTCAGCAACACCCGATTCTTCAACTGATACATTACCCAACTTATCACAACTATCTCTCAACTGCACCATACACTTATCCACTTTTTCATCTTTCTGAGTAACTTCCTCAATACACTTATCCACATTATCCATGAGATGGATAAGTGTCTCTATGAACACGCTAATTTCCATTCCAGTGTGTCTCTTGAAAGACATTTCATTCATGTCTTGATCATAGTCTGATGTGAATTCCCCACAAATGAATGACTGAAATTGTTTGTGGATCACTTGAAGTGCAACAATGGAACTATCCTTTTGAACCTTCTCTTTGTCAAGTTGTAGCTCCAATTGTTCTAAATTTAACAGCAAAGTTCCTGTTAATGTCGATACGTCCTGACGGAAAAGGGCATTACATGTTCGTTCCATTGTTATGGAAAGAAGTAACATGAGGTGAGAGTAAAGTTGCTGAAAGGGCACAATCAAAGCATTCTTTTGCATGGCATTCCGTAGCATGAGCGGTGCAAATCAATCTCATTGGACTCGGAGCATGAAGAACTCAAATCATCATTGATTGATTCCATCATCGATGCTTGTTGAGTATAGCTAATATTCTCATGGTTGTCTACAGCATCATACAGTTTGAGTACTTCCGAAATCATTGAATCAGGAGTGTAAGACATGATGTTGATGTATACACGGGATTTTACAAGTCACGTGATTTAAACCAAAAATAGAATCTTTCGAGGGATTTTACTAAAATCAAGACCAAACCGTTAAGCAATGACCAATGGAATGTGTTAAGATGACTGATGGATCGACACAACGATAGAAAATTGTGTGTTAGGGAATATGATTGTTTGTAGGATTAGCAGAGATGTTGTTTGGTTGAGATTTAATTAGTTAATCCCGTTTTTTCTACGGAGAAATTTAGGTCAACAAACATAAAACCTCAATAACTTCGTTGAGTGGATTTAGGCCTCGAAGGTTAGTTAATTCGGCGTGCCATTCTACTCGTTCTCACGGTCGTTTTGATGGGTAGAACGCTGAAAACGGAGTTACGGTTCAAAAGTTATGGCCGTTTGAAGTTTTGTCGGAAAAAGTCAACTTTTGGTCAAACCGCTTCAATCAACTCGGCCGGACAACTTCGCTTCCAAGACAACTCGTTTAAACGACAACCGCTTAAGGCACAACTTCGCATAAGATGACAACTCGCTTCCAAAGCAACTTCGCTTAAGCGACAACTCGCTTAAGTTACAACTCGCATAAGCTGACAACTCGCTTATAAGGTAACTCGCTTAAACGACAACTCGCTTAAGATACAACTCGCTTAAAAGTCAACTCGCATAAGCTGATAACTCGCTTCCAAAGTAACTCGCTTCTGAATAACTCGCTTCTGGTACGTCGAATCTGGACAAGTCGCAGTCAAAAACTGACAACTCGCATAAAGAAAAGCAATCCGAGACTCAACTCGCTTCCAAGAAATATTCAAAAAACACCACTTTTCAATCCAAAACAACCCAACCACGATGATTCAAGCCTTCCAAATCAAAACCTAAACACTTATAATGATTCTAAACACAAAAGTACTATCAAAATGCAAACTTTAACACAAGAAATGATCCAAATGATCCTAACTACTCTAAACTCATTAAAACCCAAAAACCTTATGAAAACCACTAGAAATCCAAGAACATGAAAGATGAGTGATCAAACCATGGCTCTTGATACCAATTTTAACATATTGGATTTCACAAACACACAAATAATCACATATAGGGTTGAATTCAATAAGAGTTTAGAGAGAGAAAGTAGAGGGATGGGAGGCTTTCTAGAGAGAGAAAGTGAAAGAAAACATAGAAGGTTAGATTAGAATGAGAAAAGCTCGAACCCTCTACCTTGGGAGGTAGAGGGTATTTATAGTTTTACATAATATGCCCTCTCGACGGTGTGGATCGAGCATTCAAGTAGGTAAAGACCGTCCGTCCTCCACGGTGTTGCACTAAGATACACTAATAACTAAATAACTAACTAATAATAAGTAAATAACGATATGTCTACGAGCTAACATATGCTAGATTATATTTGGGGTGACCGACACTTCACTATGGAATTTCTAATTTCTAACATAAAAAAAGCCCAAAGGCTAGAGCCTCGTATGCCTTAGGCGATTTTGACAAACACAAGAGTTACTTCACTAATCAACAAGCTTCTTTCGGCGAGAAAACTATACAACATCGCTTACAATATTTTTCAACACTAAGCTAGATGTCGAGTCTTTCTTCGGGTACAACCAAACCCGTTATGTTTTGTGGCCCCAACATAACAAACCTTATATTTTGAGGCCTAAACACATAAACCGCGTCGCTTACATTATTTTTCGACACTAAGCTAAATATCGAGTTCTAATCTAGCTAGAACCAATCTCAAAATCACCGTATTTTCGAACTAAGATACTAACCCGGTCTACCCGATCCAATCTAAACGATCTACACGATCTATCCAATATACACGATATACTCAAAGAAGCAAGTATGGTGGTTGTACAAAGTGAGATCCAAGACATGGTAGTTAAATGGATCAAAGTATCTAATCTACACATCAAGAATTCTAAGCTTGATACGAATGAACTTCTATTGATAAGAAGCCTTCAAAGGGATGAAGATCATAAGTGCTCTAATCTTGTTGTGATAGATCTTCATATGTGTGTGGATAAGAAGATTTCTAAGCTTGCTAGGATGGATAATAAAAGTATGTTTGCGACAAAGGAGATTTAAAAAGCATTATGATTAAAGGCTTATAGTGGATTTAAGATTATGAAAAGTGTCCTAAACATGAGAGAAAATTTGGTTTAAATGTATGAAAATAGTTAGCAATAATGTGTGAAATGAGCCACTATTTATAGGTCATTGAAATCTGTGAACGCACCGATCAGACCACGGTACCCTTAATTAATTAAGGGTGTTGTCGATAATAAAGGGCAACGCCCCTGTCGACGCTCCTTTTATCCTTTTGAAGGTTGTTTGTTTATCTAGTGAAGGTGGTGGTGGGGGGGATTCAAAATTTTATTTTTATTTTTATTAAAATATTTTTTATATAATCAAAAATAATTTGTATAACTATTTTTGTAAAAATGTTTTGTACACATTTAAATGTAATGTGTAAAAGTGTTAAGTGTATGACAAAAATATTTTTTGATCATAAATCAAATTGAAACTTATGTCTAAACAAAATTGTTTACGTCAAACTTTTATGTAGTGACACCAAAATATCATTTAGACGTTCTCTATGGTTTGTTAAATGGTTTGATCATAATGCAACATAACAAACATATTCGAACCTGTGTTGAAGCATACCTAAGATGATGAGAGATGTTGATGTAAGTATGCTTTAATGATTTGTGGTTACGAGCAACTTTTACATTGTATGCGTTATGTAGTACAAGTTACATGTTTGTCATTATTAAAATCGAAGAGACCGTTTAGTTTAAATATCATAATATTTGCACTAACACCAGTGTAAAATGGAAAGAAGAGAAACATAGGATAAAAAAGAGAAAAAAGAAGAGGAGATTAAAAAAATGATTTTTAGATTTGTATTCCCAAGTCAGAAAAAAAATGATGGAACCAAATTAAGGCTAAAATTATACTTCTCTCTAAAGCATCCCAATTTGGGAAGAAAATTAGAAAAGGGAATTTGGCATAATTTCCTTTCCTCTTCTTTTCTCTTCTCTCCAAAAAAATCTCGAAAACACAATTATTTTTCAATTTCCTCTTTACTTCTCTTCTTTTCTTTCTTAAATTAAAACTCAGGATTAGAGTGTAAAAAAACGAGCTTCTATATTAGAGTCGAGAAGAGCTAAATACGAGTTTTTGTGAATATTATTAATTGAAAGAAGCAACAAAAAACATAGCCTTAAGAGGGTCGGGTATGTTAACGCACAACCCACACCAATCCAACGTGTCACGACGCTGAGGTGGCCTTACCATACAGAGGTATGCTTGCATTAAAGTCGACGTTAGTATTGTGGCTTGCGTTGGATTTGCTTTTGTTTCAAAAAATAGCCGTTAGCTATTCCAGCGTTTTTTTTTTTTTTTTTTTTTTTTTTTTTTAATCCCACCTTATATATCATACCCTCATTTAACCATTTTTTATACAAATTTCTTAAGTCCTCTATCAAAAAACACATGCTTGTAAACTATGAATCCGAATAATGTTGGTTACGACTCCAATAAAAATGACAATTAAACTTTTGATGCAAGCTAATTAATATCACCAAACGAACAACAATAAGCTCAAATATCTTGTACGCGTAATCCGATATACCGTGAATGTAAGGCTGCTGAAGCACGTTTGTTGGCCGATTATAGCATCAAATGTATATTATATATATATATCTATCATTTATCCCACGATTATTGCTCATTTATTATATGTTTATATCTGAATTGATGCTTAATTCATTACTTTTTTAAATTTTAGTATTTATAGAGAAATTTAGAAAAAGAAACGTAAAACAACAGGATTTGGAGCATTCATGAACAATCTATATGTTAATACAAATATCGTCATTAAATGTTATTTATATTTTATGATCTTTACCTAAGTTTTGTTAACGACAAAAGTAAATTTAATTTTTATAAAGCTTAAAGCTTGTGAAGTTTAATAGATATTAAAACAAGCTTTTCAAATAATATTTTCATCGCTCAAGCATTTACATTTTAATTAATCATATTTTGATATGACTCTAAACCATAATGAATGTTAGTATTTTTAGTTCAAGAATGTTTTGGTTTCTTAAAACAAAACATTGCATATGTATTTTAACATATTTCTAAAAATAGAAAAACAAACACATGACATCATGTAGTGCATCATTGAAATCCTTAGAAGATTTCACTAGATACTTTGTGTAGATTTAGTCTCTACATATCTTACACAATCTTGGATAGATATGGTTGACTTTGGTAAGATTTTGGTGATCTTGTTGTCAGACCCCGGCGACACCAAATATTAACACAGACGGAACCCTTTTGAGGGATCCGTGGTGCCTGTTGAGTATTTTGGCTATAAATAGCAAATCCAAACCAAGTTGTTTTCATCCCTTTCTATCATATTCTCATACATTCCTTCTCTCTAACATTTCTAACTCAGTTTCATATCATATTAGTGATCTCTTTTGTAGCAAAGAAGATCAAGGCATAATATTCAAGCTTCAACAAGTTGTTGGAAGTCTTGTTTGTTTGTCGTTGTATGATCTTGTGTTGATTCATACATCATTGTTGTAACAAACCATCATAATCTTGTGAGTGTGAGTGGTTAGTATTTTAGTCCTTAAAATACATTGTGTGTGGGAGTGGTTGTACCCTTGAAAAGAACTCGACATCTAGCTTAGTGTCGGAAATAGTGTGTAAGCGAAGTGTAAAGGTTTCTCCGCCGGTGAAAGGAGCTTGTTGACTAGTGAAGTTAAACTCTCGAGTGTGAGACTCGAGGAGTGGAGTAGGGCAAGGAAAAAGAGTCCTTCTAGACCGAACCACTATAAACAACTTGTCGTGGTTTGATTGTTTCTTTCCTTATCTACTCTTTATATATTGTTTGCATATTGATTATCATCCACTAACATATCTAAGATCAATATCAATTGATCTTTCAATAAGTTTCAAAACAAAGTTTTTAACCGGTAAACTATTCAACCCCCCTTCTAGTTTTCCACAATTGATACCAGAGCCTCGTTGCTCAAGAATTTATAAAATATATTGTATTTTATAAACTTGAAACGATCCATGGATTCCGAAAACTTTAAAGAAGGGCAATCTATGCAAAGACCACCACTCTTTGAAACCAATGGATTTATCTATTGGAAAAACCGTTTTGAAACATATGTAAAATCAAAAGATATAGATCTTTGGTTTGTTATAGTTAAAGGAGACTTTAGTTCTACATCAAAAGATATTTCTGTTGATGATCAAAAGAAATTAATAGCTAAAAATAATGAAGCTAAAATGATGCTTCATAATGCTTTTCCTATAAAAGAATATGAAAGAATTTTTATGTGTGAAACCGCTAAAGATATTTGAGAATCTTTGATTATTACACATCAAGGAAATTCACAAGTCAAGGATAACAAAATTGATCTTCTTGTTCAACAATATGAACAATTTGTTATCCCTGAAGATGAAACCATTGATTGTGGCTTTGCTCGCTTTAATACTATTATTACATCTCTTAAAGCACTTGATGAATCTTTTCGTAGTAAGAACTTTGTTAGGAAATTTCTTAGAGCACTCCATCCAAAGTGGAGAGCTAAAGTGACGGCTATTGAGGAATAAAAAGATCTCTCAAAAGTGACACTAGACGAGCTAATCAGAAACCTCAAAGTACACGAAATGGTGATGGAGAAAGATTCGGAAATCATCAAAGGAAAAAGAGAGAAAATCAAATCCGTTGCTCAAAAAGCAAGAACGGAATCAAGTGATGATGACGAATCTTGCTCCGGTAGTGAAGATGAGGAGTATGCCATGGCCGTTAGAGATTTCAAAAAGTTCTTTAGAAGAAGAGGAAAGTTTGTAAGACAACCTCGAGAAATAAAGAAGCCATTCCGAAAAGATCGGGATGACAAAAAGGGTAAAGGTGAAAGAAAGTGTTTTAGATGCGGTGATGCAAGTCATCTAATAGGAGATTGTCCCAAGCCACCTAAAAGCAAAACTCAATGAGCTTTTGTAAGTGGTGCTTGGAGTGATAGTGAGGATGATGAAGAATCAAGCAAGGATGAGATCGCCCTAATGGCACATGAATCAAACGAGGTACATTCCGACTCATCTTATTCGTCTATTGATGATGACACTTTGCAAAAACAATATAATCAACTATGTGAGCTTAGTCTAAAAATCATAACTAAAAATAAGTTTTTAAAGACTAAAAAGGAATTTTTAGAAAATGAAGTCTATGAGTTAAAAGAAAAGGCAAAACGATTAGAAAAGGGAAAAGCAAATGACGATAGTTGCAAAACATGTCAAGAGCTTAATCATGAGATAGAAAAACTAAAGCTCACACAAGATGTTCTAATCGAACATAATTCCAAATTTAAAAGGTTTAACAAAAGCATGGCTTGTGCCGATGAAATAGTTAGAATTCAAAAAACACCAGGAAACATGAATGGACTAGGATTTAATGAAGTGTTAATTCCAAATAGTCAAACCAAAACGGCCGAAAAAGACAAACAAACTGTCAAAACTGCTGCGATAAAGACGGACCGACGGACCCAAAAATAGGGTTCTGTCCTTTGTAAAAATTGGTGCCGTGGGGACTGCAGCAGGACAGAATGCTTCTATTACGGACCGTAGTGAATTTGTCAAAGTAACAAAGAAAACCAAGGATAATGTTAAACTAAAACCTGCTGTTACATCAGGAGTAGGACTTACTAGAAATAAATTTAGATCTAAAACTACCCAACAAAGACATAAAACACCTATTGCAAAACGCTCCTTTCCTAAGAGCAACCACAACATACAACCCAACTATTAACATAACGGTTGTAATCAAAACTTCCCTAGACCATATCAAACTCCAGATTACATGCCATGGAACCCTTACCCATCATTTCCATACATGAACCAAATAAATGGTATGTATAACCCAAACGGACCCATGAGATATTGGGGACCAAACGCTTGAGTTATTTGTGTCTTAGGCATGCTTGAAAGTTGGATTGGAACTTGATGAATGGATAAAAGATAGTGGATGCTCACGACACATGACGGGCAACAAAAGCCTCTTCTCAACATACCAAGAGTATGACGGAGGTAATGTCACTTTTGGTAGCAATCTCAAAAGCAAAATCATTGGCAAAGGTACGATCGCTCATAACTCCCTAACTATTGAAAATGTTGCTCATGTCGATAGGTTAGGATTTAATCTACTTAGTATTAGCCAATTATGTGATAAAAAGTATAAAGTACTATTTGAAGAAAATGGTAGTAAAATACTAAAAGATGGTATCACCATAGCTAAAGGAGTTAGGAAAAATAACATATACGTCATGAAAATAAATAAAACATCTAATGAAAAACTTTGTCTAACAACATTAGATGATAGCTCAACTCTTTGGCATAGACGGCTAGGTCACGCTAATATGAGACTCATCCAAACCCTATCTTCGAAAGAGCTAGTTAGGAATTTGCCAAAACTTAAATATGACCAACATTTTTGCGACGCTTGCAAAATTGGTAAACAAACTCATAGTAGTCATAAGGCTAAAAACATGGTGTCCACATCCAAGTGTCAAGAACTTTTGCATATGGACTTGTTTGGTCCATCCGCTATAAGAAGCTATGGAGGTAACTTATATACCTTGGTCATAGTAGATGATTACTTAAGGTTTACTTGGACGTTGTTTTTGAAAACTAAAAATGAAGCTTTTGATAAATTTGAAATTCTTAGCAAGAAAATTCAAAATCAACTAGGTGTTAACATTGTGTCGATCCGAACGGATCATGGTCGTGAATTTGACAATGAAACACAATTTGGAAACTTCTGTGATACAAATGGTATAACACACAACTTCTCGGCTCCTCGAACACCTCAATCAAATGGAGTTGTAGAACGTAAAAATAGGACCATTCAAGAAATGAGTAGAACAATTCTTAATGAACAAAACATTCCTCAAAAGTTTTGGTGTAACGCCGTTGACACTTCTACATATATTTTAAATAAGTCTTAATACGTCCTTTTTTAAACAAAACACCATATGAATTATATAAAGGTAAAAAGCCAACTTTAGGATATTTTAGAGTATTTGGATGTAAATGTTTCATTCTCAATACTAAAGATTATCTCACCAAGTTTGACCCAAAGTCTTATGAAGGTGTATTTCTTGGTTACTCACAAACTAGTAAAGCTTACATTGTCTTAAACAAAGAAACAATGAGAGTCGAGGAATCGTTGAACATAACATTTGACAGAAGTCCACCTCCCTCTAAGACATCACCTTTGGTAGATGATGACTTAGTTGAAAGTCAACTTGTAGAAAGTCAAGAAATAATTGAAAATGACAAGGAGGATGAACCATTAAATGAAATTATAAACATCAAAGAATCCAAAAGTCATCTTTTAGAAAAGGTCATAGGACAACTAAATCAAAGAACCTTAAGATCACAAGCCCAAAATCAAAGTAATCATTTTTGTTTTGTATCTACCATTGAACCGAAAAACATAAATGAAGCAATAAAAGATGAATCTTGGGTAATTGCTATGCAAGAAGAGTTAAACCAATTCGTTAGAAATGATGTTTGGAAGTTAGTTCCAAAACCTAAAGATCAAACTTATGCACCGGTAGCTAGGCTCGAGTCTATTAGAATCTTACTTGCATATGCATGTGCTTATGACTTTAAATTATTTCAAATGGATGTTAAGAGTGCATTTCTTAATGGGTTTATTAAACGAAGAAGTATATGTTGCTCAACCTCCCGGTTTTACCGACTTTGAGAAACCACATCATGTCTTCAAACTCAAGAAGGCATTATACGGTCTTAAGCAAGCACCAAAAGCTTGGTATGATAGACTTAAGACTTTTCTTGTTGAAAACAAATACACCATGGGATTAGTAGATAATACTCTTTTTACCAAGAAAAAGGAATCACACATTATCATTGTTCAAATATATGTTGATGACATCATATTCGGATCAACTTGTCAAGAGCTATGTGATGATTTCTCTAAAACCATGCACGATGAGTTTGAGATGAGTATGATGGGTGAGTTAAACTTCTTTCTAGGACTTCAAATTAAACAACTAGAAGATGGGATATTCTTTAACCAATCTAAATACATAAAAGATATGCTTAAGAAATTTGGTCTTGAAGACTCAAAACCAACTAAGACACCCATGTCTTCGGACACTAAACTTACCAAGGATGAGGAAGGTGAATCGGTAGATAACACGGCTAGTAGACCCGAAATTATGTTTAGTGTTTGTCTATGCGCTCGCTTTCAAGAAAATCCCAAGGTATCACACTTAGAAGCCTTGAAAAGGATTTTTAGATACATTAAGGGAACGGCATGTTTAGGATTATGGTATCCCAAAGGAACGGGTGTAGAAACTATAGTGTATGCCGACTCGGACCATGTCGGTGACTATGTCGATAGAAAAAGTACAAGTGGTATTTGCACTTTTGTAGGACATTGTCTCACCTCATGGTTTGCTAAGAAACAAACGGCTCTAGCTATCTCAACTACTGAAGCCGAATACGTCTCAGCCAGAAAAGCATGTCAACAAGCTCTTTGGATGAAGCAAGCTCTCGTGGATTACGGAATTCATCTCAACGATATCGTTATATTTTGAGACAACAAAGGAGCTAAAAATCCCGTCCAACATGCTCGTACGAAGCATATTGAAATCCGTCATCATTTTCTTCGCGACAATGTTCAAAAAGGAAACATCTCAATTGAGAAAGTATCCTCCGAAGACAACATTGCCGACATTCTAACTAAGCCTCTCAAACGAGAATCATTTAATCTTCTTAGACTAGGTTTGGGGCTAATGGAACCAAACATATAGTTAAAACATAGTCTAAACCTTAGAACAAACAAAACAAAACAAATTAGTTTAACCCTGCTACTGTTCCCACGGCACCAAACGACAACAAAGACGAAACCATTTATTTGGTGCCGTCTGGTCCGTGGTGACAACAGTAGCAAAAATACTACCTACAAAACATCTTCTTCCTCATAAACCACTTTACCAAAACGTTTCAACATCATACCTAACTCATTGTTGACACTTTCTCACCCACTAATCACTGAAGATAACATCATTGTAAGTATCCTAACTAAATTTTATCTCCTAATTCTGAGTCTAGGATTCCAATTTGTGCACAAAATCATTACATGGGGATTATGTATATTCTTGTACAAAATATGGATTCAATTGGCAAATTGCATAACTAGTCATTGAAATTAGGTACTACATTGTCACATTGCATAAAAAAATCATGTTTTCCACTAATCAAAAGATAATGACTATAAGGCCTTATTCTAAATAACGAAACACCCCATGTCAAAAAATTTGAAAAGCTTCTCACTTGTAGGAAAACAATTTTTCATTGTTAATACAAATAGAAACGTAAATCTTCATCACTTGCATAATGCTCTTGAATACTAAAGGTAATGCATAACTAATATGCATTCCCGGGTATATTCAAATGAAGCCACATTGAATTAGGAGCGTTTGGGTTATCTCATGCCTTTTGCCAAACACCCCCACGAAAAACCATTTTATGCATAAAATGAGTCGAGATAACAGCAACTCCAAATCGTTTTCATATAGGCACACACTAGAACCAAAACGCTAAGTTTATTCTTATTTTTAACATGTAAATTCTTGCTCATAGGAATAACCATGGTAGCCGCAAGATTCTATGATCACAAGGATACTCTTAACTACATTCCCAAACATCACAAAACCAAGGGCCTCTCCAAATAACAAGTCAAAATCTTTAAGAGTCTAGAGCAAAGGTACTTCTATGAGGGTAGAACCATTCACTCCTCCTTTGTCGACGGAACCAATCTCCGTCAAGAACTTGCCACCATTCACTTCGATTGTCTCCTTGACATAGATGAACCCATTTTCCCTAGGTTTGTTTTAGAATTCTATGCTAGTGTTATAGCTTTCATTGATGAGGATGATGAATTTGCTCTTAGGTTTAGGATCAATCAAAACAACTACTCCATCTCCTTAAGCCAATTTGCTCAAGTGCTAGGAATTCCCAACCAAGGTACATGTGTCTACTCGGATAAGTGGTCACTCACTATCCTTGATGCAATCAATGACCGCTCTCTTCCCTACCAAACTCCTTTAGCGGATAAGGATGTCATCCGTGAGAACTTTTTTAATGAAAGGGCCGCTCCAACCCGTGTCACCCGTAAGTGAAAGGAAGTGAAACGAGATCCATATGGTATGGAGCTCTATGAGCTTAAGCCCGAATTTAAGAAGTGGGAGGAACTCCTTAGAGCCAATGTCATTAGCACTATAGGAAATAGGGACCATATCAATGCTTGCCTTTGTCACATGCTCTACAACTTGTCTACCCATCAACCATTCAATTTAGCCTACTACATTGCTAGGAGAATGATTGACATTCCAACTCAAGGATCGGTCGCTCTTCCTTACGGGATGCTCCTCACCCGTCTCTATAGAGCTTTTGCACCCATTCCACCAAGCCCAAAAGGGTTGAAGCTTGACTATGCTCTCATCCCTCACATTTTTGTGCCCTTGAGTGACGAGCGAGTGGCTAAGACTAAAAGAAAAAGGGCAAAACCTCCAACTCCTTCATCATCATCATCAAATAGCTCCGAGGACGGTCTCCCAAATTCTCGCCTTCCACCTCAAGAGTACTATGCATCTCTCCCCAAGATTGAGAATGAATCGGCGGAGTTCAAGCAAACCAAGGGGATGTTCAAGTGCCTTGGTAGGATGATGGCTAAGATCTACAAGAAGTTGGATAAGTGAGGTTAATTTGAAGGAGTGTTTGGAACAAGACAATAACTATGATGTACGATACAATTTGGTTGTTTTTAATTTGTAGGATGATAATATGACTTAAAACAATGTTGTATGCTAACCAGTTCATGCAAGGGGATAGCACAAGTGTGTTATCAAATTTTACACACTTTCACTTATATGTGAAAATCGTTAGCCCTTGTTCAAAGTCTATGCTTCACTATATTTGTATATGTGTTATCAACTTTTCCTAACTAGAAATAATTAATGTCACATGTTTTAAGCAAAATTTCAGGTTTCGGAAAAGTCCCCGACACCTAAAAATATGGTTTGTGTTGATTTCTGGTCACCACGGACAGGACGGCACCAAAATTTTGGTACCGTCTGTTATGCATTTTGGTACCGCCGTACATGTACAGGCGGAGCAGGCGGCACCATTTTAAAGGTTCCGCCTGTGTAAACTTTTGGTGCCGTGGATCCTACAGGTAATTTTCTAAATTTCGCCTATTTCAACATTCCAAATTACCATACATTGCTTCTAGGTTAATCTTAACTAGTTCTTACCCATATTAGAACTAGTGTAACACACTTAGGCATATAGGATATCCATTTCCTACCAAAATTCAAAATTTTCAAAAATCCACCCAATAAGCCTTTTTCATAAAGGAAGGAACCAAAATTTTGGTTCCTTGCAATCCGTGGGTGATCTGATTCTAAAGATCCCATCATCATTAGAACACATTTATTGCAAATCTTTGTCTCTTCACTCCATCCTTCTTGTATGGATTGACTTGGATGATATGACAAACATTAAACCCACTTCAAAATCATTAGGAACCTCATCTCTTCTATGGTTTAACATCAAATCAAACACATTTCTCCATAACTTTCAAATCCTATAAATTAAGAGCTTTTACCATGATTATCTTCACACCTTCTCAACTCTTATCATCTACTAGCAAAAACTCGAGCCAAAATGACTAAGTCTTCACCATCAACAAAGCCTTGCAAAAGAACCGCTAGAATGAGCGTAAGACCATGTTGTTTCGTCAGCATAAGCTCCTCTTCCGAGTCATCTCCATTAACCATCTCATCTCCCATAAGAGATGAAACAACTCTCACTTTGGCTACTCCTACACCACCTCCACAATCACCTATCATCATCACTACTCCACCACCAACAAAGACTAATAGCTCACCACCACCGGCTCCTATCCAAACATCAAAATCACCATCACCTCCAAAATCTCCAACACTCATCCCATTAGAGTTATTCTCTACACCACCTACATCTCTAAATCCATTTTTGGAAGACTTGGAGGACTTGCCTCCTAGGCCCAATCATCCACCACCATTACCATCCTTTAGTACTATTGATCGAATAGCTCATGAGTCTCCACGTCCATATTTTGACCCAAACGCCTCGTTAGGGCCAAGACCTCTTCTTTTCCATCCCATCCACAAGGAAATCCATGGTCCTTTGTATGGGGATCAACCACTACCTACAAAATTAATGCCCTATCATATAGAGGACATTGAGGAATCCATGTGGGAGGATCACCCCACCAAAGAAGAGATTGAAGCCGAGCTCAATCACCTCCACCAATTTTTCAATATGGTGGATTCCTATCTTAGTGATGCTATGCAATTGCAAAGTGCTTTGCTAGCCTCCATAATCACCACTCCAAACACCAACACCTCCACCATTCCACCACCACAAAACCATGAACCATACTACCCTCCTAGAAATGGTTGCTCCAATTGTGAGCGGACCGCCCAAATCACCGAAAGGACCCGGGTGATGGTCCATGAGCTTCAAGACGAAATGAGGTTCATCCTCAATCACATCCTAGAGTGCATGAATGCTCTTGCTCATCCACCACCTCAATAGGAGGGTCCTAGTTTATTATCTTTAAGCATTTTTATTTTTCTAGGCTGTTGGAATCACTCCTAAAATATATTTCAAGTGTTTGTAATTAACATGTAATATGATGCTTAAATAGGCTTTTATGTTAGTATTAAAGGCAAGGCTTATGTAGAAAGCCCATAAGCCTTGGCCCAAGCCCATAAGGAAGGAAGGGACTAGATGTGTTGCCCTAGCTCCCTTCCCCTATAAATAATGTTGTAAACTCCCATTTGGGAGTTGGTTGTTCACATTTCACATATATCATACGCATAACTTTTCTCTCATATTATATCGTGTGTGTGTTTGTGTTCATCCGATCATTCTCATCTATATTTTTTACATATTGAGCTTGTGTTACAATATGGTGACCTAACAATGGTATCATTTGCCATCTAGTTGGGTGAAACATTTTGTTTTTTGGATTTTTTTAAGGTATACGCGTGGGTTTCGCGTTCTCAAACTTTCATACGCATAAAGCTTCAAAATTTACACTTTAAAACTCAAGATTCTTATACTTTAAGGTTTATTTTGTGTTAAAGTTTAAGTTTTTAGCATAAAGTTTGAAACTTTACGTGTGTACAATCGTTTTTGAGCTTGGTTTTGTGCGTACACTTCTGTCTACGCGTAAGCTGAAAAAGTGAGCTAAATCATCAAGTTTCCAACTTTTGTGTTATTTTGGTGATATTGAAGCTTTTTCATCATAAAAATCAGGTTTCTAAACATTTTTGGGCAGAAAAATCAGTTTTGGTAAAGATTGGTACTTCCTACGCATAGTAAAACCCTAGTTTTACTCGTAAGCATTCAAAGTCTACGCGTAAGCTCTTCATCATTTGATCTTCAGTGCTATTGGTTTACTCAGTGTTTTCTTGCTTGGATAAGCCTGAAAACACTTCGACTTTGGATATCTTTTACACTGGTATAAGTGTAAAGGATTCTTTAGGCAAAACCCTAGTTTTACGCCTAAGCTAATCACTTACGCGTAGAGTTCTTTACGCCTAAGCATTTTCTTACGCCTAAGCCTAGTCTTACGCATAAGCTAATCTTACGCGTAAGTTGGTTTTCTACGCATAAGGTACTTTCTACGCCTAAGCTGGTTTCTACGCATAAGGTTATTTCATCAACAAAGTTTCATTCGACTACAAAGATCCATCATCAACACAAGTTTCAAGATGTCTCAACCACCATACTCTAGCTACTTTCCTCATGTGTATCCTCAACAACAACAACAACAACTCTATCAACAACAACAACTCTATCAACAACAACAACAATTTCAAAAACAATTTCCTCAAGGAGCAATTCAACCACAAATGATTCAACCACCCCCTAATCTTCAAGTACAACCATACACAAACTTTCAAAATCAGCATCCATCCAAGTATGCTATGAAGGAACCGTCTTGGTTTGCAAAGATGTGTGAAGCTTTAAGTAGCCAATAATCCATTCATGAGGCTGGATTACTTGATAGACCTCTAATGCTCACTCCCGAAAACTACGATCAATGGGTGATAAGGTTCTTTAGATTTTGTGATCTAAAGAAGCCACAGTTCTTGAAGAAGGTCATCCTTGAAGGTCCATTTCAGATGCCTACTATCACTGTACCCGGAGATCCGACTGCCAATCCACCAAGAGATGATATCACCAACATTTTCGGTATTGATCAACTTACTACTGATCAACTTCTTCACTTAGAAGCTGATGAACTTGCAATGCAATATATCCTTTTGGGACTACCCAATCCGATACTTCGTAGTGTTGATGCTCAGAAGACTGCTAAAGCAATGTGGGAGCACATTCATCTTTAAATGGAAGGCACAGAACTCAATCAAGAATACATGGAATCCAAAATATACTTAGCATATGAACACTTCATGATTGAACCAGGGGAGACATTAGAGTCATATCATCATCGATTCTCAGACATCATCAATGACTTGGAAAAACATAACATCATTATGCCAAGAATTGCAGTCAACACTAAGTTCCATAGTAGTCTTGGTCCTGATTGGGAAACGTATGTTATTTTCATCCGTCAAGCGGAGAATCTTCATCATGCTACATACGGATTGTTGTACTACTATTTGAAGCCCCACCAAAAGGAAGTTGACAGAGAAAGAGTCATCCGTGGAGCTCCTGTTTCACCTTCACTCCCGGATAATCAAACTTTTGCTTTGTGGGCTCAAGCTTGTTATCCTCAATTTCCAACCTTACAAACTGTCTTCACAAAACCTCCACAACCAACTGCTCAGATCACACCATACGATCCCTCACAGCAACAACAATCACAAGAAACTTAATTGGTTCCATACAACAACAACAATGATTAAGCACTCTACAACGAATCTAATAAGGAGGCAGAAGCTTTCGACGCATTGCAACAAGGGTTTGTCATGATTTCAAGAGCCTTCGGTCGATACTCTAACAAATCCAACAATCGCATTCGTACCTCATCAAACACAAGGAATCAATTTGTTGTTAACAATGGACGTGTTGAAGTTCAGAATCATGGTAATGTTCTTCAGATGGGTAGTGGTCAAGGGTTTAATGGAAGGAATAACATGGGTGCTCCACAACAACGGGCTCAAGTGGTTGATCAGGGTAATGCTCAGACTGGGGTTAATGGTCTTCGTTGTTATAACTGTAATGAGAAGGGTCATCTGGCTAATGCATGCCCAAAGCCAAGGACAAGAGGCAGCGCTTATCACAAAGAGGCTTTACTCTTGGTTCTCAAGGATGAAGCTGGTGGAACACTTACCAAAAAGGAACAGAGCTTTATGGCAAATGCAGATTCGGATGATGACATGGAGGACTTGCAGGCTAATGCAGCTATGATGTTAATTGCAAACATGCATGAACTCCACATGAGTGACACAGGCTCAGTGTATGACACTGACGGCTTGTCTCAGGTACCGGATCAAACTATATTCATTTCTGATCTGATATCTCCGCCAACATCTGCATCCGACGAGGCTCAAAGTGTTCAATATGATCCATCTACATCTCATTCCAATGATAATCAAATAGATCCCGTAGTTATATTTGACGATCAAGATGACCTTATGGTTAATATTGATAATCAAGTTGACTCCGTGGTTATATTTGAGGATCTAAATAATGATCATATTGAGACTCACGTTGAACAAGCTGAACCTGTGTCTAATCCAGATCTTGAGCTCATGACCAACTTATTTACGGACCAAAAATCTAGAATAGAAACGTGCCAAGTCATCAATAAGAAATTACACGAGAAAATTGCACTGTTGACTAAGGATAATGAATGCTTAAAGTTCCAACTCAACATTTTTCAAACTAAAGAGACACGTGAAAAAGGTTTTGAAGTCGCATTTGCTAAATCCTACAAAAATGAAAAATCTTTGGAAAAACAGATATGTGATCTAGTTGCATCCAAGAATGCTTTGTTGTCTCAAATAGAACAACTGAAATATGATCATAAACAAGAACTTAACGCTCTCACTTCGGAAACTCAAAAAGCCAAGTATGAGTTGTTAACTTGTCAAAAACAGTTTTGTGAATACAAAAAGCATTCAAGGAAACAAATAGATGACTATCTTGAGGAAATTGTCGACTTACAAAACAAAATTAAAGAGTTTTGAAATGTTGTTTATAAACATGGTGAGTCAATCACAAATATTCAAAAGTTTACCTTTAAACCAAATCCAAATGGATATGGACCGAATCTTGCTGATTACAAACCACGCTTTTCAAATAGAGCATTCAAACCAAACCCTCAAGTCTACAGTGCAGAACACAGAATTGATGATTCCATTATGAGTGTTGTTGAATATAATCGTATGGAGGAATTAGATGCAGAAGACGAGAGTCGTTTAAAATTGGAAAATGTTGTTTATAACAAATCATTTAAGTATTCAAAAGCCATAACTTTCGTCACACAACAGGATAATTCTAACACACCTTGGGCTATCACGCCTACTTCTGAGTCTTTTAAAGTTGGTCCCCAACCCAATATTGCACAAATTAATGGTCATTTACCTTCACTCAGTGAAGTAAAAACATTACCCGAACAATGTCAAATTCTTAAATATTTTGAAACATTCTTATCGGACATCAAACTTTTGGAACGTGAAATTGAAATCAATTCTGAAATAAAAGTTGAACATTTTCAATCGCCTCATGCGCGAGCACAAAGAGATATTTTTCAGAAATTTTTTTACCTCATGTCCGAAATTTGAAAATGTGTGCAATATATTGGGAAAGGGATTTTCACAAGGAGCTTGGACTTATGAAAACAGTTTTCGAGAAAACAGAAACATCGATTTCAAATACAAAACGTAAAAAGAAAATGTTAAGAAAAGATGTTGATCGACTCTTGGAAGATGTTATCTGTGCTGATACCATAAATGTTGTGTTATTACATTCTGTTGCATATACATTTGATTATATCGTTGTTGATTCTGTTAATACTGTTGAAAATGTTGAGAATACCGATAATGTGTCACAAATCATGTCTTTAAAAATTGAAAATGAGCGATTGTTAAACGAGCTTTCTAATGCAAAACGTCGTCTTCAATTGTGTCAAAAAGATTTTCAAAATCGAGAACTCGCTTTGCAAAACAAAATCAACCAGTTGCATACCAAAACTCTTAATCCAAAACTTGAGCAACTGGAGGATGAAAACGTCTTTAAAGTGTCAACTTTCAACATATGAACAAGAAATTGCCAAAGTCAAAACAGAATATGGTGTCATATTTGATTTGCTCAAAAAGACTCGTGATCAAGCGTCAAAAGATGTTGATGATCATCTTGCATATACCAAAGATGTTTTACGACAAAATGGAAACACTCGCTCTAAAAATCAAGATTTGTTACACACTATCCATGATCTAAAAGCAGAGTTGGTAAAACTTAAGCAAGATAGGAATAGTAACACAAACGTAATTGCACCATGTATTCTAAGACTGCCTAATGACACATCACAAGAAACTAATGTGCTTCCCTCTACTGAAACAGGATTAGTTGCCTCTTTTCCCAACGCTAGCACTTCACAGCTTAAGAGCACATCAAGGAAGAATAGGAAGTTGCGACATAAGAAAAGAACAATAAAGACCTCTGAAGTAGAAGAACACCTTAGGACTTTAAATAAGACTCAAGTTGCACCCACTTTAGACATTGCGTTACACAAATGTAATAGAAAAAGTGATGTAACGAATGCTGAACCTTTTAGTACTTTAAATGTTATGTTTGAAGCTTCTTGTGTTGGTTGTCATAAAAGCATGTTTTCTGGATGTCATGATAAATGTGTTGCTAATGCTATCTTATCTCGTAAGCGGACTAATAGAAAACGGAATACCTCTAGGCCCACTAATGCTTCTAAGTCTGTGCTAGGTAAACCACCCTCTAGTGTTCCGGCTACGATCATTGATGTACCCATAGAACCCCCTTCACCTCCTAGGAAGAACTTATCACCTAGTGCATTTACTAAGACCAAAGCTAAGACTAGTTGGAGATGGCAGAAATGGTTACATAATACACTTGGCTTTAAATGGATACCTAAAATCATAAACATGTGTGTTTCAACTATAACTGCATCGGAACCCTCTAACTCTTCGGGTTCCACATCTACTTCTATTCCATCTGTGTCGTCTGTGTGTAATGCAGGTGATACAGATCATCCTCTGGGTTGTTGACAGCGGATGTTCCCGACATATGACAGGCAATCTTAAACTATTATCAAACTTTATTTCAAAGTTCATTGGCACTGTCAGATTCAGGAATGATCACTTCGCGGCTATCATGGGCTTCGGAGATTACATCAATGGGAACATCAAAATTAGCAGAATTTATTATGTAGAAGGTCTCGGTCATAATCTCTTTTCAGTCGGTCAATTTTGTGATGGAGATTTGGAAGTTGCTTTTAGGGAGAATACTTGTTTCATTCGTGATCTACAGGAAAACGATCTTATGTCTGGTCAACGCACATCAAGTCTTTACACAATCTCAATGCAAGACATGATTGCTTCATCTCCCATCTGTCTCCTTTCAAAGGCAACATCAACTAAATCTTGGCTATGGCACCGTCGTCTTTCACACTTAAACTTTCAAACCATAACTAATCTTGCACGTTACAAACTTGTTGAAGGTCTCCCAAGATTTTGGTATTCTAAAGATCACCTATGCTCAGCTTGTGAACAAGGGAAAAGCACTCATGCTCACTTTCCTTCAAAGGTGGAACACAGCTCACAGCATGTGCTTCATCTTCTTCTTATAAATTTGTGTGGCCCAATGCGTGTGCAGACAATTAACGACAAACCTTACATCTTTGTAATTGTGGATGACTACTCAAGATGGACTTGGGTTTATTTTCATCGAACTAAAGATCAAGCTCCACAGATGATCATCACCTTTCTCATGAAAATTCAAGTTCAGCTCCGGAACACAGTCAGACAAATCAAAACAGACAAAGGGGTTGAATTTGTGAATCAAACTCTTCCTGCATATTATGAGAAAGTGGGAATTGAGTATCAAACATCTATTGCACGAACACCAGAACAAAACGGAGTTGTTGAAAGACGAAACCGTACGTTAGTGGAAGCTGCAAGAACGATGTTGATAAATGCAAAACTTCCAGATTACTTGTGGGCTGAAGCCGTGTCAACTGCATGCTACACTCAGTACCATTCAATGATTACCAAACGCCACAACAAAACACCTTATGAGCTTATCCACAATCGTAAACCGAACCTCAAACACTTTCATGTATTTGGATCCCTTTGTTACCCAAATAATGATCGTGATGACTTTGGTAAGCTCAAAGCCAAAGCTGACATTGGAGTCTTTGTTGGATACTGTGAAAATTCTAAGGGTTACTGGATCTGGAATCGTCGTACAAAGGAGATTATGGAAACGATTCATGCAAATTTCGATGAGGTTACGGAAATGGCTTCTGAGAAAAATAGCTTGGAACCCGGACATAACCATCTAAACTTCCCCCAAACCCCATTATCAGCTGAACCAAGCTTACAGCTTACTCGACATCAAATGAAACAGCTATTTGCTCCACTGTTTAGTGATGATATTGATCAACGTGCTCCAGATGTATCAAATGTTTCCGCTACTCAACCTGATAATAATCCAATACCTGATACACATGAAACAACAACAACTGTTGAAGAAGCACCTCCAATTGATTCTACAACAACAGCCGAACAAACCGCATCCAATGACGCTGAACCAGCTGATGATCTTCTGAACCAAGTAGTACCTACACCTGCAGATTATGATCCAAATGCGTTATTCAATCCTTTTGCTAATGAAACTGCCACTTCTCTCCACAAGCCATTTGAATCCTCCTAATCTGCACAATGTATATCAACATCAACCCTCCATACATCGTTGGACTAAAGACCATCCTCTTGCGAACATCATTGGAAACCCAAATCAACCAGTCATAACTAGACAACGCCTTCAGACTGATGATGAACATTGCATTTATGCACTTACCGTCTCCCAAGTTGAACCCAAAAATATTAAGGAAGCCATGACATATGACAACTGGATTGAATCCATGCAAGAAGAACTTAATCAGTTCAAACGTCTTGAAGTATGGGAATTGGTTGAAAAACCAACTGGGGTCTATGTTATCGGTCTGAAATGGATTTTGAAAAACAAATTGGATGCTGAAGGTACGGTTATCAGAAATAAGTCACATCTGGTGGCTAAGGGTTATAGAAAAGAAGAAGGGATTGACTACGAGGAATCATTCGCATCGGTTGCTAGACTTGAGGCTGTTCTGATTTTTCTGGCATTCGCGGCTCACATGAACATCACGGTCTTTCAAATGGACGTCAAAACCGCTTTTCTGAATGGTAAACTGAAGGAAACAGTCTATGTTAGTCAGCCAGAAGGATTTGTTGATCCAGAGTTCCCTAATCATATCTACAAACTGAAAAAGGCTCTCTACGGTCTCAAACAAGCCCCTCGGGTGTGGTATGATAAGTTATCATCCTTTCTCATTGCCAATAATTTCTCCAAAGGATCGGTCGACCCAACACTTTTCATACAATATCACGGGGAACACATTTTAATCGTTCAAATTCATGTGGATGACATCATTTTTGGGTCAACACATTTAAAGTACTCAAATGCTTTTTCAAAACTTATGAAAAAATATTTTGAAATGTCCATGATGGGTGAACTTACGTTCTTTCTAGGACTGCAAGTTCATCAATCACCCCGTGGTATTTTCCTGAGTCAGTCCAAATATGCCCTTGAAATTTAAACAAACATGGAATGCAAACCTGTGATACCTATGCCACACCTATGGCACATACCAAGAAATTGGACGCTGATTTGCATGGAAAATTGGTTGACCCTACCAAATACCGAAGTATTATTGGGTCTCTCATGTATCTAACAGCCAATAGACCTGATATTGTATTTGCTGTATATCTTTGCTCCCCGTTATCAGTCGAGACCAACTGAAACTTACCTCTCTGAGGCTAAAAGAATCCTCTGATACATCAAGGGAACCATTAACTTGGGAATCTGGTATCCAAAGGATTCTGGTTTTGAACTAATAGATTTTTCAGACGCTGACCACGTAGGTTGCTTAGATTCACGGAAAAGTACTTCAGGAGCTCTACAATTTCTTGGTGATAAACTGGCGTCATGGAAATCGAAGAAGCAGGATTGTACATCGTTGTCCTCAACCGAAGCAGAATATGTAGCCATGTCAGCGTGTTGTGCTCAAGTCATTTGGATGAGAACACAACTCAAGGACTATGGTTACGTATTTGACAGAATCCCGATGTACTGTGACAATCGAAGTGCTATTGCGATCTCGTGCAACTTTGTTCAACATTCGAAGTCTAAGCACATCGATCTTCGATATCATTTCATCAAGGAGCATGTGGAAAAGGGTACCGTTGAATTATACTTTGTGGGTACTGAATATCAACTGGCAGACCTTCTCACCAAAGCCTTAGCTCCTGCAAGGTTTACTGAGTTGGTCCACCGGATTGGTATGAGGTGTTTGACTCCAGAGGAACTGGACGAACTTTTAAAACAATCTTAAAACCAGTCAAACACCAAAACCTCTTTTGTAAATATTTTTTCAAAAACAAAACACAAAAATACAAAACTTATAAAATACAAAAATATTCTTCTATCTAAATTTCTTTTAACATGGCAAGTACAAATCTTCCGTCAACACTTCACACTTTCAAAATTTTCAATATTTTTCACGGTTAAGTGTTGAGGGGGAGAAAGTAAATATTTTATGTTTCATAAAACCTTGTACTTGCATGTTACCCTGTTTTGGTAATATCTTTGATAATGGTGGAAACGTTTCTTGTTTCTTGACACTCCTCGGACCCAAATTTGTAAAATTTCTCTATTTTAAAAGTCAAGGGGGAGTGTCGTCAAGTTTCTTTCTAAATATCATGCTTCGTACGTAACCAAAGTGGAAGTTATGGCTTGTGGATGCAAATGGTTAAGGTGGAAGGATCAAAAGTGTCAAAAGCTTAAACCTAAAATTAACAAAACCTTCCACCTAAAAATCTTTTTCATTTATTACTATCATTAATACTTCAACCACCTCATCCCACACATAAGATTCAAACCTCAAATCCATGTGAAAATCTTCAAATTTGTAAGTGTTTTAAGGATCTTTGACTAATTATAAACAATGGTTTTTAATTTCATGAAAATCCAATGGCTAGATTTGAGATTGGGATGATTTTGTGTTCTACGCGTATGCGTATGAACATGTAATCACCATTAGGTGTTTATGATAAAAAATATTGTGTCAAAATGTTTAATAATAAGTGTTATGAACATTTTCAACATCAAAATCAACCCAGATACTTCAATTAATCATTTTCTAAAATTAGGGTTTATGCGTGGTTTTGGGTGTTTTTTGATTGTGAGTGTTTATGAGTAATTAGTTGCTTGAGAGATGATTATTACATGTTTAATTAACCTAAACCAACCTTGAATCATACCCAGAAACACTAAATTTGATATAATTGAGATTTAGGGTTTATGTCTCGTTGAATTGGGGATTTGTGATTCATAAGGTGTTTGATGTTATAACTTGTTGAAAACGTCTCAATAGGTCTCTAAGACATTCCAGAAAATATTTGGTGCAAATTCCATGGCTAGATTTCTTAATCGTAAGAATTGAAACTTTAGGGTTTTAATTTTACGCCTAAGTAAAATCTACGCGTAACTATATTTGAACTGTGATACTTGTGATCTTGAATAGAGGTTGAATAGAGTGTTAATAGATATGTTATGATGAATCTATTTCAGGTTATTACGCATGCAAAATCAGAATCAAGGTTAAAATGGAACTCTACGCATAAGGATCATCTTACGCGTAGAAGGTTACACGTAAGAGAAATCTTACGCGTAACTCTTACGCATAAGGTTCTACATGGGGACTACGCGTATCCTGTGAAGGATATGCGTAAACTTGAGTCTTACGCACAAGGTTCACTCTTACGAGTAATCCTTACGCATAAGCTCCCACATACGCTTACACGTAAGCTTTATGCCAAGAGCTCTTTTCCTACGCGTAATATTTCTTACGCGTAAGAAGAGTTCCTACGCATAAGCTTATGACTACGCGTATGGACACAACTGTTTACGCATAAGCTTGTAACTTTACGCTTAAACCTTATTTTAACCATAATTATGAATTGTTATGCGTACAAACTTATAAATAAATAACTCATAATGTCACGAAACCAAAATGTCACTAATAAGCTATAATGGTTATAATGTTGTGTGAATGAGTGAAAATTTGGACTTTAAAATTCAAAATTAATAAACTCACGAAAATCATCGCGACTACTTTGGACTATTGGACTAACAAGTGACATTTGACTCGTAACATTCATTAACATAACATATTCAATAATTGGACAATAAAATCAACTTTTGACTAACGTAATGTCTTTCGATATGTTGGTTCTTTTGGCTCAATATCTTTCAGATCACAATATGGACGTCACAATGGAAAATGTTAACGCTCTAAACTTACTCACAATGGAAGATATTTTCCCTACCGGTTGCAATATGAAGGTTGGAAAGAATAACCTCAAAGTGGATTTTGATAACTTCACATGCTCTGAGTCTTCATGCCGTATTGTTGTGGATATTCTGAAGACGCATCCCTACCACAACATGCTCACCAATTACACAGATGCAATCTATATCTATCAGTTCGGCACACTATGAAGAAAGCGATGGTCAAGATGCGTCACGGTGACTCTCAACAACAAACAAGTCACCATCATGTTGCGGACTTAAGAGCAATTCTTCGCTCCACGCCATCCAGCCTGAATATGTTGCCACTCCATCGGAAGAGGCTACACTCCAATTTATGGTTAACATTGGCTATGATGAAGTTACTGGGATCATCACTAAACATTCTTCAGTTGATTTAAAGAACATCCCTCATCCGTGGAGAACATTATACATTATGATTGCCAAATTTGTTTTTGGACGTGATAGCGGTTATGAGCATCCTAAGCTCATGGAACTACAGATATTCTGGGGCATGGTCAACAAGATGCATATTGACTTCGTAAGTCGGATTTGGGAAGACATGATGTCTTACCTCAAGAAGCCTGGCACCAAGGTCTCCTACATCAGATATACTAAGCTGTTGATCCAAAGGATACTCGGGAATAATCTGGACATTCCCTTGAGACTTGATGACCCCAACCATCACTCCGTGTTGTTTGAGCCTACTCTAAATGTTGTCAGATTCAAAGACTCAACAACAAAGAAACAAGGTGCGATTTTTCCCGACCGCCTTCTCACGATGATATCAAGCAACTTCAATCATACTCACGATATCAAGAAGCAGTAGCATCAGGCAAAGTTGGCTTCATTGATGAAAAGTATTCCGCTATACCAGTCAAGAAGACCAGGAGAGGCAGTACTGGAAGTATAGCAAGCACTAGAAGTGCCCTAAAGTATCCAAAGAGAAATCCTCCTAGCAAAAGAAAAGTTCCGTCAAAGAGAGCCACTCTTAATCCTCAACTGGCACTCAAATTAGAGGATCAAGACTCTGAGGATACTGACACTGATGAAGAGGTTCACTATTCAGAAACTGCTACAGATGATACGACAACAGTAGAAAAACCTCTTAGTCCTAAAACTGACAAGGGTAAAACTCCAGTAGAAGAGCAGGAAGAAGAAGAGAGTTCAGATTAAGAATCAAAGGATGAGGATAAAGAGTACAGAAAAACACTAAAGAATCTCAGGTTACAACATGCTGCTAAGGAATTTAACCTTCAACAAACTCGTGGCCTTGGAGGTTCAAGTGGTGGTGCACAAACCACACCAGTTCTCGATGCGATTAATCAACCCGATAAGGGAACTAGTACTACCACTCACGAATCTGAACAACAGCAGCAAGAGGATAATATCATCTTCGACTTTGAGAAGAAGAAAAAAGGAGAAGGATGAAAGGATTACGATGAAGATATTGAGGAAGCCGATAGGAAAGAGTCAAGAGGAAGCTCGAGCTAAAGAAGAGGCTAGGATAAAGGATGAAGAACAGGCTAAAGCTGAAAAAGAAGCTGATGATTATCTTCTAGATAATCCTGAACACAACCCGGAACAAACTTCTGAGCCTCCAAATGACCTAGAGCCTTCTCATGACTCATCTTCGTCTGACTCATCATCTCATTCATCTCCACCACCATTCAAAGACACCACCACCAGATCCGCATCCAAATCAGTCAAGAAACCGAGCAACACTTGGGCATCACGGGCTAAAACTAAGATTGTTAACGCTGTCAGGCAAGTAAGGAAGAAAAACGTGGTTAACGAGAAATTAAATCAACTGGCCGACAGATTAAACTTTCTTCAGGATGTGATGAACGAGTTTTCAGATGAAAGGGAACAGATTCAACAGTTTCTCAATAGAGACATCCAAGGTGAAATGGACAAGACGATCAGAGAATATACTCACAAGTTTCTTCTCGACACCGTCCCTGGAATGACAGGAGAGATGTTCGCCAGACAACTTTATCCTAATCTCATGCAATTGGTCAAACAAACAATGCAATATACTCCTGTAGCAATGCAAATCAATCCAATCCAGCCTACGGTTGTCTCCGATGCAGAATTGATTTCCAAGCTTGTTTTACAAATGTCTCAACGATCCGCAACATTTACTTCTGACGAAGCTAAAATATTTGAGGCATTGCTGGAATATCAGCTCAAAACTTCATGCAAAGAGTCAGCTGAAAGGGCTAAGCGTCCAAGAGACGATGATGATGCGGATAAGGATTCTGAGTCGAAACGCAAGAAGAAAAATGACGAATCATCATATATGCCTCCACCAATCCAAAGGACCACCACCAGAAGATCTCCACAACGTCCTCCTGCTAAAGACAAACCTCAGGACTCTGATTCTCCACCACCAACAGAGAAAACTGGTGATCATTTTGAATACACTGTTGGTGACGATGAGGAGATTCCTGAGCCCCAACAACAACCTCCTTCTTCTACATCAACCAAGCAACCAACATCATCCTCCATGGCTAGATGAAGATGAAACTGAAGAATATGACTGGTTTTCAAGGCTTGTTGATGCAACCCCTCAATTACCGGAAGGCCAAGAACCGGTAGATGGTAGAACTATGGAGCAGGTCAAGATTATCCAGGAAAAGTTCAAAGTGAAGAAGATGACGAAAGCAGAGTTGAAACGAATCAAGAACGATGCTTTTCGACTACTTAAGGACATCTCTGCCAATGCCATTGAAGTCGAATATCATCTCGACAACATAGCACGAGCCATGTCCAACAACATTGATTGGCTCAACCCTGAATCCAATATCGACTTCGCCAGACCTGACAAGGCTCCATACTACACCGACTGGACAAAGCCACTACCCACCATTGGCCGACCTGATCAACCAAAGATTCCCTACCGATATTTCTTCAATAATGACCTAGAATTTCTTCAGCACGGTAGCGATGTAAGCAAAAAATACGCTACTTCACTCATTTCCCTTTCCCGGCAGCAATCTTCTCCAACAATGTGGCCATCAAGGAAGAAGCCACACATATGTTCGTTGATAATGTGGTAAAGTATGACCTCGATGCACTATATGGAATTCATCATTGGCCTGAGCGAAGAAGAATATACTACAGAATCTGCCAGGTACTCAAATCAAAAAAGGAGGTGTACAGTGACCAAAGGATCGTTTCCATAATGCATGTTAGCCTGTCTACCAAATGGGACTACTCATTCCTGAAGAAAATCGTAGTCAAACGCCAAGACGAACAGGAATATGACTTTTCTAAAGCGGATTTTCCGAGGTTGTCACTCAATGACATTGAAGATATGTATCTTGCCAAGGTACAAGGACGAATGCGACACTTCTCCACGAACATCCAGCTCTAGTACATCAAGTCATTGCTAATATTCATCAGAAGCATCGTTATCTAGGAACGTGTTGAAGACCTTCAACTTGCCGTGGAATCTTACTAAAAACATGTTAATCTCACCAAACCACAACTAGACCTTCCCGATATCAACCATCTTGCTCAGTACACCATTCTTAGGAAACCAACCTTTTGGGTAGTTTACCGCAGTGAACTTTGTTGGGAATAATCCGTTACCACGTATAGTTGTGGTTTACACTGCTTGGTTTAACACTAGCAGTGGAAACGTATTCCCACTGCAAGTTCTTCATTACCACTGTTATCAGTTTATGATAAGGTTAAACGCGTCTAGATAAGTATAGAATAGATCTTATGTATATTCTATTATGTTAGCTTTATACTTATCTTGTAAAGGACTCCTTGTTGTATAAAAGGAGATCCTAGGTTATTGTCTTAGGTACGTATAACATTACAAGATTACCTACGAAAGCTTCAAGGTGTAACCCTAGTGATAAGTTAAGATCACTCGTATTATTCATTAATAATATTAGAGCTTGAGTATTGTGTTAACTTGTGTTTATTCTCATACATCATATAATTAGTCTTCTAAGTATTACTTAAGTAAATTCCGCTTGCTTGATAATATTATACAAAATATCATTGACACAAGGAGAGTGTCCTAGATCCATCAAGTGGTATCAGAGTGAAGGTTCTGATATTTTGTTTAAGAAGATCCAAGTAATTAGCTTGACTCACTCACTCAATTCAATGGAGATGGAAAACAACCAATCAAACTCTTCTTCTACACCTAGACTCCCTAAGCTTAAGCTTAATGAGTTTGAGATGTGGAGGATATTGATTGAGCAATACTTCCTCATACAGGATTATGCTCTATGGGAGATTATTCAACTTGGTGATTCTTTCAAATCTGTGACCACTACTTCAAAAGTTGGTGACACAGATGTTGTGAAAGTGTCTGTGCCTGAATCAAATGCTGAAAAAGCTCAAAAGAAGAATGATCTTAAAGCTAGAAGTCTATTGCTGATGAATCTTCCTAGAGACCAGATTATTGCATTCAGCAAATTCAAGACTGCTAAAGAACTGTTTGAAGAGATTTGCTCTGTGTTCGGTGGTAATGATGCTACAAAGAAGACTCAGAAGACATTGTTAAAGCAAAGTTATGAAAACTTCTCTGCTTCAAGCAATGACTCACTTGATAGCATTTTTACCAAACTTGAGAAGATTGTTACACAGCTAACCGTGTTTGGCATTGAGGTAGAAAAGGAAGACCTCAATTTGAAGTTTCTAAGAAGCTTGCCTTCAGAGTTTCAAACCAATGTTACTGTCGGGAAAACAAAAAGACATAGAAACAATGAAGCTCAATGATCTTTACAACAACTTCAAACTTATTGAGCAAAGGTTGAAGAAGGCGGGGAAACTTGGTACAAGCTCTAGTAGCTTGGCATTGTTGTCAAATTCTATTGACAGTGATGATTCTGAAGATGAAAGTGATGATGATATTGCCACTATAGGTTCTAAAGTTTCCACTGGTAATGTTAATGTTACCACTGCAGGTTCAAAGAAGAAGGTTGCTAGTATTGGAGATCCTACCTTTTATGTTTTTATCTCCACACAAGTTGATGGCTCTGTCTTAACTCATGAAGACATAGAGCAAATTGATGAAGATGACTTAGAGGAGATGGATATAAAATGACAGATAGATCTTCTTAGCATGAGGGCTAAGAAATTCTACAGGAAGACTGGCAAGCCTATCCACATTAATGGTGATGATACTGCAGGCTTTGACAAGAAGAAAGTGGAGTACTTTAACTGCCACAAGTTTGGACATTTTGCTAGAGAATGTAGAAGACCAAAGACCAAGGACAACAGGTCTACTTGGTATAAACAAAAGAAGGGACCAACTGTGGAAGAACCAAAGGCAATGTTGGCTATTGATGGTGTGAGCTATGATTGGAGTTTCATGGCTGATGAACAAGAAGAAGAACATTCAGATGCTGCTCTTGTTGCTACTGAAGTTGCTCTCATGGCTTTCTCTGATTCTGAGGTACAAAACTTTGATAGTTGTTCTAATACATGTAGGGCTGCTAAAGAACTTGAAAGACTTAATGATTTGTACTCTAATGAAAGGCAAGAATTATATACTGCTAATTATACTGTGGCTAATCTTAGGAGAGCTATGGCAGTATTAGAAAAGCAAATAGAGCACTATCGGGCAAATGAGTCAAAATATAATGATGATATGATTCTTCTTAGGAGAGAGGTAGAACATACAACTGCGGTGAATGAAGCATACCAAAAGGAGCTTGAAAAACTCCAAAAGAAAATTGAAAATGTCAATTTAACTGTAGACACATGTTATCATCAGTCTAAGTCAATTGATAAAATTTGGAATGCTCAAATATATACTAAAGCTAATTCTGGTATGGGTTATAATACTGCGCCTCCACCACTAAGGGGTGTTCCATCACCTCCAGGTATAGATTTAGCTCATACAGGTTTAGAATACTTTAAGGAACTTGTAAGAGAATATGGTCCTTTAAAGGACACAGTGGTGAAGAGTGAGGAAGAGAGTAAGCTTGATAATGATGTTTTTGAGAGTGCTAGTGACTCATCAGTTGTTGATGAGAATGTTAAAAAGAATGTAGAGACTACTATCCCAAAAGTTGTTATCTGATAGAGGAACCTAGGAAACTAGTTAATAAACCTAGACCAACTGTAAGGTATCTTTGAGATGTATAGGAATAATCCTACAGCTCCTAGGGGTAACCAGAGGAGTTGGAATCATGTTAAATCTCAACAACTAGGTAGTGATTTTGTTATGAACAATAAGGCATGCTATATCTGTGGTAGTTTTGATCATTTACATGCTTATTATGACTATCATGTTGGGAGAAGGGAAGTCTATGGGTATAAAAGGGTGGAGACTAACAGGTATCAACATAATGTACACCCTAATTCAAATTGCAAAATGGTCCCAAGAGCAGTTCAACTTAGAAGTGGCCTCAAAACGTTTGCCACTGCAAAAACTGTTAACACTGCTCACCCTAAGTCACCTGTTAAAAGTGCAAACACCAAAACAAGTTTTACAAAATTTGCACAAACAGGAAAAAGAACCTTTCAAGCTAAAAGGTTAATAATAACCAACAGTGGGTACCTAAAAAAAACCAGCAGTTACCACTGCTCATTCAAAAGTTACCACTGCAAGGGTTTTAAATAAGAAAAGGGGGACATGGGCAATCTTTGTGAAGGCCTCAACACATTGGGAATGGAAACCTAAAGGAAATACCTCTACAACCAATCCCAATGGTGTATCAATGACCTTTGATAGATTTAACTATATTGATACACGAGGCGGATCCAAGTCAATCATGGCTTGGGTCTCCAAAAGAAACTAACTCTTTACTCATATGTGCAGGAACATCCAAGGACAAAAAGGTCAGATCAAGGATATACAGATAGTGGGTGTTCAAGGCACATGACTGGCAACAAGTCCTATCTTTCTGATTTTGAGCATCATGATGGACAGTATGTCAATTTTGATAATAAAGTTAGTAGAACAAGATGTGTGATGACAAAGGAAAACATGGATTTTATTATTATTATTACAAAACTGCACTGTGAGTGCAGTAAAACTACATCCATGAGGAACAGAGTACAAACATCACTGCATCAACTGATTACAACTATCAACAACCAACCCCAAACACATGTTTCCTAACCCATCCTCTTCCTATCCATCATTCATCCTTTATGGCTTCTTGGGAAAGCCCCAGCTTGGCATCACCTTAGGAGCTCCACGCATGTTAATCCAGTCATACACCCTAGGGCTTGATAAACCCATCACCACTATACCAGTAGGTGGTGAGGATGATGAAGGAACTGCTGATGGTGGTGCTGGTAGAAATGGTAGAGAAGGTGATGATTGTAGCTCTTCAGAAGGAGCTACTGCTGCAAGAGGAGGAACACTCAGGACTCTTCCAGAGGTCTCATCATCTGTAACATATGGTGACACATAGGAGCTGATCTCTGAGCTATCTTCTTTGACTGTTGCATCCTGAGGTTCTGGTTGTAGTGATGAAGGTCCAGCTGTAAAAGGATTTGAAAGAGCAAGCGAATGCTTTCTTTTTCTGGATACCACCTTATCATATTCCTCTTTTTCAACTCTCCTAGGGTTTTTCAAAACAAAATCATCCCAGAAACTATCAGATGAACTGCTAGAAGAAAGATTGATTGGACTTGATTGACTCATGGTGTTGCTGAAGTTATTATCTTTGAGGGTAAAAGTTTTGGAGTATGTGATTTGAGTGGTTTGTGTTAAATGATCTGTTTAATATATATTAATTTGGATTCAAGAAGTTAATGAGGGGAAGGTGCAGGTAGTTGAGGAGTAAATTGGAGTCCTGTATTCTTGGAAAATGTATCAATGCTTAAGTGTTGACTTTATTGAGTATAGCCACTGCTATATTTAATTCTTTCAATATATTAACCATTGCCAACGAAATTATGATTCCAGTGTTTGGTTTATGTTAGTAAATTGCAGTCTAAAGGATTTTTGTTTTCAATAGTTACTCTCTGGTGAATCGATGCTCTAGGTTTGTTAGACCTTATCTAAGTTGTTCACTGATGATTCTGTTTTACAGTGGGAACTATTTTGAAACCAGTGGTAACATTATTTCAGTGGAAAAAGCAAAAACAAAGGAACTTCATTTCTAACACATCATTCATTACAACCATAAATACTCCTAGTCAACACAAAAACTGAAACCTAACACATTGTATACCAATCTTCAACTATTCCATTGGCCTCTTGCCCTTGTCCACATAGTCATGTTTATTCTTCTGGGCTCTCTTTCTCTTGTTCTCAAAAGTGGATTGCATCCTTGGACATGGAAGCCCAAGAATCTGTGGAGGAGGTCTTGGTAGCATTGCAGGCCTTGTTGGATTGGATATCTGCTTCATATTGGAGATAGCTGTTTCCAGTGCTATTGAAAGAGATTTTGGCAATTCTTTAGCAAGAGAATAGGTTTCATCATTTGCATCATCATCCTCTATTGAATCGGAGTAGAACTCAAGAGATTTTGCAGGCTTAGCTGTAGGCTTTAAACAGCAGTTTCTTTGGTATATCTTTTGGATGAAGAGCCAGCCCCTGATGGGATGTATTTAAACCATCCTGATGCTTCTGAAGATGATTCTGACTCAATTACATACTCTTCTTCTGAGTCAGAAGAGATGTTAATAGTGTTGGAAGGATTGCTCATGCTTATGGTTTTTTTTGGATATTGTGTTTGAATAAAAATTGATGAAGTTTATCTTAAGCCAAGCCTCATTATATAGACAAAGTCGGTTGAAGGGTTATTTAATGAAGATATTTACCTTTTTCTTATTTTGGTAGGTTAATGAGTAAATATAGATATTATTGAGTTGACTTTGGAAGATATTTTGCTTGGGTAATGGTTTAGTTAAAGGCAACTTTGGTTAATATCCAGTTGGTTATTCTCATCTTTTACTAATATGTATATCAAGTTTTGATGAGAAGTTGGAGTTAAAAGGTGTATATCTGAGATACACATCAAATGGTTATTGATTCACCATGTCTAATACACATAAGAATCAACTAGTCCAGAGCAAACGGCTACTGGTAAAGACTTGACAAATCCGTTTATGGTTGATAGTTTACCAAAAACTATATGGTTCTCAACTCACCATATTCTTTATGATTAAGAGTTGGCTAGTCCATAGCAAACGGCTCATGGTAAAGACATATCAAATTCGTTGATAGCGATAGTTTTCTAAAACTATAATGGGAGCAATATTGTTTTCTAATGATTTTATTTTCCACTGCTCTTTGAAATTTTTGTGAAAAATTACCACTGCTAGTTCACAGTTTCCAGTGACAGTGTTATTTTACCACTGTTGTTCTAGCCATTACAACTGATTATGTCAGTAATTTATTTTTTACTAGCCGTTGAAAGTAACCACTGATAGTTATATATATAGGGTTAATATTTTAAGTAAATTATCTTCTTTCCATATTATAACTACTTTCTAAAGATAATTTTACTTAGCATAAATTCTAAACCCTAATCCTATATATCTTTTTCTCTCAATTGGCTAGTCATTACTTCAATTCTTATTGACATAATAATATTTTTCATCAAAAGTTTCTATGGCTTCTTTGAAATTTGCAGATGAGCACAACCTTGTGGCCTACTTACAAAAGAATAACGAGAAGAGTGGCCCTGTTTTTCATGAGATTGTGGACTTTCTTCATACCACTCATATAAGGTATGCTTTGCTTTTAAAACCCATAATTTATATCTCTCAAATCAATCAGTTTTGGACTTCTTTCGTCCATAACACTTGAGAATAGAGATACACATGAAACGATGATGCTCTCGAGCCATTGTAGATGGGGTAACTATTGATGTTACTGAGGCATCCTTGAGGAGAGTACTTCACTTGGATGATCTCAATGGTCTCATCACATTACCTATGTCTGAAATTCATGATACTTTATCATCCATGGGGTATGATACCACCGACAAAAGGCTACTCTCAAAAAGAGTGGTTTTGTCCCCATGGAGTTTTTTATTCATACTTTGTTACATTTCCTTAGTCCTAAGAAAACATCTTATGAGCAATTTAGTTCAACCATGGCTTATCCTTTGGTTTGTCTAGTCACAGATAAGGTTTTCAACTGGTCCAACTATATTTTTACAAGTATGAAAGGCAATGTACAGAGTAAAACCAAATTTTTAATGTATCCAAGGTTTGTGCAAGCTGTGCTTAATGGATTTCAACTGCAACCTCATACTACTGTTTATCAAATCAGTTGCCTAAAGCCTAAATTTTTTCAAAATTTGAATAAAGATGGCAATATGATTTTTACACCTCTCCTACCCCAAATGCTTGCTAAAATTTCATCTGAACAAACTACACCTATAATTGATGTACCCAACATTGATTATACACCACCAGTTTCAAGAACCTATGAGAGAAGGTCAAAATAGTCAACTCCTCTCATGACAACACAGCAAGTTTCTGAACCTTTTGGTCTAGGAACAAGTAGTGGTGGTTCTAGACTTCCACCTAGTCCTACTATGGAGGAATCTGGACGTTTGCCCCATGATTCACCTCTCCCAACAGGTAACACAGTTGGAAGTGCTGAGGGCAGTGGCAACCAAATGGAATTGATGGTTTTGTGTACCAAATTAGCAAAGCAGGTTGAGTTTCTACAAAAATACTTGGCTACTGTTAAGAAGAAGCATGCCAAGGATGTTCAACTATTAAAGACAGAGATTCAGACTTTAAAGGAAGAGATGCAGAGGTTGAAAAAGCACAAGCAGACTGCCAAGATGGTGATTTCATCTTCATCCTCACCTTCTGATGGTGATTTAGTTGATCATGATTTGGGAAATTCTTCCAAACAGGGGAGGAAAACAGGTTCTCACACTGAGGGGAGGAAAATTGATTTTGAAGATGAAGGAGATACAAGTAAAGGAGCAAAGGAAGCTGAAACTCATGGAGAGCAACTTGAAGATCAAGACATTTTCCAAACTGCAACTGATTTTACCACTGATTTTATTTCCACTGCAAAGCCAACTTTTGCCACTGCAAGTGAAGAATTTGATAAATTGAAGACAGACAAGGGTAAAGCAGTTATGGAAGATGTACAGCAACTTGAAAGTAAGATTTCAAAGAAAAGAAAAGTTCAGATTGATCATGATAGAGAACTTGCTAAGAAGATAGCAGAAGATCAAATTGCTGAGAAAGTTGCTGAGAAGAAAAGATTGCAAGAAATGGAAGTTGTAAGCTTTTTGGAAGCTAAAAGATTGGATAGAATGGAAGATACTGAAGATTCAATTTCCACTGTTCAACCTACAATTATGAAAGAGAAAGCTCCAGAGTTTAGTTATGTTCCTACTGAAGAAGATATTCAGTTCGTTGCTAATAATCCAAAATCAAGAAAAAGGCAATTGACCTTGTTGTGATGCATCCTTAACGAGGAACAAAGAAGCGCTCGTTAAAGGATTTTATTCAAATGAAGAACAATCAAGCACGTGAAGATGTGATTAATTAAGAAAAAGGTTGAAGAAACCCAGACAACCAACCAAGGCACAAATACTTGCATATATGAAGACTTATTGTTGTCATGTTGGTAACTGGAAAATGCATCAATTTAAAGGAATGTCTGATGATCAAGTTGAAAAGGCTTACTACAGAACTGTAAAACAAGATAAATCTTTTATTCCAATGGGTTCTAAAGAAGAAGAAAGAAGGATTTCTAGATTGAAGAGAAAGGCTAGAGTAAGTGATTCTCAAACTGTTAAGAAGACTAAGGTTGATGAGGATCATACAAAGTCTACTAAGAAGGAGATTTCTACTGAGAAGTTCACTGAAAAACAAATGACTGAAATGATTGTGATTGAAGACAGAGATTTTTATCCAGAACCACTGCAAATTCGACATCCTATTATTGATTGGGAAGTTTACACTGCTAGCAATTTTGCTTCAACATGGAAGATTACCACGCTGGGAGGTGAAACTTCATCATTCATGACATTTGAAGATCTTATTAAAGCTTTTGACAGAGATGACCTTAATACACTATGGAAATTAGTTCAAGAAAGGTTTAATGCTCAAGATCTCAAAGATGCAAAGGAAATGCAGTTATGGGTAAATCTTAGAAGGCTTTTTGAACCAAATGCTGATGATGACTACTGGAAAACCTTATTCACATGTATTGGTACTAAATGGATTTATTATGATTCATGTGAAGTTCATCATGTCTCTACAGCTAATGGAGATGACTTTTTCATGCTTGGTGAGAAAGAATATCCACTTAGAGCTGGAGCTCTTACAGTAATGTTAAGCTTACACATAAGAGTCAATGAAGACAATGAGAAGGTCAGAGCATTGTTACAAAGGCTTCAAGATCAGTGTTCAAGAGCTATACAAAAGTTAAGAGAAAAGAAGTGAAGTGTTTGATTGAATTCCCCAAATCCTTGAAGTTAATGCATATTGAAGAAACTTATTGATTTACAAAGAAATCATAAGTTTAGGGGAGGATTGTTGGGAATAATCCGTTACCACGGATAGTTGTGGTTTACACTGCTTGGTTTAACACTAGCAGTGGAAACGTATTCCCACTGCAAGTTCTTCATTACCACTGTTATCAGTTTATGATAAGGTTAAACGCGTCTAGATAAGTATAGAATAGATCTTATGTATATTCTATTATGTTAGCTTTATACTTATCTTGTAAAGGACTCCTTATTGTATAAAAGGAGATCCTAGGTCATTGTCTTAGGTACGTATAACATTACAAGATTACCTACCAAAGCTTCAAGGTGTAACCCTAGTGATAAGTTAAGATCACTCGTATTATTCATTAATAATATTGGAGCTTGAGTTTTGTGTTAACTTGTGTTTATTCTCATACATCATATAATTAGTCTTCTAAGTATTACTTAAGTAAATTCCGCTTGCTTGATAATATTATCCAAAATATCATTGACACAAGGAGAGTGTCCTAGATCCATCAAACTTGTTAGGATTTAGTAAATCCAAGTATTAAAGAGTCGGTCACCTCAAGTATATGTAATCATTAGAAAGCTCGTAGTCGTAGATTATTATAAGTTAAGTAGTATTTAGTTTTTGTAACACCGTGGAGGACGGACGGGTCTTTACCCACTGTATGCCTGATTCACAGCCCGATAGGTGGCGATTTATGTAAAGACTATAAATACTCTCTACCTTCCAAGGTAGAGAGTTGGAGCTCATAATAATACTTTTCTTTCTCTCACTAAAGTTCCATAAATCTCTAACTTTCTCTCTCCAGAACTCTTTGTACGCCTACTTTGTGTTTGGTTTGATGTGTATGTGAAATCCAATATGTTACAAATGGTATCAAGAGCCATGGTTTTATCATCTCTTACATATCTTTGGATTTCTAGTGACTTTTAGGTGGTTTTAGAGTTTGAAAAAGTTTAGTGGTTTTTGCATAATTTGGATCATTTCTATTGTTAAAGTTTGAAACTTCAGTGTAGTTTTGTGTTTAGAATCATTGTATGTGCTTGGGTGTTGATTTGCTAAGCTTGAATCATCGTGGTTGGGTTGTTTTTGGATTGAAAAGTGATGTTTATGTGTTTTTCTTGCTAGCGACTTAAGCCACGGACAAGTTTTTCTTGGTAGCGACTTGCTTTGTAATTTGATAGCGAGTTGTAGTTGAAAGCCTTAGTGAGTTGAGCTAGCGACTTGTCTATTGAGACAAGCCGACAAACAGTACACTTAGTGGAGTCTCCACTACGGGTAGCGACTTGGTGAAAGTTAGCGACTTGTACTTAAGTTTGTTAGCGAGTTGGTGTTAGCGAGTTGGTGCTTAGCGAGTTGCTCTTTAGCGACTTGACAACTTAGCGACTTGGTGCTTAGCGACTTGCTGTCAAAAGTTTGCTAGCGATTTGGTGCTTAGCGAGTTGTTCTTTAGCGACTTGACAACTTAGCGACTTGGTGCTTAGCGACTTGCTGTCAAAATTTTACTAGCGACTTGGTGCTTAGCGACTTGGCTGACTCTGTCTGTAATACGGTTTTCTCTTGATTTAGTAAAATCCCGTGAAAGAATCTATTTCGCGGTTTAATCATAGAGTTATAAAATCCCGTTTAATCTGTCATCATGTCTACCAACGTTCCTACAATCATCTCCATCGCTTAGGATGTTCAAGCATGGTTCGGATACTCGTCCACCCATGCTTGACAGAATCGACTACGACTCTTGGGCTCAACGAATCGATTGTATCTGTCTTGGAAAGGAAAACGGAGTCAACATTCTCAAATCCATTGATGAAGGACCATATCGGGTTGAGACAACTAGAGACTTAATTGATACAACTGAAGATGGAACAATGATCTATGGAATTGATGGACCAAAGACATATGATGAGCTTCGATGATAAGGAGAAAAAGAGATTCGATCGATATCGGGCTTCTAACATCATACTCCAAGGTCTTCCAAAAGATATCTACAAGCTGATCAATCACAACACCGAAGCCAAGGCAGTGTGGGATAATGTCAAGATGCTTCTCTCAAGTTCTGAATTAACTATGGAAGACAGAGAATCACAACTCTATGATGAATTTGAACACTTCAAGATGAAACTAGATGAGAGTGTCTATGAGTACTATGTGAGATTCCACAAGCTTGTTAATGATATGAGGAACATCATAATGACTATGCCAAACATTCAGCTGAACTCAAAGTTTGTGAACAACATGAATCCCGAATGGCACAAGTTTGTCACCTCTGTAAAGCTAACCAAAGGATTGAAGAATACAAACTATGAGCAACTCTATGCCTTCCTCCTTCGGAATGAGAGACATGCTATGTTTGAAAAAGGATTCTTAATCGGTTAAAACCAACCAGGGAGAGACAAGCTCATCAAATGATTCAACTGCCTTCTACTCAAACATCAGAATCACAACCAAAGCCTCACAAGTCATACCCATGGGTAATGGTAATCACAAACTCATTCCCGATCCTATGTTCAAACAAGCGATCGATGCACACGTGGAAACTTCATTAATAAACTAGCTCTCCTGATTAGTCAAAACATGAACTCTCTTCCACACACCAACAACAACCTCGAATTGCTTCCAATCCACACAATCAAGCCACCGTCGAGATGGGAAGGTTATGGTGCAACCAGTTCAAAACGACAAGATGAACAAGCAAGAGGTGGAGCTGGTAGAGGTTATGCTGCAAATCAGAATAGGGGATGGAATGGAAATCAGGGTCAAGCAAAGCCAATCAAATTTTACAATTGTGGAGGTGAGGGACACATTGCAAGGAACTACACATCGCCAAAACGCCCTCAAAATGCCGAGTACTTCAGGGATAAGATGTTACTTGTGCAAGCTCAAGATAATGGTGCAGCTTTAGATGAAGAGGATTTGTTGTTCTTGGCTGATGGAAATGCTAAGACATATGATGCAGATGTGGATGAGCAACCAATTCAGGAGATAGGCCATAATCATCAGAATGCCTTTCAAGTAGATGATTGTGATGCATACGACTCTGATGTTGATGAAGAACCCATTGCACAAACCATCTTCATGGCTAGCATTTCTCCAATGGTCTCTCCTAAAGTCTCTTCATCACCACAAGCTGGTCCATCCAAAGACAAACTCATTTCGGAGGTATTAAAACTATACGATGAAGTTGATGAGCAAAAGATGCATAACAAGTACAATCAATCTGAAACTTTATTGAGTCAAATATTAAGGATATGGGTAATATCAATGTTGTCCCATATGATCAATATGTGAAACAAAGTGAAAGTGAGATTGTACCAAGTGATGCATCTTCTGCATCAATAATGACTTATGTTTTTGATGAATTCACCGCATGTGCCCTGATGATTCTGTCATCTCGAACTAATGCCTATAAAGAACGTGTTGCTATTTATGAACAACGTGCAAAATTTGAGTTGACCACCGTGGCGAGGAAATGGATGACCAAATACGTACAACTATTAGAAAAGTAGGTTTAGAGAAGAAGTATTAAAACAAGAGTTAAACTCCTTACAAGAAAAGCTTTCTAAAACGGCTAAGCAAAAACAAGAACTTCAAGAAAATGTTAAAATGCTTAAGCAAGAATTTAATGCTAAGGAATCAAAACTTTTGAATGATTTTTCTAATCTAAAACCTTGAAAAACAAGCTTGAAAATAAGTTGTACGTACAAGGAAATACCATTCAGACGCTCACAATCACTAAGCATAGATTTTTAAGCGATAAGCATAGCATTCCCCTTGTTGAGGAACCAAATCCAGAGGTCATTAAAAGGCTAGAAATGCTCATAAGGTTCTTTATGATGGCAATGAAATCCTTAAACCTAGACGAAACCTAGTTGCGTTGAGTGCACCGAGGAAGATAAGAAATCAGATGAAGTCACTAGGGAAAAGATGAACAAGAAATTAGATGATCCTAAATGTAAAGAGAAGAAAATAAATATCACACCCCATGATTACAAGAAGGAGAATTGGATTTCCTTGAACATGTTTAAGCCTCAGACGTTGTTAACACCCGAACAAGTGTTTTGGAAAAAGGATTTAGATAAGCAAAAGCAGAATCTTGTTGTAACAAACCCCCTTTAGGAAAATGCCTTGTGTGTATCCTCCAAATTCACCAATGCATTTAGTTCCTAGAACTATTGCCACTAAAAGCAAGACCTTAATTAGTCAATATGTTATTTTTCAACTATTTGTTGATTTTGAGAAAACTTGTAAGAAAAGGATCACACCCATCGGTATAACTGAAGGGGAAAAGGGTTTTGAGCAAACGAAAGAATGTTATTTAACTGAAGTCATGCCTTTCTTTAAACAATTAAAAGATCATTTTGAGAGTCTTAAAAAGGGAATGAACTTAGACATTAAAGAAATGGAAAAGGAGTTCGATGCAATGATAGTTGAGGTTACTGACTATGAGCGAGCACTAAAATATAATGAGATTGAGAGGAAGAACTTGCATACATTGAATGAGACTCTTATTTCTGAATGTATTACTCAAGATGTGTTTTCACTACAAATTGTTCCATTAATGCTTCTCAATTTCATGAATTATCTCGGTTCCGAAAGTCTCCCATGATAGTGTCATTGAGCTTGAAAAGACTAATTCTAAACTAAATGAGAAAATTGAACTGGATGATCACGACAATTTGGTTAAACATTTTTCTAAACTAGAGGTTGAGCATTTTAATTTACAACTAAAATATCAACATCTTAAAGAAAATGTCAAAACTTCAAATATCAAGACATCCTCGATGCTCCGAGTTTGATGCGATTTTCAAATTAACAAACATGATGAACAGATTCAAGCTCATTGTAACACGATCAGAAAGTTGAAAGCCCAAATCTCTCAATTAAAGGGTCAAAAGAACAATGTGACAGGCTCCCAAATGCCTCCTCCTTTGATTCTCGAATTCTCAAACGTTTCATCTTCAAAACTTAGTAAATGCATTACAAAAGGAAAAAGAAAGTTTTCTAGAAGAAAATGAAAAGGTTAAACGTCATTTCAATGAGTTATTTGAATCAATAAAGGTCACTCGTAACAAAAATAACGAACAAATAGCTTCATTGCAAAAGGAAATTGAGAATCTGAAGAGTCAGGTAAAAGGGAAAATGCCAATGACCAATGGGGAGAATGGTGTATCAAAGATTCACTCTTGTAATAAATATGCTTTGTCTGTGAAATATGTTCCCCCTCATCTTAGGAATAACAAACTTGCAATTCAAACATATTTCTCATACCTTAAGGATTGTCTAGAATGTCTCTGTGAGATTGTTGAAGAGGATAAGTTAGAGAAACCACTTGATAATGCAATTGGGCATGCATGTTTATATGCCGAACGATCTCAAGAACTTCTAGAATGCTTAATCACAATATGCCCTAAGTCCTTAGGTGAGAGATTTAATCCTTTGATTCCTTGTTCTATGCCTAGTGCCAAGCATGAAATCCATTCAATGCCCAATGTTATGAATGTGAACCTTAGTGTGCCTTCAAGTAGTTCAGATTCCAGATTTGTTAGTGCTAAGAAAGCAAATTCTAGTGTGCCTCCTAGGAGTACAAATCCCAGCACTTCTTGTGTTAAGAAAGTGAACCTCGAGTGTGCCTGTAATTGAGATCCCACATCTAAAAATGCAAAAGTAGCAAAACCAACTAATGTTCCCATTCCCTACAGAGTAATCATGACATTAAAGCGGGCAGGTCAAAGTCTCAAGACAATACAAGGAATGATAGGACCTCGCAAGCTAAGAATGTGCATTGGAAGAGAGTAGAAGACCAACCTAGGAACTTTAAGCTTGAGTCGAATAAAAGGAATCATGTTGATTCTAGTATTAGCCATAGGCGTACTATAATTAATTCGAATTCTGATACTATTTTCAAACCTTGTAATGATGTCTGCTTGAATTCTATCTCTAATCATGAATGTGGTGTGAATGTTTTGTCTAATGTCTTTGTCATACCCCTTAATATTGCTAATGCAAAAAATCATGTTAAAAAAACTAAAAGGCAGAGGCGAAAGAAAGTTAGAAAACAATTGGGAAACCCACAGGGAAGAACATTTAGTAAGATAGGTTATCAATGGATACCTTTTGGCCATAAGGTTAATCGAAAGCCCACTAGAAAATGAATGCCTATTGGTAGAACTATTCCCTTAAGAAGTGAACATACTTTGAATAGGGCAAATCTGACGCACTAATCTGCATCTATTCATAATGATTCCATTGCCTTAATTTCTGATATGAATGCTTCTATTTCTGATGTGGGTGTTCCAACCATTGTTACTAACCAAATGGAACCCATTCTTGCATGGGGATCCCAATTATCCGATTTATCCATTCTTGTATGTGTTCAACTGCAGATCGTTCAAATCGTTCGTGGTACCTGGACTCAGTACCGCTCCAAGCATATGACCGAGACCGGTCGCGCTCATGAACTTTGTGAGCAAATTCATCGGGACAGTTAGATTCGGGAATGATCATTTCGGTGCAATTATGGGTTATGGAGATTATGTTGTTGGTAAAAGTGTTATCTCAGAGTATATTATGTAGAAGGTCTTGGTCATAACTTGTTCTCTGTTGGTCAATTCTCGATTCGATCTAGAAGTAGCCATCAGAAAACATACTTGTTTCGTTAGAGAACTTGATGGTAAGGAACTTTTAAGAGGTTCACGTGGTTCAAATCTATACACCATCTCTATCGAATATATGATGAAGTCTTCTCCAATTTGCTTGTTGTCAAAGGCTTCTAAAACAAAGTCATGGTTATGGCATCGTCGTCTCAATCACTTGAACTTTGGCACCATCAATGATCTCTCTAGAAATGACTTAGTCGTAGGTTTACCTAGACTTAAGTATGAAAAGAATCATCTTTGTTCAGCATGCCAATTGGGAAAAAGCAAGAAGTATGCCCATAAACCCAAACCTACTAACTCTGTCACAGAAGTTCTTCATACAATTTACATGGACTTATGTGGACCCATGAGAGTGCAGAATATCTTTGGGAAGAAATATGTGTTAGTTGTGGTTGATGATTACTCTAGATTCACACGGGTAAAGTTCTTAAAGACAAAGGATGAAACTCCCGATATCATCATCAAACTCATCAAACATGCAGTTCGACTTAACAAAACGGTCAGAATCATCCGAACAGACAATGGAACTGAGTTTGTTAACAAAAAACTTAGTGAGTTTTATGAAAGTATTGGAATCAGTCATCAAAGAAGTGTTCCTCAAACTCCTCAACAGAACGGTGTAGTTGAAAGACAAAATCGAACTCTTGTGGAAGCCGCAAGAACAATGCTTATTTACTCAAAGGTTCCAATGTTTCTCTGGGTGAAGCCATCGCCACTGCATGCTACACCCAAAATCGATCCCTAATTCACACTTCTCATGGAAAAACTCCATATGAACTTGTCCACAATAGAAAACCTAATCTTTCATTCCTTCGTGTGTTTGGTGCATTGTGTTATCCAACTAATGAGGGCCAAGACTTAGGCAAACTTAGAGCTAAAGCGGACATTGGAGTATTTGTAGGTTATGCACCAAACATAAAAGGATACCGAATCTACAACAAGAGAACCCGAAATATCATGGAAACAATTCACGTCTACGCTTTGATGAGCCGACCGGTCAAATGGCTCTGGACAATCCAGGGACCCGCTCTTCAAAATAGTCCCATTGGTTCATCCCTTGTACCAAATTCTTCTCAAGCAACTCCATATGTACCTCCATCTAAAGATGATTTAAAGAAATTGTTTGATCCTATGTTTGATGAACTCTATGAGCCAAGTGTTATTGAACTGTCAATTCCCACAATAGAGGCTGCTCATATCCCTGAGAATGAAGTCAATCCTACGGTCTCAATATCATTAAGTCAAGAAGCGTGCCGATCACTTCTCATCAACAAATCATCATTATTCAAGTGTACATCATGGAACTGTTTCTGGCATCAATGATGAATATAATCCCTTTGCTACTCCTGAAGATGCTCCATTTGAAAACATATTTGCTCCTGAATCATCATCAGAACCATCTTCTTCAGGATCATCCATTAGACAACATCATTGGAAATCCCTCTCGTCCTGTATCAACACGGAAACAACTTGCAACCGATGCCTTATGGTGCTTTTTCAACTCCATACTCTCTAAGATCGAACCAAAAGATGTTAAAACTGCCATGAATGAAGACAACTGGTTCAATGCCATGCAAGTAGAAATTCATGAGTTTGATCGACTTGATGTATGGGAATTAGTACCGCCCATTGTGCTATGATCATTGCTCAAAAATGGATCTTCAAAGTGAAACTTGATGAGCATGGTGATGTCTTAAAGAACAAGGCTCGATTGGTTGCTAAAGGATACCGTCAAGAGGAGGGTATTGACTTTGAAGAATCTTTTGCTCGCTGCTCGTGATCGAGGCAATCGAATCTTCTTGGCTAATGCCGCTAGTAAGAACATGGTAGTCTATCGATGGATGTAAAGACGGCATTTCGAATCGGAGATCTTAAAGAAGTCGCCTACGCCGCCAACCCGAAGGCTTTGTGAATTCAGAGCATCCTACTCACGTTTATTGTTTGAAGAAGGCTCTTTACGGTTTAAAGCAAGCTCCAAGGGCATGGTATGATACGCTATCAAAGTTTCTTCTATCTACCGGATTTAAAAGGAGCGCTTGATCCTACATTGTTCACCGTGAAAGTCGCAAACATTTAATTCATCTTCAAATTTATGTTGATGATATCATCTTTGCCTCGACTGACCCCAATGAGTGTGACCATTTTTCAAATGAAATGGGTTCAAAATTTCAAATGTCGATGATTGGACAAATGTCATTTTTCTTGGGATTACAAATTTCACAAAGTCCCGGAGGCATTTTCATAAATCAATCTAAATATGCAAATGAGATCTTAAAGAAATTTGGATTCGATTCTAGTGACCCTGTTGACACTCCCATGATTGAACGAACTAAACTAGATGAGGACCACTCAGGGATCATGGTAGATCAAACGAAATATCGTAGTATGATTGGATCCCTGATGTACCTCACAGGTAGTAGACCGACATCTTGTTATTTGTTTGCATGTGTGCTAGATACCAGGCTAAGCCTACCCAAAAGCACCTTGAAGCGGTTAAACGGGTCTTTCGGTATCTCCAAGGAACCATCAATATGGGACTTTGGTACCAGAAGGACACCGGTATGTCACTAACGGCCTATGCAGATGCCGATCATGCAGATGTCAAGATACTCGTCCGGCACGTACCCGAGGTGCTCGCTTTTGGGTGATAAGCTTGTGAGATGCTCTTCAAAGAAGCAAATGAGTACTTCTATTTCCTCTACAGAGGTGAATACATAGCCATGTCATCTTGTTGTGCTCAAATCCTATGGATGAGATCCCAATTATCCGACTATGGCTTTGAATTCAACAAAATCCCTCTCAGATCTTTGTGGATAATAAAAGTGCTATTGCTCTCTCATGCAACAACTTACAACACTCAAGAGCAAAGCACATCGACATTCGACATCATTTCATCAGGGAACAAGTGGAAAACGGTGTGGTGGAACTTTATTTTGTGAGGTGAATACCGCTTAGCGGACATCTTCACCAAAGCTCTTCCAGAGAACGCTTTTGAGTTTATTCTTCCACGACTTGGCCTTAAAAGCCTTCAACCAGAAACACTCAAACGTCTTCAAGAGGAAGAAGAGGAGTAAAAGTTTTCCTTCATCTATCTCTTGTATATATCTATTCGAAAAACAAAATACAAAATTATAAAACCTTCAAAAATCAAACAGAAAAATATAAAACTTTCAAAAATCCATAAAAATTTGAAAAATCTTGAAAATTTTCAAAAAATATTGTTATTTTATCATGTTTTTCCTTGTTCGATATCATCTACGGATTTTGTGTTGTCATTCAAAGAATGACACGGGTCTTTAGATGCTGTTCGAATGTTAAATTAAAAAAAAATAAAAAAATTAAAAAATCAAAAAATATTTTTGGGAGAAAGTAAAAAAATGGTTTATTGTCATTTCAGCAAGAACCGCTTTTCAAAGAAAGAACAGAGCCATACTTTTATCTTGTTTTCAAATTTCTTGCTATGATTCTTTAAACTAATCCTTACTATCTAATGAAAACTAGTTGTTTTGAAAAATAACTCGGACTCTATTTTTGATAATCATCCGGACTTAAAAGTTTGTCAAAATATCTATCTCTCAATCAACAACTTATGTCATTGATTGAGGGGGAGAATGATTTCAATTAAATCAAAAAGTTATTTGTCATACAATTGTTTTCAAAAGATAATCATACATGTTTATTCAATGGAGTTTAAAGTCTTAAAATCCGATCCTTATCGCTTAAAACGCTTTTCATAATCAAGTCACAATTCTCCTTAAAAGCTTTCAAAATCAATTTAAATCTATGAGAGATCACAAATCTCAAATGATTTGATAATTGTGATCGGGGAGAATTTGTGATTTAAATTGGATTTAAACTGATAATTCAGTAAATGGTTTTATAAGGATGTACATGCTCTCCTTCCCACCTGTGCCAAACGATTTCAAATTTTCCATGCACATGTTGAGGGGGAGCATCTATCTTAAACCACAAATATCTAAAACATGATCAACTTATCTCAATGTGCAGGTTTCTTCTCTAATATGTGCAAAACATTTTCAAATATCTATGCACATATTGAGGGGGAGCAAGCTTATGAAAACCTCATCCTTCCCCAAAATGCTTTATCTACTTGATTTGATTAGGGAAGTGATGTCGATATTTTTTAGAAAATGGTAATCAAAGAAGTTAATTCTTTCTCTTGCCTCCGTGTGCAAAAAGATTTCAAACACTTGATGCACATGTTGAGGGGGAGCTCTTGTTCTAAAAAATATCAAAAACATTTCAGGTACAAAATGCTTTGATAATATATCACAAGTATCTGAATTGATTTTCAAATGGTTTTCAATTGGTTCCAATGGCGGATGAACAATACCAAATAGACCGACCAACTTTACTTTATGTATGGTGATATAAGGATGATAAGGTTAGGTATTTGTTCCCATGATCCGCTGGAGGGATCTACCCAAGGACAATCCACTAGATAGTGTAGAAGTCCTTAGGTATGATGAAAAAGGAGAAAAATGAGATATGGGAAGAGTGCGGAGTCCGAGAGCTAGTAATCGGAATAAACCCAACAAGGTTCTTGTTATGAAGTCTCGGTAAGCACTGAAGGGGTTGAAGAATGAAAAGAATTGAATGAGAAAAGGGTGAAAACAAATAGCCCTCCAATTATTCAACCTTAGGGAAGAAACCGGGTTCAATTCATATGCTACTGGTGGTTACCAAGGTAACATCGGTATTGAAGACAAGACGTCATGGACCCAAAGGACGCCGCACTTCAACTTCCCAAAACCACTCAAGTTCCTCTTAAAAGGACTTGTTTCATTCTCACGGGAACCGACATTATCTATCGACTTTCTCTTAGAGATTGTTGATATTGAAGAAGGAGACCCTCTCCCTAGTCTCCGATATAGGATCCAAATATGCACAAATTGAGTCTAGAGCCACGAGATCATCAATAAATCTCATTAGGACACTTTCAATGAAGACTCTCTGCTTTACACAATGTGGAAAGAGAGATTATATCTTGAGTCCTACGATTATCCTTGTGGTATTGCCGTAACATCCGAAAGTGATATGTAAACATATTCACAATGAAGATGGAAAGCCTTCTGGAGCCAACATCATACATGCTCCTGGTAGGTGGCATGTGAGATCTATTCAATAGATCAACCATGTGACAACTGAACAGAAACAATGGAGTGATTCAATCTTTTGAATCAATCCTGGTTCAGGTTATGGATTGACGGATACCTTTGAAAAAACCCGGTCATTGTGCTTAAAAACTCTTTTCTTTAGCACATCGACCGTGTACGAATATTTCAAATCAAAAGGTGTTTTATGATTGATAATTGATTTTCATTAAAACCTTCGGTATATTGCAAAAACAATTTCTATTGAGCAATACACGATTATTTTTCAAATATCTTTTCATCAATCAGTGAATCTCTATTCGCTGGTTCACTCACTTCGTGTTGTCTTCTTTGAGACGTTCTGGTTTGAGAACAACTAGAGCTAAAACCCTCGTCAAGGAAATTCTTAGGAATTACGATCACAGCGGTACTTGTAATGATCAACGGGAACCGTGGGCGTGTACCTCAATTCAACGAAAGTGATCAAAGACACTTTCGCGATTTATTGCTAACGCTTGTATGCGGTACGCCCTACGCTTGCGGTGATCGAATGAAGCGGTCAATCCATAGCCGCATGCTCACTTAACACATTCATCTTAAAAGAAATCATGATTAGTGCATCAATGACTCTGATATTTTCACTCCATGCTTCGCTACGCTGCGCCAATATCATGAATCAACAAAGCTTCCGCTACTCTGATGAGAATATTTCATGATCCAGAATGTGAGCATGTCGGTCCATATGTCACAACATCACATAATACCAACACCACAATGGATGAGTCAGAGATTGATATTTGCTGATGATCTCAAAAGCTGGCTCAAAATTATTATCACGTGATCAGTTAAAGGACCTCCACTTGGATTAACCAAACATGTAATGAGAAGAATCGATGACTACGAACTTCGGAGCAAAGTACTACATCAAGAATGCAAGAACAATCTTTATGTAAAATTTGTTTGTATTCAATGTATGTTTGAGGTGATCTTGAGGTAACCTCCCTTAGGGGGAGATTGTTAGGATTTAGTAAATCCAAGTATTAAAGAGTCGGTCACCTCAAGTATATGTAATCATTAGAAAGCTCGTAGTCCTAGATTATTATAAGTTAAGTAGTATTTAGTTTTTGTAACACCATGGAGGACGGACGGGTCTTTACCCACTGTATGCCTGATCCACGTACCGATAGGTGGCGATTTATATAAAGACTATAAATACTCTCTACCTTCCAAGGTAGAGAGTTGGAGCTCATAATAAGACTTTTCTTTCTCTCACTAAAGTTCCCTAAATCTCTAACTTTCTCTCTCTAGAATTCTTTGTGCGCCTACTTTGTGTTTGGTTTGATGTGTATGTGAAATCCAATATGTTACAGAACTTCACCGTAACTGCTTCATGACGTGCAAGGAGCTTCACAAGTTTTGTGATCACACTTTAAAGAAGGTTCGGGACGGATTAGCTTATCGTTTAAAGGAGATTCATGAAGGCATAGGGTCGAAGAAGAGGTGGAATTCTAGGTAAAAGAGGTATGCGAAGAAGATCATCACAAGGATTGATGAACGGTTGTTTCGTCGGGATCAGATAAGGACATTTGAGAGGCGGGTGGACGTCAGAGCATATTCTAACAGCTACCAACGCGTCGAAAGAACTCACGGTGTTATTGATGACTTCACGGTACTCCTTGATTTGTTTCTTTCATTATATTTGGATGTGTTGATCTATAATTAACCCATGGCTTGTGCACACATTACAGTGTACAACCCGTACTTGTAATGAAAGGACCCTGTGGTACGCATCAGTGCCACAATCCTATAAAAGGAGTGAAAGCTTCTTACTTTTGAGTAAAACTTATCAAAACTTTCATTTTTCCAAAGTTTTGCTCAAAAGAACAAGTACTTCTCCTTATGTTTTTCAAAACCTCAAAAATTAGTATTACTTGTTGAGGGAGAGTACTTGCTTAAAACCTTTGTTCACAAATGATTCTTCGTGGAAATCTTCCCACAAAACTCAAAATGGACATATTCGATATCTAAATTTTGTCAAAAATACCATTTATATGCCATTTTTGAGGGGGAGAAAAATCATGTGATAAGAAATATGTTGTGGATTGCTATTGAATCCTCGTGCTAAAGACTTAATCAATGAATTGACGAGCTCTTAAATGTTAGTAACTCGAAAAGACTTGTCCGGGACGGGTAATAATTTCAAGCTAGTTCGCTAGTGATGTAGCGTGTCTCCAAAGGACTTGTCCGAGTAGAATGTATCATTCGAGAAACTCTTGGTAGACATGAACCTTGACGGTTCAAACCTCCTCACCAAGGAGTGTTTACAACGTCCGACCTAGTGGTGATGTAACCGTGTCTCGCAGGAATTGTCTATCTTGAGTTGATCAATTCAAAAGTGTCGCTCTTCTCTCACCGTGATTTACTGTCAAAACTCTTAAGCACGTGTTGAGGGGAGTATTTCGCAAAATATAAAACTCTTTTGATGGTACAAAATGTTTTTAATCATAACCACTTTGAGAGATTTTTCATGAAAATGGTTTTATGGCAACATAGGTTAGTCATGGAGTTATAAGGTGACTAAGGGTAGGAATAACCGTCCTATGATCCGCCAGAGCCGGAGGGATCTACCCAAGGACACCACCAATAGTTAGAATTTAGAAGTCCTTAGGTATGATTATAAAAAGGAGAAAATGAGAATCGTAGAAAGAAGGAGTTGAAGAATTAAAAGGAAAAGTAAAGACAAGGGT
>OU343217.1:207501700-207644380 GCA_910596185.1 Chrysanthemum makinoi | reverse complement strand
GAAAATAAATAGCCCTCCAGATTATTCAACTTAGGGCAGACACCGGGTTCAACTCATATGCTACTGGTTGTTACTTGATGACACCGGTATTGAAGATTAAAGTCGTCATGGACAAAGTGACGCATGCATTAAACCTTCTTAGCCACTCAAGTTTCTCTCAACAGAAGCTTGTTTCATTCTCATAGGGAACCCTATGTAAACTATCGGATTTCTTTTAGAGATTCTTTGGTATTAAAGAAGGAGACCCTCTCTGTTAGGTCACTAGATTTACAACACAAGCTTAATAGAAAGAGATAGAGGCGATTGAACAAGAAATCAAACACAAACACACGGTACAAAGACACGGTTATGCGTAGAGTGTAGTGAAAGAAAATAACTTGAACAACCAACCTTCAAATGAAGGTTTACAAGGGGTATTTATAGGAGGGAAGCTAGGGCAACACTCCTAGTTCCCATCCTTTCCTTAATGGACATGGGCCTAAGCTCATGGGCCTTCTACATAAGCTTAAGGCTAATAACAAACATAAAGGCCATAATTAAGCTACCTATTACATATTAATTACTAACACTTGATTATGGTTTAGGAGTGATTCCAACAATCTCCCCTCAAGTGTTGGTGATGAAAAGCGGTGAAAGCGTTGATGTAATAGTAGCTTTGGCGTCTTCTGACATTCTTCTTTCTTGTGAGAAGAATTGTCTTGATTCGAACCATCTCCCCAATGTAGCGAGATAGTTTTCTTTGAACACTTATGCTTTGACGTCATCTTTAACTTTGTTCTTTGATCATTGTTCTTTGTGATGAAAGTGATAGTATGTTGTTGTTGTCTACATCAAGTGCCTCAGTGCCTTCCTTTGCTACAATGTCTCCATGTCATTCTTTAACATGCTCATGCGCTTTTGACGTTGGATTTCAGATCTTGATGAAGTTCTTTAAGTCTTTAACTTTGTAGATTCTTTGGTTTGTGAAGAATCATTCTCGACTTTGTGTTGCTTGTTAGATAGAACTTCCATTAGTGATGATGTTGGCATGAGTCCAGAGCTTCCATAAGAAGAAAACATGAAAACGGTTAGTAATAAGCGGATTCCAGCACTTACAAGTTTGAACTTCGAGAGTGTTAACAGCATAGTGTGAAAACACAACTCTAATTCTTACAAAGGCCGTTCTCAATCGGAGTCCCACAAGTGAGATAACACGATGTACCGAAGTAAACCTACGATTCGGATGAGTCGTTGAGGTACACCGAAGCATCACCTCACGACTGTAGACCGTTTGAGACCACTAAGCGCAATCCACGGGAGTTGCCGTTTACTTCGGGCTGTTTGATGTTGACCATGGCAGGAGTTTCCATTCAATCACTGAGGATCACAAATGTGAACCTCTCATAAATGTTCTCGATAGATTGCTAAGATCTGTGAAGGACTCGATAATGTACCACTGAAATTATTATTGTTGAATGTCAAGTGATGAAATGTCAAGTGTACCTAAGAGATCTTTTGATGAATCTCGTGGCTCTAGACTCAATAGTGCATTTTGGTTTTCTGGCGGGAGACTAGGGAGAGGTTCTCCTTCTTCAATACCAACAATCTCTAAGAGAAAGCCGATAGTTTACGTAGGGTTCCCTGTGAGAATGAAACAAGCTTCGTTTGAGAGAAACTTGAGTGGATAAGAAGGTTTAGTGCATGCGTCACGGGTCCATGACGACTTTTAATCTTCAATACGGTGTCATCTAGTGACAACCAAGAGCATATGAATTGAACCCGTTATCTGCCCTAAGTTGAATAATCTGGAGGGCTATTTCTTTTCACCCTTTTCTTTGCATTTCTTTTTAATTCTTCAACTCCTTCTTTCTCCGATTCTCATTCTCCTTTTTACAATCATACCTAAGGACTTCTAAATTCTAACTATTTGTGGTGTCCTTGGGTAGATCCCTCCGACTCAAGGATCATAGGACGGTTAATTCTAACCTTAGTCACCTTATAACTCCATGACTAACCTATGTTGCCATAAAACCATTTTGAAGTAAAATCTCTCAAGGGGTTTGTAAATGAAAACATATTTGAACCACTGTGAGAGTTTTATCTTTTAGCAAAAATACTCCCCCTCCACATGTGCTTTGGAGTTTTGACGGAAATCTGCATAGTGAGGAAAGAGCGCGCACTTTTGAATTGATCGACTCAAGATATACATTCTCCCGCGAGACACGGTTACGTGGCATAGTTAAAGAGTTGCATTATCAGCTTTTAGGTGACAACTAACTCTAATAACTATCTTGAAGGTGTGGACAACCCGGAAAGGTTGTCAAACCCGTCAAGGTTCATGTCTACCAAGAGTTTCTCGAATGGTACATTCTACTTGGACAAGTCTTTTGCGAGACACGTTTACATCACTAGCGAACTAGCTTGAAATTATTACCCGTCCCGGACAAGTCTTTTCGAAGTTACTACAGCTTAAGATCTCGTCAATTATTGGGTTAAAGTCTTTTCACACAAGAGTTCATATAGCAAAACACAACATATTTCTTATCACGTATTTTCTCCCCTCAAAAATGGCATATAAAATGTTATTTTTGAAAAGTTGAGAATAAATATGACCATTTCGAGTGTTGGGGGAAGAATGACCACTGTGAACAATTTGTGAACAAAGTTTTAAGTCAAGTACTCCCCTCAACAAGTGATATAAACGGTTGAGGTTTTGAAAATCATAAGGAAAGTACTTGTTCTTTTGAGCAAAACCTTGAAAAGTGAAAGGTTTGATAGGTTTTACTCAAAAGTAAGAAGCTTTCGCTTATTTTATAAGGATTGTGGCACAAGCCGCACCATAGGTCCTTTATTTACAAGTATGGGTTGTACACTATAATATGTGCACAAGCCATTGACATAATAAATCATACATCCAAATTTATAATGAAAGAAGCGGTTCAAGGGGTACCGTGTAGTCCGAGATGTCGCCAAGAATGTGAATCGGGCGTTGAAAGCCGATGATGTTTCTCCTGGGTCGACCACCAACATAGCTTTCCAATCTTCTGAACTGATCCCTTCTATACAACCGTTCATCAATCATTGTGATGATCCTCTTCACATCCCTTCGATCCGAGAATTCCATCGCTTAAGAGACCCAATCTTCTGATGTATATCCTTCAACCGATAAGCCAATCCATCTCTAACCAACTTCAAAGTGTGATCTCCAAATTTGTGAAGATCTCTGCACGCCATCAAGCAATTTCTTTGAAGTTCACTCGGTAAACGCCGAATGGTTTGCTGATGAGTGTAAATTGTGAGAGCTGATTGATGTCAGGAAGATCAAGCTGCGGTGGAGTGAAGTTGACACGTCCGATAAGATTCTACCGCAATTTGGAGATCTACACGTTCTTTGATGACTATGCGTCTGATGAAGATGAGCATTGACTTTATGAATTCACGTGTACTTGGTGGAGAATTGTCTCATACGAACCTGTACTTTGGCAAGGTACATATCTTCGATGTCGTTGATAGACAAATTCTCAAAGTCGGCTTCAGAGAATGCATAATCCCTTTCGTCTTGTCTTTTGACCACAATATTCTTGAGATAAGTGTAGTCCCATTTGGACGAAAGATCAACGTGTTTGATGGCAACGATGTTTTTAGTCTTGAACACCGCATGTTGAGACTTCGGACCGGCACGTAGTAGATTCTTCGGCGCTCGCCAATGATGAATCCTTTACATTGCATCTCGGTCGTATGCTTCCACTTTGTTGGAGAACAAGTGATTAGCTCTTTCCTCGATAGCTATGCGCTTAGAGTATTCGGGGAATGGAAGTGTCGAGATGTAGCGTATTTCCTTGAACCATCGCCACCGTGTAGAAGAAAATTCCGTGTCTTTGTTGAAGAAGTGGCGGAATGGAATTCTAGGCTCATTTGGTTGGCCAATTGTTGGTAGTGGTCTAGACCAGTCGATGTAATAAGGAGGGTTTTCCTGCTTCATAAAGTCGATGTTTGCTTCTGGGTTGAGCCAATCCATGTTATTAGACATAGCTCGAGCAATGTTATCAAGGTGATATTCGACCTCGATGGCACTTTTTGAGCTATCTTTTAACAGTTGAAATGCTTCATTCTTGATTCGCTTCAACTCGGATTTCGTCATCTTCTTTACTTTGAACTTTTCTTGCAGAATTTTAGCATGCTCCAAAGTAGTACCGTCTACCAGATCTTGACCTTCTTCAGGGTAGGAAGTGGAATTGACAAGTGTAGAGAACCTTCAAATTCCTCAGTGTTATCTTCATCTAGCCAGATAGGACGCCTTGGCCTTCTTCTTCTTTTCTTAGGCCTAGATGAGGATTCTGGTTTCTGTACTTTGTCGGGTGAGGCGGGTTGTTGTTGGGTCTCATGGTATTCTTCATCGTCACCACCCGTATACTCAAAGTGGTCACCGGTTTTTGAGTCAGGGTGGTAACTCGAAATCCCGAGGTTTATCTGCGAAGAGGGAGGAGGAGATCTTTGTTGAGCGGAGTCCGTTGTGGTGGAGGTTGCATCGAGTCTTGAATCGAAGATGATTCACCGACTTCTTTGTGCGCTTAGGGTCCTTATCCTTATCTTGATCTTTGTCTTCGTCGCTCTCTTGAACGCTTTGGGCCTTACGCCTTCTTCTCGAATGCGGATCTGAGTTGGAATTCCAGTAGAGCTTCAAACAGTTTAGCTTCATGTGAGGCAAATGTTGCAGAATGCGTTTGACATTTGCGCTACTATCCGGTTCACCAATTCATCATCGAGAAGATTGTGGATCAACTGGATTGATGTTCAATCATTGGTGTTGATTTCATGGTTTGCTTGGCTAGATGCATGAGATTTGGATACGTTGTCCGGTATACATCTCCTTCGTTAGTTTTGGAACGACCTCCATAAGGAACTTGTGAGTATCCTTTGATCATCTCATCCATGCTTCCTTGAAGATCATCCTTCATAAGCTTAGACATACTCCCTTTCAACTTTCATCTTGTCATTCTCATCATGAAGATACGTTATCCGATCACGAGGAAATTCAACTTTCAGAGAATATCTTTCTTTCGACTCGTTTTGACAGCTTTAACGATTCGATTCTTAGATTGAGAGATCCAAGATGGAGTTGGTTTCTTCATCGATCCGGATGATGATTTGGTTGAATTCTTTGATGGTGGTGGTGAAGAGTGAGAAGAAGAATCTGATGATGATGAGATGTGAGGAGACTCGGGTCCTTTGGTGGTTCAGAAGTTTCTTCCTTTGATTGTGCAGGACTATCTAGAAAAAACGTATCATACTCAACATCTTCTTCATTGCGGACTTAGCTTGTTCATCGACTTTGGCTTTGGCTGCAGCTTCTTCATCGCTTTTACCTTCTAACTTCTCGGATTCGGTTCTTCAAAATCATACTCAAGAGTATCTTCGACACGTGCCTGTTGTTGTACCAAAGTGGTGGCACCAGATCCCTTATCGGGTTGATTAACCGCATCGGGACCTGGTGAAGGTTGAGCTGCACCACTTGACCCTCCGAGGCCACCCATTTGTTCTTTTGAAAATTCTTTTGCCACGTGTTGGAGTCTTAGGAATTTGAACTTCTTCCTGTATGAAGTATCCAGTTGCTCTTCTTCTTCATCCGAGCTTTCTTCATAAGGCACAAGTACAGGAGTCTTCCCTTTTCCTTTGTCACCTGGTGGACTTGGAGGTTTAGCTGAAGGAGGTGTTGGTTCTTGAGTAGAAAGTCTCTTCATCTGATTCAGTCGCCTCCGAGTCCTCGTCCATTAGCTTTCTCTGCGGTTCAGGCTTAGATACGGGAATAGGAGCAGCTTCCTTGGGGGGAACTGTCCCCTTTCGTGGAGGATTCCTCACGGGAAACATCCTCGACTCTCGCTTAAGACTTCCAGGCACTTCCTCTTCTCGGTTCTCCTAGTAGGTTTTCCAGAAGGCTTTTCATCGAGATGACCAACTTTGCCTTCTCGTACCGCTACTTGATACCTTTTGTATGTTTCAAGCTTTTTGATTTCATTTGTCGAAGGTGATCAGGCAGACACCTGTTTCTTTGTTGGCGATTCCTTGATTACCGATAGGGTAGGCTCCAACATATCGTGATTATTTGGGTCATTGAGCCTCTGTGGAATGTCGGGATGAAGTCCAAGTGCTCTCAGGATCAACAATTTCGTGTATCTGACATAGGGAATCTTTGAGCCAAGTTTCTTGTGAAATGACATCATGTCTTCCCATAGCGCTTTCAATTTCGATGTCCTTTTGTTGATTAATGACCGTAAGATTTGTAGTTCCATGAGCTTGGGATGCTCATAACCACTAGCACGACCAGAGACCGATTTGGTAATGATGATGTAGAGGGTTCTCCACGGTTGAGGAATGTTCTTAAGCTCCACATGAGAATGCTTAGTGATAATTCTTGAAGCTTCATCATAGCCAATATCCATCAGAATTGCGAACTGTCTCTTCAAGAGTGTGGCATAGAAGTCGGTTGGCTCGATGTCGGAATAAGAAGAACAACCGTAGATCTGCTTGTGTGATGGTGATTTGTTTGTGATTGAGCGTCCGATCACCGCACTTTGACCTTTGATCCTTTGCATTGAATTCGAATTGTTGTATGTAGATTTCGATCAGTAGCGAGTGTGAGAGTATGTTCCGTACGGATGATTCCTAAGAATATCCACAAAGCAATCAAGCAAGAAGATTCGAGCATGTGAGGGTTTCAAAGTCAACTCTGAGATTGTTCTTTACAATCTTTCTTGGATAGCCATTAGGGAAGATATCGACAATTGTGAGAACTTCTGGTGCATTCACATTCATTTGAGCAACCATGTCGTGATCTGAAATAACATTAGCCAAAAGAACCAACATATCGAAAGACATAATGTTAGTCAACGAAGGTTTTATTGTCTAATTATTGAATATACAGTGTTAAAGATTGTTACGAGTCCTAAGTCACTTGTTTGTCCAATAGTCCAATGACGTCGTGAAATGTTTCGTGAGTTAGTTAACTTTAAGTTTTAAAGTTTATGTTATCACTTATAGTTCACAACATATCAAACGTTTAAGTATATTAGTGACATTATTGGATTCGTGACGTTATGATTCATTTATTTACAAGTTTGCACGCGTAATAATTCAAAATGAAGGTTTGATCAAGGCTTATGCGTAGGAATAGTAGCTTATGCGTAAACAAGATAAGTATACGCGTGAAGCTTACAGCGTAGGGATCGACTTACGCGTAATAAATATTACGCGTAGGAACAGGAGAACCATATGCGTAAAAATTAAGCGTAGGCATATATAAACCTTACGCGTAAGGATTACTCGTAAGAGTAAACCTTATGCGTAGAGTCAATTTCTCTTACGCATAACTTTCTACGCGTAAGGTGATCCTTATGCGTAGAGTAACAAGGACCTTGATTCCGAGTTTTATGCGTAGCAAGCCTGAAATAAAATCATCATATCATCAATCTTAACCCATATCTTCATTTTAAAACAGATTATGGCATGAAAACATGTTAAATTTACGCCAGAAACACATACGCGCAAGTCAAAACCCTAAAGTTTATGAATTACGCATAAGATTTCTAACCATAGGATTTGCACCAAACGTTTTCTGGTAGGTCTTAGGTGTTGTGAGAGTCTATTAACCAAGTTTTAACATCTAATTCGTGGTGAATCAAAAATACCCAAACTCAAGAACTTTAAACCCTAATTCCTAATTCTGGCATAATTAGTGTTTCTGGGTTGTTATAGGGCATGAATATCATCAATTCAACATGATATTAACCTCACAAAGCAATCTTTTTGACCAAAAACATTCACATTTGAAAATACCCAAAACCACGCATAAACCCTAATTTTGAAAACCAATCAATTCGTGTTTCTGGGTAGATTATGAGGATAAAACTAGTATCATTGATGTTAAAGACATGTTTTGACACTGACCTTTTAACCATAAACACACAATCTTGATCATGTGTTCATACACATATGCGTAGAACACAAAAACAAGATTATACAACGTTTTGACCGTTGGATTCATGTAAAAATCAAAACCTATGTTTAAAAACACGTTAAGATTATGAAACAACTTACAAAATGATGATCCAAAACACAGATTTCTTGAACGATTTCCGTGCGTAGGATTAGATAGGTTATGAGTAATAAATGTGAGTAGAAATGTTAGGTGGAAGAGTTTTTATTAAAAGTAACTTTAAAATTTTGGCAGTTTTGGTCCCTCCACCTTTTCCTTTTTCATCAAAAGCCATTTAACTTCCATTATGGTTACCAAACAAAGATTTTCAGAAAGAAACTTGACGACACTCCCCCTCGACTTAAGAATATAATGAAAGGTTATAAATTTTAGTCCGAGGAGTGTCAGTTGAACCAGAAAAATTTACCACCATTGATACAAGAAACAACCATAATAGAGTAACATGCAAGTACACAGATGTTTTTGAAACAGTTAAGTATTTATTTTCTCCCCTCAACACTTGATCGGAAAAATATTGAATTTTGAAAGATTAGAGTGTTGACGGTTGAAATGTACTTGCCATGTTGAAAGAAAAATAGATAGAAGAATATTTTTGTTGTTTTATCGGATTTTATATTTTTGTATTTTGTTTTTGAAAAATATTTACAAAAGAGATTTTGGTGTTTGACAGTTTTTAAGACTGTTTTAGGAGGTCATCCAATTCCTCTTGAGTCAAACACCTCATACCAATCGGTGGACCAACTCATTAAACCTAGCGGGAGGCAAGGCTTTGGTGAGAAGATCCGCCAATTGGTATTCTACTCCATAAAATATAATTCAACAAACCACTGCTCCACGTGATCCTTGATGAAATGATATCGAAGATCGATGTGCTTTGATTTCGAGTGCCGAACTGAGTTGCACGAGATCGCAATGGCACTCGATTGTCGCAAAGATTACATCGGGATTACGTCAAATACGTAACCAAGTCTTTGAGTTGTGTTCTCATCCAAATGACTTGAGCACAACACGCCGACATGGCTACATATTCTCGCCGGTTGAGGACATGATGTACAATCCTGCTTCTTCGATTGCCATGACACCAGTTTATCTCCAAGAAATTGTAAAGCTCCTGAAGTACTTTTCCGTGAGTCTAAGCATCCCGCGTGGTCGCGTCTAAAAGCGATTAGTTCAAAACCGAATCCTTCGGATACCAAGATTCCCAAATTAATGGTTCCCTTGATGTATCGGAGGATTCTTTTAGCCTCGAGAGGTGGTTTCATTGGTCGCGACCGATAACGGAGCAAAGATATACGGCAAAGACAATATCAGTCCGCTAGTGTTATATACATGAGAGACCCAATGATACTTCGGTATTTGGTAGGGTCCACCAATTTCCCATGCAAATCAGCGTCCAGTTTCTTGGTATGTGCCATTGGTGTGGCATAGGTGTCACTGGTTTTCATTCCAAATTTGTTTAACAATTCAAGGGCATATTTGGACTGACTCAAGAAAATACCATGGGGTGATTGGTGAACTTGTAATCCTAGAAAGAACGTAAGTTCACCCATCATGGACATTTCAAAAATTTTCTTCATTAGTTTTGCAAAAGCGATTGAGTACTTTTTATGTGTAGACCCAAAAATGATGTCATCCACGTAAATTTGAACAATTAAGATATGTGCCCCGTGATATTGTATGAAAAGAGTAGGGTCAACCGAACCTTTGGTGAAATTATTGGCAATTAGGAAAGATGATAGCTTATCGTACCATGCCCGAGGAGCTTGTTTGAGACCATACTGAGCTTTGTTCAGTTTGTAGACATGGTTCGGGAACGCGGGATCAACGAATCCTTCCGGTTGGCTGACATAAACCGTTTCTTTAAGTTGCCCATTGAGAAAGCAGCTTTGACGTCCATCGAAAGACCGTTATATTCATATGAGCCGCAACGCGAAATATCCGACCTCAAGACGAGCAGCGGAGCAAAAGATTCTTCAAAGTCAATACCCTCTTCGACGATAACCCTTAGCCACCGGGCGTGACTTATTTCGGATAACATTTCCTTCAGCATCCAATTTGTTTTTCCAAATCCATTTGAGACCAATGACGTAGGACCCTGTTGGTCTTTCAACCAGTTCCCATACTTCAAGACGTTTGAATTGGTTGAGTTCTTCTTACATAGATTCAATCCAGTTGTCTTTTGTCATTGCGTCTTTGATGTTTTAGGTTGATTGGCGACGGTGAGTGCATAAATGCAATGTTCACCATCTCGAGTGAAGACGCTTGTCTTGTAACGACTGGTTGATTCGAGTTGCCAATAATGTTTTCCAGAGGATGGTCTTTTGTCCATCTATGTGTGGAGGGTTGATGTTGGTATACATTGTGCGATTTTGAGGATTCAAATGGATTGTTGAAGATTCCGCGACATCCGTGCAGCGTCTCATTAGCAAACGGGTTAAAGCGATTTGGATCAAAATCTGCAGGGGGTACTTCATTCGAACATCATCGGCGGTTCATCATTGTTGGAAGCGGTTTGTTCAACTGTTGTGGAGTCAACTGGTGGTGCTTCTTCAACCGTAGTTGTTGTAGCGTGTGTATCGTATAAGAGTATTATCGTTGAGCGGAAACAGGGATACACCGAGCACGTTCATCAATATCGATCCACCGAACAGGAGCAAATAACCTTTCCATTTGTTGACGAGTAAGTTGGGGGCTTTTTGATGATGGGGTTTGGGGAAGTTTAAGCGGTTGTGTCCGGGTTCCAAGTCGTTATACTTTCGAAGCCATTTCCGTAAGTTCATCAAAATGAGCATGAATCGTTTCCATAACCTCCTTTGTTCAACGATTCCAGATTCGGAAACCTTTAGAATTATCACAATATCCTATAAAGACTCCAATGTCAGCTTTGGCTTTGAGCTTTCCAAAGTCATCACGATCATTATTCAAATAGCAAAGAGATCCAAATACATGAAAGTGTTTGAGATTTGGTTTTCTGTAGTGGACAAGCTCGAAAGGTGTTTTGTTGTGGCGTTTTGTAATCATAGACCGGTTTGAGTATAGCATGCATGATACGACTTACGCCCATAAGTAATCTAGAAGTTTAGCATTGATTAACATTGTTCTTGCGGCTTCCACTAACGTTGGTTTAGTCTTTCAACAACTCCGTTTTGTTACGTGTATGCGTGCAATAGATGTCGATCTTTGAATTCCCACTTTCTCATAAAATTCACGAAGAGTTTGGTTAACAAATTGATTGCCTCTCTGCGATTACGATTTGTCGGACGGTGTTTGAGTGAACTTGTATTTTCATGAGAAAGGTGATGAATCATCTGTGGAGCTTGGTCTTTGCTTCGAAGAAAGTAGACCCAAGTCCACCGTGAATAGTCATCAACAATTACTAAGATGTAGCGTTTGCCATTGATCGTTTGCACGCGAATCGGGCCACACAAATCCATGCTAAGAAGATGAAGCACATCTTTGAGAGTCGTGTTCCACCTTTGAAGGAAAATGAGCACGAGTGCTTTTGCCTTGTTCACAAGCTGAGCAAAGGTGATCTTTAGAATACCGAAATCGTGGGAGTCCTTCAACTAGTTTGTGTGAAGAAGGTTGGTGATGGTTTGAAAGTTTAGATGTGAGAGACGACGGTGCCATAGCCGGGATTTTGTTGATGTTGCCTTTGAAAGTAAGCAGATGGGAGAAGAAGCAACCATGTCTTGCATAGAGATAGTGTAAAGACTGAATTACGCGAGCCAAACATAAGGTCGTTTCCTTGTAGATCACGAATGAAACAAGTTTTCTCCCTGAAAGCAACCTCCAAATCTCCATCACGAAGGCGACCTCGAAAGCAGATTGTGACCGAGACCTTCCACATAATAAACCCTGCTAATTTCGATGTTCCCATTGATATAGTCTCCAGTAGCCCATGATAGCTGCGAAGTGATCATTCCGAACCCGACAGGCCAATGAACTTTGCAATAAAGTTTGATAACAGTTTAAGGTTGCCCGTCATGTGTCGGGAACATCCGCTATCAACAATCCGAGAATGATCTCAGACACGCATTACACCGCATCTAACAGATGGAATAGAAGTAGATGTGGAACCCAAATGTTAGAGGGTTCCGAGCGTATAGTAGATATACAAACATCAATAGCTTTAGGTATCCACTTAAATCCTAGTGTGTTATATATCCATTTTTGCCATCTCCAACTAGTGTTTGCCTTAGTCTTAGTGAATGCACTAGGTGGTACTACATTCCTAGGAGGTGAAACTGGAGCTAGAGGGACAAAGAAAGCGTTTCTTAGAATCTAAAGAGGCGGTCTACCAAGCAATGGACTTAGAAAGATTAGTGGGCCTATAGGTATTCCGTTTCTTAGTATTTCGTAAACGAGAGATGATAGCTTTAGCAACACATTTATCATGACAATCAGAATTCATACTTTTACGACAAATAACACAAGGTGCATCGGACTGAATATCAAAAGTGCTTAAAGGTTTAGCATTCGTTACATCACTATTTCTATTACATGTGCGGGCCTTAATATCTATAGTGGAAGCAACGTGAGTCTTATTTATAGTCCTAGGGTGTTCTTCTACTTTAGCATTCTTTATTGATCTTTTCTTAGGTCGCAACTTCCTATTCTTCAATGTAGTGCTCTTAGGTTGTGAAATGCGGGGCGTTTGGAAAAGACGCAACTATTCATGTTTCAAGAGAAGGAAGCACGTTAGCAATTTGTGATTTGGCAAGAGTGATTCTAGGTTCACGATTACTAAGTGTTACTGGGGCTATTCTCTTAATCATTGTAGGCGGAAGTTGTTCATACTTTCCTAACATTTCTCTTAACTTGAAGATAGTGTGAATCGATCTTGATTTTCGGACCGAATATTTCCATCAAAATGCATAACTTCTTTAGTGTGTGCAAGATAATGATCAAGTTCATTTGATGCTTCATCACGAGTCTTTTGAGTAAATCAAATATGACACCATATTCCTTTTAACTTTTACAAGTTCTTGTTCATATTTTGAGATTTGACACTTAAAAGACACGCTTTGATCATCCAGTTGCTCAATTTTGGATCGAAGTTTTGTCACGCGATTTTGTGTTGAAAAACAAGTTGTTGATCGTGAATATCTTTTGACACCAATTAAGACGCGGTATTGAATTTGAAAGTTCGTTGACAATCGTTTGTTTTCAACTTTTAAGGACTCGATCGAAGCACATTATCGTGTTCTCAACATTTACCACATAATCAACAAGATATCGCAGAGATATAATCAAATGCATATGACAAAGTATTCAATAGCACAACATTATGGACATCAGCATAGATGACATCTTCCAAGAGTCGATCAACATCTTTTCTCAACAGTTTCTTTTTACGTTTAGTATTAGAAATAAATGTTTCGTTTTCTAAAACAACCTTCATCAATCCAAGTTCCTTATGAAAGTCCCTTTCCCAAGACAATGCACAACTTTTCAAATTTTTAACATTTGGTAAAAGATTTTTCTCAAAAATACCTCTTTGTTCTCGCGCCAGAGGCGATTGAAAATGTTGAACTTTGATTTTAGAACGATATTCTATCTCATGTTGTAAAGTTTTGAGGTCAGCCATGAAAAGGTCAAAATATCTAAGAATTTTTCGATTTTCAGGTTTTGAGTTTACTTCACAGATGGAAGGTAAAGGACCATAAGTTTGTGCATAATCTGGTTTGGGATTGTCATTAGAAGACTCGACGTTTTATGATAATCCTTGGTGTGTTAGAAGAATCTGTGGTGTGGCGAAAGTGACCGCTTTTGAATAGTTAAAAGGTTTGTTGTAAACAACTTTTTCTAATTTTGATCGACTCTCGTCTTATGCATCTAATTCCTCTTGACGATGATATTCAACAACACTCATAACAAAATTATCAATTTTATATTCTCTGGAAACTTCGATTTGGTTTGAATGCTTTGGTTGAAAGCTTAGGTTTGTAATCGCGAAGATTCGGTCCATAACCATTTGGATTGGGTTTTAAAGTAAACTTTTCAATAGCTGTGACCGACTCACCATGTTTGTAAACCACAGTTTTAAACTCTTTAAGTTTGTTTTGCAAGCCGATGATTTCTTCAAGATGATCATCTATTCGTTTCGTTGAATGCTTTTTGTATGCAGAGAACTGTTTTTGACAAGTTAACAACTCAGCCTTAGCTTTTTGATTTTCCAAGGTGAGAGCATTAATTTGCTTTTTATGTTCATGTTTCAGTTGTTCTATTTCGGACAACAAAGCATTCTTCGCGGCTAGATCAATCTGTCTCTCTAAATATTTTTCATTTTGATGAGATTTAGCAAAGGCTGCTTCAAAACCTTTTCACGTTTTTCTTGAGTTTTGAAAAAGTTGAGTTGCTTTTGTAAACATTCAAAATCCTTGGTTTACAGTGCATTTTTGCTTTTCAAGTCCTGATTAATGGCATGACATTTTTCCACTATGGTCCGATGGTCTTGTATTAAAAGAGCAAAATCTGGATGAGGCAAAAGTTCGGCGTGTTCAACGTGAGTCACAACATGATCATTCCTGAGATCCTCAAGTATAACCACGGAGTCAATTTGATTATCAAAGGAAACCGTTTGGTCATCTTGATCGTCAAATATAACTACGGGGTCTAGTTGAAAATAGTTGGAATGAGATGTGGACGACTCATTTTGAACATTCTGAGCCTTGCCGGATTCGGATGTTGGCGAGATATGAGATCGAGATAAATATGGTTTGTTCGGTACCGAGACAAGCCATGAGTGTCATACACCGGGCTGTGTCACTCATGTGTAACTCATGCATATTAGCCATCAACATAATTGCATTGGCCCGCAAGTCCTCCATATCATCATCTGAGTCGCATTTGCCATAAAGCTCGTTCTTTGTCCGTGAGAGTTCCACCGACTTCATCCTTAAGAGCCAAAAGAATAGCCTCTTTGTGATAAGCACGCCCTAGTCCTAGGCTTTGGGCATGCATTATCCAGATATCCCTTCTCATTGCAGTTGTAGAATCGAAGACCATTCAACCCATTTTGAGCATTTCCCTGTTCCACCACTTGAGCTCTATTGTTATTCCTACCCAAAACATTAAACCCTTGACCACCGCCCATCGGCGACGACCATAACCACGATTCTGAACTTCAACTCGTCCATTGTTCACGACAGCTTGATTCCTTGTGTTAGATGAGGAACGAATACTGTTGTTGGACTTGTTGGTATAACGGCTAAAGGCATTAGCAATCATAGCAAATCCTTGTTGCGGTGCTTTAACGGATCGATTCCTCATTAGCTTCGCTAACAAGTGCTTGAGCATTGTTGTTGTTGTATGGAACCAATTGAGTTTGTTGAGATTGAGGTGTGAAGGGTCATATGGTGTGATTGTAGCAGTTGGTTGAGTTTCTGGTTGAGGAGAATAACTGTTTTGAGCATATATTGCAAGTTGTTGATTTTCCGGATGTGTCGGTGGAGCAATTTGAGCACGGAGAATCCTTTCCTATCAACTTCCTTTTCATGAGGCTTCAAGTAATCGTACAACAATCCATATGTAGAATGATGCATATTCTTCGCTGGACGGAGAAAAATGACATACTTCTCCCATTCGGGACCAAGACTACTCAGGAACTTAGTATTCACTGCAATTCTTGGCATGATGATGTTGTGTTTATCCAAATCATTGATGATGTCCGAAAAACGATGATGATAAGACTCTAGTGTCTCTCCAGGTTCAATCATGAAGTGTTCATAAGCCAAGTAAATTTTGGATTCCAAATCCTCGATTGAGTACGATCCTTCCATAAAAAGATGAATATAATCCCACATTTCCTTTGCAGTCTTTTGAGCATCAACACTTTGAAGAATTGGGTTAGGTAATCCTAATAGGATATATTGCATTGCAAGTTCATCAACTTCATAGTGTAGAAGTTCCTCTACATTCAGGTCGGCAACAGTAGCAATGTTGGATTGTTCATCTCTTGGTAGATTAGCATTTGGATCGTGATGCGATAACAAGAGGCATTTGAAATGGACCTTCCAAGATAACCTTCTTTAAGAACTTTCCATGTGGCTTCTTCAGATCACAAAATCTAAAGAACCTTATCACCCATTGATCGTAGTTTCTTGGAGTGAGCATTGGAGGTCTATCAAGTGATCCAACCTCATGAATTGATTGTTGGTTGCTTAAAGCTTCACACATCTTTGCAAACCAAGTGGGTTCCTTCATAGTGTTCCTTGATGGATGTTGATTGAATTCGTTTGTGTAGGGTTGTACTTGAAGACTTGGTGGTGGTTGAACCATTTGAGGTTGTGGAATTGCGACAAGTTGTGGAGTATGTTGTTGATTAAATTGTTGTTGATAAATTGCTTGTTGTTGATTCCATTGTTGATGTTGTGGAGTTAGTTGTTGTTGACGTTGAGAATAAGTGTAAGGAAATAGTTAGAGTATGGTGGTTGTGACATGTTGAAAACTTGTGTTGGTAAAAATGGATCTTTGTAGTCGAATGAACCTTTGTTGATGAAGTATCCTTAGGAGTAGAAATCACAAGAAACCAAGTAGGACTTATGCGTAAAAACACCAAAGTTACGCGTAACAATGAGAGTTCTGCCAGTAGTTTTAGCTTACGCGTGCGAGGGAAAAAAGACTAAAGTTATGCGTAACATAAGTTATGCGTAGAAACCTTAGGCGTAGGATTATCTTATGCGTAAGACTGGGCTTAGGCGTAGGATGAATCTTACGCGTAGGATTTCTACGCGTAAGCTTTATGCTTATGCGTAAGTTTAGGGTTTTATCCCAAGTGATATTTTACACTATCACAGTGCAAAAGATATCCAAAGTCGACGTATTTTGGGCTTATCCAAGAAAGAAAACACGGAGTAAACCAGCGAAGATCAAACCAAGGAAAATCTTAAGCGTAATATTAGGGTTTTGATACGCGTAAGATTACTCGTAAAAATGATTGTGACCAAATTTGTTTCTAAACCAGATTTTTGTTATGGAATAGCTTCAATATCACCAAAATAACACAAAAGTGTGAAACTTGATGAACCAAAGCTAAACGGGTTACGCGTAGAGCGACACCCACGAACAAAAACAAGCTTAAAAACTTAGATCCACGCGTAAAGGTTGAAACTTTTTCCAAAAACAAGTATTTTAACACCTTAAAACGTTGAAAGTACAAGAATCTTGGATTAAAAAATGTAAAAAACGAGTTTTTAAGCGATCCAAAGTATTAACCACGTTTACGCGTAAGACCGAACAAAAAAAACTTCAAAAACGAAAGTGTTAACCCAACTATTTGGCGATTGATACCATTGTTAGGTCACTAGATTTACAACACAAGCTTAATAGAAAGAGATAGAGGCGATTGAACAAGAAATCAAACACAAACACACGGTACAAAGACACGGTTATGCGTAGAGTGTAGTGAAAGTAAAAAAATAAAACAACCAACCTTCAAATGAAGGTTTACAAGGGGTATTTATAGAGTGTAGTCTCCGCTCAGGAAAACCAAAGCGCACTATTGAGTCTAGGGCCACGAGATTCATCAAAATATCTCTTAGGTACACTTGACAGTTCTTTACTTGTCGTTCAACAATAAGGACGCAAGTGATACATTCTAGAGTCCTTCACAGATCTTAGCAATCTGTCGAGAACATTTATGAGGGGTTCACAAATGTGATCCTCAGTGATTGAATGGAAACTCTGCCGGGGTCAACATCAAAACGACGGCGGTCACTAAGTAACTCCATTGTGGGTTACGTAGTGTTGTCTCAAACAGTCTATAGTGTGGGGTGATGCTTGATGTACCTCGGCTCACTTTGAACCGTAGATGTACTTCGGTATATCATGTTAGCCTTCTTGAGGGCATCGGTTTCGAACCTTTGCTAGAATTAGAGATGTGTCTTCACATTATCTTTGTTGACACTCTCGAAGTTCGAACTTATAAGTGCTTTGGAAATCCGCTAAGGAGATTCCTTTCAAGAATCGAGTCTTGAATATGAGGGTCATTACTTGAACTTGTTCAATGTAATGCCAAGCCCCTTACGAGATTCGGATGGTGATTCGCCGACCAAGGTGAATGTAATCAAGACATTCATTAGTAGAACAATTGTAGTAATCAATTCTTTATGAAAAGATTACAATGATCAATTGGTGTTCGTATCGGGAGATGTTGCTGATGGATGCTCGCGGGAGGAAGAGATCGTGCTGATTCTCCACATGCTCATACCAACAACATCACAAAAGAAGTTCTCTCAAAATCAAAGGCAACAAAAAGTCATAATGATTCTTCATCTAATCAAAGAATCTTCAAAGTTATAAAGACTCGAGAACTACTTCACATCTGAAATTCATTGTCAAATGAGCGTGTGAGCATGTTGGAAGAAAGACGTGGAGACGCTGGAGCAACGAAGCTAACCATGCTGACAACAACATACTATCACAACCACCACAAAGAACAAAGAATTTAAGAACAAAGAAATCAAAGACGTCAAAGCAAGAATACTTCAAAAGAAACAAGATCCCTACACTGGGGAGACTGTTCGAATCAAGGCACTTCTTCTCACAAGAAAGAAGAATGTCAGAAGACGTCAAAGCAACTATTACATCAGCACCAACAATGCTTCAAATTACTTAAGTCATTAATTACCAACACTTAGGGGGAGATTATTACAATCACTCCTAAAACATATTTCAAGTGTTTGTAATTAAAATGTAATAGGATGCTTAATTAGGCTTTTATGTTAGTATTAAAGGCAAGGCTTATGTAGAAAGCCCATAAGCCTTGGCCCAAGCCCATAAGGAAAGAAGGGACTAGATGTGTTGCCCTAGCTCCCTTTCCCTATAAATAATGTTGTAAACTCCCATTTGGGAGTTGTTTGTTCACATTTCACATATATCATACGCAAAACTTTTCTCTTATATTATATCTCGTGTGTGTTTGTGTTCATCCGATCTTTCTCATCTATATTTCTTACATATTGAGCTTGTGTTACAATATGGTGACCTAACATAGGCTTTTCTTTGTATTTTTTATTTTCTAGAATTTTTTTTTCTTTCTTGTATAACACTTCATTGTGTTCCCTTTTCATGATTTTATATCATGAAAATTTTTAACAAATGAATGGTGTTTCTTATATTGTTGTTGATTGTTACATGGTATTTGGAAATGCTTGTGATGATGCTTATTACTAACAATTTTTTTTTTTGTAGCTTTTTCACAATCCATGTATCTTTCTCTTGGCACACAATTTAGGGGGAGCATTGGTCAAGGGGGAGATAATGGCTCGGGCTCATTACATATTCCGCCTCGCGTCTTCTTTTTGTTGAGACAAAAAGGGGGAGAAATATATAGAACTTGGTTAAACTTGACTTTTATAAAAGTAAACTGCATACTTTGACTTTCTAAAAAGTCAACATCATACTTCAACTAATGAAGACTTTGACTTTCTATTGAGAAGTCAACTGCATACTTTGACTTTCTGAAAAGTCAACATCATGTCTAAATTGGACATACTTGCATTATCATTTTTATCTTTCAAGTTCTAAAACTAATATTTTTATAACTCTTGTACAATCTTTACATCTTTTATAAAAATAAAATTTATATTTTGTCCTCAACAAAAAGGGGGAGATTGTTAATACAAATATCGTCATTAAACGTTATTTATATTTTATGATCTTTACCTAAGTTTTGTTAACGACAAAAGTAAATTTAATTTTTATAAAGCTTAAAGCTTGTCAAGTTTAATAGATATTAAAACAAGCTTTTCAAATAATATCTTCATCACTCAAGCATTTACATTTTGATTAATCATATTTTGATATGACTCTAAACCATAATGTATGTTTGTATTTTTAGTTCAAGAATGTTTTGGTTTCTTAAAACAAAACATTACATATGTATTTTAACATATTTCTAAAAATAGAAAAACAAACACATGACATCATGTAGTGCATCATTGAAATCCTTAGTAGATTTCACTAGATACTTTGTGTAGATTTAGACTCTACATATCTTACACAATCTTGGATAGATATGGTTGACTTTGGTAAGATTTTGGTGATCTTGCTTTCAGACCCAGGCGGCACCAAATATTAACACGGACTGAACCCTTTTGAGGGATCCGTGGTCCGTGGTGCCTGCTGAGTATTTTGGCTGTTGGAATCACTCCTAAACTAGAATTCAAGTGTTAGTAATTAATATGTAATAGTTAGCTTAATTATGCCTTTATGTTTGTTATTAAGCTTAGGCTTATGTAGAAGGCCCATAAGCCTAGGCCCAAGCCTAATAAGGAAAGGATGGGAACTTGGTGTGTTGCCCTAGTTCCCTCCTATAAATAATCTTGTAAACCCTCACTTGAGGGTTGGTTGTTCATTTCATATATTCCTACGCCTAAACTCTTCTTTCATTCGTTTGTGTTTGCGTGATTTGTTCAACCGATCACTTCTCTTATCTCATTTCTTATATTGATGCTTGTGTTACAAACATGATGACCTAACAGTGGTATAAATCGCCAAATAGTTGGGTGAAAGCTTTTGTTTTTGAAGTTTTGTGTTTTACTCGTAAGGTTCTCGGTTTAGAGATCTTGTATACGCTAAAAGCTTTAATTTTTTCACTTTAAAACTCAAGATTCTTGTCCTTTCAAGGTTATTTTGTGATAAAGTTTCTGTTTTTGGCAAAAAGTCTCAAACTTTACGTGTATTTCTTGGTTTTTAAGCTTGGTTTTAATCGTGTAGCAAGTTCTATGCGTAAGGTTTATTTAAGTTTTGGATCATCAAGTTTCACACTTTTGTGTTATTTTGGTGATATTGAAGCTGTCTCATCACAAAAATCTGGTTTAGAAACACTTTGGGCTGAAATCTCAGTTTTGGAAAATCCTACGCGTAACAAAACCCTAAAGTTACGCGTAAGTTATCCGTGGTTTGATCTTCAGTTTTCTTGGTTTACTCAGTGTTTTCTTGCTTGTATAAGCCTGAAAATACTTCAACTTTGGATATCTTTTACACTGAGATTAGTGTAAAGGATTTTTGGGCAAAACCCTAGTTTTACGCCTAAGCATAAAAACTTACGAGTAAAATATCTTACGCCTAAGCTTTTCCTACGCATAAGCACGTCTTACGCCTAAGGAAAACTTACGCATAAGTTTCTTACTTCTAAGTCTTTAGTTTATGCATAACCTAAGGTTTAACTAACCCTACGCCTAAGCTACTCCTACGCGTAAGTATTCTTCTTACGCGTAAGTTTGGTGTCTTTACGCCTCAGGTTTTCTTTGCCTAAGCTTGGTTTCTACGCCTAAGGACTCTTCATCAACAAAGTTTCGTTCGACTACAAAGATCCATTTTACAACACAAGTTTTCAAGATGTCTCAACCACCATACTCTAACTACTTTCCTCATGTGTATCCTCAACAACAACAACAACAACTCAGTCAACAACAACAACAATTCAATCTACAACAACAGATTTATCAACAACAATTTCAACAATAACATTTTCCTCAAGGATCAATTCAACCACAAATGATTCAACCACCACCTAGTCTTCAAGTACAACCTTACAAAAACTTTAACAATCAACATCCATCCAGGAATACTATGAAGGAACCGTCTTGGTTTGCAAAGATGTTTGAAGCTTTAAGTAGCCAACAATCCATTCATGAGGCTGGATCACTTGATAGACCTCCAATGCTCACTCCCGGAAACTACGATCAATGGGTGATTAGGTTCTTTAGGTTTTGTGATCTAAAGAAGCCACATGGAAAGTTCTTAAAGAAGGTCATTCGGAAGGTCCGTTTGATTCCTCTTGTCATTACAGGAGATCCAAATGCTGCTCCACCAAGAGGTGATGTCACCAACATTGCAACTCTTTCTGACCTCACTGCTGATGAACTTCTACATTTCGAAGCCGATGAGCTAGCAATGCAATACATCCTTTTGGGATTACCCAATCCGATTCTTTGAAGTGTTGATGCTCAAAAGACTGCTAAAGCAATGTGGGAACATATTCATCTTCTCATGGAAGGCACTGAACTCAATCAAGAGGATATGGAATCCAAAATTTACTTGGCTTATGAACACTTCATGATTGAACCAGGAGAGACATTAGAGTCTTATCATCATCGATTCTCAGACATTATCAATGATTTGGATAAACATAACATCATCATGCCAAGAATTGCCGTCAACACTAAGTTCCTAAGTAGTCTTGGTCCTGATTGGGAAAAGTATGTCATTTTCATCCGTCAAGCTAAGAATCTTCATCATGCTACATACGGATTGTTGTACGACTATTTGAAGCCTCATAAAAAAGAAGTTGACAAAGAAAGGGTTATCCGTGGACAAACTATTTCACCTTCACTTCCGGATAATCAACAATTAGCTTTGTGGGCTCAAGCTTGTTATCCTCAATTCCCAACCTTACAAACCGTATTCACAAATCCTCCACAACCCACTGCTCAACCAACTGCAACAATCACACCATATGATCCATCAAAGCATCAATCTCAAGAAACTCAATTGGTTCCATACAACAACAACAATGATCAAGCACTTTACAGTGAATCCAATGAAGATGCAGAAGCTTTCGATGCATTGCAACAAGGGTTTGTCATGATTGCTAGAGCCTTCGGCCGATACTCTAACAAATCCAACAATCGCATTCGTACCTCATCTAACACAAGGAATCAGGCTGTTGTTAACAATGGACGTGTTGAAGTTCAGAATCGTGGTAATGTTCGTCAGATGGGCGGTGGTCAAGGGTTTAATCCAATGGGAAGGAATTACATGGGTGCTCCACAACAACAAAGGGCTTAAGTGGTTGAACAGGGTAATGCTCAGAATGGGACTAATGGTCTTCGTTGTTATAACTATAATGAGAAGGTTCATCTGGCTAATGCATGCCCAAAGCCGAGGACAAGAGGCAGCGCTTATCACAAAGAGGCTTTACTCTTGGCTCTCAAGGATGAAGCTGGTGAAACTCTTACCAACAAGGAACATAGCTTTATGGCCAATGCAGATTCTGATGATGATATGGAGGACTTGCAGGCTAATGCAGCTGTGATGTTAATGGCAAACATGCAAGAACTCTACATGAGTGACACAGGCCTAGTGTATGACACTGACGGCTTGTCTCAGGTACCGGATCAAACCATATTCATTACTGATATGTTAACTCCGCCTATATATGTATCCGACGAGGATCAGAATGTTCAACATGAGCCTTATACATTTCATTCCGATGATAATCAAATAGATCCCGTAGTTATATTTAACGATCAAGATGACCTTATGGTTACCATTGATAATCAAGTTGACTTCGTGGTTATACTTGAGGATCTGACTAATGATCATGTTGAGACTCACGTTGAACAAGTTGAACTTCCGTCTGAGCTCATGACCTTACTTAAAGACCAAGAATCTCGCCTGGAAACATGCAAGGACCTCAATCACCAATTACACACTAAAAATGCACTGTTAACCAAGGATATTGAATGCTTAAAAAGGCAACTCAACGTTTTTAAAACTCAAGAAAAATGTGAACAAGTTTTTGAAGTCGCTTTTGCTAAATCACATCAAAACGAAAAATCACAAGAACGACAGATACGTGATCTAGTCGCATCTAAGAATGCTTTGTTGTCTCAAATAGAACAACTGAAATATGATCATAAACAACAACTTAACGCTCTTACTTTGGAAACTCAAAAAGCCAAGGCTGAGTTGTTAACTTGTCAAAAACAGTTCTCTGAGTACAAAAAGCATTCCACGAAACGAATAGATAACTATCTTGAAGAAATTGTCGACTTACAGCACAAAATCAAAGAGTTTCGAAATGTTGTTTATAAACATGGTGAATCAATCACAACGATTCAAAAGTTTACTTTCAAACCAAATCCAAATGGATATGGACCGAATCTTGCTGATTACAAACCTAAGTTTTCAAATAGAGCATTCAAACCAAATCCTAAATTTTACAGTGCAGAACATAGAATTGATGATTCCATTATGAGTATTGTTGAATATAATCGTCAAGAGGAATTAGATGCAGAAGACGAGAGTCGATCAAAATTAGAAAATGTTGTTTATAACAAACCATTTAACTATTCAAAAGCTGTCACTTTCGTCGCACAAAAGGATACTTCTAACACACCTTGGGTTATCACACCTATGTCTGAGTCTTCTAATGTTGGTCCCCAACCCAATTCTGCACAAATTAATGGTCCTTTACCTTCACTCACTGAAGTAAAATCAATACCCGAAAATCGTCAAATTCTTAGATATTTTGAATTTTTCACTTCTGACATCAAACTTTTAGAACGTGCGATTGAATTTCATTCTGAAATAAAAGTTGAACATTTTCAATCGCCTCAGGTGCGAGAACAAAGAGATATTTTTCAGAAAAGAATTTTACCCCATGTTCAAAATTTGAAAAATTGTGCATTGTATTTGGAAAGGGAATTTCATAAGGAACTTGGACTGATGAAAATAGTTTTCGAGAAAACAGAAACATCTATTTCAAATACAAAATGTAAAAAGAAAATGTTACGAAAAGATGTTGATCGACTCTTGGAAGATGTTATATGTGCTGATATCCATAATGTTGTGTTATTGCATTCTTTTGCATATGCATTTGATTATATCTCTGCTGATTCTGTTGATTCTGTTGCAATGTTGAGAATACTAATTTTGTGTCACAAATCAAGTCTTTAAAAGTTGAAAATGAACGAGTGACAAACGAGCTTTCAAATGCAAAACATCGTCTTTAATGGTGTCAAAAAGATTGTCATACTCGTGAACTCGCTTGGCAAAACAAACTCCACCAGTTTCATACAAAAGATCTTACTCCAAAAATTGAGCAACTGGTTGATGAAAATGTGTCTTTGAAGTGTCAAATCTCAAAATATGAACAAGAACTTTCAAAAATTAAAAATGCACATAGTGTCATATCGATTCACTCAAAAGACTCGTGCTAAAGCGTCAAAAGACCTTGATGATCATCTTACATAAATGAAAGATGTCTTACGACGAGATGGTCTCACTCGTACTGAAAATCTAGATTTGTTACACAAAATTCATGATCTTAAAGCAGAGTTGGTGAAACTTAAGCAAGATAGCAATAGTAACACTATAGTATCAGCATCTAAACAGATTCAAAATGACTCTAGAACATCTAATGACAAACCACAAGAAACTAATGTGCTTCCCTCTACTGAAATGGGAATAGTTGCCTCTTTTCCCAACGCCCGCACTTCACAGCCTAGGAGCAATACAAGGAAGAATAGGAAGTTGCGACGTGTTAGGAATTAGAAATTCCATAGTCAAGTATCGGTCACCCCAAATATTATCTAGCATAAGTTAGCTCGTAGACATATCGTTATTTATTGTTTTATTAGTTAGTTATTAGCCTAGTTTAGTGTAGTGTAACACCGTGGAGGATGGACGGGTCTTTACCCACTGTATGCCTGATCCACAGTCCGTAGAAGGACGTGTAGTATGTAACTATAAATACCCTCTACCTCCCAAGGTAGAGGGTTGGACCTTTCACTCAATCTAACCTTCTTTCTTTTGTTTTACTTTCTCTCTCTAGAAAGGCTCCCTTCTTCCACTTTCTCTCTCTAAACTCATAATATTCGAACCATATTTTTGATTGTTTATGTGTTTGTGAAATCCAATATGTTACAAATGGTATCAAGAGCCATGGTTTGATCATCTCTCTTACATGTTCTTGGATTTCTAGTGGTTTTATATGGTTTTTGGGTTTGAAAAAGTTTAGTGGTTTTTGCATCATTTGGATCATTTCTAGTGTTAAAGTTTGGATTTTGATTGTACTTTTGTGTTTTGAATCATTATAAGTGCTTAGGTTTTGATTTGGAAGGTTTGAATCAGTGTGGTTGGGTTGTATTTGGATTGAAAAGTGTTGTGTTTGAACTTTTCTTGGTAGCGACTTGAGTCTCGGATAAATTTTCTTCGTAGCGACTTGCTTCGTTATTTGGTAGCGACTTGTAGTTGAAGTAGTAGCGATTTGAGTCCTTGCGACTTGTCTATTGAGACAAGACGACAAACAGTACAAAGTAGTGGAGACACCACTTCGGCTAGTGACTTGGTTGACGTAGCGACTTGTCTCTATTATTTCTAGCGACTTGTCTTTGTGGTTACTAGCGAGTTGTTCTTTAGCGACTTGTCTACTTAGCGAGTTGTTCTTTAGCGACTTGTCAGCTTAGCGATTTGCTGCTTTAGCGACTTGTGTTTTAGCGACTTGGTTCATAGCGACTTGTGTCTAGCGACTTGATCCACAGCGACTTGAGCCTTTAGCGAGTTGTTACTTAGCGACTTGTTGACACTAGCGACTTGTTGACTTTTCCCGACAAAACTTCAAACGGCCATAACTTTTGAACCGTAACTCCGTTTTCAGCGTTCTACCCATCAAAACGACCGTGAAAACGAGGAGAATGGCACGCCGAATGAACTAAAGGTCAACCCTCGAGGCCTAAATCCGCTCAGAACATAATTTATTGAGGTTTTTAAGTTTTTAGACCTAAATTTCTCCGTAAAATCGTGCAACAACCAACCCAAATCACAACCAAACAACATCTCTGCTAATCCTACAAACAATCATAAGACCTAACACATAATTGTCTATCACTGTGTCGATCCATCAGTTATTTTAACATGTTCTATTGGTCACTATATCACGGTTTCTTCTTGATTGTAGTAAAATCCCGCGAAAGATTCTATTTCTCGGTTTAAATCATAGATTTGTAAAATCCCGTGTACACAGCAACATCATGTCTTACACTCCTGATTCAATGATTTTGGAAGTACTTAAATTGTATGATGCTGTAGACAACCATGAGAATATTAGCTATACTGAACGGTTACAGATGATGGATTCAATCAATTATGATTTCAGTTCTTCATGCTCTGAGTCCAATGAGAAAGACTTGCACCTGCTCATGCTACAGAATGCCATGCAAAAGGAATGTTGCATTGTGCCCTTTCAGCAACTTCACTCACACCTTATGTTACTCACATCGATAGGAATGGAACGAACATGCAATGCCCTTTTCCGTCAAGATTTATCCATATTAACGGGAACATTACTATTGAACTTAGAACAATTGGAACAACAACTTGATAAAGAAAAGGTTCAAAAGGATACTTCGTCTTTGCACTTCAAGTGATCCACAACCAATTTCAGTCATTCTTCAGTAGGGAATTTACATCAGATTATAATCAAGACATGACTGAAATGTCTTTCAAGAGACACACTGGAATGGAAATTAGCATGTTCACAGAGACACTTATCCATCTCATGGATAATGTGGAGAAGTATATTGAGGACGTTACTCAGAAAGATGAAAAAGTGGATGAGAGTGCAGTGCGGTTGAGAGATATTTGTGATGAGTCGGGTAATGTATCAGTTGAAGAATTGGGTGTTGCTGAATGCAGAATATCAGAGACAACAATAAATGATGTAACCAGCTGCTCAGTAACTCCTGTCATACAAGAAGTGGATGCTGTGATCAGAAAGGTGAATGAATGTCGGGTACAATCAATAAATTGTAGTGTTGAGACCAGTAAGGCATCAGGAGATGGATTAGTTGACACTGAATACAAAGGCTCAGAGACAGATAATCTTGAAACAGCCAGTAGTTCAGTGACTCTTGTTACTCATGATGTGGATGCAAATATCAGACCTACAAATGAACAGGTGTCATGTGATGAGGTACCCTTAACTGTTCAACATAGTGCATCTGCTAATGTACCTAAACATTCTGATCTTAATGCTGAACATGATTCTGATAAATGTTCCTTGGTTGAGGCTGAGTCTAAAAATTTCAAAACAAATGATATGGTTGATAAAAAGGCTTTTGATGAACTTTCAAACAAATTCTCAAAACTTGAAAAACATTGCATTTCACTTGAAATTGCAATACAGAGTAAAGAAGAAAGCTTTCAACTTAACAAACATGTAAAAATCCGGAACTTCCTGAATTCCGTGAACTTTTTGAAATTAACACTTTGAAAGCTCAGCTTCAAGACAAAGAGTCAACTATCAACAATTTGAAAAACATATTTCTAATATGCATGTGAAAAGTAATTTAGTTACAAGTAATTCTGATGTTAATACTATTGATGATATTCAAATGAGAAATGATGAATTAGCGGTTTGTGAGGAAAATGAGTCTTTGAGAAAGCATCACATAGAACTAAGTGACTCTGTCAAAGAAGCAAGAACTAAGTCAATAGAACAAACAAACTCTTTGATAGCAAAAATTGATGATCTCAAAGCTCAACTTCAAGAAAAGAGTTTCACTATTGTTGCTTTAAAAAATGAGCTCGGAAAAACAACAGGGAATAGTGTGAATACTAAGTTTTCAAAACCATCAATTTTGGGGAAACCTGTTATTAGACAACCGAATGCGTTTAGATCTGAACGACCAAAATTTTCAAAAACGCGGTTTGCCTCCCAAGTTGATGCGAAACAATTTTTGACAAAACCAGTCACTTCACCTCACTTGCCTAGGAAAATTGATATGAATGACTTGTATAAGAACTCTTATCTAGAAATGGCTAGAAAGAAGGCACAGAATCGCAAAGACGGAATTTTAGGTGCAAGACCTAGGGTGATGAATTCTTCGAGATTTCAAGGCACTACTAGTAGTTCTACCTAGGAACACTAATCTAAAGACTAGGGATTGGCTTACATCTAAGAGTAGTGGCATTTCGGTTAAAGCTATTCCTATAGCAGATCACTCTAAGAAATCTAGATCTATTTCTGAATCCAAACAAGTTGTTTTCTCAAAGTGTCTGAAATGTATCTTTAATGCTAATCATGATAAATGTTTCACAAAATCCCTGAAGAAAGTAAATGCTCATGAAATGGTACAACCTGTTACGTCTATGGTTTACACTAAGTCATCCACAGTGCATATGAAGCAAATGAAACCAAAAGCTTCGCCTAGATGGTTACCAACGGCTAAATCTTTGGAAACTAGGAATAAGGATAAGTCTTCCACTATGCATAAGAAGCCTAACAATCCTAGACCTTGCCATAAGTGGATACCATCTGGTAGAATTTTTAAGGATCTTTGGACTTAGGTGGATTCCTACAGGAAAGATGTTTACCAATGGCAATCTCAAAGTTGACCGTGAAACCCCAAAGGGTTTGGATACTGATGTCACTAACCAAAATATATGCAATCAAGTTTGTAATATTAGTGCAGGTAGTCCTTACTCAGTTACAAATACTTCGATCCTTCAATACATGGACTGGCTTAAAGTATGGATAACAAAAGGATTTATATCTCATAACTCACGGGTTCAAGTTACTCAACATTGATATTCAATCGGCTATGATGTCTGTTCACATCAGTTCAGGCCTCGTTCTTCAACACTATGGCGTCTGTAGATAACACTTCAGGCCCCGTTCTTTAAAGAAAAGAAAAGTGTACGCCTCAAGGCGCTTTATCTTCATAAGAAGAGAAATATTCATGTTTATGACCATTCTCATCAACAAGCTTCATGTTTTTCCATGCTCGCTCAATCCTCAAGTGGATCTACGTTCATTGGTGTATATTCTTATTCACTTGCTCAATCAAAAATGGCAAACTTTATTTGCAATTTTTGAGGGGGAGAAGAGTGATTATACTACATGTTGATGGATGTTTGTATAATGGTCATATGACTCTCCTCCAACGCCTAATGCTTCACTTACTAAGGATAAGTGGGATTTATTGTCAAGACATGTTTGATGAGTATTTCCAACCGCTAGCAAATGTTGATCATCTAAGAAGCACAACTCAGACTACTCAAGAAGCCCAATCTCTAGTTATTCCTCAAGGCGTTGATAATCACTATCATAATATTGTAGTTCCACTCATGAATAATGATCCGCTCTTTGGTATTCCTTTTACAATATCTTCACGGATTATTGTTCCTCTCAACGTACACGCTATAAATCAACCACATGAACTTCAAGGAAAATGACTACCTCATCCGCTCGAAGCTATTGGTGAATCTTCCAGATCAGTATCTACATGTATACTTTTAGGAAGAATGCATTGATGTTGAGGAATCATTTGTTCCGGTTCATTCAGTGGGTCAACGTACATCCGATTATATGTTTATTCACGTGTTGGGCATTTGACACAAGTTGATTACTTTGGAGTTAATAATTTATCACTAATTTGAGATTGAAGTTGACTTTCACAAAGGCGTGTTCTTATTTGATAACTTGCTCGGGCTTAAGAATTTGAGTTGAATACTTGGTTTATCTAGTTACCAGCAGTCGGGGTGGATGGTTGAAGACCTGGTTAACTATCACTATTAGGAGTTACGTTGTTTTACTCAGTGACACACGCACATGACGTTGTGTATAATCGCAAGAGGTGTTAATGTCTCATACTTTGATTGAGTAGTGAGTATTTAAGAGATTTTCTTGGAGCATAAATTCTCGACACCGTTCTTCCAACATTAGTGCAAGATTAAGATACAAATGCGGGGACTTCTACTTCAGTTTCAATTTTGGTATATCGGGTTTACTTCTTTAGTGGTCACTTCAAATTGTCTACATATGGGTTGATAAAGATAGTCAGAGAGAGTTTCTGTAGCAGTTGATTCTCACAGGATTCATTTGAACTAATTTTTGTTCTTCTCTATTTCAAGAATATTTTGTATGTATAATGTGTTGCTGATTCTGAGGTATCAAAACCAGCAAGGGGGAAGGAGACTCACATCTATACACAACGAGTACACGTGATGAACTTAATACTTCTTCTCTATTAAAGTAATCCCGGGAAAGACAAATGTCATAACCGCAGAGAAACTCAGTGTCTAACTCGTAGCCTTTGGTGTGTCATTCCAACTATTTGGGGGAAGGATGCATTACTCCAACCATTTGGGGGAAGTGGTCTCTGTAGACTTTTGGTTTGTGTTACTTCAGCGTTCAGTTAGATGAATTATGAGAAGAATATTTTGAGCATGAGATGATATTGCTTATCGACATCTTCTATATCATTTATGGCAGTGCTTCCGGCTATTGCTTCATGTACACAATGTAATGATGATTTCGATGTAATCGCAACCATCAAGGGAGAGATATGTGTACATCAGGGTCGCACAACATGTTCACATGATCGAGCTTAATCAGTTATTCTGGAATTGACATCCGCAGAGAAGATCAGTGATTCAACCAGTTAATGTGATGTCGTTGTCTCTACTCTGGTTGGGTACTTGTGTACATTATGGGCTGATTGGTTATATGGAAGATAACTGGAATGCACTTGGTAAAATGAAGATGTTGATATATTGTTCCCCTGAATAGACAACTGGTCAATCTCGAAGAGTAATGTGTACATCGGGGACGCACAACAAGTTCATGTGATCGGGCTTAATCATTTATTTCGGGTTTGATAACCACAGAAATGATCCGTGTTAACTTGTTACTTCGGTGTTATCGTCTTCTTCGGGGTTCTTGAAGCTTCATACAATTAGACTGTTTTGCTTCACTTCTTCTTCTTGGGGGAAATGGTCTTCTTACGTGGATTGTCGGTTTGGGGGGAAGCTACCAAAGATTCACATTTTGAAGGCTCAAGTTCTTGCGACGATTCAAGAGCCTCGAATGCTTTGGTGGTGAAAGTTTAAGAGATAATGACTTCTATCTTCTACAAAGTGCTGAACGATTTCCTTATCTCGGTACTCGTATCATCATCTTCTTAAACTATTTATCTATCTTTGTAAATAATTTTCAAAAAGCAAAATACAAAAATATAAAACCAACAAAAACAAAATAGAAAAATATAAAATCAACAAAAGCCCATAAAAATCAGAAAATTGAAAAATACCAAAAATATGTTTTCTCAAGACATGTCTTCTAGTATCGATAACATCTGCGGTCTTATAAATGTCATTCAACAATGGCACGGGACCATAGATGAAGTTCGAGCAGGAGGTGTAAATATTCTTTTCTAAACATGTCAAATCTAATGGCTTACAGTTACTTCAGACTGTAACCCGTGCTTAAACTATGGTTTGCTATTATTTCAGATAGCAACCCGCTCTTCAAGAAAGGAAAGTGTTGCACTAAACCAATTTTCAAATATTTCGTGCACTTATCCTAAAACAAAAAGAGGAAAGTATGTCGAAGGACTGATGTTCCTACTCAAATATTTTTCCTTCTAAAATTCTTCAGAAAAATATTTGTTTTAACCAAAATGGTGGTAAATCGAGTTGCTTGTAAATCAATCAGATTCAGAGTTTTCGTAAAAATTGAAAACTCAATCAATGACTTCAGCGCTTTTAAACTTTTCATAAAATGAGTCATTGATTGAGGGGGTGAATGTTTTCAAATTTACATCATCTAACGGGCTTTCTTAATTATCCTACGTGCTTAATTAAAAATGATATTTGCCTATGTCGAAGGACTAGGAATTTAGGATATGATTGTTAGGATTAGATGATTGGAGTTTGATAAACACATAAATCCCATACCTTATATGAACTGATTGTTATATTGGATTGACTTTTATTAGTCGATTCTTTGTTTGGGTGATATCGACCACCATATATATGTATGTGTGTTCACTAACGTATGCAGGTATATTGGTATATAAGAATGTCCCCGATCCGGATCCCACAAATGAAGATGATTGGATGCCGCAAGGAAAGGGTAACGATTTCTTGGGTTGACAAATGAAGAAACGGAGCTTAATTGGACTTCTATGGAGAGTTGGCATGGAAAAATGCAACGTAAGAGGTCTTACTGCATCAGCAGATGGTTTTCTTCATCAGCAAATGAAGAAACGGAGCTTAATTTGACCTCAGTTGGCATTAAAATGCAACGTATGAAGTCTCACTGCATCAGCAGATGGTTTTTCTTCCAAGCCCTACAGCAACAACATAAGCTTCTCAACCACCTAACGTATCTCTGTGCAGGAAATTTGATACCATTTTATAAACAATTTTCAAATAATATTGTTTTGAAAAATGGAAAAATATTGGTTTTGAAAATTAATTGGACTTAATCTTGAAAATCACCGGACTTCATTTTATCAAAACTTAAGTCACTCAATCATCGACTACGATCATCGATTGAGGGGAGAGTGATTTAAAATAAAATATTTTCAAACGATATTTCTTCATAAAAGTCCGTTTATACAAAATAAGTGGTGATCTAAAGATTTAATGTTATGTCATGGTATGATTTTTCTTTAAAATCAAGATCTTTCAAAATGAAATTTTTTCTGTTCTTGTTTGATTGTGAAATTGTTTTATTTTACTTAAAGGTCTCTTAAAACAATCATACCTAACACTAACAATCTTTAATGTCTAAATCTGTTCCTTATCTATCATTTTTCAAAATTAAATCTTGCCACGTCTTTCCCCAAAATTTTCAAAATGATTTAAATCTTTTGGGATCACAAATCTCAATTGGTTTGAAATTTTTGATCGGGGGAGAGATCGTGATTTAAATCTCAAATCTGTTTTAATGAAAGTGGTTTTAGTCCTTCAAAGGCACTCCTGCCTCCATGTGCCAAATGATTTCATATACATAATGCACATGATTGAGGAGGAGCATTTATCCAAAAACAAGATGAGTATTTAAACAAGGCCACATATTCTCTCATGTTTTCCAAACCTTATTAAATCACCTGGGATCCAAAATCTCAAAGGGTTTGATATTTTTGATCAGGGGAGAATTTGTGATTTAATAATGAAATTTGATAAAAGGTGATCGTTTTGATTCAATTGTGCAGGCTGCTCTCTCATATGTGCTAAACGCTTTCGAATCTCAAAGCACATATTGAGGGGGAGCATTTCAAAAGAAAATAAAATTTCAAGGTACAAAGATTTATATGTTTCAACATAAAGTACCTTGATTGATGTTCTAAAGGTTTTGATAATGGCTTTTGTGATCGTGGATGTGCTTCAAAAGAACTCTTTCCTCTATGTGATAAAATGATTTCAAATATCCTACGCACATATTGAGGGGGAGAATTTACCAAGAAAATCTAATGGCTTTTTCTATGAAAATAGTGATCAAAGAAAATATTTCAAAGCCCTCTTGCCTCCATGTGATAAACAATCTCTAAATCATATGCACATGTTGAGGGGGAGGTTTTCTAAAAGATCAAAACTATTAAGGTACAAAATGCTTTGATCTCGTATCACAAGTACCTTGATTGATTTTCAAATGATTTTTCAATTGGTTTCACGGAAGAATGAATTGTACCAATAGACCGACCATTTTACTTAATGTATGGAGTTATAAGGTTGGTGAGGTTAGGTATTAGTTCCCACGATCCCGCCAGAGCCGGAGGAATCTACCCAGGGACAATCCACTAGAAAGTGTAGAGTCCTTAGGTATGATGAAAAAAAGGAGAAAAGTGAGATATGAGAAGAGTGCGGACTGAGATAGAGCTAGAACTGGAATAAACCCAACAAGGTTCTAGTTATGAAGTCTCGGTAAGCACTGAAGGGGTTGAAGAATGTAAAAGAATTGAATGTGAAAAGGGTGAAAAGAAATAGCCCACCAGTAATTCAACCTTAGGGCAGTAACCGGGTTCAATACATATGCTACTGGGTGTTACTAAGGTAACACTGGTATTGAAGACAAGACGTCATGGACCCAGTGACGCACTGCACTAAACTTCCCAAGCTACTCAAGTTCCTCTTAAAAGGACTTGTTTCATTCTCACGGGGAACCTACATAATCTATCGACTTTCTCTTAGAGATTGTTGATATTGAAGAAGGAGACCCTCTCCCTAGTCTCCGGCATAGGAACCAAATGTGCACTATTGAGTCTAGAGCCAAGAGATCATCCACAATATCTCATTAGGGCACTAAATTAATGAAGACTTGCTGTTTCACACAATGTGGAAAGAAAGAATATTTTAAGAGTCCTACGCATTATCCTTGTGGTATTGCCAGAACATCCGAGTGATATGCAAAAGTATTCACGATGAAGATGGAAATCCTTCTAGAGCCAACATCAAACAAGCTCTTGGTGGGTGACATGTGAGATCTTTTCTAAAGATCAAGCTTGTGACAACTGGATAGAAACGATGGGGTGATTCACTCGTGAATCAACCTTGGTCCAGGATTGGAATTGACGAATACTTTTAAAAAAAAAACCCATTCGATGTGCAAACCTTCTTTTCTCTAGCACGTCGAATGTGTATTCATATTTCAAATTCAAAAAGTATCTCTGATTGAAAAAATACTTTTGAAAAAACCGTTCGATGTGCAAACTTCTTCTTTTCTTTAGCACGTCGAATGTGTACTCTTTTCAAATACAAAAGGTATTTTGATTGAAAATTGATCTTTCTCATAAAACCTTCGTCGTATTGCAAAACTCTTTCTTCTAAGCAATACGCGATTGTTTTTCAAATCAATTTTTCATCAATCAGTGAATCTCAATTCGCTGGTTCAATCACTCCGTGTTGTCTTCTTTGAGACGTTCCGGTTTGAGAACGGCTAGAGCAGCTGCGAAACCCTGACAAGGAGATTATTAGGAATCCTACCTGATCACAGGCAGTACTTGTACTGATCAACGGGGAATCGTGGGTCGTGTACCTCAATTCAACGAAAGTGATCAAAGACACTTTCGTGTGTTTTATTGCTAACTGTTGTTTGCAGGTACATTTGGACGGTTGCAGCTTATCAGAATTGAAGAGTCAATCCAAAGCCGCATGCTCACAGCATCCACACTTAATTGAAGAAATCATGACTTGTGCATATCTACGAACACGGCTCGATATTTTTATATTATGAATCCGCTACGCTGCTGCAAATATCATGGGCCAGTAAAGCTTCCGCTACTCTGATGAAAAGATGTCATGATCCAGAAAGTGTGAGCATGTCGGTCCGAAAGTCACAACATCACATGATGGCAACACAACAAAGGGTGATCCAGAGATTTACTGTGGCTGATGATCTCAATGAAAGCTCAAAGATCATCAAAGATGTGGATCAGTTAAAGACCTCCACTCAAAGTACAAAACTATGCGAACTATGAAGAGTCACTGCTAAAGCACAAAGATTGCTGAACTTGAAGAATCAAAGTCTACGAGCTCAAGACTGAAGATTAAATAGAATGCTAGGATTATAAATGTAAAACATGGGGTGACCTCCCTTAGGGGGAGATTGTTAGGAATTAGAAATTCCATAGTCAAGTATCGGTCACCCCAAATATTATCTAGCATAAGTTAGCTCGTAGACATATCGTTATTTACTGTTTTATTAGTTAGTTATTAGCCTAGTTTAGTGTAGTGTAACACCGTGGAGGGTATTTATCCACTGTATGCCTGATCCACAGTCTGTAGGAGGACATGTAGTATGTAACTATAAATACCCTCTACCTCCCAAGGTAGAGGGTTGGACCTTTCACTCAATCTAACCTTCTTTCTTTTGTTTTACTTTCTCTCTCTAGAAAGGCTCCCTTCTTCCACTTTCTCTCTCTCTAAACTCATAATATTCGAACCATATTTGTGATTGTTTGTGTGTTTGTGAAATCCAATATGTTACACGACGTAAGAAAAGAACAATAAAGAATGCTGAAGTAGAAGAACACCCTAGGACTTTGAATAAAACTCAAGTTGCACCCACTTTAGATATTGCGACTGACAAATGTAATGAACAAAGTGATGTAACGAATGCTGAATCTTTAAGTACTCTTAATGTTTTGTTTGAAGCCTCTTGTGTTGGTTGTCGTAAAATCATGTTTTCTGGATGTCATGATAGATGTGTTGCTAAGGCTATCTTAAATCGTAAGCGGAATAATAGAAAACGGAATACCTCTAGTCCCACTAATGCTTCTAAGTCTGTGCTAGGTAAACCACCCTCTCGTATTCCGGCTAAGATCATTGATGTACCCACAATACCCCCTTCACCTCCTAGGAAGACCTTATCACCTAGTGCATTCACTAAGACTAAAGCTAAGACTAGTTGGAGATGGCAGAAATGGTTACATAATACACTTGAATTTAAATGGATACCTAAAATCATTGATATGTGTGTTTCCACTATAACTATTTCGGAACCCACTAACTCTTCGGGTTCCACATCTACTTCCATTCCATCTGTGTCATCTGTGTGTAATGCAGGTGATACAGATCATCCTTTGGGTTGTTCATAGCGGATGTTCCCGGCACATGACAGGCAATCTCAAACTGTTATCAAACTTTATTTCAAAGTTCATTGGCACTGTCAGGTTCGGGAATGATCACTTCGCAGCTATCATTGGCTACAGAGATTACATCAATGGCAACATCGAAATTAGCAGGGTTTATTATGTGGAAGGCCTCGGTCACAACCTCTTCTCTGTTGGTTAGTTCTGAGATGGAGATTTGGAAGTTGCTTTTCGGGAGAAAACTTGTTTCATTCGTGATCTACAAGGAAACGATCTTATGTCTGGCCAACGCACATCAAGTCTCTACACTATCTCAATGCAAGACATGATTGCTTCATCTCCCTCAAAGGCAACATCTACAAAATCTTGGCTATGGCACCGTCGTCTCTCAAATTTAAACTTTCAAACCATAACCAACCTTGCTCGATACAAACTTGTTGAAGGTCTCCCAAGATTTCGATATTCTAAAGATCACCTTTGCTCAGCTTAGCTTGTGAACAAGGGAAAAGCACTCGTGCTCACTTTCCTTCAAAGGTGGAACACAGCTCACAGCATGTGCTTCATCTTCTTCACATGGATTTGTGTGGCCCAATGCGCGTGCAGACGATTAATGGCAAACGCTACATCTTGGTAATCGTAGATGACTACTCAAGATGGACTTGGGTTTATTTTCTTCGAAGTAAAGATCAAGCTCCACATATGATCATCACCTTTCTCACGAAAATTCAAGTTCAGCTCCGGAACACAGTCAGACAAATTCGAACAGACAAAGGAACTGAAATTTTGAATCAAACTCTTCGTAAATATTATGAGAAAGTGGGAATTGAGCATCAAACATCAATTGCACGTACCCCAGAACAAAACAGAGTTGTTGAAAGACGAAACCGTACGTTAGTGGAAGCAGCCAGAACGATGTTAATCAATGCTAAACTTCCAGATTACTTATGGGCTGAAGCCGTCTCAACTGCATGCTACACTCAGAATCGCTCAATGATTACAAAACGCCACAACAAAACACCTTTTGAGCTTATCCACAACCGAAAACCGAATCTCAAACACTTTCATGTATTTGGATCCCTTTGCTACCCGAATAATGATCTTGATGACTTTGGAAAGCTCAAAGCCAAAGCTGACATTGGAGTCTTTATTGGATACTGTGAGAATTCTAAAGGTTACCGGATCTGGAATCGTCGTACAAAGCAGGTTATGGAAACGATTCATGCAAATTTTGATGAGCTTACTGATATGGCTTCTGAGCATAACAGCTTGGAACCCGGTCATACCCGTTTAAACTTCCCTCAAACCCCATCATCAGCTGAACCTTGTTTACAACTAACTCGACGTCAAATGGAATAGCTATTTGCTCCGCTGTTTAGTGATGATATTGATGAACGTCCTCCAGGTGTATCCAATGTTTCCGCTGCTCAACCTGATCATATTCCAATACCTGATACACCTACTACAACAACTACTGTTGAGGAAGCACCACCAGTTGATTCTACAACAACAGTTGAACAAACCGCATCCAACGACGCTGAACCGGCTGATGATGTTCTGAACAATGAAGTACCCCCACCTGCAGATTATGATCCAAATGCATTCTTCAACCCATTTGCTAATGAAACTGCCACATCTGATGTTGCGAAATCATCCACAAGCCATTTGAATCCTCCCAATCTGCAGAATGTATATCAACATCAACCTTCCACACATCGTTGGACGAAATACCATCCTCTTGAGAACATTATTGGTAACCCGAATCAACCAGTCGTAACTAGACAATGTCTTCACACAGACGGTGAACATTGCATTTATGCACTCACTGTCTGCCAATCTGAACCTAAAAACATTAAAGATGCAATGACCAAAGACAACTGGATTGAATCTATGCAAGAAGAACTCAATCAGTTTAAACGTCTTGAAATATGGGAATTGGTTGAAAGACCAACAGGGTCTTCGTCATTGGTCTCAAATGGATTTGGAAAAACAAATTAGATCTTTGAAGGAACCGTAATCAGAAATAAGTCACGTCTGGTGGCTAAGGGTTATAGACGGGAAGAGGGTATTGACTTTGAAGAATCATTCGCTCCGGTTGCTCGTCTTGAGGTGTACGGATTTTTGGCATTTGTGGCTCATATGAACATCACGGTCTTTCAGATGGATGTCAAAACTGCTTTTCTCAATGGGCAACTGAAAGAAACGGTCTATGTTTGCCAGCCAGAAGGATTCGTTGATCCAGAGTTCCCTAATCATGTCTACAAACTGAAGAAGGCTCTCTACGGTCTCAAACAAGCCCCTCGGGCGTGGTATGATAAGTTATCATCCTTTCTGATCGCTAATAATTTCGTCAAAGGTTCAGTCGACCCTACACTTTTCATACAATATCACGGGGCACACATTTTAATCGTTTAAATTTATGTGGATGACATCATTTTTGGGTCAACACATTTAAAGTACTCAAACGCTTTTTCAAAACTAATGAAAAAACATTTTGAAATGTCCATGATGGGTGAACTTACATTCTTTCTTGGATTGCAAGTTCATCAATCACCCCGTGGTATTTTTCTAAGTCAGTCCAAATATGCCCTTGAAATTTTAAACAAACATGGAATGACAAGTTGTGATACCTATGCCACCCTAATGGCACACACCAAGAAACTAGACGTTGATTTGCATGGGAAATTGGTTGACCCTACCAAATACCGAAGTATTATTGGGTCTCTCATGTATCTAACAGCAAGCAGGCCTGATATTGTTTTTGCCGTATATCTTTGCTCCCGTTATCAGTCAAGACCAATGAAACCCACCTCTATGAGGCTAAAAGAATCCTATGATACATCAAGGGAACCATTAATTTGGGGATCTGGTATCCGAAGGATTCTGGTTTTGAACTAATAGATTTTTCAGACGCTGATCACGCAGGTTGCTTAGATTCTCGGAAAAGTACTTCAGGAGCATTACAATTTCTTGGTGATAAACTGGTGTCATGGCAATCGAAGAAGCAGGATTGTACATCACTGTCCTCAACAGAATCAGAATATGTAGCCATGTCGGCGTGTTGTGCTCAAGTCATTTGGATGAGAACACAACTCAAAGACTATGGTTACATATTTGACAGAATCCCAATGTACTGCGACAATCGAAGTGCCATTGCGATCTCGTGCAACTCTGTTCAACATTCAAAATCAAAGCAAATCGATCTTCGATATCATTTCATCAAGGAGCACATGGAAAAGGGTACCATTGAATTATACTTTGTGGGTACTGAATACCAACTGGCAGATCTTCTCACCAAAGCCTTAGCTCCTGCTAAGTTTAATGAGTTGGTTCACCGGATTGGTATGCGGTGTTTGACTCCAGAGGAACTGGAAGAACTTTTAAAACATTCTTAAAACCATTCAAACACCAAAAACATCTTTTGTAAATATTTTTCAAAAACAAAATACAAAATTATAAAATCTGATAAAACAACAAAAATATTCTTCTATCTATATTTCTTTTAACATGGCAAGTGCAAATCTTCCGTCAACACTTTTCTCTTTCAAAATTTAGTATTTTCTCGGACAAGTGTTGAGGGAGAGAAAGTAAATATTTTTTCGATCTCATAAAACCTTGTACTTGCATGTTATCTCATCCCGGTTGTTTCTTTTATAATGGTGATCATATTTCTGGTATACTGACACTCCCCGGGCTCAAATTTTATAAAATTTAATTATTTCTTAAGTCGAGGGGGAGTGTCGTCAAGTTTCTTTCCAAATATCATTCGTTTGGTAACCAAAATGGAAGTTATGGGCGTTGGATGAAAATGGTTAAGGTGGAGGGACTGAAATTGTCAAAAGCTTAAAGTATTTTTTAACAAAACCTTCACCTAATTTTTCATATCATTTATTTCACTACATTTATTACTCATCTACCCAAATCCTACGCCTAAGAACCCATCTTCAAATCCGTGCTTTGTAATCCTAATTTGTAAGTGTTTTCATGATCCTTGTGGTAAAACAAACATTGGTTTTGATTTGTTTTAAAATCCAACGGTTCGTTTTGTCCCTAGGCTTGATTTTGTGTTCTACGCATAAGCGTATGAACATGAAATCATGTTTGGGTGTTTATTGATAAAATGGATATGTTAAAGTGCTTAAAAGATCATTCTTAAACCATCTCTATCAACAAAATCAACCCAGAAATCGTTATTAATCATTTTTCGAATTTAGGGTTCATGCGTAAATTTGGGTGTTTTCTTTTGGGAAAGTTTCTGGCTAAAAAGATGGTTGTGTGTTGTTGTTTACATGGTTAATTGATCGTATCTAGGCTTAGATCATTCCCAAAAACATCAATTGTGTGAAAACTAAGATTTAGGGTTTATGTTCTTAAGAATTAGGTACTTTTGATTCACAAGTTTTTTTGGGTTAAAACTTGTTTAGGACAACTCACTAGGCCTCTAAGATAACCCAGAAAAGATTTGGTTCAAATTCCATGGTTAAATCTCTTATTCGTAAAAAAATTGAATCCTAGGGTTTAAGTTTCTACGCGTAAACAGTTTTGATTGAATTTCATGTTAAACTGAAGGGTTTTGAATTAATATGTTAATGAATGGGTTATGATGCATTTGTTTCAGGTTATTACGCGTGAAAATTCAGAATCAAGGTTATTAGAACTTCTACGCATAAGGATCACCTTACGCGTAGCATGTTATGCGTAAGAGAAATCTTACGCGTAAGGTTCTACAAAGGGGACTACGCGTATCCTATGAAGGATATGCGTAAACAGTAACCTTTACGCATAAGGTTCACTCTTACGAGTAAGCCTTACGCGTAAGGTTCCAAATACGCTTACGCGTAAGCTCTATGCCTAAGGATTTCTTTTCCTACGCGTAACATTTCTTACGCGTAAGTCAAGAACCTACGCATAAGCTTATTCTTACGCGTATAACTACTCCTGTTTACGCATAAGCTTGCAACACCTACGCCTTAGCCTTGTGTTAACCAAAATTGTGAATTGTTACGCGTGCAAAAATTTAAATAAATAAATCATAACGTCACGAAACCAAAATGTCACTAATAAGCTTAAATGTTTAATAAGTTGTGAAAATAAGTGAAAACTTGGACTTTAAAACTCAAAGTTAATCTATTCACGAAACTTTTCACGACGTCTTTGGACTATTGGACTAAGAAGTAACATTGGACTCGTAACAATCATTGACATATCACATTCAATAGATAGACAATAAAATCAACTGTTGACTAACGTAATGTCTTTCGATATGCTGGTTCTTTTGGCTAAATATCTTTCAGATCACGATATGGACGTTCAAATGCAAAATGTGGAAGCACCAAATGTTCTCACTGTTGAAGATATCTTCCCTAATGGTTACCCAATGAAGATCGGAAAGAACAACCTCAAAGTTGATTTTGATAGCTTCACCTATTCTGAGTCTTCGTGTCTGATTGCCGTGGACATTCTGAAGTCTCACCCTTACCAGAACATGCTCACAAATTCTGCCACTGTGCCTGAGATCTACATTCACCAATTCTGGCATACAATACATAAGGTCAAAGGTCAAAATGTTATGACGGTGACGCTTAACAACAAACAAGTCACCATCACACCAGCAGATTTAAGGGCTATTCTTCTGATTCCTGTCATCGAGCCTACTGAATACAATGCTACTCCAACGGAAGAGGTCGTTCTCCAGTTCATGGTCGACATCGGCTATGATGAAGCTACCGGGGTAATCACAAAGCACTCATCTGTGGATCTCAAGAACATTCCCCAGCCATGGAGAACCCTCTACATAATGATTGCCAAATCCATTTCCGGACGTGATAGTGGTCATGAGCACCCCAAGCTCATGGAACTACAAATATTTTGGGCTATGGTCAACATGAAACACATAGAAGTTGAAGCTCTGATATGGGAGGACATGATGTCTTACCTTAAAAAGCCTGGCACCAAGATCCCGTATATCAGATATACCAAACTGTTGATCCAAAGAGCTCTAGGGTATAATCCTGATATTCCATTGAGACTTGATGACCCCAACCAACACTCCGTGTTGTATGAGCCCACACTCACTGTCAGATTTAAGGACTCAACAACGAAGAAACAAGGTGCGGTGTTACGGATCATCTTCTTACTGATGCTATCAAAGAACTTTATTCGTATACAAACGATATCCGCAGCAGTTGAAGCTGGAAAAGTAGGTTTCCTTGATGAAAAGTCCTCTGGTACACCTACTAGGAAAACCAGGAGAGGCAGTACAGGAATTGTTTCGAGCACTGAGAGTATTAGAAGGTATCCAAAGAGGAGTCCGTCTCGTAAAAGGAAAGTTCCACTAAAAGAGGCAATCCCTATTCCCAAACCTAAACCGCAACAAAAACTAATGGATGAAGACTCAGAGGATACTGAAACGGACGAAGAGGTCATCTACTCTGAAACTCCAATCGATGACACTCAAACAGTTGCAAAACCTCCTAGTCCAAAAACTAATAAAGGCAAAGGTAAAACCCCAGTTGCTGAGCCAGAACAAGAGGAGAGCTCGGATGAAGAACAACTGGACAGATACTACAGTAAAAAGGTGAAGAATCTAAGACTCCAAAACGTTGCCAAAGAATTCGTACAGCAACAAACTCGTGGCCCTGGAGGGTCAAGTGGTGGTGCACTATCTACACCAGTTTCCGATGCGGTTAATCAACCCGATAAGGGAACTGGTACCACCACCCACGAACAACAACAAAGACAATTGGAGGACTCTATCACCTATGAATTTGAGGAACCAGAAAAGGAGAAGTTTGAGAAAATTCCTGATGAAGATGTTGAGGTTGCAGCTAAAGAAAAAGCAGATAAAGAAGCTCAAGCTCAAGAAGATGAAGAAGCCAGGATTAAGGCTGAAGAAATGGATAAGTCTGGAAAGGATGACGAAGTTGATTATGATGATTTTATTCTAGACAAAGACGTTCCAAGGAACTTACTTTTGAGCCACCAAAAGACCCTGAGTCTCCTCATGTCTCATCATCATCAGACTCATCTTCTCACTCTTCACCTCCACCATCCAAAGGCACAACCAGATCCACATCCAAGTCAGTAAAGAAACCAACCGACTCTTAGATATCCTGAGCTAAGACAAAGATTGTCAATGCTGTCAAGCAGGTCAGGAAGAAAGACGTGACCAACAAAAAGCTGAATCAACTCGCTGACAGAATCAACTTTCTTCAAAACGGGATAAACGAGATGTTGAAAGAAAGGGAGCATATCCAGAAGCTTCTCAAAGGAGATTTCCAAAAGGAAATGGAGAAGACGGCAAGAGAATATACTCACAAGTTTCTTCTCGACACTGTCCCTGGAGTGACAAGGGATATGTTCGCCAGACAACTTACTCCAAATATCGTCGCATTGGTTAAACATACATTGGCCAAAGAACCTGATCTCTCTGAAGCTGATTTAATTTCGAAATTGGTGATGCAAATGTCTAAATGATCTGCAACCTTTACTTCGGATGAAACTAAATTTTTTAAGGCTCTACTTGATTATCAACTCAAGTCCTCATGTAAAGAGTCAGCAGGTCAACCTAAACGACCAAGAGATGATGATGATAAGGACAAGGATTCTGCACCTAAACGTCCAAAGAAGTCTGGTGAATCTTCCTCTATGCCACCACCAACCCAAAGGACTCCAACAGAAAGACGATCTCCTCCACGTTCTACTGCTGATAAACCTCAGGACTCTGAGTTACCACCTTCCACAGAGAAAACCGGTGATCATTTCGAATACACTGGTGGTGACGATGAAGAGTTCCATGAGCCCCAACAACAACCCACCTCTCCTGACACAACAAAAAAATCAGCATCCTCATCAAAGCCAAAGAAGAAGAAGAAGACGACTATTACTGATGTTGTCTCATGGCTAGATGACGATACAACCGCTGAATACGACTGGTTTTCTCAACTTTGTGATGCTACTCCCTCACTACCTGAAGGTCAAGAAATGGTAGATGGCCGTACCATGGAGCATGTCAAGCTATTACAAGAACAATTTAAAGTGAAGAAGATGACGAAGGCTGAGCTCAAGCGAATCAAGAATGATGCCTTCCAACTGCTCAAAGATAGCTCCGAAAGTGCAATTGAAGTGGAATACCACCTCGACAACATTGCACGAGGCATTTCGAACAACATCGATTGGCTCAATCCCGAAGCTAACATCGACTTCACTCGAAAAGACAAAACTCCATACTACACAGATTGGACAAGACCTCTACCCACAATTGGCCGACCGGATCCACCAAAGATTCCATTCCGCTACTTCTTCAACAAAGACCTAGAATTTCTTCTACACGGTAGCGATGTCTCCAAGAAATACGCTACATCACTTACACTTCCGTTCCCGGCAGCAATATACTCCAACAGCATAGCAATCGAGGAAGATGCCACCCACATGTTCTCAGACAAAGTGGGAAAGTATGATCTTGATGCAATGTATGGGATTCATCATTGGCCTGAACGACGAAGAATCTACTACAAGAGCTGCCATGTACTTACATCAAATAAGGAGGTGTTTAGTGATAAAGGGATTGTTGCTATTAAGCATGTTACTCTTTCGTCAAAATGGGACTACACATTTCTCAAGAAAATAGTGGTCAAACGACAAGACGAAGAGGACTATGACTTTTGTGAAGCATACTTTCAGAGATTGTCTCTCAAAGACATTGAAGATATGTATCTTGCCAAGGTACAGGGACGAATGCGACATTTCTCTACAGAAATCCAACGTGAGTACATCAAGTCCTTGTTAATCTTCATCAGAAGCATAATGATCCAGGAACGTGTAGAAGACATTCAACTTGCCGTGGAATCGTATCAGACACGTGTTAACCTCACTAAACCACAGCTAGACCTTCCCGACATCAACCACCTTCCTCAATACACCCTCATCAGCAAACCATTTGGAGTAGTCTACCGTAGTGAACTACACCGAAATTGCTTGATGGCGTGCAAAGAGCTTCATAAGTTTGGAGATCACACACTGAAGAAAGTCAGGGACGGGTTAGCTTATCGGTTAAAGGCGATACAAGAAGGCATTGGGTCACCTAAGCGATGGAATTCGAGGGAGAGACGGGATGTTAATAAGATCATCACTCGCATTGATGAAAGGTTGTTTAGGAGGGACCAGTTCAGAACATTGGAGAGTTTCATAGGTGGTCGTCCCAGCATATCTCTCACAGGCTATCAACGTCCAGAACGCATTCCTGGAGTTATTGCTGGACTACATGAATCTCCTGGTAACCCTTGAGTTGTTTCATTATCATTACTTGGTTGCGTGATTTATATTTATCTATGGCTTGCGCACACATAACAGTGTACAACCCATACTTGTAATGAAAGGACCCTGTGGTACGCATCAGTGCCACAATCCTATAAAAGGATCGAAAGCTTCTTACTTTTTGGTAAAACTTATCAAAACTTTCATTTTTTCAAAGTTTTGCTCAAAAGGACAAGTACTTCCCCTTATGATTTTCAAAACCTCAAAAGTTTATATCACTTGTTGAGGGAGAGTATTTGATTCAAAAACTTTGTTCACAAATTGTTCTTCGTGGTAATCTTCCTGCAAAACTCGAAATGGACATATTCGATATCAAAATTTCGTCAAAAATTACATTTATATGCCATTTTTTAGGGGGAGAAAAATTTTGTGATAAGAAATATGTTGTGAATTGCAAATGGATCGTTGTGCTAAAAGACTTAACCAATGATTGACGAGATCTTAAATGTTAGTAACTCGAAAAGACTTGTCCGGGACGGGTAATAATTTCAAACTAGTTCGCTAGTGATTTAAACGTGTCTCGCAAAGGACTTGTCCGAGTAGAATGTACCATTCGAGAAACTCTTGGTAGACATGAACTTTGACGGGTTTGACGACCTTTCGAGGTTTTTCCACACCTTCAAGGTAGTTATTAGAGCTAGTTGTCACCTAAAAGCTGACAACGTATCTCTTTAACTATGCAACGTAACCGTGTCTCGCGGGGAATTGTCTATCTTGAGTTAATCAATTCAAAAAGTGCGCGCTCTTCTCTCACCGTGCAGATTTCTGTCAAAACAATTAAGAACGTGTGGAGGGGGAGTATTTTTGCAAAATCTTACACTCTCAAACAGTGGTACAAAATGCTTTTACTCATAACCACTTTGAGAGATTTTCATGAAAATGGTTTTATGGCAACATAGGTTAGTCATGGAGTTATAAGGTGACTAAGGTTAGGAATAACCGTCCTATGATCCGCCAGAGCCGGAGGGATCTACCCAAGGACACCACCAATAGTTAGAATTAAAAGTCCTTAGGTATGATTATAAAAACGAGAAAATGAGAATCGGAGAAAGAAGGAGTTTAAGAATTAAAAAGAAATGTAAAGAAAAGGGTGAAAAGAAATAGCCCTCCAGATTATTCAACTTAGGGCACCGGGTTCAATTCATATGCTACTGGTTGTCACTAGATGACACCGGTATTGAAGATCAAAGTCGTCATGGACCCAGTAACGCATGCACTAAACCTTCTTAGCCACTCAAGTTTCTCTCAACAGAAGCTTGTTTCATTCTCACAGGGAACCCTATGTAAACTATCGGCTTTCTCTTAGAGATTGTTGGTATTCAAGAAGGAGACCCTCTCCCTAGTCTCCGCTCAGGAAAACCAAAGCGCACTATTGAGTCTAGAGCCACGAGATTCATCAAAAGATCTCTTAGGTACACTTGACAATTCATCGCTTGTCGTTCAACAATAAGAACACAAGTGATACATTATCGTGTCCTTCACAGATCTTAGCAATCTGTCGAGAACATTTATGAGAGGTTCACACATGTGATCCTCAGTGATTGAATGGAAACTCCTGCAAGGGTCAACATCAAACAGCCCCGACAGCAGGTCACTTCGGTAACTCCTTGTGGGTTACGCTTAGTGTGTCTCAAACGGTCTATAGTCGTGGGGTGATGCTTCGGTGTACCTCAGCGACTCATCTAAACTGTAGGTGTACTTCGGTACATCGCGTTATCTCACTTGTGGGACTCCAGTTCAGGAACGACCTTTGTGAGAATTAGAGTTGTGTTTTCACACTATGTTGTTAACACTCTCGAAGTTCAAACTTGTAAGCGCTGGATTATTTCTAATCCATGTTTTATGTTTTCTTCTTATGGATGCTTGCGGGTGGAAAATATCGTGCAGATTCTCCACATGCTCATACCTACAACATCACTAATCGAAGTTCTCTCAAAAGGCAACACAAAGTCAGAATGATTCTTCATCAAATTCAAAGAATCTACAAAGTTTTAAGACTAAGAGAACTACATCAGTACTGTAATCCCACGTTAAATAGCGTGTGAGCATGTTGGAGAAAGAAGTGGAGACACTGGAGCAACGAAGCGGACCTGATGCAGATAACCACAACATACTATCACTACCACCACAAAGAACAAAGATCAAAGAACAAAGAAAATGATGACGTCAAAGCAGAATATTTCAAAGGAAACAATTTCTCTACACTAGGGAGATTGTTCGAATCAAGGCACTTCTTCTCACAAGAAAGAAGAATGTCAGAAGACGTCAAAGCTACTATTACATCAGCACCTACAACGTTTTTCATCATCAATCACTAACACTTAGGGGGAGATTTTTGGAATCACTCCTAAACTAGAATTCAAGTGTTAGTAATTAATATGTAATAGTTAGCTTAATTAGGCCTTTATGTTTGTTATTAAGCTTAGGCTTATGTAGAAGGCCCATAAGCCTAGGCCCAAGCCTAATAAGGAAAGAATGGGAACTTGGTGTGTTGCCCTAGTTCCCTCCTATAAATAATCTTGAAAACCCTCACTTGAGGGTTGGTTGTTCATTTCATATATTCCTAAGCCTAAACTCTTCTTTCATTCGTTTGTGTTTATGTGATTTGTTCAACCGATCACTTCTCTTATCTCATTTCTTATATTGATGCTTGTGTTACAAACATGGTGACCTAACATTGGCTATAAATAGCAAAGCCAAACCAAGTTGTTTTTCATCCCTTTCTATCATATTCTCATACATTCCTTCTCTCTAACATTTCTAACTCAGTTTCATATCATATTAGTGATCTCTTTTGTAGCAAAGAAGATCAAGGTATATTCAAGCTTCAACAAGTTGTTGGAAGTCTTGTTTGTTTGTCGTTGTATGATCTTGTGTTGATTCATACATCATTGTTGTAACAAACCATCATAATCTTGTGAGTGTGAGTGGTTAGTATTTTAGTCCTTATAATACATTGTGTGTGGGAGTGGTTGTACCCTTGAAAAGAACTCGACATCTAGCTTAGTGTCGGAAATAGTGTGTGAGCGAAGTGTAAAGGTTTCTCCGCCGGTGAAAGGAGCTTGTTGACTAGTGAAGTTAAACTCTCAAGTGTGAGACTCGAGGAGTGGAGTAGGGCAAGGAAAAAGAGTCCTTGTAGACCGAACCACTATAAACAACTTGTCGTGGTTTGATTGTTTCTTTCCTTATCTACTCTTTATATATTGTTTGCATATTGATTATCATTCACTAACATATCTAAGATCAATATCAATTGATCTTTCAATAAGTTTCAAAACAAAGTTTTTAGTCGGTAAACTATGCAACTTGTGAAGAGCATACGGCCTATCCACTTTTGGAGATACGCCGTATCAACATCTGGAAGAATTCGCTAAGTATTAGTTAAATAGAAGACATACGGCGTATTAGATTCTGGCAATACGCCGTATCTGAAGCTCTACAGTCAAAGCCCGAGTCAACCGTTTAAGGCATACGGCGTATAAAACTCTGGCCATAGGCCGTATTGAAGATCTTATCCCCAAGTTAAAGCTTTCAAGATTATTGAAGAATACGGCGTATCACACTTCAGCAATACATTGTATTTAAATATACGCACGTATATGCTGGGAATATTCTTTCTTATTCCCTACTCAAGAAATCTCGGATATGCCGTATCACAGCTCGATACGCCGTATCGGTACCCTGGACAGAACACTATAATTGAACCCTCACATACGGGTTTTACACACATCATACACCACCACAGCCGAGTTCCAAGGTTCCATCACCCACGTTTTCAGTCCCGAACACAAGGAGATCAAGAGGAGAAGGTTCCGAATCATCACACTTAGTATAATTGTTCAGTTTGCATATCGATTTCATCATGATTTCCATTTGTTTATCGTTCATTATCACTTCGTGTATTGCTACTGAATTATCGCCCAACACCCTTAGGTGTTAGCTATGTTATGACTATTACATTTATGTTATTTCGTTTATAAAGATTTGATGCATTGCTTTAGATAATTTATGTGTTTATCGTTTAAATAATATACCTGTTTATTTGTTTAAGTGTTTGATATCTATTTGATAGATCATCATAGTGTAACTCTTTAGCTATGTAGGTAGTCCAAATCACTATGGATGTGGGTATGTGAGAGTGATAAACTAATACCATGTTCATCCTTCCTTAGGACTCGAGGAATAGAAACCCGAGGTTAGATAAAAAAAAATGCTAAAACACTTAAGTTAGTATTGTGCTCTTCAATAAAGTGATCGCGTGAGAATAGTAGGTATCACCAGGACCAATGGGGTACCGTAGATGAATCACATAGATTAGTTGATACCACTTAATGCATGTTTGTAACTGAATAAACCGATAAGTTGAAAAGATTGTGACTCATTCAGAACCTTTTCCGGAACCTATATTCATCGTACAGTGGGTTCTTAGAAAAATAAGCTTCGACTAAACGCTCATGCGCACCATAATGGTCTCGCTTAATGCGTTTTATTAATTTTGGTTTTCATCTATCTTGAATAAACGACACCGCTCTTGCAATATAATTCATGTTCCGACTTTCAATTTCTTGTTCTTCTTCTGAATCGGTGAACATAATCATATCGGAATTCTTGAAATTCATTTTAAAAATAAAAGGTGAATGTTGTTTGAAATGATGAAGTTAAGAAATGGTGAGTTTGTGTTTAAAAATGATGAAATGGTGGGTATTTATAAGAGCTTTTTTTTTTTTTTAACCTTCAACGATACAAAAGTACAACGTGTATTTTTTTTTTAATGCATGTGACGGATACAAACGTACAAATGGGGCCCACGAAAACACAAATTTAAGGCTATGCACAATGGGTGGGTGAACCGATTGGGTTGAGGTTGGGTCGACCTAGGTTGCCCCATTGTGGGGTGTTCGGTTGGCTTCGGTTGAGGGGGAAGAGGAGACAACCTAGTTCACTTTGACAACCGAGTTATTCAACACACAAATTCAATTTTTGTTACTTTTTCATATTAAACAAAAAAAAAACTTTTTTTTAAAAAAAACGTTACTACTTTTACATCCTATAAATACTAACTCAAATACATTTCTTAAAAAATAAAAATAATAAAAAAATAAAAATAAAAATAAAAAAAATCTCAAGTCATCACTGTAGCAACTAGGTCGTCGTCAGGTCGTCGGAGAGAGAAAACTGATGTGGCATGGATGAACTAGGTTGCAACTGTGTCCAGCCTAACTAAGGTGAACGAGTCACCTAGTTGAGACTTGAGAACCGTGAAAACTAGGTGAATCTTGGTCTTGGGCGGGAGGTCGCGCGTGAACTGCCAAACTAGGTGATGTATTCACCCCTTTGCCGCCCAGTCTTATAGGAAACAGCTCTGTGAAGTTAAGACTCAATAAATATGGACACACCTAGCGTCCCAGATACGACCACTTGAAGTTGAAGAATGCCCCAATAAGGATTAGGCTACTGATATTTACACGGAAGATAATGATTCATACACGGAACTTTCATTTGAATGTACTATTATACCCTTTGCACTTCCAACCCTTTTCTTGACCAAGAAAACATTGCCGTGTATTTTCACACATATAAACTGATCCAAAGATCAACCTCTCTTCGTCATACAAAATTAATCGATTTGAGTTCTCAAATATAACCAGAGACAAAATATAGAATGCTAGTCTTAATATGTTATCATTCTTTTGGAACAACACGTCTGTATTTAAACTTACAAGAAATATTTTTCAATAAATTTTCCAATGAGGAACTAGGTACTAAAAAAGTAAAATGCACATGGGATGTACATATGGTCACCATTTTTCTTTACGCAACACTATAACAGATTTGGATTTGATTTGCAATACTGGGATGTACATATGGTCACCATTTTTCTTTATGCCTTTTTTTTAACGAGAACAAGCAATTGTAATTTGATGTAATTGTAATTTAAAGAATTGGAATGTGTTGTAATTGTAATTGATGAAATCTGTCAATGTGTTTGGTTGACCCGCAACGTAATGTAATTCAATTTTTTTTATAAAACTTAAAAAACTAATATAATAACGATAATAATAATAATAAATAGTAATAATAATAATAATAATAAAATAATAATAATAATAAAAATAAATAATAATAATAATAATATAATAATAAAAAAGAATATTAATAATAAAAATATAATAATAAAATAATAATAATAATAATAAAATAATAAAAATATAATATTAATAATAAAAATAAAATAATTATAATAATTATTATAATAATAAAATAATAATAATAATAATATAATAAATAGTAATAATAAAAAAATGATACTTAATAATTAATAATAATAATAATATTAAAAAATAAATAATAAATAATAATAATAATACATTATTATTATTATTATTATTATTATTATTATTATTATTATTTATTTATTATGTATTATTATTATTATATTAATTATTATTGTTATTATTATTATTAAATAATAATAATAATAATAATAATAATAATAATAATAATAATAAATAATAATTAATAATAGATAATAATTTCATTATTATTATTATTATTATTAAATAATAAATATAATAATAATAATAATATTGATACAATTATAATATTATAATAATAATAATTAATAATAATAATAATAATAATACTAAAATAATACTAAAAAATAATAATAATAATAATAATAATAATAATAATAATAAAATAATAATAAAATAATAATAATTATAATAATTATAATTATAATAATAAACAATATTACTTAATAATAATAATAATAATAATAATAATAATAATAATAATAGTATTAATGCGGCACTTCGTTCTTCCTTGGAGCGTATTGTCACTGCTTCTGGGCCCAGTTTTGGTGATTGGCAGTGGAGACTCGCCACCCTACCTTTTGCTTATGGGGGGCTTGGTTTATATGTTGCAGGTGACGTCTTGAATTATGCCTTCCTTGCTTCTAGACTTCAATCTGCTAGCTTACAGTCTAAGCTTCTCCTTGGTTCTGGTATTGTAACTGCTGGTCCCTCTTTTGATGATGCTCTACGTACTTTTAATGTGAATATGGATATTGACCTTTTGAGTAACCCTAGCGAGGTCGCTGCCCCCAAACTTATGAAGAAATTGGCAGATATATATTGCGGTCGGGTTACCCAAACTGTTGAGTCTATATTCCATCTTTCTCCTCGACAGATGGCGTTATGGAGTTCTCTAAAGGAGGATCACACTTCGGATTGGCTTAGGGTGGCTCCAATATCTGGTCTGGGACAAACTATGAATGCTAGGGTTTTTCGTTGTGTGCTATGTTATTGGTTGGGTGTTCCTCTTTTTACTGTTCAGGTGTCGTGTTCAGCTTGTTCTAAGGTATTTCCTGGAGATATTTATGGGGATCATGCTGTTTCGTGCGCCGGTATTGTTGGCATTAAACATCGGCACAACCTTGTGCGGGATGTTCTTGTTGATATATGCTCCCGGTCCGGAATTTCTGCACGCAAGGAGGTGGATATTGGGCTTTCTGGAGATGGGGACAGATCCTTGCGACCGGCTGATATATTACTTTACTCGTGGGATAATGGGCGTGATGTATGTGTTGATCTTACTGGATCGTCGCCCTTGACGCAATCTGGAATGACTGATTTTATACCAGGGCGTGCGATCATTGATGCTGCATACCGTAAACGTGTAAAGTATGATGCGAAATGTGCGGATATTGGATATGGGTTTCTCCCATTTTCTTTTTCTTCTTTTGGAGAACTGGAGAAGGATGCAATTACCTTACTTAAGCGTATTCGACGATTCTCTATGACTCAAGACGTTGGAGCGCGTGCAGCAGTTCATATTTTTAATAGAATTGGTTTTGCCATTGCTAGAGGTGTGGGGGCCCAGTTGGTTTCTCGGCTTCCCACTAATTTTTTGTAATCCTTTGAGTTTTTAATAAAAGTGTTGTTTAAAAAAAAAAAAAAATAGTATTAATAATAATAATAATTATAATAATACTTTGTAAATAAAATAGTAAATAAAAATCATAAATTTAATATAAAATAATTATTAAAAAAATTAATTATTTATTTAGATATTTATATATAATATAAAAATAATTATTATAATTATTATTTATTTTTTAAATTAAATAATATAATAATAATAACGATGAAAGATAAATACTGATATTTAACTCGTAAAAATCTGAATTACAACACATTCCATCAAGTTTGCTATGTAATCGAATTACATCATGGACGTAATTGGTTGTAATTCGCTACATTACGTTGCAAACCAAACACCCGATGTAATGTAATCTGAATTACAATTCAATCCATCCTGCCAACCAAACAGGATTGTAATATAATTCAGATTACAATTACAACAGATTACATCGAATTCCTTCGAACCAAACGGCCCCTAAGGATTATTATCCTCTAATGTTGAAATGGACATCATCTATCATATTGTCCGATGAATGCAAAGATAAATAGGGAAGTGTCAACTTTTTATGAAAATTAAGGGCTCACTTTTTCATCATACTAAAACATGATATCATGTTTACTAAAACATTAGAGGATGCCAATCCTAACAATGATCATTCCTTAATCCCTACCACTGATCAAACACAAATCAAGACAATATAAATATCAATAGAAGCTTTAAAAACATAACTCCCCAACGTCTAAACCTCGTAAGACACGTCCAACCGTCTTTTACTAGTCTACCAGCTCTCCATAAACAACAAATACAATATATAGAAGTGCATAAATAGTCGTTTATTAAAAAGCACACCCTACATAACAATGTCTCACTTCAAAAGCCAATTCCTCAACCTCAACTAACTTACTTCTGACTGGAGTCTGGAGAACCATCTCCATATGAGACGAGTCCTTTCTTAACAGCAACTGGACTTCCAGATGATGATCTAGACCTTGACCTTGATCTAGACACTGATTTCGACTTTGACTTGCTGGTCCTCTTTGGAGATGGCTCATATGGGCTTCTGCTTCGCGATGGTGGAGTTCTGCTACGTGATGGAGGGGTTCTGCTACGTGGGGCCCTTCTCCTCTCGACGGGTGGCGAAGGCCTATATCGAGATGTCTCAACAGGTGACCGACTACGACTGTAACGACGACGATAACGTACAGGGCTTCGTGATACACTTGGACTTCGGGTCCTGCTTCTTCTAGCTCGGTACCTGTAAATATACACATTACACAACAGCATCATTAGTTAATGAGTAACAAATCAGAATTTATTTCTACGAACTTGTCACGGCTTCTTTATTTTTAGATATAAGGTTCAGCTATTTCAGCATACCTGGGTGGACTTCTGTCTCTCAGAGGGCTGCGACGCCTGTAGCTTGAATACCTACACACAAAATTCACATAAGTTATACACATAAAATAGCTGGATAGGTACTTCTGATTTCTTAATCATTTTTTACATTAAAGGGGGTTTACATTAAATGGGGTGTTTGGATGATTTCATTTAAAAAAAGATTATCTATGATGATTAAGATATTCGGGGAAACAGATTTTTCTTTTGCTCAAATAATCAATTTCAGCTGATTGTAACAAACTTATAAAGGGGTGCTGAGATCGCATTCTGATAGTGAATAATATTCACTAAACAGAACCAAAAAAACACACGTGGTTTTTGCTGTTTAAACTTGTAATAATAGATGTGTATTGATTTTTTTTGCTGTTTGAACTTGTAATAATCAGATACTAGTGTTTAGCAAATGTGATTTATATACAAAATATTACTATCCAAACACTAACGTAAACATATGCTGCTTGTTACCTGTCACGGTCGCTCCTGCCATACCGATAGGATCTAACTGGAGAACGATCAGGAGAATGATATCTACGTGCATAAGAATATCGGTTACTGAAACCCCTCCCTCTTCTGATACGCTTGGGGGACCCATCAGGTGAAACACTTCTGGATAAGCTCCTTACACGATCACCCAACGGTGACCTGCCCCTGCGCCCACCTATAGGGCTCCTAGAATAACTGCGCCTACTGCCCCTAGAGCTTCTCCTAGCAGGTGCTCTAACAGGACTACGGCTAGGGCTTCTCCTTAGAGGAGCTCGACCTGAGCTTCTGCTCAGACTTCTTTTAGTAGATCTCACAGGGCTTCTGCTATAACTTCTTCTTGAAGATCTTACCGGGCTTCTGCTAACCGACTTCCGTGCAGGCCTCCTCGGTGATGGAGATGGACTGCGGCTAACACTTTTAGATAAACGAGATCTGACAGGGATTGGACTTATGCTTATGGTGCTTTTGCCCCTCACCGGACTTCTGCTAACGCTTCTAAGTGGGCTTAGGCTTCGACTCAGACTCCTGTTTTTGGGCGGGAGGGCACGTCTAGGAGACCCACTCACACTCGGGCTCCTGCTCAAATTGCGCCTGGGACTCAGACTAGGGCTCCTCCTAGGACTGATACTCATGCTCTTGCTTAATGCCTTTTGAGGACTTCTGCTTATACTTCTGTTAAAGCATAATTTAGGAACATAAGATATGCAAAACTGTAAATGAGTGACACAGAAAGAAACTTTAAAACATTATATTAAACCTGGAATTGCGTAGATGGTCATTGACTACATCAGGTCTCTCAGAAGTCTTTACCACATCAACACCATTGCTTGGATGATCACCATTTTCCTTGGGATACTCACCTTCCTCCCTTTCATGTGCATCATATGTGTCACCTGCTTTATGACGAACAGAACCATCTTCAACTTCAGTGGGGAATTCATTTCCGTCTGGATAGAAGCAATAAGAAAATCAAATTAACAGACACAAACACCACCTACACATAATGTAAAAGTACATACGTGTATAATTATAATACCATTTAGATATCTCAATGTATATTCGTTAATCTTGTATAAGTCCCTAAGCTATTCTATGAATATAATCCCACAGGAGCTAAGTAAAACATTAGTCATCATACCAGTGATCTTAGCCAAATTATTATGCTTCCGATTTGGCTTTTTGACATCACCATTATCCTCAGAGCCATTTTCATCCTCACCCCCGCTTTCGCTATCAGACGTCCTGAAATTGTAACAAGGCAGACAATTAATGATGCTAATGTGCAACATATAGAAAAATTTCCGCAACAAGCAAAGAAAAAGCATAAAACATAAGTATAAATCAAAAAGAGTTCAAGGAAATTATGGCATCGCTACAAACAGACACCTGTGGTAAAAAAACAATTGACAGGAGTTTATTGTTTTCGCGTACTGTACTAGTACGTGAAGTGAACTCCATCGTTGCAGGTTACAGAAATGCAACAATATCCTTTTTGCATAATCCAAAACTCTTAGTGATGTTTTCCTTGAGCAAACCTCTAAGTTACCTCTCTGCCCATTTTTTAACATCAGAAACCATTTACGGGTATGTAAATAATGGTTACCGCTTACCAGTCAGGTTTATAAACTTTGCAGCTAATCAAACAGGGTGAGCAAATAATAAAGTTATCATGGAACACAATGCATATATGTCCGCTTCAATTCAATACCAACATTGCTGCCATCCATCTACAATCGCTAATTGTAGATTGGAAGCATCAGCTAGGATGAAACATCATTGACATATTTAACAATTATATTTGTTGAGAACTTAAGGTTCTATGAAGTTAACTATTTCTACCTTTTTGATCGGCGTTTAGACTTCCTATCACGCTTCCTGCGCTTCTTCTCTCGTCTCTTATCCCTCCTTTTACTACGTCTATGTCGATCTCTTCTAGACGATCTCTTCTTTCTCTTACGCCTATCATCACTCGAAGAGCTGAGATCAGATGATGATGATGATGACAATGATATATCAGTCTCAAAATCACTATCAGAATCAGAAGAATCTGATTCCATGTCTGAAGAGCTATCTGAATCAGAAGAAGAATATCTTTTTCTCTTCTTCCTGCGCTCTTTCGAAGACTTCTTACGCCTTCCTTTCTTCTTTACTTCAACACTGTGGACCTCTGATGAAACATCTTTGCCCGTTTTTTTGCTCGGTGGCCTCTTATCTACATGAGCATTAGAAACAAAGTTTAACTTCCATGACAAATAAGCAATCAAGTCATAAATGACTAATAGATAAGTGGCAACAATGTAAATTACAACTACATACGAGAAACTTCATCCACCATACCAGAACTCTGATTCTCGCCCTCACTTATTTCACCACAATAAATGATCTTTACTGTCACTGTCGGTCTTCCATCTTCATCACCCGCATTTTCAATCTTTTTCAATACATCACCTCCTTGCACAAGCTTTCCAAAAATAACATACTTCCTGTCCAAGCCATTTCTAAGCTAAAATTTCTTTCTCTAAAGAGCAAATAGTTGGCATAAAACCTTGAAACTTTAGATGAACAAATATTGTAACTTTAAAACTAACAGACCTGTCAAGATGACGATTAGCACCGAGAGTCACGTTAAATAAGGAACCACGTGAATCACGATCCGCAATTGCCATTGTTAAAAGACCAGCGGCATCATGTTTCATCTTGGAGGATTCATCTGAAATGTCATAGCCCGTCATTATTAGCAATTAACAAAAAAATCAAATGGTCAAACCTTAGCTTCGAGAAATATATTATGAAGACAGTTAGATTAATAGATTCGAAAAATCATGACAGATCAGCTGCAAATCTCATTATTAACAGAAGGGTACATACATTAAAAACCTGGACATACAAGATCTGGATCAAACATCAAATAAAAGTGTTATAAAAGTGTTCTTATGCAATCAAGAGAAACAAGCCACTCATTCAGCTGCAAACCAATAGAGATTGCATGGGTTCTCAAATTTAGTCCTTATGCCCTTTGTTGACCGTCAGCAAAAGAAAAAGGTGATATTATTAACAAGTGATTCCTTCTAACATATTTATAATTAGAAACTGTGGTTCATGGTGATCAAATCAAGTAGTAACGGTAACAGTGCAAAGACAAGCTATTCAGGATATGGCAACAACATATACACAATAAATTCAAAGCATATTACATAAACAATTATCTGAATGATCGATAAAAACCATACACTTTGTACTTTAACCACATGCCATAGATTTTAAACAAATCTAGAAACAAAGGCACACAAAATATTCATACACCCACCATTTCAAGACAATTACAATTGTCCAATTTCATTGTGGGTCGAGCTCCCATGCAGCGAGAATAAGACCAATGTCAGCCCCCACCTTCACAGGCAATGCAAAAAGGAAACCCATTTTCTTTCAAAATACAATTTTCATAGTGTAAATATAAATAAATATACAACTTTAGGAGTTACTTAGAGCTTATTTTAATACTTTTGACACACTATTGGAACAATTATAACGAAATTCATCAACTACCTAAGCTAGGACACAAGACCATCAAGATCCAAACAGATACCATAAGCTGTGAACAGAGTAAATTCTCACCTGGAAACTTTCCACCATATATGCTCTCTCCATAACTTCCTGTAAAAGTTGATAAAGACCGTTCAGTTGACTCAATAGTTTAACAATAATGGGAGTGAAGGCTATGAGATATGAATTATAGATTCAACAGGCACATGGCAGTAACAAAGATAAACCTGTTGAAGGCTAAGATAAATGAACTATTAAGATTTAGTAATAGAATGTACATACCATCACGTTTAAAAAAATCTCCACCCTGCAAAACAAAAACAAACCATTAGTTAAGTAGTAGTTATACTCAAAACTCATTGCAGATAGATGCTTTGTATAATAAGCTTCAGAAAACAGAATTATGTCAGAATTATGTGGAGGATATACAGCCAAATCCAAATAAGTACAACCTTAAAACTACATCACAAGAAAAGCAGTAGGAACCATCAACCCTGTTTCCTACAGCGTAAACAAGGATAGCTGACTAAAAGACATACAGCCACGAAGGCTTGCGGAACTAGAAGGAACCAAGTACAAAAAAAATAAAAGTAAGGTTTATGAAAGTAACTGACAGAGAACATACCTGAGCCAAGGATCCTTTGATTATGCGATGAAAGAATGATCCCTTGTAGTGTAGGGGCCTTCCAATTTTCTGACTATTCCCTTTTTCTCCTGAATTTTAATCAAACACGCAATATTAGAAGTTCATTATTTAAACAATAACAAGCCTCACTCCAAAGTATGCAAGAGCTCATTCAACTTTTAAATAGTACTGCATGGAAGGCCAATCATGTTTTCTCAAATTGTACCCACGGTTTGCACATCCACCAAAAGATCATTCCAACACCAAAGCCTACTAAATAAGATAGGGGTCGTGCCTTTATAAACCTAAGCACCAACTTTTACACTGTATATGGATCAGTCAAGTAAACGGTATACTACAAAAGTCCTAGTAACATGTAAATAATTCTCAAACAACAGAAATGGAAATAAAAATTTCAAAACACGAAGTTGCAATGACGATGTATATATTACCAGTACAAAGTGCCCGAAAGTTCTCAGCCGTCTTGGGAACAATATCTGCGAAGAGCTGCAAAACCATATAAAGAAATGAGTTCTTCTGCAACACAAGCAGTTATGTGAACATCTACAGCGGATGTTTCACTTTAATGTAAATAAAAGGCATGTAGAGCAGTTGTCGTTCAAGATATATTAGAAGTTAAAAGTGCATTCTGCCGGCAAACGAAATAAAAGACAAACTTTCAAGTCACAGATCAGAAAGAAGACCTCAAAAACCATTCTTTCAACAGGATCTCCATCGATAGACACGTCCAAGTATACAAGTGGGTTCTTCTTGTTCATCTTTGTATTTGTGAAAAAGTCAAACCAGCATTCCTTAGCGATCAACCTGCAAATCAGAATATCAGAGAGAAAATGTGTTTATTTAACAAACAACAAAATCATAATATAAAAAACCTAGTGTCATGCTATGTGAATAAAGCATGCACAACAAACTACGCGACTACAAAGTAAGCATCATATGCTACGATGAATAACCAAATTTCCCTACCAAGACAATAATCGCTACATTTTAAAATAATTTCAAATGAGATTTTTTAAATTTATCTATAATTGCAAATCCGGCATTGTAATGTTTAACTTTATTATCAGAAATTTCTATACAACAGCATGTTTAAGAAGAGTGGATCACCAAATACCAAATGTAGACTCTATCTTAGGATATAGTGCAAACTTGACTCGAACAACAACAGATTGACTCGGAAAGACCTCATTCATCGTCATGTAACAGTTCAATCTCGAACATTTCATCGTACCTTCCAATCCAAATAGATTGCCATCTACTTTACATGTTTTCTATTAAACCTCAACTTCCTTAACCCATCTAGCAAGTGATATCCAGTTCTAGGTTAATGAATTAAAAAAGAGCATGCAGTTTAAGTGTAACACGTAGTTGCGCAGCAGTCAAGGTGATCCATAACGCAACATAATGTATTAAAAGTATATTAATCCTCTTTGACAGAGCAACCACTCTCATTGTCGTAAAAGATTAAGTGTTTGGGGTTACTTATGTTTTCTGCTTAAAAACAAGTACCTGTAATCTGCTTAAATACAAGTAGTTACGGAAATAGTATTTGGATTTGCTTATTTTGTAAATAATGCTCCCAAAAATAAACATTTATCAAATAAGTACTGTAATATGAAGAGGGTGTTTGGGATAGCTTACTTTTTTATGGTTACGCTTCTGTTTAATAATAAGTACTCATAAGTTACAGAATATAAATTTTTTAAACAGGGTTCGGATTCCTGTTTGTAAAAACTAAACTTGCGTATCATATAAGTAATACTAAAATAAGCAGATAAGCAAAAGCTGTTTTATCAGAACCTATTGTCTGCATATACTTAAGCAGAAGAAAATAAGCAATCTCAAAAATCAACAAAATATGCAGCTCCCTAAACACCACCACGCGTCCACGCGAGCTCAGTATAGCAAACGCAGACCTAAAACTAATCCGTAAAAAAACTCGGTACAGCTTACGCTTACGGAAAAGTAGCATAGTTATAGCACAAATTAGCTGCAAATCCTACAACACATTATACACAGAATTCGTAGATCCAATCCTAACAGGGTTATAATCACATTATCTCCACTATCAAACAAAACAAAAAATAATAAATATATAAAGCATAAACCCTAAATCCAAAAATTCAAATTAATTGTGAACAAACACGATTAATCTAAAAATCGAGTTTTGGTTTAACTTATTTAATTGTATTAAGAGATACCTGATGACGATGATGTGTGTGTGTTTGGGTTCACCACAAAATCGATGTGTGTGTGTGTTTGGGATGTGTGTTAAAACCTAAAATAAAAGGCAGCGGAACCTAGCTTCTTCTATTGGTAGTCAAATTACGGAATTACCCTTGTTGTTCAATTGGTATTTTTTTTAAAAGCCTGTTGATACTCACACTATTTATTTTTGTACACATTACACTGTATAATATTTTAATGGATACAGGAGGAATTTTCAAATGCTTACTCTTATTTTGATGCTTACCAAGGGACAAATCCTTACCATCTATTTAGTTTGATCTAATGGTGGGGATTAACCTAAGATTTAATATGTCTAAACCTAGGTCCATGTTTTTTTCTTTGTCTTTTTTTTTTTTTCTTTCTTTCTTCTTTTTTTTTTTTTTGTTTTTTAATTATTCACGTTTTTACAACCAGTTAGTTTTTTAAACGCTTTTTTAATATTCACGCTTAATTTTTTCAAAATTCGCATTTTTAATATTTACGCTTTTGTTTGTTTGTTTTTTTAATTCACGCTATTTACTTTTTTTTAATTCACGTTATTTACGCTTTTTAATTCGCTTTTTTTCTTCCTTTTCATACGCCGTCCGTTTCAATACGCTTTCATCTATTTTTCGTCCGCTTTCATACGCTACCGATTTCATACGCTTTTGCCCGCTTTCATAATTTTTGTCCGTTTTCATACGCCCGCTTCTTACGCTTTCATTATTCATACGCTTTCGTCCGCTTTCATACGTGTTTTACGTTTTCATACATATTCGTCCGTTATTAAATGTTTTCGGCCGTTTTAAACGTTTCATATCGAATATCACAAGTGATATTCAACAAGACAAGTAATATTCGAATAGCACAAGTGATATTCTAAATATCACAAATGATACTGTGAATATCGCAAGTGATGTTATGTGATATTCTGAATATCACAAGTGATATTATGTGATATTCAGATATTCAGAATATCACTTGTGATATTCTGAATACCACAAGTGATTTTTTGAATATAACAAGTGATTTTCAACTAATGTTTTGTAACATGAAAATCATACGTAATATTCAAAATATCACTGTCATGTTATGCCTAGGTTGATATAATAAGATCTTAGCATGTCCTTTGTGTTTCTTTTGTTCCATACCACACGCATGAGTAGGATAGAAGACCAATGATTTCATTTGTGTTTGTGGCTTTTTGGTTTTGATTCGTTGACAGTAACAAGAAAGAAAGAAAAGACTTGCCTCCTACTTTGTTACACATACACGTAAGAAATAAATTCAAAATATTACACAGTGATATCAAGAAAATCACAAGTGATATTGATAATATCGCAAAGTGATATTCATACTATCGCAAAGTGATATTCATAATATCGCAAACTCATATTCGAATATCACGAGTGATATTCACAAAATCACAAGTAATATTCGAATATCACGAGTGATATTCACAAAATCACAAGTGATATTCGAATATCACAACGCGATATTCGAAAATCACAAAGTGATATTAACAAAATATCACTTGTGTTTTCCAGAATATCACAAAGTGATATTCAGATAATCACAAGTGATATTCTGAATATCACAGAAATCACTTGTGATAGTCAGAAACGTATGAAAACGAACGAAAACTTAAGAAAATGGACTAAAACGTAAGAATACGGACAAATTCGTATGAAAACAGGCGAAAACGTATGAAAAATGGACGAAAATGAAAGAAAAATGATGAAAACGGGCGAAGACGTAAGAAAACGGATAAGAACGTATGAAAACAGATGAAAACGTATGAAATCGAAGAGAAAAAAAACGAATAAAAAAAACGCGGAAAAAAAAAAAAAAAAAAAAAAAAAAAAAAACGTTAATTAAGAAAAAACGTGAATAAGGAAAAAAAACAAAAAAAGGAATTGAATAAAAAAGAAAGACAAAAAGACAAGAAAAAAAACATTGACTTAGGTTTATCTACTAAATCTTAGGTTAATCCCCACCATTAGATCAAACTAGATGGATGGTGAGGATTTGTCCCTTGGTAAGCATGAATTTATGGGTAAGCAAAATAAAGTGCCTCTGGATACAGATCCTCTCAAGTTAAGAGGATAACTTGAGTCAAGTTAGATAATTGTGTGCCATTGGATTTGATCCAATGGCTCAAATCAAAAGAGGTTCTTTTGATTTGAGCCATTAGATCAAATCCAATGGCTCACAATTGTCTAACTTGACTCAAGTTGTATAACACAACTTGAGAGAATCTCTATCCTATTTTAATGCATATTGTACAAGACAGTAATGCACAATTGTGATGTATGTATAAAAGAAAATGGTGTGAGTATCAACACTCTTTTAAAATAGGTGTTTGGACAAGATTTTTTATATAATAAAATAATTGAATTATTTAAAAAGAATTTTGCTAAAACATTATTATTAAAAAAAAAAAAAAAAAAAAGTTAATCAGATTATTCTATTTTGACATGTGGCAAAATTGAACATTTTTATTGGCTAATTGAAAAAAAGTTTGTCAAATTTTGATAAGTTTGGTGGAGAAATTTGATGCAGACAAAATAAAACTAAAAATATTTTGTATGTTTAGTTGTTGGAGAATCAAAAGTTTTCTTGAAAATTTTTCTAAGCAACACGGAGAAAATATGAGTATATTTTATAATTTCTTTACTGAAAACAGAAAACTTGTTTTCTGCTATTATAACTATGATTTAAAAAACTTGAATTTTGAGTTCTCCAGTTTTCAAAAAGTTTTTCTGAGAAAGAACAGTTATTTTGTTCTCAACAAAACTAGAGAAAGATGGGGTACCTAATAAAACTTTAGTTGTTGAATTTTAAATAAGTTATGTAGGATCTAATATATATTGATTAATGTAGTTCAGGAGGTCGAGGGGGATGAAACAAGATGATATCCATGGCAAGTTCACACACACACACACGAAGTGAGAGAGAGAGAGAGAGAGAGAGAGAGAGAGAGAGAGAGAGAGAGAGAGAGGAAGAGAGAGGGGGAGGGAGAGAGGGGGTGAGAGAGAGAGAGGGGGAGAGGGGGAGAGGGGAGGGAGAGAGAGAGATGGGGAGAGGAGGAGAGAGGGAGAGGGAGAAGGATAGGGAGAGAGAGACATAGAGAGAGAGAGAGAGAGAGAGAATGTATTGTTTAATAACTAAAGGCTTACACACATATACCATGTAGAGTCAGGGGGTACTTATAGGCTCATAGTAGCATATTTATGGCATGTTTACAACATTAGTCTTTGCATGTCTAGCTAGCTACATTTCTAGTCCAATCTCGTAATAACGTCACTTTTATATGCATAACAAGTTACTTTCATTTGACAAGACCCTCCACATCTTCCATTTTAACATTTACTTGTAATATTTTGTCGGGATCAAGAAACACCCAAGGGATATCAACATTAGACAATAATGGAAGAGGGGTTAACATCTCCACATCTAACCCCATACACGGGTAAAGGATCCGAGAAAAACAATAATGTCTTCGCCATCACCGCAACTAACTTTCATATTTCAATTAAACCAAAAACAAACCGAAATAGCGTTTCTTCTTAAACAAAGAAAGACAAACTGGCCTTCGTAAAAAATCCTATAAAAACCTACGAAAAAAAATTATGTGAAGAAAGTTTTTAGGGTTTGAGAAATGATTTGGGAAATAGGAAGATTAAAATTGACTTTATCGCTTCAAGTTGTAAATTCCCCACTTTTCTAGACCTATTTATAGGCAAAGAAAATGAATCAGCGGACTATACTTGGCAAAGGCCCATTGGGTAAACACACATTCAATTGGGCGTGTGAGACTCACCCTTCAAAGACGCGAGTACAGCTGACGTCAACACATACGTCATGTACAATCAATTTCGACTGCAAAGACGCGAGTACAGCTGATGTTAGCAGATACGTCATGTACAGCTGACGTCAACACATACGTCATGTACAGTCGAAATGACAAGTCAAATACACCACTCAAGAAATGTCAAGATAACTTCGCCTACAATCAAAAAACACATAAGCAAAAGATCAAATCCCAAATATAGCGAATCATCCCAGAAGGGATTTTCCTACACTTACCCACGTAAATATTAATACCCGTCTTTCCCAACTCAGCTTAAAAGCCCTGATCGAGGTAGAAATCTTGCACCTATTCATCATCAATAAAAACAAAAATGACATTGGCCTGGAAACAGGGAGCCCGAGAACGAACAGCGCAACACGGACTGGGGGAACTCAGTTAAAAAATCCAACATAATATCATTAGTACATGATCTAATACTAGACTGCGGGACTTGATAGCGTATTAATATTAGTGGCCCAAGCCCACTAAATACACAATCGAATCAAGCCCATTACCAAGGCCCATTAATAAACACTTAATAGTGGCCCGACTCAAATCCCAGACCACGTAAGGCCTGAAGAAACTCATCAAGCTATATTGAGCGCATAGTACTGCTGCTCCCCAGCTCTCACTAACAGTTAAGATGTACCATCTGACATTACGCAATGAGGATGCACGACAAGCACCACTTTGTACAAGCCATGGAAGAAAGTCCACATGTCCTCCTTTTTTGCTCCCTAAATGATCAACACCTGGCTCTCTCGCAGCCGTTGATCACCCCAAAAGGGTTTATCTATAAATAGAAGGAAACACACACAAACTCAACAAGTTTCACATACTTTGGCAAATAATACTTCACGGCAGTCAAGTATGGTATTTATTTAAGTTTTACCCGAGCTTCTTGATCTTCATCATTCTCATTGGGTCTTTACCGTTCTACATGAGAAACCAAACAACAAAACGATTCACATCCCACTCTTAAACAGATTTACATACCATACATAAACATAATCGTTTTGAGGTTCGTTTCAATAAAAAAGCTTCTTGTTCGATTTACTATATCTACAATCAACCACACAGAATATGTTTTAGCGCATCGAGTGGCTAACCTGCCTCATGTTGATTGTTACTCATTTGCGGGGGACACTTTGTTATATAGCATTAGAACTTCTTCTTGGAACCAATCATTATTCTACTCATGTTTATGTGTGGTCGGTTGGTTGTATATTTGCTGAGATGGTGAACCAACAACGACTCTTTGATGGAGACTCTGAAATTGATTAATTGTTTAAGATTTTCAGGTAACACGCTTATTCTGGTAATCCACTATTTTATTCCTCTAATATGTAGAACATTATACTATGATGACACACGTAAAAAAAGTTTGAGAATTGCAACACAGAAAAGAAACACATATCATTGCTATATTCATGATATATAAAAATTATATATAGTTGCATTTCTTTTTTATATTGGTAATGTGCTTCTCTCATTAATGTAATTTATTTATAGAATCATGGGAACTCCTAGTGAAGATACATGGCCTGGTGTGACTTCTTTGATTGACTTTAAGTCAATCTTCCCAAAGTGGTCCTCACAGGTGATTAGTCTTATCTCTTAAAGTAGACCTAAATGCTATCTTTTTCTTAGATCTTATAATATGTGCAATATTTAGGAACTATGAAGTTAAAAGTACTAATTGATGCGTCTTTTTGGTTTTCAGGATCTAGCAAAGTTTTTCCCGAATCTTTTAAAAAATGGTATTGATCTCTTACGAGTAAGTTCCATCTTAACTAGTGTGTCATTCTTATTTGTGACAGATTATCAATGGTACAATTTATGTACATCATATATCAAATTTTACAGTATCCTAAAAAATGTGTTCCAATTTGTATTGATGTACGAGGTAGAAATGTCCATGTAGTCAAATATGTGTTGGTTACTAACTTATAAAGAACATTTGTTTGCTACTATGTCTTTTACACCTCAGGATCTGACCACTTGTTGCCCCTGAAAGTACTTTTTATGTCAAAAACCAAATCCAGATTTACTTGTTTTATTGTTAATAAGTCTATATGTATAAAAGTGTCCTATTAATACCAGATAAAGATTACCCGTTTTATGCAACTTTGTTTTGACCCGTTATTGAACCCGCGTATTTTTCCAGTTCTCAATTTTATTATTGCTTTCTAAACACTAATGCGCAATGCATTTCATAAAACGTTGTGCTTGGATCCCAGAAGAAGAATTACAACTAAGGCTGCATGAATGCATTGGAGCATGGATACTTTAATGATATCGGTTTGTGCCATAATTCACCAGGTTATACGCGTGAGTAAATTATAGTGTTGGTCTATGTAATACGAAATTACGGGTTCCGTTCATATGGAGTAGCCAAGTTTCCTTTGTGGTCTCTAAAACAATTATCATAATTTATCTGTCAATAATTAGTTTTCCTTATGATTTAAGAACACATTTGGTTTAATATTTGTTCAATTTATGAATAAAACACAACAAGAAGAAATATCATGTAGTGATATTAGTTATTTCATGGTATTCTAATACTTGTTATTTCATAGTATTCTAATACTTGTTATCTCATTATGTGATAGATTATCAACTTGCAAGCTGTTAAAACTTAGATACCTAAAGATAAGTCTGGATAGAAAAAAAATTAGAATTGGACCTTCTAGGCAATATGTATAGAATTACAAATTACTTAAGATGATGATAACAATGATTATGCTGGCTTTCTAGCATAAAATAGTTTAGATACGTATTTCTAATGGCAATTAAAGTAACAATGATAATTCATAATAGTAGAAGTGAGCAAATGTTTCCCAAAAAACATACATCAAACTTAGAAATTGATCCCATCTACCAAGCTTCATAAACTAGTATGTATTGTAAATGTAATAAACAAGAACACAAGAATGAGAGAGGAAGAGAATTCTTATTATTGATATGTATTCGTGATGTTACAATAGGAGGTATTTATAATGCATAGAAAAACCCTAACTTGTTAATCAAGATTAGGATGAATAGACATAAGCCCATAACCTATAATATTTTACAATACTCCTCCTTGGATATTCATCATTCATTATACTTCATAGACCGCCTCATCAAAAACCTTATCAAGAAAAACCCAATGGGATAAAAAAAACTTGATGAAGGAAAAGAGTGCAGTGCGTATAATGCTCCTCCTCCTCAATTTAATGTATATATTTCAAGCATCGCATGCTAATCTTTTAAACGAGTTGCTCTTATACTTTTGTTGGCAACAACTTTACAATGAAGTCCATCAAAATGATGATGTTACGAATAAGTCCTGCAAAAATGACAAAATATATGTGTAGCTTCCAACCTAATATCAAATCAATTGGTTGGAAAATATATAATGCATGAACAAATATTAAAAGAGAAAAATACACTCTCGTGACACATATTAATTACAAAATTGACATCCAAACCTCAATTATACTTGTGTATGGTACTTGATGACTAATTATTTCTTTGAGACATGTGCAAAAGCAATTTATATAATATGCGTCCAAAATCATTTTGATCCATATACGGATTCATTCAACTTTATCAAATAAAGTTATTGAGAACTTTATTAATCATATCTAGAAGTTGAAGTTGTAAGCCATATTTGAGACATTATATATCCTTCATAGAATACGAGAGCTATAATAAACTCAATTTTAAGGAAAAATAGATACTTATCTCATAAAATATCAATAAGATGTTTACATCCACCTCGAGATAATTTGTCTCTCAATAAGCAACTTATTGTTTTGTGAATTTATTTATTTCATAATTCAAGTATTAAAACAAATAACTTTAGAGCTCTTATTTCGGTTTAGCACAAAAACCGATTTATATCTAATAGATTTTACACATTGACGTGTACGAACTTCACGTTTCAAGACTTTTAGTATTTGCAAGATACTAAGTCCTTTTATGTTGGCCAATCATTTCGTTGAGCGCACATTTGGATATTAATTGATATTTGATCTTCATCATGCATAATAGCAAGCAATATATTGTATGTAGACAAATTTATCGACGACGTTTTGTGTCGATTCCATAATCATTCAAAACAAGATAGAATTTACTGAGATCTCATTAGCTATCTGAGGTTCTTTGGAACCTTAATGTCTAGTTTCTCTTTATGAGACTATCATGGGGTCTTTTATACCTCGAACAACCATCTTGTTTTCATGATCCATATTTTTCATCGATGATTTTATTTGGAATCGATTTGTCTATCATGCTGGAGGCATGTTATAATAAAACAGTGTCCTTGAGGAACAACTTCTAATTAGAGCATGAGTAGCTGAAATTTTGTTTTTGACCAATGTTTATTTGTGGCTATTAGAATATCCATTGAATAATCAATTCATAAAAAATTTCTTTCAAGGATCAACAAAATATGATAATTCATTCTGAATTTGCAGCTACTTCTCTCCTCCTGAAGGAATTATCCATTTTCTATATCCCATATATGTGCATTTAGGTGGAGTAATTTGCACACAAAAAAACAAAAAGGGGATATGTTTGGTTTATAACCAAAAATAATTATAAAAGGGAGGATTTATAATAACATATTGGCATGATGCTAATTTTGTTGTTGTGCATATTACAATATGACCCCATACAACAACACAAGTTTTTCTCTCAGTTTCATTTGATAATTTAGAAGTAATTCATCTCATTTTCATGATGAAATACTTACTCCGAAATGTTAGGCTCGCATTGAGCTATTAATCATGCAAACTTGAGGTTGCGATTTAATGACCATTTAGACTATGCATCGATTTTAAACTATAAATGGTTCATACAATGGATTTGTATGCTTACATATATCCATTTGTTTTCTTTAAAATTGATAGAATTTAATCCTCATTCTAGTTGATAGAATAATAATCAACTTTCTTTGAGAGATAATAACATTAGATTGAAGAATCTTATTCTTCTATAGCTTTCGCATCATTAATGACTCAGGTTGGTGTAACTGGTCATGCCAAAAATATTATAATTATTATTGTTCATCAACTTAAGTTTATGGCAATGATTAGCTTTTACTAATCTTTATATCATGCATGTCGAGGAAGATATAAAAGAATATAATGTATCTTTAATACTTAACTTCGTTTCTTATGACAATTTTATATTTCTTTTGTGGAGCAAAATGCGCTAGCACATATTTTTAAATCTATGAATATAGTGTGTAATATCTTTGACACACTTGTATCTCATATACATCACATTGTATTTTTGCATAAATAGCATTTTTGTTTGCTCAATTCTTATTTTATTTTCGCCACTACTAGTGGTTTGTCATTGTCATACTACCTCGACCATAGCATTTACCATGATAAATGATCTTTAACCATTTATCGTTACATTATCACATTCACATGAGGGAATGAGGATCTCATATTGATCATTTTATCTCATTCACTTGAGGGAATGAACATCTTATGTTGATCATTTTATCATATTCACTTGAAGATATGGAGATCTTTATGGTGCAACTTGAGGTTGTCAACCAGTTTCTTTTAACACGACAATATGGAGCAAATTTAGTAAACGGGTTTATCGTGTTTGTTCAAACATGCCCATTTCGTTTATATCAAAGCATCGTTCTCGATATATGAGTATATTCAAGGCATTAACCATCTCATCGCATTTTTTCTTTTCATCATTCAAATGTACTACTTAATATTGCGAAAAATGTGCTCGCATTTGCAAGAATGTCTTGCTTATGATGGTCAAATCTTTCTTTTAGATTTTGACATACATTTAACGGATCTTTCACCGTTACATATTTTCTTTTTAATTTAGATCTAACACTGAAATTGTGAGACCGAACTCGCTTATGATTTTTTTTTAATGCAGCTTGAGGTGCATACAATCATAGCGAGATTTTTGGGAATATTACTTGCTTTTGAGTGGTAATGTATCCTTGAGATCTTACAATAATTTAACGAATCTTTCATCGTTAAGTATTCCCTTTTAAGGTCCTCACGAAGAAGACGAGGTTATCCTAAAAAAATTTATAGTTACAAAAGATCTTAACATCAAAAGTCCACAAAAATATTAGGAACAAAAAAAATTGATGTTTGAGAACTTCAAATAGGACATTTGAACAAAATCAATATCTCTAATATTTCATTTAACTTATTGAAAAAACATAAGTGGAAAGCAATCAGTGAAGTAATAGTGTTGCATAGACAATTAAAGAGCATCTATTACAATGTGTAATATTGAATGATGTAGTTTATAATCATATTAATCGATACAAGCATAGAGAATGCAAGACTCAAGAATGATATGAGAAAATAGATATTTGCCTTCACATATAAGTTGTCTAATTTATACAACCAAATTACAAGTTAAATTCATGTTAATCATTTACAAGTTAATTTCATATTAATTATTTACAACAAATGAATAACAACATTCAATATTTATCGTTTACCATACAAAAACTCCGCATTAACACATCTAAAAAATATATCATGTGTAGCTATATATGAGTTCATATTTTTATTTTTGTTAAATATACACGAATTCAGAATATATCACTTAACCAAAGTCTCACCACATAACCACATAATTTGCAATAAAATCATAGAATTGATATTACTTAGATTTTAGCAATCATCACACAAAATGTTATAAGGTATCCCTAACAAAGATATACCATGCATGTCATCATCACAATTCTTCTTTGTTAAGTATCATGCGTAAATCCGACCGACTATGGTATTTATTATATATATGATGTCATCCAACAACTATATATATACACATCATATTATTAAAACATTTACACTATCAAGAAAATAGATGAAGTATTGACATGAAGTTAAAGATTGTGTTAGGGTTGTAAATAGAAAGAACATAAAATAAAATAAAAGGTAAGCACAAAATAAAATTAACAACAATAGAACTTGAGGTTCTATATATACATGTTTTTTTAAACATAACACCAGGTTATGTTATTGATTATGTTGATTTTTTTTTTTTTTAACATAATAAGATTATGTTATTTGATTCACTTGATTGAATAATGTTCTAGCTTATTTCTTTAACATAATGTGATTATGTTATTTGATTCTCTTGAGAGAATAATCATAGAACATTCTAATCATAACTTGAGGTTATGTATTTGATAGAATCATGATAGAACTTGGGTTCTTATCTTTTTTTTTTAATTGAATATCATTGATCTGTCCCGAACCGTCAAGCTACCTCACACAAGCTAGCCACTTGTGAATGGCCAACCGTAAGGAGCTTAAAACAACTCAGAAACAAATGCAATGAAGTCCTGGAGAATATAATGAATTCCCGGGTCGTTAAGTCCCACGGAGACTCAATGGTGTGTAAACACTTGATCAGACGATAGAATGATCACTAAGGATAGTGATCAGAAATGATTTGGATGGATAATTACACTACTGAAAAAGATTAACAAATTACAGCGACTTAAATGCAAATTAAGAAAATTAAAAAGTTAAAATATATTAAATAAACGCTATCACTATTTTTACAATGATGTTTTTGTGATTTTATAAAATAAAATAACTTAAATAAACTATTTAAACTAAAACGTAAACTCAAATTACCTAAAAACTAGATTTAAAATGAAAACGTACGTTATGTCTAAAAATTACGCGAGTGCGCAAGCAAAAACGTAAATTTTATGAAATAAAAGTCCTACAAGTGTAAAAACAATTTTATTACGTACTATATGACAAAAGAAAATTTTAGAAAAAAGATTTATATTTTTTATACTTTTATATTTTTTATTATGAATTAAATAAGATTTTATACTAATTAAATGTTAAAAAATACTAAAACTATTTGGAAAAATCAAACTTTTTATAAATTACTTTATACTATTACCAAGCTAAGAAAAGTAAAAATGATGTAACAGCTTCTACAAATAAGCTACTAAAAATTCGAATAAGCTAATAAGCTATATCTTGACAAACTACCTTATATATTAAACATTGCAAATAAAAACGAGAAAGACCCAAGGGCAATGGCATACAGTGTACACCACTATCATCCTCTTGAGGGAGAGGTCTCGTGTTCGACCCCTGCCTCTCCCTTTTGCAAAACATTTTATTTTTCGATTTTCTTTTTACAAACTTATTAAACATACTTAAATAAGCAAATTTTATAACTAAGACTTTTTGTGAAAACCACTAATAAGCTCAGTATGAGCTTATTTATTGCAACAGTGGACAAAAATTTGGAAATAAGCAAAATATTAAGCCAAAATGGCTTATAAGCTAGAAATAAGCAAAGGAAAACTGGAAATAAGCTATATATCTATTAATAAGCTAATTTAACCACTGAATAAGTAAAGTAACTTAGAAATAAGCACTAAATAAGCACAAATAAGCAAAAGCTAAACACTGTTACACAGTACACTCTTTTGAATCACTAGGCACCTTCTACCTTAATTTTAAGCACATGAATAAGCTCAGAAATGAAAATAAAAACTTGGACCAACAATTAGACCAACTGAGCTCTCTAAAAAGCTATTTTACAAGGTTTGGCTTTCACAAATAAGCTTTTGAGGAGCTTTTGAAAAACTGTTGAACACTAACTTATCTAGTACACTGAGTAAAAATGGACAATAATGAAAAGCTATTGCAGGCTAGGTAAATAAGCTAATTATGGAAATTAAGCACTTGGTACCTTGAGTTAGCTAGGTGAGCTTCTCAAAAAGCCAAAATACACAATTTGAAGCTAACTAATAAGCTCTTTGAGAGCTTATGAAGTTGGGTACCAAATCTGTGCACAGGGCACTTTCTCAGTTAAGGTGCTCAAAAGAAGCTATAAAATAAGCACTAAATAAGCTGATAAAAAGTAAACTAGTATTTTTATAATTTTCTTAAGCAACTGAAGTTTACTATCCTAGGAGCTTATGAGCTGAAACTTAGTAATAAACACACAGCAAAATTCTAAGTTTTATTCAAAAACTGACCTTAAGAAAATTTGACTTTTTAAAATGAACTAACAAGTTGACTATTATGAACTTATGATGATCCTAAATGACTAAATATGTTATATTAAGCTAATATGAAACTAATTTAGGGTAGATAAACAACTTTTAAAGCTTAAATGATGATTATGAAATCAAAAGTCCTAACAGTGAACTTGCAATAAGAGATTAGAAGCTAATTTGACTTTCTATTAAACTAGGACTAGTTTTATTAGTTGAACTGAGCTACTATGAACTTGAGTGATGTATGTAAACTAAGTTTAGCAACCATGGCACCTTATATCACAGTGTTCATAACTAAAACAAACACTCCTTATTAAGGCAGTTTTGAAGCTTTTCAAAGGTTTCCACTGATTAAGACCATGTAAATGATTAAAAACTTTATACTAACTATTTTTAAATAGGATTAAGCTAACATTAACAGGTTTTAAGCACTTTAACTAGAATATGCAAATTTTAAGAAAATAGCTTACAAATTGGAATTCAAATGTAGACTGAGAACAAAGGCCTGAGATCACACCCTATGGCTTCCCAAGAAGCTCTAAACCAATAAGCAATCCAAAGAACAGCTCTGCACCAGCTCTATTGATCATTCCCCATGATTTTTGATTTTACAACTAATTTTTTAGTATTTTTGTGATTTTTTTGAATTTAGGCTCTAAACTGATTTTGAAAATATCTAATAGCTTGTAAGAGCTTTAGAGAAAGCTTTTATGAGCTTTTGAATGCTTAACAACAAATTATAACAACATTCCACTTAACATGAAATTTTCTTGATCTTGAAAATTTATATAAACTGGAAATGAAAAGAAAGCTTGAAATTGATTATTAAAATAGGTTTATATCACACACAAGTTACTTAATACAAGGATTGAAAGCTTAAATAAACACTGGAGAATTTAAAAACTTAAAAACGACATAAGCTAAAACTAAATTACACTACTTGATTTTCTCTCTTCTCTTTCTTCCTTTATTTATACTTCAAAAGCTTCCCACTAGTCCTCTGATTGATTCCCACTTGGAATTGGGGCCGTTGGATGACTTTAGTGGATTTTGGCCGTTTGATGCAATTTGGCGCCAAAATAGTTTTAGCCAGGTGGAAGGATTGAGTAAAGGGCTTGAAGATGCATTAAATGCATTTTGTAGTTGTGTGGAGGTGGGGGGAACAAGGAAGGGATAAGGTGAGGAGGGGGGATGGGTTGTCTGGTTTTGCAGGCAAGCAAGTGGAAGAGAAAGACTTTGGCGCCAAGGTTATTTTGACCGGGTGTTAAATATAAAAGGGGTCAAAATGGTTATGACAGGGGTCAAGAGGATGTGGACTGGGGCTCAAGGTTAAAAGGTCATGTGGAGTTGGGCTAGGGGTTTGGATTTGGGCTTTGGATATTAAAAAGGGCCGGTTTGGATTGGATTTGATATATAAGTAACAAGGACCAAATTTGTAATTTATCCAAACTTCAAGGACTGAAATTGACACTTTTCCAAACTTATCACAAGGACCAAACTTGACAAACTTTGATAGTACAAGGACCCTTTTTGCATAAAACTCCATTTTTATAAGTCCAAGGACTAATTTTGCAAATTTTCAAACTTTAGGGACCTTTCCTGCCATTTGACCAAAGAATCATTCAAGGACCAAATTTAACAACTTAGAAGATTTCAGGGACCTTGAATGATAAAACTTCACATTTTTTGAATTTCAGGGACTAGATTTGACAACTTTTAAAACTTGGGGGACTAAAACTGCCAATTTTGAAAACTTGATACATTTTTCATCTGATTTTGATCTTTTTGCATTTAAAACACATAAAACACTAATTTGTGATATTTTGATCATTTTGATGTGTTTCTGAGTGTTTTCAGATGATTTTGCAGTTTAGATTGTACAAAAATGATGAGTATTTAGACACTCATCAATCATAACACAAAGTTATGTTATTTTTACTCTTTCATGGGAATGATGATTCAACATTAAAAAGAATAACTTGAGGTTCACTAAAAGAGATACGATAACTTGAGGTTATTGTATTTTTAATTTATTCATTGTAATAAAACTTAAGGTTTATTATGAATAAATATAATCATAACTTGGGCTTATGACATTGATTCATGAAAGAATCATATTAGAACTTGAGATTCTAATAATTTTTTTTTTCAATCATAACATGAATACCCTCACAAAGAACTTGAGGTTCTTTAAAATATATATAACAATAACTTGAAAGTTATTGTATTTTGATTTGATTCATCGTAGTAGGACTTAAGGTTCTATAATAATCATAACATGAGGTTATGATACATTTTGATTCACTTGAGGGAATCACCGAATCTATATTTTTTTTCTTTATTTTTTTCCCCTTTTTTTTAAAACATAACATGAGGTTATGTTATTAATTATATTAATTGAATCAATTAGAACTTGAGGTTCTAATTATTATTATTTTTTTCATTCATAACCCGAGGTTATGATATTGATTCTTATGAAAGAATCATATTAGAATGTGAGGTTCTAATTATTTTCCATAACATAACATGAGGTTATGTTACTTGCAAACTATAAGAGAGTTTAAAAAAAATAACAAGAAAATAAAACACAATGCTCTTATGTAATAACAATAGAACATTTATTTTCCTTGTAAATTACAATAGAGTTTAAGAGATCAAACAAGAAGATATAACTTGCAAATTTTCTACCTATTTATGTTAGAACAATATCTAGCAAAACTCGGTTGTATATAACTAGAACAATATCTACCTACGTAATAAACAAGTGGTAATAGAGATTTTAATTCTTATGTGCCATTGTAATAACTAGTAAGAATTAATGAGCACAGAAAATTTTTTAACAAGTAATACACGATTAAATGATGAACAATTTATGTCTTTTATTATCTGTTTATTTAAATCTAGTGTAGCATAGCAAATTATATAAATACCTTCTCCTGTAAATACTAAACAAAGTTTGTTTGAGTCTCTTGCTTTGACCCATGCAAACTTTAACTAGATAACATAATCTGCTTGTTGCCTTCAAAGGATGACCCCACATTGTCATAAAAAGTGTCATAAAACCACCCCTTGCATCTAGTGTTTTACACGGTGCATTTTTAATAACTTGAATTCCACATCCTAAACCCAAATGATCAAACAAACAACGGCTTCCTCTTTTGAAACTCAAAATCCAATCCAAACCCCTAAACCAAATGGGCCCTTAGTTCTACTGAGATACTACGTAAAAGGAATGAGTGTTGGTAATTTCAATATGTTTTGCGATGACTACAAACAAAAGTTAAGAACAAACTTTATCACACGTGGGTCTTTTCCTACAGTGGTTGGTATTCTTTCATGGACAATTATATGTTGTTGTTTCAAGAGTCAAAACCAAAAGTGGGTTACGAGTTATTTGTTGCGACCAATCTAGCAACTGTACCAACAAAACAACCAATATGGTATACAAAGAAGTGTTGCACAGACTTTGAATTTTAACAATGATTGTTTATTAAAATTTTGTTATTTCTTCTTATAGTATGTGATCTATGCTGAACTAGTCAAGTCTAATCACACAAGCTAGCCACTTGTGAATGGCTAACCGTAATAGACTTAAAACTGCTCAAAACACAAATACAATGAAGATCAGAGAATATAATGAATTCCCGGGTCGTTAAGTCCCACGGAGACTCAATGGTGTGTTAAAACAAACTCAGAGGATAGAATGATCACTAAGGATAGTGATCAGTAAAGGTTTGGATTGAGAAATTACACTACTGATTGATTGGAATGGAATAGGATACGAATGGAAAACACAACAATCAGATGAAACAAACGTAAAACTTACGTTTAAAAACTACGTATACGCACAAAATAAAAAGTGAAATCTAAGAAATAAAAGACCTAAAAATATAAAAATGACATTTTTGGAAACCTAAAAATAAAAGAAAATTATTAGAAAAAGAAAATTATTTTTATAACTTTTTGATTAATTATTATTAATTAAAAACTATTTTAACTATTTAATAAATACTCTAAAATAGAAGAAAATATGAAAGAAGGCTAGAAAAAATAAAACTATGATTCAGAAAAATCTAAAATATTATAAAACTAATTTTAAAATTAAAAATATATTTTTCACACTTTTTATCTAATTATTACTAATTATTTATTATTTAAAATACACTTAAATACTAGAAAGTATAAAATAAATCTGGAAAAATGAAATTTTAACTTGGAAAAATCTAAAATATGATAAAACTAATTTTAAAACTGAAAAGATATTTTTTATGCTTTTTAATTATTTATTACTAATTAATTACTATTTTTAACTATTTAAAATTATAATAAATACTAAAAAGATTAGGAAAATTATGAAACTTTTTCTAAAAATACTATATGATGACAGAATACTAAGAAAAGTGAAAAAACAAGATTTGATTATTAATAAGCTAAAAAGAAAAATCAAAAAGCTAAAACCTATTAAATAAATGCTATCACTATTTTTATATTGATGTTTTTCTAGATTTTCTTTTTGAAAATTACTTTACTACTGATATTATGAAACTTTTACAAAGACAAAAATTTTGCAAACTTAAAATAAGCTGTTTGAGTAGCTTATGATCCAACAGTGGGCTAAACAAGCTTATCTGATGGAATTAAGCTCAAAGAAGCTTGAAAACTGGAAACAAGAGTGGAATAAGATTCAAATAAGCTAGTGCTACTAATATGAAGCTAAAAGATACAAATAAGCACACTGAAAAGCTAGGAATAAGCTAATAAGCACTTGGCTTAAACACAGAAATGGGACAAGACAAAAGGCACTTGCAGCCCTAGCAAACAAACTTCAAAATTAAAACTTAAGCTTGATACTTCAAGATGACCAGGTTGGCTTTCCAAAGAAACAAAGATCACAAGATTTGACCCACTAATAAGCTCTGTGCAAGCTTTTCAAAATGGTACAATTCACTGTGCACAGGGCACTTTTGCAGACAAGGTACTGTAAAGAAGCTTGAAAATAAGCACTTAATAAGCTAGACAGAAGTGAACTAACATTTTTCTAAAATTTTTTAAGAACTGATCTTTAATATCCCAAGAGCTTTTAAGCTAAAACTTAATATTAAGCACACAGTGAAATCCCAAAGTTTATTCAAAATCGACCAAATGAGAATTTGACTTTTTGAGAAAAACTAAAAAGTTGACCAAGATGAACTTTGATTTGATCTTAAGCACTGAATGTGATGTATTAAGGTTTGTTAAGACTAAATTGAGCAACACTAACAACTTTCTAACACAAAATCATGATCATGGGACTTAAAATCCCAACAGTGGACAAGACAGATATGATTAAAAGGATTTTTGACTTTTTAATGAACAAACACTGGTTTTCTTGACTTGCTTGAGATATTAGATACTAAAGTGACAAAGAACAAGCAATAATACTGTCTTAAACAAACTCTAGCACAATCAAACAAGATAAACCAAACAACACTTATTATGACTGTTTTGAAGATTTTTCAAAGCAAACCACAAATTTAAACCATAAAACTGATTCAAGACCATGAAATCTCATATATTAGAACTGATGAAGCATGAAACAACAACATTAACAACAGGAAACTCACTAATGAAAATTATGATGCTTTTACTGTCAAAATAAGATTTTTATAAACTACAAATTTAAAAGAACAACACACTGATTTTAATGATCAACTAGACTTAACTATAACTAATTAACACAAAGAAATAGAAATTTAAGCTTATGAACAATTACAACAAGAAATGCCAAGATAATAAAAAATGCTTACAAATGCTTATCCAAGTGAAAACCAAGAACCAATGACCAAGACCAATCCTAATAGCTTTCCACAAAGCTTCTAACCCAAGGCCATCCACAATTCACCCTCGCTCCAAATTGTGTACACCATTTCCATGAGATTTTTGATTTTTCACTATTTAATTGGTATTTTTGGTGATTTTCTATTTTTGCTTCTAAACTGATTTTTTAGGTTTCTAAAAGCTTGAATAAGCTTTTTGGGAGCTTACATGAGCTAACTCAGTCCATACAAACAACTAAAAACAACATTTGAACTATCATGAGATTTTGCATAAATATAAAATTTTGCATAAACTTGAAATATGATTACAACTTGAAACTGATAATTGAAAAAGTTTTACAATACACTGAAATAGCTAGAACAGTACTTGAAAGCTTTAAAATTACACTAGAATTCTTAAAATGATAAAAACGACATTAAGAAACTAAAGTTACTCTCTATTCTTTGATACATTGCTTCACTCCTCTTCTTTATAGACTTTTTAGCATCCCCACATGTCTCTGAGTAAATCCCATCAATAATCTTGGCCATTGGTGTAGTCAAACAGATCCTAGCCATCAAAACTGATTTTGGCGCCAATTTTTCTTTGAAAGGTGTTTGAGCCATTAATGGGTTGGTTTGAGTCAATTAAAGGAATTTGGGTGTTAGTGGAGGTGGAGGGGACAAGGTAAGGGGGGTGGAGAAAGTCATGGAAAACTGCTCTGGTTTCTGGTTTTACAGTTTGGGAGAGGAGAGCTACAGTGGAAGTGGTTTTTTGGGCGCGTTTGAGAGTTTTTGACTTTTGTTGACCGGGGTTTTAATAATACAAAGGGGGTCACAACAGGGGGTCCAATTTGGTTATGGCAGGGGTCCATTTTAGTATTGACAAGTCCAAAGGGTTTTAAAAGGTTTAATATCACAAGGACTAGTTGTGTAATTTCTGAAATTATAAGGACCTAGGCTGCCAATTCGACAAAAGAGTCATTCAAGGACCAATTTTAACAACTTAGAATACTTCAGGGACCTTGAATGATAAAATTCCACATTTTTGAATTCCAGGGACTAGATTTGACAACTTTTAAAACTTGGGGGACTAAAACTGCCAATTTTGCAAACTTGAATCATTTTTCATCTGATTTTGATCTTTTTGCATTTAAAACACATAAAACACTGATTTGTGATATTTTCATCATTTTGATGCATTTTGAGTGTTTTCGATGATTTTGCAGCTTTAGATCTGACAAAAATGATGAGTTTTTAGACACTCATCAATCCCCCACACTGAGATATTGCTAGTCCCTAGCAATGATTTAGATCTTTAATGGATTTTAAAACTCTTTACCAAAAGCCATCACTTCTGGAGTAGCCAAATGTTTCAGTTCAAGTAAGAACTATGGTACACTGATAACCATCTGATTTATTGGCAAATCATAAACCATATAACGGATTTGATGTGTCTTTACCGAAGCCGTTTGCTCGACTAGCCAAATCTTAAATAAATTATCAGAATTATCTTTGGTGAGCTGAATACCAATTATGGATTTTCCACTGCCTTTACCACAAGCCATAACCTTGCGGGCTAGCCAACTCTTCACTTTTTAGGATATGGTGAGTTGAGAACCATACAATTTTGGGCAAATTGCAAGCCATATAAACGGATTTGAGAAATCTTTACCAAGAGCCGTTTGCTCCTAGATTAGCCAATCCTTTTGTCTTTTAGACATGGCGGACTGATTACCATATGATGAATAAGTGAAAAACACTTATTCAAAAAAAAAATTTGGCCAAAAACGGGGGAATTGGGTGGATAATACATGATAAAATTCGTGAGAATTCCCCCCCACACTTAGAAATGAATATTGTCCTCAATATTCAAAGTACCGGCGGTTATGCCGAAACAAAGAACGTAAAAGGGAAATACTACGGCCATTATTATGAAAGAGATTTTTTTTTAAAGATTTTATATACAACAAGTGTGGGCAACTCCCCACACTAGGGTGGTAGAACAGAGAAAGAAGACAGAAATATGGGTGAAAACCCATATGGTGTGTGCTAATGTTTTTGATTCCCGAGTCATTAGCTTGACTCGATCCCCGCATTCATTGGTTCATGGGGAAAGTTTGTAGATCCGGGACAACCACAGGGGGAATGTCCTCTCCAAAATAATGCTTCACTCGATGACCATTTATTTTAAAATTAGGACCATCGGGTTGAGATAACTCAATGGTACCATAAGGATAAACCTTAGCAATGGTGAATGGACCAGACCAACGGGACTTGAGCTTTCCCGAGAAAATCTTCAATCTTGAATTGAAAAGAAGGACTCGATCACCAACGTTGAAAACACGGTTCTTGATTTTTGAGTCATGGATCTTCTTTGTCTTTTGCTTGTAGATCAAAGAGTTCTCGTAAGCTTGATCACGAAGTTCATTTAATTCATTCATTTGAACTTTTCTATGATCACCAGCTGTCTGTATATCGAAGTTTGCATGCTTTAAGGTCCAGTATGCCTTGTGCTCCAGCTCAATCGGAAGATGACATGCCTTTCCGTACACTAGCTTGTATGGAGTACACCCGATGGGTGTTTTGTAAGCTGTACGGAAGGCCCAGAGTGCGTCATCCAGTTTATCCGACCAGGATGCACGATTTTCTCCTACTGTCCTCTCCAGAATTCTTTTAATACCACGGTTGGAAACTTCCACCTGCCCACTTGTTTGGGGGTGGTATGCAGTAGAGAGACGGTGGGTAACACCATACTTTTGCATGACACGATCAAATTGGTCATTGCAAAAATGTGTACCACGATCACTGATTATCGCTCTCGGAGTTCCAAACCTGGCAAAAAGAGATTTTAAAAACTTCACAACAACTCGGGCATCATTGGTGGGTAAAGCTTTTGCTTCAACCCATTTTGACAGATAGTCAACAGCCACGAGTATGTATTTGTTACCACGAGACGAAGGAAATGGCCCCATAAAGTCAATACCCCATATGTCAAATATCTCACAAACTTGAATGGCATTTTGAGGCATTTCATTTCTTTGAGATATATTTCCGTGACGTTGACAAGCGTCACAGGCTTTGACAAAATCGTGGGCATCCTTATAGATTGTGGGCCAATAAAACCCGGAATCAAACACCTTTTTGGCGGTGTAGTTTGGACTATGATGGCCCCCGGTGGGTCCAGCATGGCAAGCTGTGAGAATGTCAATAGCTTCCTGTCCATAAACACACCGTCGGATGACTTGATCCGCACAGATTTTGAATACGAAGGGGTCGTCCCAAAAATAATGTTTAACATCTTTGAAGAATTTGTTCTTCTGTTGGGTCGACATCCCTTTCATAATGAAGTTACCCGCATGGTAATTTGCGAAGTCAGCAAACCATGGGGTAGTAGAATTTCCACGAAAAGAAACCGCATTGAGTGTCTCGAGAGGAAATGTTTCATTTATTTCCTTTTTCTCGAAAACATCTTGGTGAGGGTTTTCTAGTCTGGACAGATGATCAGCAGCTAGATTCTCAGCTCCTTTTTTATCACGTATAATGATATCAAATTCCTGGAGGAGGAGAATCCAACGAAGCAATCTCGGCTTTGCATCTTGTTTTGCAAAGAGATATTTAAGAGCCGAGTGATCCGTATACACTACGCATTTGGTCAGGATTAAGTATGGCCGAAACTTCTCAAATGCATACACCACGGCTAATAGCTCTTTTTCTGTGGTGGTGTAATGAGTTTGAGCTTCGGTCATAGTTTTACTTGCGTAGTGGATAGGCTGAAAATGCTTGTTTCTACGTTGCCCTAAGACTGCACCGATAGCAAAATCACTTGCATCGCACATGAGCTCAAAAGGCAAGTCCCAATCGGGAGCAACGAGAATGGGTGCTTCAGTAAGCTTTTTCTTCAATGTTTCAAAAGCTATGATGCACTCGGGTGAGAAGATAAAAGGAGCATCCTTTTCAAGAAGATGGGTCATAGGCCGGGCGATTTTAGAAAAATCTTGTATAAATCTACGATAGAAACCGGCATGACCTAAAAAACTCCTAATACCTTTGACGGTAGTAGGATGAGGCAGTTTAGCAATAACATCGACTTTTGCTCTATCGACCTCAATCCCGTTCTTGGAAATCTTATGGCCAAGGACTATGCCTTCTTTGACCATAAAATGGCTTTTCTCCCAATTTAGACAAAGATTGGTGTCTTCACACCTTTGAAGCATTTTTTCTAAATGGGAGAGACATGTTTGAAAAGAATCCCCAATGACCGAGAAGTCATCCATAAACACCTCCATTGTTTCCCCGATCATATCGTGGAATATGGCCATCATACATCGTTGGAACGTGCCAGGAGCATTACATAAGCCAAAAGGCATACGTTTGTAGGCAAAAGTCCTGTATGGGCAGGTGAATGTAGTCTTCTCTTGATCCTGTGGATCAATAGGGATCTGAAAGTAACCCGAGAAACCATCAAGGAAACAATAGTATTCATTCCCTGCTAATCTCTCAAGCATCTGGTCCATGAAGGGTAGAGGAAAATGGTCTTTACGGGTGGCGTCATTCAACTTTCGATAGTCAATGCACACACGCCATCCCGTAACCAATCGAGTTGGAATTAACTCGTTATCTTCATTTGTGATAACAGTTATGCCACCCTTTTTAGGAACACAATGAATTAGGCTAACCCAAGGACTATCTGAGATCGGGTAAATCAATCCTGCATCAAGAAGTTTGATAACCTCCTGTTTGATAACATCATGGATTTTTGGATTCACTCGTCTCTGATGTTGAACTGCTGGTTTGAAGTCATCCTCCATCAAGATTTTATGAGTACGAATCAGGTTGATACCCTTAATGTCAGAGAGTTTCCAAGCAATTGCTTGTTTGTGTGACTTCAAGATTTTTATGAGAGCAGCTTTTTCATCTTTACTCAAATCTCGAGCAATAATGACGGGTAATTTATCATCGCCCTCAAGAAATGCATACTCGAGATGAGGAGGTAAGTCTTTAAGCTCAACCTCAGGAAATTCTTCAGTTTTCTCAACTGACTTGACTTCCTTGTTATGAAGCTTGACGGGAGGGAGAGGAGGAGAAGTGTCCTGATTTAACAACTTCTTTAGAAGAATATCTCCCTCCAGATTAATCTCATTTTGATTAATCTCATCTGGGATTGAATCACTAGAGGGAGGGGTTGATGATGGATCACCATTAAGCAACTTCTCAATAAGAAGTATGTCCCCCTCAATGTCAATTGGAGCGTGATCAATTTCCCATGGAACAGAATCACTAGCCAAGTATGCTTCAATCTCATCTAAGATGAAGTCGCTTCCCTCAAACGGAGTGAGGGAAGGAGTAGAATTGGCTATGATAGGCTGAGAAGATGTGGTGGGATCCCCACTCACAGAATTATGAGAATAACCAAGAACTTCTTGAGAGTACTCTTCAGAAGCAACATCAATGATATCTATTCGGTTAACCGATTCAGAATCATAATTTGCGGAGTACCTCGAAGTTTGATCAAGGTTGAAGGTGACAGCTTCATTACCAACACGTAATGTGATTTCTTGCTCAAATACATCTATGAGAGCACGGCCCGTTCTCAGGAATCCTCGACCAACAATGAGAGGAACCCGATGATCGGCATCAAAATCAACAACCACGAAGTCAGCTGGAAAATGGAACTTTCCTACTTTCACAAATACGTCCTCGGCAATGCCAAGAGGACGGGATATGGAACGATCTGCAAGCTCGAGAGTCATGCATGTAGGAGTAAGTTCCGGAAGAGAAAGTTTCTTCCACACTGAATAAGGCATAAGGTTTATGCTTGCACCAAGATCTGCTAGGGCAAAGCATTCAACCATTCCTGGGAATACACAAGGTAAGAGAAATTTCCCAGGATCTCCAAGTTTTTCTGGAAGCTTCTTCAGAATAACTGCTGAGCAGTTTTCGTTAAGAGGAGTTTTAGCCATTTCAAACAGCTTTTCCTTGTTGCTTAACATGTGTTTGAGAGTTGATGCAAACTTGGGCATCAACATGATAGCATCCGCAAAGCTTATGTCAAAATGTAACTCTTGGAAAATTTGGAAAAATTTGTCCATTTGATGACTGGCTTTCTCGCGGAGCTTTTGCTCATTCAAACGTGATGGGTAAGGAATAGAAGATTTGGATTTCTGATTCTCAACAGGAGCTACAGGAGGTTCAAAAACAACTCCTTGATTTGACTTGGGTTTCTGGACAGCTTGAGGTTGGACTACCGAAGGTAGGACGTGTGCGGTACTTCGTGGGCTAGAATAATGCACCTTGTCCGTTGTTTCCTTGGTAACTTGACTCATTGCCACAGGTGGAGGAGGCATTGGAGTCGTAAGTCCATTGTGTGTCGGAGGTTCACTTTCCACTACCTTTGGGAGAGAAGAAGAAGAGGTAGTAGGAACAGCAGGTCCATCATATGAAACACCACTTCTGGTTGTGATCGCCTTTGCATCGCCCCTCGGGTTAGCGATCGTGTTGCTCGGAAGTTTTCCTGAGCCCGAGGGTTGATCATTTAAAGACTTCTTTAGATCAGCAATCTGACTGACCAACAACCTGTTCATTTCATCTTGGGATTTCATGAATTGCTTCAGTAGCTCATCAGATGATGGTACTGGAGGAACAATGACGGGAGGAGCTGGAGGGATAAATTGAGGCCGTATGTTTTGATTATAGCCAAAATTCCCTTGATTAGGATTCATATTCCCATGAAATTGATTCCCTCGATTGAAATTGTTTTGATTAAGGTTCCCTTGATGTTGGAAACCTTGAGTGGGTCCAGGATAGAAATTACCTTGGTTTTGATAACCTTGGTTCATTCTTGGTTGGTTCTGATTCCGGTTTGGCATGTTATGATTCTGGTTAAAACCGGGTGGTGCCTGATTAGTGTTAGCACGGTAGTGTGGTTCATTTTGAGGACGGTATTGATTACCTCCTTGTTGTGAACTACCGGCTAGAGCATTGGCTTCAAAAGGACTACCATCGGTGGCAGTACAATTGTAGTATGCATGAGGACCACCACAAGTAACAGAACTCTCGACTTTCTTCACTTCAGCATGTGTTGGTGTCTGAGTGAAGGTTACTTTCTTCTGGTTAGCAAGAACCAAAGCCTGAACAATGTTTGTGAGTTTGTCAATCTTAGCATCGGTGCTAGATGTACTCACGGGGGATGAAGAAGAAGAAGGTCCAGCATTAGACTGATATGTCTTTGCTCGGAAAGGACGGACCTGAGATTTGTTCTCAATGATTTGCAAGGCTTCTTTGGTAGTCTTGCTCAGGAAATTACCTCCCGCGGAGGCATTCAAAGAGTCTTGATTAGTCTGATTGAGACCATTGTAGAAAGTATCCATTTGCATTAACTCGGTAAAACCATGAGGCGGACACTTGCGAAGCAACTCTTTGTAACGATCCCATGCCTCCCCGAATGATTCATCAAATCTCTGAGAAAATTTCATTATCTCATTCTTAAGACTTGTGGTTCGGGATGGAGGATAGAACTCGTTGACAAACTTGGTGACAAGATCTTCCCATGTCTCAATAGAACGAGGGGGTTGTTTCTCAAGCCAATTCCGGGCTTGTCCCTCTAGAGAAAATGGGAACAGAAGAAGCTTGATAGCTTCATGTGGGACATTCTTGTACTTGATGGTAGATGCAATCTTGTTAAACCATCGAATGTGTGCATGAGGATCATCCCGCTCAAAACCATAGAATTGGCTTTGGGTTACTAGATTGAGCAACCCGGTTTTGAGCTCGAAAGTGTCAGCCACGATGGCTGGAACAACAATAGCATCTCCGTAACCCTCGATGGGTGCTTGGAGAAGCTCATTCATGGGCTTATCTTCTGCCATTACGACAGGTGGTGGTGGTGGTAGACGTTCCTCAGCCACGGCTGAAGGAGCTGAACGTCCTCTACGTCTACGAGGAATCTTTCCAAGTTCTGAAAGTGGACTTGTAGAACTGGAAGAACGAGTGCGCATGCACTAAGTATAAAAATCAATTTTCAAAACAAATGAGGCAAAACGACAAGTGAACTTAACCAATAATCACAAATGAAATGGCTTCTTTGAAAAAGGTACACCAAATCACAAGGACACAAAGGCAAGTTTTAAATCTGATGTTCGGGAACTTATTATGGTCACACCCCCAGTTAGTAGGTGTGCTGCCTTGATTTGCGGTGGTTGATTTTTATGTATATATTAAGTACCACTGAAAAGACGTAGGTATAGATTTGTGCATAGGGTTCAAAAAACTTTTGGACAATATTTTTGGAATCGTCTCGTTTAACCAAATCGTATCTCTTTAAGAATCACCTTAAAAGAAACACAAGATAGAAAACGTTCCGATTGTTTTGTTGTTTTATATTTTTTTTTTGGGTTTGTTAACACTTTAGGAAAAGTGTTAATGAACTTTTTGATATTTTATATAACTTTACAAAAACTTTTTACAAACGATGGTATATGTGCAAGAATGGGTCTGAAAATGGCTAAACACACGCTAAAGCCTCCCCGGCAGCGGCGCCAAAATTTGATCTGTGCTGAACTAGTCAAGTCTAATCACACAAGCTAGCCACTTGTGAATGGCTAACCGTAATAGACTTAAAACTGCTCAAAACACAAATACAATGAAGATCAGAGAATATAATGAATTCCCGGGTCGTTAAGTCCCACGGAGACTCAATGGTGTGTTAAAACAAACTCAGAGGATAGAATGATCACTAAGGATAGTGATCAGTAAAGGTTTGGATTGAGAAATTACACTACTGATTGATTGGAATGGAATAGGATACAGAACTGGAAAGCACAACAATCAGATGAAACAAACGTAAAACTTACGTTTAAAAACTACGTATACGTACAAAATAAAAAGTGAAATCTAAGAAATAAAAGACCTAAAAATATAAAAATGACATTTTTGGAAACCTAAAAATAAAAGAAAATTATTAGAAAAAGAAAATTATTTTTATAACTTTTTAATTAATTATTATTAATTAAAAACTATTTTAACTATTTAATAAATACTCTAAAATAGAAGAAAATATGAAAGAAGGCTAGAAAAATAAAAATATGATTCAGATAAATCTAAAATATTATAAAACTAATTTTAAAATTAAAAATATATTTTTCACACTTTTTATCTAATTATTACTAATTATTTATTATTTAAAATACACTTAAATACTAGAAAGTATAAAATAAATCTGGAAAAATGAAATTTTAACTTGGAAAAATCTAAAATATGATAAAACTAATTTTAAAACTGAAAAGATATTTTTTATGCTTTTTAATTATTTATTACTAATTAATTACTATTTTTAACTATTTAAAATTATAATAAATACTAAAAAGATTAGGAAAATTATGAAACTTTTTCTAAAAATACTATATGATGACAGAATACTAAGAAAAGTGAAAAAACAAGATTTGATTATTAATAAGCTAAAAAGAAAAATCAAAAAGCTAAAAACTATTAAATAAACGCTATCACTATTTTTATATTGATGTTTTTCTAGATTTTCTTTTTGAAAATTACTTTACTACTGATATTATGAAACTTTTACAAAGACAAAAATTTTGCAAACTTAAAATAAGCTGTTTGAGGGCTTAAAATCCCAACAGTGGGCTAAACAAGCTTATCTGATGGAATTAAGCTCAAAGAAGCTTGAAAACTGGAAACAAGAGTGGAATAAGATTCAAATAAGCTAGTGCTACTAATATGAAGCTAAAAGATACAAATAAGCACACTGAAAAGCTAGGAATAAGCTAATAAGCACTTGGCTTAAACACAGAAATGGGACAAGACAAAAGGCACTTGCAGCCCTAGCAAACAAACTTCAAAATTAAAACTTAAGCTTGATACTTCAAGATGACCAGGTTGGCTTTCCAAAGAAACAAAGATCACAAGATTTGACCCACTAATAAGCTCTGTGCAAGCTTTTCAAAATGGTACAATTCACTGTGCACAGGGCACTTTTGCAGACAAGGTACTGTAAAGAAGCTTGAAAATAAGCACTTAATAAGCTAGACAGAAGTGAACTAACATTTTTCTAAAATTTTTTAAGAACTGATCTTTAATATCCCAAGAGCTTTTAAGCTAAAACTTAATATTAAGCACACAGTGAAATCCCAAAGTTTATTCAAAATCGACCAAATGAGAATTTGACTTTTTGAGAAAAACTAAAAAGTTGACCAAGATGAACTTTGATTTGATCTTAAGCACTGAATGTGATGTATTAAGGTTTGTTAAGACTAAATTGAGCAACACTAACAACTTTCTAACACAAAATCATGATCATGGGACTTAAAATCCCAACAGTGGACAAGACAGATATGATTAAAAGGATTTTTGACTTTTTAATGAACAAACACTGGTTTTCTTGACTTGCTTGAGATATTAGATACTAAAGTGACAAAGAACAAGCAATAATACTGTCTTAAACAAACTCTAGCACAATCAAACAAGATAAACCAAACAACACTTATTATGACTGTTTTGAAGATTTTTCAAAGCAAACCACAAATTTAAACCATAAAACTGATTCAAGACCATGAAATCTCATATATTAGAACTGATGAAGCATGAAACAACAACATTAACAACAGGAAACTCACTAATGAAAATTATGATGCTTTTATTGTCAAAATAAGATTTTTATAAACTACAAATTTAAAAGAACAACACACTGATTTTAATGATCAACTAGACTTAACTATAACTAATTAACACAAAGAAACAGAAATTTAAGCTTATGAACAATTACAACAGTAAAATGCCAAGATAATCAAAAGTGCTTACAAATGCTTATCCAAGTGAAAACCAAGAACCAATGACCAAGACCAATCCTAATAGCTTTCCACAAAGCTTCTAACCCAAGGCCATCCACAATTCACCCTGCTCCAGCTGTGTACACCATTTCCATGAGATTTTTGATTTTTCACTATTTAATTGGTATTTTTGGTGATTTTCTATTTTTGCTTCTAAACTGCTTTTTTAGGTTTCTAAAAGCTTGAATAAGCTTTTTGGGAGCTTACATGAGCTAACTCAGTCCATACAAACAACTAAAAACAACATTTGAACTATCATGAGATTTTGCATAAACTTGAAATATGATTACAACTTGAAACTGATAATTGAAAAAGTTTTACAATACACTGAAATAGCTAGAACAGTACTTGAAAGCTTTAAAATTACACTAGAATTCTTAAAATGATAAAAACGACATTAAGAAACTAAAGTTACTCTCTATTCTTTGATACATTGCTTCACTCCTCTTCTTTATAGACTTTTTAGCATCCCCACATGTCTCTGAGTAAATCCCATCAATAATCTTGGCCATTGGTGTAGTCAAACAGATCCTAGCCATCAAAACTGATTTTGGCGCCAATTTTTCTTTGAGCAGGTTTGAGCCATTAATGGGTTGGTTTGAGTCAATTAAAGGAATTTGGGTGTTAGTGGAGGTGGAGGGGACAAGGTAAGGGGGGGGGGTGGAGAAAGTCATGGAAAACTGCTCTGGTTTCTGGTTTTACAGTTTGGGAGAGGAGAGCTACAGTGGAAGTGGTTTTTGGGCGCGCGTTGAGAGTTTTTGACTTTTGTTGACCGGGGTTTTAATAATACAAAGGGGGTCACAACAGGGGGTCCAATTTGGTTATGGCAGGGGTCCATTTTAGTATTGACAAGTCCAAAGGGTTTTAAAAGGTTTAATATCACAAGGACTAGTTGTGTAATTTCTGAAATTATAAGGACCTAGGCTGCCAATTCGACAAAAGAGTCATTCAAGGACCAATTTTAACAACTTAGAATACTTCAGGGACCTTGAATGATAAAATTCCACATTTTTGAATTCCAGGGACTAGATTTGACAACTTTTAAAACTTGGGGGACTAAAACTGCCAATTTTGCAAACTTGAATCATTTTTCATCTGATTTTGATCTTTTTGCATTTAAAACACATAAAACACTGATTTGTGATATTTTCATCATTTTGATGCATTTTTGAGTGTTTTCAGATGATTTTGCAGTTTAGACTGTACAAAAATGATGAGTATTTAGACACTCATCAGTATGCATGCCTTTATTGATTATCGAAATTGATGGTGAATGTGGTATTCGGTGAGAAACAATTTGACCAAAATAACGAATATGTTAAAACAAACAACATAAATAATCCATACAACTAAAAAGATGATACACATAAACAATATTCCTATACGCTATACAATATAATTTATTTAAACAAAACAATGATCCATATTGTAGAACTGTAGAGGGGTGTTGAATACGGTCTTGTCGACTAACTTGAAGTTTAATAACTTGTAGTCTCAAAATTTAATAAGTGGTTATACACAACAACAATCACAATCACAATATATAAAGCGAGTAAAGAGACACCACGATATATACTAGTTCAGGATAGGGACCATCCGTACGACCAGTTGTAAATCCATGACACTGATATTATTACTAAGTATAATACTTATGGTGGATTACAAACCGTTACAACTTCACTCCACCGATATGCACAAAGATCGGTGCTCAATAAGAAGAGCTACTCTCAATGGTATTCCGTCCTCGGAAACCACCCACAAGATCCTCGCGATTCGACTTAACTACTAAGACCATAAAGACCACTAAGACTTCCCCACATTAAGTATTAAACTCCAAACTATATCTTCCCTTATTGGGTCCAGTTTGAGCACATACGTTCATACAAACCATGAATGATAAGAACAACAATTTTAATAAGTGAGGAAAATTGATGAACATCACGTTGAGTTTGGGTTTGCTTGAGAACGACACAGACATGCTAATAACACCATTTGTACTTTTCAACTTTATAAACCTTATCAGAAATGAATACAAGATTTACAAGGGATAGCTTATAGAAAACTACCTCGGTCAATGACAGATTCTCTCCTAACTCAAATAGCAAGAGGCAGCTAGCTTTGCATTGTTGTTCCTAGGAGAGGAGGATTCTAACTATAATACTTTGTATTGTTTTTCTACGTTTGAATCTCTACTCAATCCAATTACAAACTTTGGTTTATATAGAGGGGAAACAATGGTTGCACATGGGTCCATAGTAAGTTGTCCACTTGCTTTAGATAGGCACGTGCCTAGTAGGCTAGTCTGAAGCATACTTTCGGCTTTCCTGATTTGACAACTTATAGTTCCTATGCCTGTTTCTCATATATAGATAAGTACTTGATCTTATCTTCTCAAGGAAGTTTCCCGCCCATGCATTCAGAAGGTTGAGGTTGTAAACTTGAATTAAGTGTTCAGTAGTCATAGAGACATTTGCCAGATCCCAGTGACCCTGGTGTTGCTTTAGCTCCTTGTAAATCACTCCCTGAAACCGCATCAGTTTGTGAGATGCTTTCTTCAGTTGGTATTCGATGTCCTCGAAGCCATACAGGTGTTTAAGCTTTTTACAACACTCATTGATTTATTTATCAGTGAGTATTACCTTCTGAATAATAATCAGGGAGATATGTTCTCTGATAACATATCAAGGAGTATCTCACTTCTGATAACTATCAGGTTCACATTAAGTTGGTTATTGACTAAAATTCTAAAAACCACTCTCAGTCAATTTTATACGTTTTCATATGTTTTTATCAGTTTTCATCCTTTATACGTTTTCATACGATTTCACCCGTTTTCGTCTGTTTTCTTACGATTTTATCCATTTTTATACGTTTTCGTCCGTTATTTTATGTTTTCATCTGGCTTTTTACGTTTCGTCCGTTTTTATATATTTTCATACGTTTTTTTTTTTCCGTTTTTTATGTTATCGTCCTTTTTGATACGTTTTCGTCCATTTTATACGTTTTCCTCCGTTTTATATGTTTTCATCCGTTTTTTACGTTTTCATCCGTATTATACGTTTCCGTCCGTTTTTTTACGTTTTCGTCCATTTTTTTACGTATCTATACGTTTTCATCTGTTTTCGTCCGTTTTATACGTTTTTATCTATTTTTGTCCGTTTTTAAACGTTTTCATCTGTTTTGTCCCTTTTTTACGTTTTTATACGTTTTGTCCCTTTTTTACGTTTTCGTCTGCTTTATATGTTTTCGTCCATTTTTATACGTTTTCATTCGTTTTCGCTCTTCTTATATTTTTATACATTTTCGTCCGTTTTTTATAAGTTTTCATCCGTTTTTTACGTTTTCGTCCATTTGTTTTTATGTTTTCGTCCGTTTTTTACGTTTTCATCCATTTTTTTAAGTTTTCGTCCATATTTTTCATGTTTTTATACGTTTTCATCCGTTTTCGTCCGTTTTTATACGCTTTCATACGTTTTTTTTGTTTTTATACGTTTTCATATGTTTTTTACGTTTTTAATCGTATAAAAACGGTCTAAAACTCTTAAAAACATAAGAAAATGTATAAAAATAGACGTCAACTTATAAAACGGATAAAACAAATGAAAACGTATATAAACGTATAAAAACGGATGAAAACCTATAAAACAAACGAAAATGGATGAAAACGTATAAAAACGGATAAAAATTGATGAAAATGTTTAAAAACGTAAAAGAACGGACGAATGCGTATAAAAATGAACGAAAACGTATAAAAACTGACGAAATCGTAAAATAACATATGAAAACGGATGAAAACGTATAAAAACAGACAAAAGCGGATTAAACATATAAAAACGGACAAAAACGGATGAAAACGGACGAATTGAAGTATGCCGAAGGTATGTTTGAGATGCTTTTCTGAATCGTGGGTGTAGCCTGGGACCTCTTCCAAATGTTGTCACTTGGAGGTGACTTTCTTTGTCATTGGTTCAGGTAGTGTTTGTGGGCATGGGTACTCGCTTTTGATGGTGACCTACCATGCGTCTGTCGGGAATTCAGCCACAAACCTGATTGTTGAAACTTCCATACTAAGCTTTTGAATTACTTTCCTTCCCAGCAATATATTGTGATTGCAACATGATCGTCTAAGATAGTGGGTATGTTCCCACTATGAGTTCCAGGTTGATGGTACCCTGAGTATAGAATGTTTCCCCCGTAAAAGTAATTAGTGGTGTTATTGATGGCCTGAGGTTATCTCTGACATGTTCTGGTAGCTTGTTGAAGAAATGATCATACATGATGTCGACTGAGCTTCCCCCATCCATGTATATATGCCTTACCATGTGTGATGCAATGATTGCTGATATAACGATTGGGTCGGATGATGGAATGAAGGTGTCCATTGGAGTGTTTCGCGATTGGACTTGCTTCCTACTTGTAATCATGCAATTGTCTTCATTGTTTGGTTGCCATGATAATATCATGTTGATATGTCCTACTGGTTCTTTGGGGCAAGTAGTAATTGCCTTTTTTGCTCCTAGGAGTAAGTGATCCAACTTGCCTTGGGTGATTGCTTTCTCGATTTCTGTAACATATTGGTTTTCACAATCACATAAACCTACACATATAGGGTCGAATGGTTTGTAGTTTAGAGAGAGAAGGTGGAAGAGAGTTGGGAACTTTAGTGAGACAAAGAAAAATGAATTATGAAAGCTCCGACCCTTTGCCTTGCTAGGCAAAGGGTATTTATAGGTTCATACAAGACACGCCTCCTACGGGCTGTGGATCAGGCATACAGTGGGTAAAGACCCATCCGTCCTCCACGGTGTTACTTGACAAACTACTTACTAACACTAAATGACTACGACTACGAGCTTTCTAACGAATACATATACTTGAGGTGACCGACTCTTTACCTATAGGATTTTCTAAATCCTAACAATCTCCCCCTAAGGGAGGTCACCTCAATTACATCAATTACAAACAGATATTACATTTTGGTGTTCTTGGATTCTTGATTAAGTTCTTTGCTCTGTAGCCAGTAGTCCTTGATTCTTCATGTTCAACATGTTATGTTCTTTTAAGTGGAGGTCTTTAACTGATCCACATGATGATGAGTTTTGAGCCAGCATTGAGATCATCAGCCATAGTAAATCTCTGACTCATCCTTTGTAGTATCGCTATTATGTGAAGTTGTGACTTTTGGACCGACATGCCCACATTTTTGGATTATGATATCTTCACATCAGAGTTGCGGAAACTTTTGTTGATTCATGATATTTGCAGCAGCGTAGCAGAAGCATGGAGTGAAAATATCAAAGTCACTTGATGAAGATATGCACTTATCATGATTTCTTTGAAATGAACGTGTTGTGTGAGCATGCGGTTATGGATTGACTCCTCAATTCTGAACAGCTGCAACCGTCGGGTATCCCTGCAAACAACAGTTAGCAATAAAGCGCAGGAAAAGTGTATTTGATCACCTTCGTTGAATAGGTTGTAAGAACCACAGTTCCCCGTTAATCAGTACAAGTACTGCCTGTGATCAGGTATGATTCCGAAGAATTTCCTTGACAGGATTTCGCAGCTGCTCTAGCCGTTTTCAAACCGGAACGTCTCAAAGAAGACAACACGGAGTGAGTGAACCAGCGAATTGAGATTCACCGGTTGATGAAAAATGATTTGAAAACAATCGTGTATTGCTTAACAGAAAGAGTTTTGCAATACAACGAAGGTTTTAAAAAAACATCAATTTTCAATCATAAATACCCCTTTTAGTTTTTGAAAACATAATACAAGTCGATGTGCTAGAGAAAAGAGTTTTTGAGCACAACGACTGGTTTTTCAAAAGTATCCGTCAATCCATTTCCTGGACCAAGGTTGATTCAAGAGTGAATCGCCCCATTGTTTCTGTCCAGTTGTCACAAGTTTGATCTTTTGAGAAGATCTCACATGTCACCCACCAAGAGCTTGTATGATGTTGGCTCTAGAAGGACTTCCATATTCATTGTGAATTTTTAACATATCACTCGGATGTTCTGGCAAAATCACAAGGATAATGCGTAGGACTCTTAATATATATTCTTACATTCCACATTGTGTGAAACTGTGAGTCTTCATTAATTGTGTCCTAATGAGATTTATTGATGATCTCTTGGCTCTAGACTCAATAGTGCACTTTGGTTTCCTATTCCAGAGACTAGGGAGAGGGTATCCTTCTTCAATATCAACAATCTCTAAGAGAAAGTCGAGGATACTTAATGATGGTATTGGGTAGGAAATTGGACTTTTTGATAGTGTAACTACATGTTTAAGGATGATACTCATTGATTTGAGTATGACAAATGATGGCAATTGATCTTAGAGATCAGATGATAACTTAGGAGAAACTTGAAAAATTCCTAAAAAAATAAAGAAAAGTTCAAAGAAATTAAAAACTTGTTTTAAGCCTATTTTAAGGTAAGGATGACTGAGATCAATTTGCTAAAATTGATAGAAATATCAAGTTGAGTGTTTTGAGAAGTGAGGAACAATGTGTGAGCATTGGAGCGGAAATATGGTGAGTTTTGATGAGTTGATAAATAAAAAACACTTTGAATTTGATCCTAAGTTATCCACGAGTGAGTGTGAGACCTACTGAGCTTAAGGAAGACTTAAGCAGTCTTAAAGAGTCATGTTTAGCTAGAATGACGTGATCTAGAGGACAGGTTTGATGAAACATGATCTGTATCAGGTATCTGTTTGCCCGGATCCCACGGTTCCCTCATTGGAGGGATCCGGCTAGTTATAGCTCTGGGATCCGGCTACTGCAGACCAGAAGCCTCTCAGCAATTGTGCAATTTTTGCACTCTTAGCAAATGCTTATCCTAGTCGTTTCTACAGTCAGTAAAACACATGCACACAATAAGTATAACGCGTAGTAAGTGAGGAGAACTAAAAGGTAGTTAAAAATGAGTGATAACGACTACTTGAATAGGATCAAGTCGTCATAAAATCTCATTTTACCAATTCCTAAGTTAAGATGTTCAATGCCAAGTCATGGCAATTCCTACGAACTACATCCTACTCTACATAGATATTCTTAAGATGTTACAGACCATTGTTTTAAATTGTTTTCACAAATTAAGGTCCTATGACCTTACCTTCCATCCACATCTCTTTCCATTTCACTCCCGTCTTCATCTCCATCTTCATCCCCTTCACTCTTCATCCCACCATCTCTACTTCTTTTTCTTCAAGAAGTTGACGAAGCACTTGAAGATCCCTTTAGTTTGTTGCCACTCTTGTGATGGGCTTGGAATATCCGGCAATTGATTGATGTCGAGATCGGTGTTGCCAAGGGGATTGCTACTTCCTTCTCCTTCTCTTTGTCTTTCCCTCTCATCCGATGAATCCGTTGGTGGGTGAGGTCTCTTGCCATCCACCATAATCCTTGTAGTCTTTCCATCGGATAGCGGCACCATGACTTTGTTGCAAAAGCTATGATCAAAGGAATAAGGAGAAGGTTCTAAAGCAAAGATGAAGTTTGCTAGACGGGTTAGGAGCATTGCATAAGGGAGCACCATCTTGTCCATGTTTTTCACACTCGCCATCCTTTTTGTCATGTAATAAGCGAGGTTGAAGTGAGTATCGGTCACAAGGCAATAAATCATAAAGCTCAAGCACGCATTAGGATGATTTTGTTCCCTCCCAAGCAAAGCCCATTCTCCCTTACCACGAGTTCCCATTTCTTGTACAACGAGAACATTTCGGAAAGCTCCATTTGAAATGGATCCCTATAGATCACTTTGAAATTTCTCGTGACCCTCGATGGAGATGCCCTTTCCATGAATACGGTATCCCTTACGGTGGTTGCTTCCGGGATTCTCATGTAGTAGACTTCATGATGATCTACCATGTCGTGTAGCTCCGCCAAAGACCATTTATTGGAATACATGCACACTCCTTGATATAGGACACAAAGTATTCTTCCAAATTATACAAGAGAGAGGGTGTACTCATGCTCATTGATGATGAAGGCTATTGAGATGGTCCTGTTATCATTCCTAACGATTCTCATTGTCTTGTAAAATTCAAGCACGAACACCGTACAAATTTGCTCGTTTATGTCCAAAAGGAAATCAAAGCCAATTCCTTCAAAGACTTTTCGGATGTAGGTGTTCGCGAGGAATGATGGTTCAACCACACGGCCTTCATGAAAAAGTCTCTTTTCTAGCAACTTGAAAGCTTTCCTATCCTCATGGCTTAGACCTTCCTTTCGAAGGTACATTGGGATGTAGTGGGCGGTATCATGATAATCTTGTTGGCAGTTACTAGGCATGATTGTTCCTATACAGTAAAACCACAATGTGGTGTTAATTGTGTGAAGAGTAGCCTAAAGGGTTTGATTACAATTTTGCTCAAAACATCTTCATTGAATTCAAGGAATGAGTTTAATTTATATTAACAATGTTAATTCTTTGATTTAGATTATCTTTGAAAACAATGTGGTAACAAATTATGACAAACCCATTTGAACCCAACTTCTAAAGATGAAAATTGTAATCCTAGGAATCAAGGAATAGAAATAACAATGTAGTGAAGATTATACTTACACAAGAGATTGTTTTGCTTGAAGAAAATGATCAATTTGCTCCTGTGAACAGTAACTAGGTTTATGTTCATGAGTCTTTGATAGAGGAAAGTGACAGTGGAACTTCCACAGTGATCATTTCTTTCTTATGTTGTCTTCTGTTGCACGGATCCCTTGTATGAGGGATCCGGCTAGTTCAAACGCAGGGATCCGGCATAACAACAATTAGTCAGCTTAAGTATTCCTTGATAATTTTGGTTTGGGAGTTCTAAATAGCTTAGGGTCGATGTTTATGCTCTATAACTTATGGTTTGGGGTTTTGATGGGTTATACTAGTCCTATTTGACGAGGTTCCCTTTTTATGAATAAATCATAATTCTTTGGGAAGTTTTCAAAGATTATGATAAAATCCCATTTTATCATAATGTAAGAAGTTTCACATGGATACTCATTGACATAGATGAAATGTCAATAATCCTTTTGTGAGGAGTAATGATCAAGGCTCTCGAATAGCCGAGATATCGTTATCAGTAGTTTGTAGTTTTGTCTATAGAGATCAACGAATAATACTATTCTTGATGATGAGTCTAATGTAGATAACTACTTTAGTGATTATTAAGAGAGCATAAAAATACTACTAAGATTTAATCATGATTATAAAAAATGACATAAGACAAAATTATTTGTAATTTATTAAGGATCATACCTTTGCTAAATATTCTTTTTAAGGAAAGAAGTATTTAGAGAGAACTTCTTCATGATCTTCTTGGGAGGCCCAAATCCAAGTATGGAGAGTTCTTAACAAAGAAAATATTAGAACGTTCTATCATTGTCCAACATTATAAAATATGATGATTTTTAAAACATGACCTTTTAAAAAAAATCATTCTTTGTAGTTTTCAAACATACACGGATCGTATCAAGTTATTAAAGTACAACATACTCTAAGAAACTTGGTAACGAAGCTCTGATGCCAATTGTGGAAAACTAGAAGGGGGGATTGAATAGTTTTACCAATTAAAACTTCGTTTTAAAATATTTAGACCGACTTATGTCAATCTATTTAGATGTGTATGTTGGACGTTGATAGATAGATATATAAATGTGTAATGAAAGATAAAGAGTGAGAAGCACATAACCACGACACGAGTGTTTATAGTGGTTCGGCTACAAGGACACCTTTCTTGCCCTACTCCACTCCCCGAGTCACCTACTCGAGAGTTAATATTCACTACACGACACCAACTCCTTATGGAGGAGAAGCCTTCACAACGTCGCCTACTCTTTTTCCGGTACTAGGCTAGACACCGGGTTCTTCCACAAGGTAGAACCACACCTATCACAACGTCGCCTACCCTTTATCCGGTACTAGGCTAGATACCGAGTTCCATTACAATGGAGGAACTACTACCCAACACTACACAACACCTATCCCAAAGGAGACCCACTCTTTATTACAACATCATCAAGGATATCAATATCCTTGGATAAAACCTATCTCTATTTGTACATCGATGCACCTCATCGATTAAACACCCTTGCCATCTTTCACTAATGCCACTTGACTTGACTTCTAGGCATCCTTCACTAATGCCCTTGACACGGACGTTTGACACCTTTCACTAATGTCTTCGTCTTGACTCCTTGAGCATTCTCCACTAATGCCTTTGACACGGACGTTAAGCACCTTTCACTAATGATTTCGTCTTGACTCTTTCGGCATCCTTGACTAATGCCTTTGACACAACACTTCTATGGAGGAACAAAGAACTATCAACAAGAGAACCTCAGTAGTCTTGATGATGACGAAGTATGGCAACTCATGGACTTGAGCTTGCTCGACTTCAAGAGGTGGTGATCTCGCCTTTAAGAGGAACCTAGAGAATCACACAAAAACAAAACATAAACTACATAGAGAGATCCTTAGGATCTGAGGTTAGAAGGTTACAATACTTGGAGAAAGTATGTGTGGGAGTGGCAACCCAAAATGAAGAAATGGCTCACTATTTATAGAGGGATTTTAGCTATTGTTCCACGGATCCCTCACATAAGGGATCCGTCCAGTGTAATCCTGGGGATCCGTGGGATGCTCCTCTTTGCCCATGGGTTTTGGGTCATGGATCATGGGTTATGGGTCATGGGTCCTAGACTTTGGACCATGGGTATCCAAGTAGATGCAATGTATCTTCAAGATGCAATGCATCTAGTCCATGGGTCATGGGTTAAAGCCATGGGTCATGGATAATATCCATATATGACTGATAACATCAAATTATCCTGAATATTAAGTGTCAATTTCCCCCGATAATGCTTGTAATTTATATGGATTTACGCTTGTTTTCCATTATATTTCACTTTCAGGCAAATTACGAGCATTGGGCTAAAGAGACGCGGAATTGGAGAGTTTATTGAATATTTATCATAGTATGCTCACTTTGAAGAAGTTACGGTGTAACTCCTCTCTCACATTACGCCGTAACTAAAGCGTGACTCAGAAAACCAACTTATCAGAAGATTGTGGCGTAACTCTCCCAAAGATTACGACGTAACCATATTAGGTCAAATGAGGTTCCGCGCCGCTGATAATTACGCCGTAACTCATGCATCAACTACGGCGTAACCAAGATTTATTGCAGATACGGCGTAACTCCTTCCTGAGGTTACGCCGTAACCAGCATTACTAGTCCAATTTACGAAGAATTATATGTTACGGCGTAACTATTTTATTAGTTACGCCGTAACCAAGATCTGGCCTATAAATAACCCACGATTTCCAGCATTTCAAAGCATCCCATTTCACATACAACAATCAGAGAACGTGAGAAGAAGCCAAAGGCAGATCTAGAGGAGCATACGGAGCTATCCGAGGAGAAATCACTCCTTTACGATAAGCATTAGCTTTTTATCTTTTCTTTACTTTCGATTCATGTATTTCGTAACATTAAACATTGAATTGATTTGTATGGTTAATATGAGCGTCTAAGCACCTCTTGGTGCTGGCCTAGTTATGATTCCTTAATTGTTTTGTTTGCGTTTACATTACTTTCGTATAATTATCTCTTAGTGTATGCATGCATAGTTTATTGGTAGCTACCCTTGTTTCGGTAGTTTTGAATGGCGGTAGAGGATAGTTGCTTAGGAGATATGACCAACTGACCCTAAGTGAGTAGACTGAGACGGGAAGGGTAAGATATGACCAACTGACAACCCTTTCTACTTGTGCGATTTGACCAACTGATCACCTACCGTTTGGATGAACTTAAGAATTAGGGGGTAAGTGTTTAAGTTGCTAGTGCCCGGGCACTCACTATTATAAGTCTAGCATGTAGCGGAACTTAATGACTTGGCTTAGGGACCAGAACAACCGACTTATGAGGGGACACTGACTTCTCCAGTGGTGGCTCTTCCGATAGGTTATAACGAACCAACCAAATGCTGTCCTCTCGACTTTGACCCCACCTGAAGTAATTGAAAGTAATTAGACGTAAACATTACTAGTTAGGATGAGTAACTAGGTTAGCACCACTCTCCTCTATTGATCACATCCTTTTCCTTTATTTGCTTTAGTAGTTCATTAGTTAATTCAATATCAAAACCATAGTAAAATCTGTGACACCTAGACTTAGTATAAATCCACACACATAGCTCTTGGGACGACCTCGGTTTTACTAAATACTACACTACACACGACCGGGTGCACTGCCCGTTAGTGTATTAGGGCAGACCATAGGTATAACGAGACATTATAAATATTAAAACCTGGTCAGTAAAACCTGATCAAGTTTTTGGCGCCGATGCCGGGGAGTTATATTAGGATTGCTATTAAGTCTTTCATTTTTGTTTTGTTTTAAAATTTTCTCAAGTTCTCACGATCATTTTTCAAGTTTCTGGTACCATGGAAGTTGTTAACATTGATGACCTCACTCTCGAGGAATATTTGGCGTTAACAAGAGAAGAACAAGGGTCGGGGCTCGTAAGACCGGCAATTGGAGCTGATGTCCGTTTCGAAATTAAAGACCAATTTATGAGGGAGCTCCGTGCTAACCCTTTTTCAGGAAACAGGGACGATGATGCATATGAGCACGTTGAGAATGTCTTGTACATCGCAGGCCTTTTCAACATTCCGGGTGTTTCTCATGACGCTGTTATGCTAAGTGTATTCCCATGACTCTTACGGGGGTGCCAAGATGGATCAAAGATTGCCCACCGGGCAGTAATACTTGGGCTCTTCTAAAGAAGCACTTCATCCAGAGATATTGTCCTCCGTCGAAGATTTCTAACCAGCTCTTGGAGATCCATAATTTCAAGCAAGAAGATGATGAAACGTTGTATCAAGCATGGGATAGATACAACGATCTCCTTTACAAATGTCCTACACATGATCTGAACAACCAGCAAAAGGTAAACATCTTCTACAAGGGAATCAACGTGACTACAAGACAAATGTTGGACTATCAAGGACCAATTCCGAGCATGACTCCTACTCTAACAATTGAAGACATTCAAAAAATGGTTGATCATTCCCAAAAATGGCACGATGGAGGAAGCAAAAGAAACCAAGGCGGAAATTTTGATGGAATTGCGGCCATAACTAACAAGCTAGAGAATCTAGGTCGAGATATGCTAAAAATCAAAGAAACTATTCATGCCATCCAAGTTGGTTGCGAAAGCTGTGGGGGAGGACATATAACTAAGAATTATCCTCGCATTAACAAAGAAAACACGATCGAAGAAGCTAAATATGGAGAAAATCGACCATTTTACTAGGATAATCGTAATGGCTATCGTGGAGGACCTCCTCCATATTATGAGCGTGGTGAAAGAAGAGCTAACTTGGAGGAAATGATTAACAAGTACCTTGTGGATTCGACCAAGAGGCAGAAAGAGCAAGAAGAATGGCTAAAAAACTTCAAAGATAATACTAACAAAAGCCTTTCTAGCCATGACGTATCACTAAAGAACTTGGAAACTATGATTGGGAAGCTTGGCGACGAGGTACAAAAAAGAAATGAGGCACAAAAGAATAAATCAACAGTATGTAAAGTCGTATTTTCTAAAAATGACAAATCCACCGATGAGTCTAATAGAAACAATGATGCTGATGGCGGAAGAGAGTTACCAGAACCAAACATCCGAGTTACGCATACCAGGACACAAGCAATGACGAGTCTACCAAAGTTGACAACTCTAAAAGGAAGAATCATTGGTGTAAGGCTATTACAATTGATGATGGAGAGTGTTACAACCTATGGGACTCCTGTGACCCTCAGAGGGCCTGTGATGGAGGGGTCGATAAGGAAAGGGTTAATGATGACACATACATGTGGACTACACTTAACGATGAAGAAAGATTAGCCAAATTCTCTATTAACAAAGTGGAAGGACCACCTATCAAGCATTGCTGCAGAACCTTACTGATCACGGAAGATGAGTTCACACAAGCATGGCCGACTTGCAACCCTTTTTGTGAGTATTGCAACGGAGGGGGCAATGTGAAGAACGAAGTTTGGATATGCTCACATGAATCGGGAAGACATGACGTTGATTTTGGGGACCTATCATTCAGAGATTGGTATTAAGTAAGGTTCAGTGACGCAATAATTAATTCAGTTTTGTTGAGAAATTTAGAGCTCAAATATGAAAAACATATTCTTCAAGGAAAGACCATTAAACCTCTCCACGATATTCCTTCTTGCAACATCGATGACGAAGGAACTCGAAGTCATTTGTGTGAGCAAATTAAAACCACTGACGGAAACTTTTGGGCATCCTGCAACCCTTTTGATTATGAATGTGATGGGGGAAGCAGTATTGAGAGAGCTGGGGAAGACGAGTTCCTATGGACCTCGACTAATGACTCAGAAAGAACAGAATTGCCTTGGCCAGACGATTTAGGATTCGACGATTGGGTCAGAATCAAATAGGGGTGTCAGTAGGGTCGGGTTGACCCGAACCCAAACCCAATTAGGCCTTATCGGGGTCGGGTCTAATCGGGTCAAAAATCTCGTCGGGTTGTTTTGACCCGAACCCGATAACCCGATAATGTTATCGGGTCGGGTTAAGGTTTAAAAAAAAAGTTATCGGGGTTATCGGGTCAACCCGATTAGACCCGATAATCAATTTTCCAATTTTAAATATATTCGTTTTATAGGCCCAATGTCATTAACTTAAATGTTTGGTTACCCAAGGCTGATAGATATCACGTAATGATCCCTGACTTCCCTCTTAATCTTATTGATATCACCTCAGAAAAAAACCTAATCGAATCATTACTACTTACTCCCTCTCAACAGTGGCTTCGGAGTCGGTATTTAGCACTAGTGGTCGAGTATTGGATTCATATCGGAGCTCTTTGGGTGATAAAACTATTGAATGTTTAGTTTGTGCTCAAGATTGGCTTCGTATCAGTTTAAATCCTGAAAAAGAAGAAGACATGGATACAATTGCAAAAATAGAAAAAGGTACCTCTTTATCTTATATATTTGACTATATAAAATACATATTATATAACGCTAAATAATGTTAATGCTCCTTTATGTAGAGTTGATGGAGCAAGAAGGTGCAACTTCTGTTTGATGGTCTGCTGCAAGCCTGCAACACAGATTCTGGTCTGCTGCAAGCCTGCAACATAGATTCGGGTCTGCTGCAGCTTCTGTTTGATCAGGTTGCTGCTGTTTATGAACTTGGATAAGGTTGCTGCACTTTGTTTATGAACTTGGATCATGTTGCTGCACTTTGTTACTTTGTTTATCAAATTTGTTACTGGTATTTTCTTGTTGTTGTCTTGAAATTTGTTACTGGTCTTTTGATCCACTGATGTTGCTGCACTTTGTTTATGAACTGGTCTTTTCTTGATGTTGCTGCACTGATGTTGTCTTGATGTTGACTATGATCAGATTTATGAAATTTGTTACTGATGTTGACTTTGGATCCATGTTCCTTGTAATATCAGTTTATGTTCCTTGTAAATTATATAAATATGTTGACTATCACTTTAATATTCAGGTATAAATATGTTGACTATCACTTTATGTTCCTTGTAAATTATATAAATATGCTACTGATGTTGACTATCACTTTAAGCATTCATTAACCATCTGCTGTAATTGGTATTCCATCACCCGATAACCCGGCTCAACCCTACCCGACTTAACCCGACTCGATACCACCCGAACTCGATAACCCGATTACTTATCGGGTCGGGTTGCGGGTCACTTTTAAAAAATTCAAAACCCGACTCAACCCGATAACCCCAATAACCCGACCCGATAACACCCCTAGAATCAAATACGGAAAAATAGACGCGCTAACTAAGGAGAAAATCTGGAATGGATGTATGAGTAAAGATGAACCAAGCAACGAAGTTCCAAATGAAGAATCGGATAATGACACCAAGGATTCATCGAGGAAGGAAAAAGAGGAATGCAAACAAGTGCTAGTGGAAAATTTACTCGATGATAAACAACTTAAAGATACCGATTCCGACGATGATTATTTTGATTACCTCAAACTACAAGGCGAAGATGGGTTCGTTGTACCTCGATGATGAAGCACATGAGAAAAGAAGATGCAAACTTCTTGGAATTCCGTATAAGAGGACGCCACCAATTATAGCCGAAAAGTATGAGTTCACTTGATACCATTTAGGACTGGAGGAAAAATTTTGCAAAATTCGGAAGATCGAGACTAAAGAGTACCTCCGTACTGCTACAAATGTCGCTTGGGTCAGCCATAACTTGATGAAGGACATGGAGGAAGTTGGCCAAGTCCAAAGACCACCATAAAGCCCCGAGGCTCTGAGTCTAACTTAAAGACTCGTAAATAAAGAAAAGTGCTCCTTCGGGAGACAACCCGAATTATCCATTTCATTTGTTTTATTTCCATTTCTGTTGTGTTTTGTGTTTTTAACCACTTTTGTAGGAAACGAAGAAAAGTTGTTGCCGCAAAGATGCCGATTCGACCAGAGTTACGGCGTAATAATTCTTATGGTTACCGAACGGGCCCCTTTGCAGCAGAACTTCAGATGCACTACTAATTACGACGTAATCCCATCTCAGTGGTTACGCCGTAGCTACACTTTTGCAGCTTATGCCAAGTTTTACATAGTTACGGCGTAACTTCTTCTAGAGTTACAATGTAACTATCCTCTGCATTACTTCTTTCATTTTAAACACAATAACCTTGTATTAGTATTCTAAATGAACTTTGTGGGTGTGTTCCCTGTAAAGCCTCACGAGACTTCACTCGTCCACTTGGAACATCAAGTGGTTTAAAAGGCTTGTTGCATATGCTAAATGCAACCGTGATTCCTACGAAAGTGAGTTAGGTTTATTTTTCATTTTTCATTTTTCTTTTTTAGAATTATGCTTGTCGGTAGTGTGATTTCAGGGATTAAAGTTTGCTCGTGGATGCTTATGCGAAGGCACGACTCTTTCCGTGGGCCTTCTTTCTTTTTGGAGCAAATTTCAGGGAAGTTCTCGCTCTAATTCTACTTTTCTCTTCACTTTTATTTAACGCTTAGTACAAAAGGGACTTTGTACAATTCAAGTGGGGGGACGCGAGTAGAATTATCTCTTGAACTTTATTTTGCCCTCATTTTTCTAGTTTATTTTGAAAAATTATGCCATTTTTAAAATTTTGTCATGTTTTTCTTAACCTAACTAGATTAGACCTTAGCCGAGCACATACAACACTTGATATTTTATGGTGAGATTAGCCTTATCCGTTTCCAAAATTTTACCCCAAATCCACCAAATTATGAGTGTGCCGGTATCTTGTAAACTTTAGAACTTGGCCTTTGCATCATTTCGAGACCATAGACGAGGTATGTTGAGTTAGCTCGATGTATTTGGACTTTTCTGTTTAAGAAGGCAGTATTATAGGATTATCACCCAAATAGCCTACCATTGTGTGCCTATCGATTAGTCACCTCGACTTCTCGACCCCCATTTGAAACCCTTTTGTTGCACTCACCTTTAGTGCAAGATACCCCTAGATACACCCATATGAGCCATTCATTTCATTTTGTTAACCCAATATATTGTTTCGATACACCCATACACCTTAGCCTACCCTGTAGTTTTTATTTGTGATTGGGAAGTCATCATTTCCCTAAGTTCAAGGTTCAAGTGGAAAGGTCCGGGAATCACGCTTTCGTTGACGACATATTCTTAAAGATCATTGAAGATCCCCCGAATTCCCATTGTTCATCTCAAGTGGGGGGATATTATGTTTAGTTGTTATGTTTATGTATAAAAAAAAATAGTTATGTTATTTAGTTTATTGTAAAGTGCGATGTTATAAGCACTATGTTATGATCTTTATTATAGATTTAGTATCGAGGAGGCCACCTCGGTCACATTTGAATATTGGAGTTGGTAATTGCGCCAACAGTTGAAGAAATGGTAGTGTGCCCATCATGACGTCCTCTAATGACACATCTACCTAGTATATCATGATCCGGTTTCTTAACTTCGAAACTTGAACTTTGGGCGGACGGTAAGTGGTGATGACTTGGTTATAGATTTAGACTATTTGCTTGATTTTTATTTTACACCATTTATATATCCCATGTCTTATCCTACCCTTTAGTCATGAAGCGTGTCTAGTTGATGCAGTGAGCAATCTTTGGTGTCTTGGCCATGGATTTGGTCATGTATCATTGATTTTGTCCACTTCGCCGTGACATGTTAGTAATGACAAATCACCCTTAACCCTTATCGTGTCTACCCATATTGCCTTCGAGAATTGTTTTGTCCTTAACTCTAGTGGTGGAGATTTGTGTAACCGCCAAGCTTATGATAGAATACATGCTATGATTGTGCGATTGAGTGATCACCCCGCAATCAAGGCACTTGTGATGTAAAATCAAAGCAGTTTGTACCTTAATTGTTTTTGATGTTTTAGAAATGCTCCCCCTCAACATGTGCTTCAAGTATTTGAAATTATTTTAGCACATGGAGGCAGGAGGACTTATGAAAACTTAGATTGAGAATGAAAGATCCAATCTTTGATTAATATTTTCTAAAATCATCATCATTACTTCCCGATCAAATCTAGTATTTCAAGCACTTTGGATAAAATAATTTGGGATGGATGAGGTTTTCTTTTGATTGCTCTCCCTCAATATGTGCATTGAGGTTCGAAAGAGTTTTGCACATATTAGAGAAACCTGCACTTTGAGACAAATCAATCACGATTCAATCACTTTTGGTTTAACATAGATGCTCCCCCTCAACAAGTGCATAGAAAATTTGAAATCGTTTGATATATGTAGGGAGGAGATCTTGTTATTATATTTCTAAACCATTTATCGAATTATCAGTTTAAATCCAATTTAAATCATAAATTCTCCCCCGATCACAATTTTCAAACCCTTTGAGATTTGTGATCTCTATTGATTTAAATTGATTTTGAAAGCTTTTTGAGGAGAATTGTGACCTTCTTTTGAAACATTTAATTGATAAGGATCAGAGTATGATACTTTAAACTCCATTGTTTAAAACATGCTTAATGATCTTATGAAAACACAACATTGGTCTGGATCCAATTCTATAAAACATTGTTCTTTATGATTATCCAAAATTAGACCTTTCTTGTTTACATGCCAATTGTTTGAAAAATAACCTTTTGAATTGTTTGAAATCATTCTCCCCCTCAATCAATGACCGAAGTTGTTGATTGAGAGATAGAGATTTTGACAAAAGATAAGTCCGGATGATTTACAAAATTAAGTCTGAGTTATTTTCAAAGCAATTTAGTTTTCATTAGATGACATGTATCTATCAGAAGAATATTTAGAAGGAAAAATACTTGTGAGGAAACCGTTGTCTGTTTGGTGTCAAACTTTCCTTATAAACTTTTGTTTTTAGAATCAGAGCACGAGGTTTCATAATTAGATAAAGCATGGCTCTGTTCTTTCTTTTAAGATGGGTTACTGCCTGAAATGACAATAAACCTTCATTTTTCTCCATCTCATTTTTTTAAGGACATAAAATATATTACAACTGATCGAACTCCATCTAAAGACCCGTGCTATTCTTTGAATGACAAATCTAAGTCCCTGATGTTATCAAAACCAGATAACATGATAAAAAAATATTTTTGGACTTTTTCAAAAAATTTTGATTTTTATGGGTTTTGAAATTTTATGTTTTTCTTTTTTTTTGTTGGTTTTATAATTTTGTATTTTGCTTTTTGATAAGAATATTTGCAAAGAATAGATGAAGAAACACCTTTACTCCTCTTCTTCCTCCTGAAGACGTTTGAGTGTCTCAGGTTGTAGACTTTTCAGTCCAAGTCGTGGGAGGATGAACTCGAAACGTTCTCTAGGAAGAGCTTTAGTGAAGATGTCTGCCAGCTGATATTCAGTTCTTACAAAGTATAGTTCAACCACACCTTTCTCCACTTGTTCCCTGATGAAGTGATGTCGAATGTCAATGTGCTTTGCTCTTGAATGTTGAACATTGTTGCAGCAGAGAGCAATGGCACTTCTGTTATCACAGTACAGAGGAATTTTGTTGAATACAAAGCCATAGTCAGATAATTGAGATCTCATCCATAGGATTTGAGCACAACAAGATGACATGGCTATGTATTCCGCCTCTGTAGATGATATAGACGTACTCATTTGTTTCTTTGAAGACCAGCTTACTAACTTATCTCCCAAGAATTGAGCACCACCTGACGTACTTCGACGTGTATCTTGACACCCTGCATGGTCTGCATATGCATATGCTGTTAGTGACATATCGGTGTCCTTCAGATACACAATTCCCATGTTGATGGTTCCTTGGAGATACCGAAAGACCCGTTTAACCGCTTTAAGGTGTTTTTTGGTAGGCTTTGCCTGATATCTAGCACACATGCATACAACGAACAGAATATCTGGTCTACTAGCTGTGAGGTACATCAAGGACCCAATCATACTTCGATATTTCGTTTGATCAATCGGGGTCCCTGAGTGGTCCTCATCCAGTTTAGTACACTCCACCATGGGAGTGTCAACAGGGTCACAAGAATCAAATCCAAATTTCTTTAAAATTTCATGTGCATATTTAGATTGATTAATAAAGATGCCTCCAGGACTTTGTGAAATTTGTAATCCCAAGAAAAATGACATTTGTCCCATCATAGACATTTGAAATTTGGAGCCCATCTCCTTTTATAATCGATCACATTCATTAGGGTCGGTCGAGGCAAAAATAATATCATCAACATAAATTTGAACGTGAATTAAGTGTTTGCCTAACTTTCGGGTGAACAATGTGGGATCAACTGCTCCTTTTCTGAATCTATTATTTAAGATAAACTTTGACAATGTATCATACCATGCCCTTGGAGCTTGCTTTAAACCGTAAAGGGCCTTGTTCAAGCGGTAGACATGGGTAGGATGCTCTGGATTCACAAAACCTTCGGGTAGGATGCTCTGGATTCACAAAACCTTCGGGTTGGCTGACGTAGACTACTTCTTTGAGATCTCCATTCAGAAACGCAGTCTTTACATCCATCTGATAAACCACCATGTTCTTGCTAGCAAAATTAGCCAGAAAGATTATGATAGCCTCAATTCATGCAACCGGAGCAAATGATTCCTCAAAGTCAATACCCTCCTCTTGTCGGTATCCTTTAGCCACCAGTCTTGCCTTATTTTTCAGAACATCACCGAGCTCATCAAGCTTTACTTTAAAGATCCACTTGAGAGCAATGATCATAACACAATCTGGAGCTGGTACTAATTCTCATACATCAAGACGATCAAACTCATGGATTTCTTATTGCATAGCACTGAACCAGCTGTCCTCAGACATTGTTGTTTTGACATCTTTAGGTTCGATCTTTGATAATACCGAATTGAAGAAGCACCATAAGGCATATGTGGCAAGTTGTTTACGAGTGGATACCGGGCAAGAAGGGTTCCCAATAATGTTGTCCAATGGATGATCATGTGTCCATTTTCTGAGATGTTCATGTGGTTGGTTATGACGAACTGATTTGGCAGAATTTGGATCCCCTGATGAAGATGGCTCAGGTGTTGGTTCAGGGGCAAATATATTTTCAAACGGTGCCTCTTCTGGAGTGGCAAAAGGGTTAACTCCATCAAAATATGCAGTAACATTTCCATGATGTACATTCGAGGATTGAGGATTTGAGGATGATGATGAGTGATCTGCAGCAGGCGCTTCTTGAGATAGAGACACAGAAACGGATGGATTATCTGTGTTGATTGGATTAGGAGCTGCCACTGTTGATGGTGTAGAATGATCATTGTCAAGAGGTTCATAGTATTCATCAAACATCGGATCAAACAATTTCTTCAAATCTTCTCCAGAAGGAGGTACATATGGAACTGCAGGTGAGGGATTTTGTACAAGAGAAGAACTAATGGGACTACTTGATAGATGTTGAGATGCGGGTCTAGAACTAGATTGTCCAGGAGCCATTTGCTCAGACAGCTCATCGAACATGACGTGAATAGTTTCCATGATATCTCAGGTTCTTTTATTGTAGATTCGGTAACCCTTCAAGTTTGGGGCATAACCAACGAAAACTCCAATGTCCGCCTTAGCTCTCAACTTTCCTAAATATTGACCATCATTCGTTGGATAGCATAATGCACCGAATATACGAAGGAAAGAGAGATCTAGTTTTCAATTGTGGACAAGTTCATAAGGAGTTTTTCCATGAGTGGTGTTAATACAAATAAACCGTAAAAACGTTTATTAATATTGAGCGATCTCTTTGTGTGTTGTTGATAACAAATATAATGTTATCATAAGTAAAATTATAAGGATACATGTTATTTTTGTAAAGCATTTACATATAGTCATTTAATACAAATTGTTGTAATAAATCATTTTGTTGTAATAGTTTATTAGGATGGGTAAAAACTACAACCCATGGAGCATATCCATAACCCATGGTATTGACCCATATCCATTTGACTAGATGCATTGCATCTATTAGATACATTGTATCTAAGGAAATACCCATGGACCAACCCATGACCCATGACCCATAACCAAAAAACCCATGGGCAAAGAGGAGCGTCCCACGGATCCCTAGTGTTACACTAGACGGATCCCTTAAGGGAGGGATCCGTGGGATCCGTGCTACAGTGGCAAGTTTTTGCCTATAAATAGAGAGCCATTTCTTCATTTCTCTTCACCCCTCTTCTTACTAACTCTCTCATATACTCTTACTCTCTTCTAACAAAAGATCACTTGATCTAGAGAGTTGTTCTTCTTTCTTCTATTGTGATTCTCATATAGGTCCTTCTCTAAGGCGAGATCACGAGCGTACTACAAGTCATCCAAGCAAGGGGTCCTTGATTGATTTGTTCCTCCATAAGATTTCTATAGCAAAGATCTTGTACTTGATATTTCACATAGTTGTTGTGTAATAGTCGTGTTGGTTTGGTCCTCCGTGTTACGGACTCGGTATTTAGCTTTGTACCGGAAAAAGGTGTAAGCAACGTTGTGAAGGCTTCTCCGCCAAGTTGAAGGAGTTTGTTGACATAGTGCTTGAATTCTCGAGTAGGTGACTCGGGGAGTGGAGTAGGGCAAGGAAGGTGTCCTTGTAGCCAAACCGGTTGTGTCATTTCTATCCCTTGCTTTTCTTTATTTACTTTCATTACTCTTAGATTTATACTTTATCTTCATCCATACGATTTCACATAACATCGAATCTAAAGTTTTTAGAAACTAATTTAAAATCGGCAAAACTATTCAACCCCCCCCCCTTCTAGTTTTCCACAATTGACATCAAGAGCTAAGTTTATAAAAGTTTTAAAGTAAACCGTATTTTAAAAACTTTTCGATCACTATGGGTTCTGAAAATTACAAGGAAGGGCAATCCATGCAACGACCTCCACTACTTGAAACTAATGGTTTTATATATTGGAAAAATAGATTCGAAACGTATGTGAAGTCTAAAGATATTGATCTTTGGTACATCATTGTTGAAGGCGATTTTGAAGCCACTGCAAAAGATGAAAATGAAATTTTAGTTAACATACCTCATGATAAACTCACCGATGAACTTAAGAAAAATCTTTCCAAAAATAGTGAAGCTAAAATGGTTTTGTATAATGCTTTACCCAAAAAGGAATTCGAACGAATATCCATGCTTAAAACCTCTTAATAAATTTGGAATTCTTTAGTTGTAACTCATCAAGGTAATCAACAAGTGAAAAACAATAAAATAGATTTATTTGTTCAACAATATGAACAATTTTCAATATCGGATGAGGAAACTATAGATCATTCTTTTGCTAACTTTAATACTATAATTACATCTTTACAAGCACTTGATGAATCTTTCTCTAGCCGTAACCATGTTAGGAAATATCTAAGGGCACTTCCATCCAAGTGGAGATCTAGGTGACGGCAATCAAGAGTCAAAAGATTTGACAATCCTCTGATGAACTCATAGGCAACTTAAAGGTCTATGAGCTTGTCCTTGCTAAAGATTCCAAGCCTCAAAAGTAAAAAAGAAGCACAAAATCTTGCCCTGAAAGCCAAGAAGGTCTCAAGCGATGAAGAGGACTCCTCTTCAAATAGTGATGACAAGGAGTATGCCATGGCAGTAAGGGACTTCAAAAAGTTCTTTAGAATGAAAGGAAGATACGTCAAACAACCGTATGACGACAAGAAAGGATTCCAGAAAAGCTAAGAGGACGAGAAGCCAAGGGATGATCGCGCTTGCTTCAAATGCTGGGACCCAAACCACTTTATTAGTAAGTGTCCCAAACGCGATGATCAAAAGGCATTCGTGAGCGGGTCATGGGGAATAAGCGAGGAGGAGGACGAAGAAATTTGTCTCATGGCAAATAACGAGGTATGTCACGAATACTATAGTAGCTCATCATTAGATGATGACTCATTGCATAATGAATACGATAAACTTTGCAAAATTAGTTTAAAAGTAATCAACAAAAACAAGTTTTTGAAAAATCAAAACCAACGTTTAGAAAAGGAAGTCATAGAGTTAAAGGCAAAATTAAAACGTCTAGAAAAGGCAAAAATAGCAAGTGGTGAATGTGAACTTTGCGTTCAACTTCAAACACTAGTTGATCATCTAGATTTTAAGATTGCTAGAATGAACACTAATACTTTAGATATGATATTTGTAACATATTGGATTTCATAAACACATCAAACCATGACAAATATGGGGCGTATGAATATATGGTTTTAGAGAGAGAAAGTGGAGTGTTCTAGAGAGATAAAACAAATGGAAGGTTAGATTACTCAATGAACATCCAACCCTCTCCCTTATGGGGAGAGGGCTATTTATACAAATGACTAGGCCCTCCTTTTCGGGCGTGGATCGTGCATACGGATAAATACCCGCCCTTCTTCCACTGTTACTTACACTACTGCTAATCTAACTAATATACTAATACGTCTACGAGCTATAATATGTTAAACATATGTTGGGGTGATCGAAACTTCATTATGGATTTTCTAAATCCTAACAATCTCCCCCTAAGGGAGGTCACCCCAATAATTACAATGGAAAAAGACCTAGCAATTAAACTTTAATCATTGTTGAACGAGCTCGTAGACTTCATATCTCCAGCAACTTAAACGTCATGCAATAGTAGTGATTCCTTGACTTGGAGTGGTTCATTGATATGTGATTAGGAGCATACTTAGAGATCATCATCATCATTACATCTCTACATTGTCCGATTGTGGGATTGCCAATATGTGAGGTAGTAACTTATGGACCGACATGCTCACATTTTTTGATCATGATTTCTTCTCATCAGAGTAGCGGAAGCTTTAGTTGATTCATGATATTTGCAGCAGCCAGAAAGGAAGCATGGAGTGAGAATATTAGAGTCGATGATGCATTTATCATGATTTCATTAGAGATGAATGTGTTGTGTGAGCATGTGGCTATGGATTGACCTCTCAATTCTTATCAGCTGCAAACGTTGGGTGTACCTGCATACAGCTTAGCAATAAAGCGCCACAAAAGTGTCTTTGATCACTTTCTGAATTGAGGTACACGGCCCACGTTCCCGTTGATCAGTACAAGTATCGCATGTGATCGTATAATTCCAAGAATATCCTGGAGTGGTTTCGCATGCTTCTAGCCGTTCTCAAATCAGAACGTCTCAAAGAAGACAACACGGAGTGAGTGAACCAGCGAATTGAGATTCACCGATTGATGAAAAGAGATTTGAAAAACAATCGTGTACTGCTCAATATAAAGTGTTTTTGCAATACAACGAAGGTTTTAAAGAAAATCAATTATCAATCATAAACACCTTTTATTTTGAGATATTAATACACAGTCGATGTGCTAGAGAAAAGAACTTTAAGCACAACGAACGGTTTTTCAAAGGTATCCGTCAATCCATGTCCTGGACCAAGGTTGATTCAATAATGAATTGCCCCATTGTTTCAATCCAGTTGTCACAAGTTTGATCTATTGGATAGATCTCACATGTTACCTACCAAGAGCTTGTTTGATGTTGGCTCTAGAAGGATTTCCATCTTCATCGTGAATATCTTACATATCACTCAGATGTTCTGGCAATACCACAAGGATAATGCGTAGGACTCTTAAGATATAATCTCACTTTCCACATTGTGTGAAACAGTGAGTCTTCATTGATTGTGTCCTAGAGAGATTTATTGATGATATCGTAGCTCTAAACTTAATAGTGTACATTTGGTTCCTATGCCGGACACTAGGGAGAGGGTCTCTTTCTTCAATATCAACAATCTCTAAGAGAAAGTCGATAGATTATGTAGGTTCCCCGTGAGAATGAAACAAGCCCTTTTAAAAGGAACTTGAGTAGCTTGGGAAGTTTAGTGCAGTGCGTCACTGGGTCCATGACGTCTTGTCTTCAATACCAGTGTTACCTTGGTAACAACCAGTAGCATATGTATTGAACCCGGTTTCTTCCCTAAGATTGAATTATTGGAGGGTTATTTCTTTTCACCCTTTTCACATTCATTTCTTTTTCATTCTTCAACCCCTTCATTGCTTACCGAGACTTCATAACTAGAACCTTGTTGGGTTTATTCTAATTCTAGCTCTGTCTCAGTCCGCACTCTTCCCATTTCTCACTTTTCTCTTTTTTTCATCATACCTAAGGACTCCTACACTATCTAGTGGATTGTCCCTGGGTAGATCCCTCTGGCTCTGGCGGGATCGTGGGAACGAACACCTAACCTAACCATCCTTATAACTCCATACATAAAGTAAATTTGGTCAGTCTATTGGTATTGTTCTTCTTCCATTGGAACCAATTGAAAACCATTTGAAAATCAATCCAAGTACTTGTGATACATGATCAAAACATTTTGCACCTGAATTATTTTTGATATTTTTAGAAAAAGCTCCCCCTCAACATGTGCATCATATATTTTTGAACTGGTTTTAGCACATGGAGGCAAGAGGACTTGAAAATCTCAGATTTAAGAATGAAAAATTCGATTCTTTGATCAACAATTTCTAAAAGATATCAACATCACTTTCCCGATCAAAATTAGAATTTTTCATACTTAGTTAAAGATATTTTTGGGAAAGGATGTGGTTTTCAAGAAGTTGCTCCCCCTCAATATGTGCATCGAGATATTTGAAATATTTTAACACATAGAGGAAAGGAGTTCTTTTGAAGTACATCCACGATCGCAAAAGCCTTAATGAAACCATTAGAAAATCGATCAAGGTACTTTATGTTGAAATGTAGAAAAATTAGCACCTTGAAAGTTTATTTTCCTTTTAAAATGCTCCTCCTTAATATGTGCTTCGAGATTCGAAAGCGTTTAGCACATATGTGAGAGCAGTATGCACATTTGAATGAAAACGATCACCTTTTATCAGATTGCATACTTATATCACATTTTCTCCCTTGATCAAAAATTTCAAATCTTTTGAGATTTTGAATCTCAAGTGATTTAAATATATAAGAAAAAAAACTTGTTGGAGAAAAATGTGTCCGGTTTTATTTAATCTGAAATGGAACACTCCTAAGTTCCCTTCTTAGAGTAAAAAAGGAAACTACTAGCCATAACCTATCACTACCATATACATTACAGTAGTTTTCATAATACAATCAAATAGTAGTACATAAGATAATTTTAAACATAACAAAGCTACTGAAGACAGTTCATTTCTTTGAAGTAAATGTCCTTCACCTAATCTTCCACCCACAAAACTTTCAAGGTTGCGGAAGATCTTTCTTGTCTTAAGTCTTCGTCCGATCGCAGCAATGAACTCTTCACACCTCTTCAAATCCTGTTCAGACCAGAATCTTGTTTTGTTCCATGGCTTCAAGTCAAGTTTGATTTCCTTCACCCTTGAGTTCAATTCTTCTTCAACCATCTTGAGCGTACCATCATTGAATTTGTATAGCTCACACAACCTCATTAGCATTCTTGACCCGTATCTGTCGGTAAAGAGGAGCGCTAGGGGCGTCAATCACTATGTAGTCGTGACGGAATTCATGCCCAGTGGCTTCCTATTGAGGTCTTGTTAGATTGACCTGAGTCTGGTAGCTTTCCACACCAAGTTGAAAATCACCAACTCTTTTTCGAATGACTAAGCCCCTGATCCAAAGATTGACTGCCGCAGAGAGAGCCTTCTTCTCACGAATAGGTAGATGGTCTAGATGTCCTTGGAGGTTCAGAAGATAAAGATCTTCAAAGTCACTTGGAAGCAAATGTTTGAAGTCGTTTTCTTCAATAACATGATCTTTCAAGTCTGCTCTTCTAAGAACAATCTTCTTCAGATAATCATAGCCGTAGATTGAGAAGATCTCTACACTGACCACACTTAGAATACGCAGCTTGATCACAGCTTTGCTCTTTTTCAGACCATGTCTATCAATTTAGAATTTCTTCTTCTTGAACCACCAATGAGAAATGCCGTATGAGGCAAAGAATGTACACATGTTCTTTGTCTGTCCAGAATTGATCAGGTACCATCTGCTCAAGACCCGGATCTATGTAGGTTGCAGCTTTCATCTTAGAAATCGATAAAGCTGGTTTTCTTTCTTCAGTTCGAGCACATAGATATTCCAAGTCACGGTTGAAGAAGAACTCTGACTGGATTGTCAATTGTCCAGGTTCACCGCCGAGAGGAAGAGGGTTTTTAACATCAAAACGACTGATATGCTCACTGACTTGATCATTCAGCATTTTATGACATTCTTCCATTTGGTATTGAAGCTGACTGGCATCAGAGTGAAAGACTTTGACGATTTCAAACGCTGGGCCTTCAAGATCTTTAGGAGTGATTGACGAAATTCCCTTCTTCTCACAAAACCACTTCATAAAGCTTCCCATATCCCCTGTGATGTGAAGAATAGAGTCTTCTGCTGGAGCTTCATAGTTGGAAGTAATGGTAGTAGCCCAATTGTTGTCAGGGATTATCAAATCAGACTCAGGAATGGACCATGAAGGTTCAGGAGTTTAAGGTTTATCTTTGGTGAGCCAGCTTTGAGACATGTCCTTTGATGGTGCAGTCCTAGACGTTTTGATGCATTTACCCTCAATATAAGCGTCCCACCAATCTTCTTCTTCAGTAACTTTGGGGATATGCTTGGTGGAGACGTCATCGTCTTCTGATTCTGACTCTTGAGCAAGGTAAGACTCTTCATTAAGCATTTGCTCTTCTGGAATAGTAGAGATGGTTGGTGAAAGTCTGGAATCAACTGTGGTCCAAGCCGTGGATGTCTTCTAAGTACCTTGACCACCGGATGAACTAGTTTGATTAGAGGGTTTTGATGGAGGTGTTGGTGGATTAGTCTTATGAGTTGTGGTTGTGTCAGTAGATCCACTAGTACCAGAAGTTCCAGCTCCACCAGTTGGAGGAGGAGGAGGTGGTGGAGATTTAGGACCTTTATGCAACGACTCCAACACAACAGTCCTCCTTTTCTTCTTTGCCTCTCTTTCTCGAATGTCCTCCAGAAACTGCAAATGATTATCGTGCTTAATCGATTCTTCGAGAGCCTCGTATAACTTCTTATGGACCTCATCCAGATGCTCGTTAGCGTCATACATTTTATCCGAAAGAACTGCTCTCATTTTCTGAAATGGGTAAGTCTTTAAACCGTTGAAGTAGTGGAGCTTGCATTGCCCATTCTACAGCATCTTTAACTTTGGCTTCAATGGCATCTGCTACAGCAGCATCGAAGTTAAGGTTCTCCAGCTTGGATACACGACGATCAAGGACGTTGATAGATTTAGGCAGGTGCTTCTTAAGAGCTTCAATACGTTTCATGGCCTCGTCGAGCAATTGCTCAGTTGTTTTGATCAAAGGTGGTGACGTCGGTGGTGTGACAGAGTCACTAATTGTGACAACTGGCGATGGAACTTTAGCGGGTTCGGGTGGTGGAAGTGCAGTTGTTTGAGCAGGAGCGGATGGTGATGGTGCGATTGATGGAGTAGTAGATGATGAAGTGACCATTGGTGCTGACATCGGAGGAATGGTAGAAGTGTCTTGCCCAATGGTGACCGAGAACATAGACTGAACTTCTTCCTTTTCATCGTTTTGCTTGTCAGACTCGATGTCTGAGGGTCTGTCCTTAAGGAATTGATCACCAAAGGTAAAGTCAGGCTCAAGATTCTTTAGTGATGACAGAGATCCGGTGGATATGTTCGACTCTTCCAGGCGCACGGGTTCCTCAGTTCTTGGCTCAAGAATCTCCTGTGTACCTTCCAGCAATTCATTACTCTCAACTTCTGTAATTTGTCTGTCAGTGTTCGTTTGTTCAATTTCTATTTCAAGCACTGGAACCTCTTCAGTAGGAGGTGTTGTTTCCTGACCTTCTGCCTGAGTGTCACTAGAAGCAAGGGTTTTCTTCTATGTGTCAGACACATCCTTTTCCACTCCAGTTTGTTCTTGAGCTGAGGATGATTCAACGCTTCTTTTCTCGAGCTCGAATTGGTTTGAAGTTTTAGGAGTCGGAGTGGAGATGGTTAACAACATCTGAGCTGCTTGTACAGCTTCTTCTCCAGCTATTCCTTTGCCTTTACCTTGTGCAACAGGAGTGGTTTGGCGTGGTGCTAACACAGGTTCTCGTAACACGACCCCTCCCACTGGTTGTCTTTGAGGCATGTTTAGACTATCCAGGCTCTATTGGATTCCTTGTTGTAGTGCAGCCTCATCTTCATCCATCAAACTCCTTTGACTCTCAGGAACCTTGGATCCTTCATCTTTTCCCTTTCCGGCATCTCTCTTTCTCTTTTTCTGCTTTTGTGATAAAGTGTCAGTAGATTGAAGTCTATCAAGTCTCTTCTTGGGAAGGGTGGCGTATGAGGTTTTCGAGGAAGATTTAGCACGAGAAGTAGACTTTGTAGACTTGGGTTGTGAGGGATCGGGAGTGTCATCAACATTGGATTTGGATGCCCTTTTCTTGTATTTTCTAAAGTAATCAGCCTTCTTAATACTATTGGTGAGAAGAGCATCAGGAATTGGCATTCCAAAGATCTCTTTATTAACACCTTTGGCAACATATTTGAGGTTACCAAGTACATATTCATCACTAGCTTCATGGAGGACTGACTCACTCCTTGGATTAAACTGATGTGTCAGTTGCAAGTGCTGAATAATGAGCTTCGAGAACCTTACACTAGGAATTACAAGTTTGTTTATGGCCTTCCTTCCTTTGGCTTGATTCAGAACATTTTGTCTGTCGGTGATGAACGTGTTCATAGACAATGAAAAATTCTTCCCAAATGCATTCTGTAACATCAATATTCACCCCTTTGATAATCCCCCACAAGATTTGCAGAATAGGAGCCCTCACTTTATCGAACCCTGAAGTTTTACCAGTTAATCATAGGTTGAGAATAGTAGCAATGGCTCTCCATGGTTGATACATGTTGGCGGTGATGATATCTGAAGCCTTTGTTACGTTAACTTGATAACCCAATTCATTGAGAAAGTCTATTAGTTCTTCCGCAGCAGGTGGAGGGACAGATGGTTTTGCAGGGTCACATGGAGTGAATCCTAGGGCCTTACTGAGAATCTCAGTGGTGATTTCATACTCTTTATTATCAAGCTTACAAGAGTAAGTGGCTGAGATCTTGTCCCATGTAAAGTGTTCCGAATTGTTGTAGGTAAATAGAAGGGATTGTGCATCGCTTGGTCAAGGCCCTAAAAAAATTAGTGTTTTTCAGAATATCAATGGCAATCCTGAAGATTGGATTTGGTTGTGTCCTATCCACGTCCACAAAGCAGTTGCTTTTGGCTATCTCAACCCATTTATCATCTAGAAGAATTTCCTTATCAGTAAGAACTGTGGGTGGAGTAGAGGTAGCAAGGTTCTCGGAAGAGGTTGTGTCTGCCATTGAAATTCTGTAGAATCACACATACAACAAGAGTATTCGAGAGCATGTTAGGTTAGACATGGTTTGCAGATCAACCTTAATGCAACTTCATGACATAAGCACAATAAGTAGCATACATGACAGATTAGCTAAAAACAGATTGATTAACTCAGTAGATAGGCCAAGTTGCTTCAATAATTCTTAGAGTAACAAATCACTTTGACAAGGTTTTCTAGAAACAAGTTGCTTATACTAAATTGTTAAAGACAAATTGCTTTAATAGTTCAAAAAATGACAAATCGCTTTAATCAGGATTTCATGAGACAAATCGCTTTAATGAAAGTATTATAGCAAATCTCTTCAATCAATTTGTCAAGACAAATCGCTTCAAGAAAAACCAGAGACAAATCGCTTGTATGAAAGTGTTATAGCAAATCGCTTTAATCAATTTGTCAAGACAAATAGCTTCAAGTAAAACCAGAGACAAGTCGCTTTTGTGAAAGGGTTATAGCAAATCTCTTTAGTCAACATGTCAAGACAAGTCGCTTTAAGAGAACCAAGGACAAGTCGCTTTTGTGAAAGGGTTATAGCAAATCGCTTTAGTCAACATGTCAAGACAAGTGGCTTTAAGAAAACCAAGGACAAGTCGCTTTCAAACAACTGATTACAAATAGCTACCAGGAACACCCTATCGTATGGCAAGTCGCTATAAAAAATGTCCTACTAATTGACAAATCGCCACCAAGAACAACCTAATGTATGACAAGTCGCCATCAAGAACGTGTGTTGACACATCCAAATGATACTTAACATACAAACATATGATACATTAGGCATTACCAAATCACTATAACGATCGAAAATGACTACGACACAAGCATATACATAATCATATAACATCAACCCATCAATCACATAAAGTCCTTACAAAAATACGCATAAGGAAGACCATGAGAAACACATATATGCATCATTAATTCCCAACCAAGGTACCACAAATAATACCTAATCTACATCAATCACCACCATTAATTTATTCCACAAAAACTAACCTAGATCTGGGATTTTTGTCGAAGGTAAATCACTCGGAGGTATCTGTAGATAGAGGTATGTTAGAAAGGTGATAGATATGAAATATTCGAAACAAAGGCTTAACAAGAAACCTACCACACTCAAATCGCTTCGAAACAGAAAGTTAGAGAGAGAGATAGGTGTTTGGGATTTTGAAATTATAGCAAGTGTGACAAGTCGCTAGGGCATAAGTACCGTTTTCAAGTATCACTGATTGACACATTCAGTCCTTGTACTTGGCCTAATTGAGACAAATCGCTAGCAACAGAAGTCGCTACAACCTAATTGAGACAAATCGCTACACCTGATTGAGACAAGTCGCTACAGTTTAAGTACCATACTCAATTTTCAATAAAGGACACATTTGGTCCTTGTATTATGACTAATAGAGACAAGTCGCTACCTATCTTAGTATTACACATAAGTTTGTACTATTGACACTTTCAGCCCTTGTACTTAACAACTTGCATGCAGATACAGTGGATAAGTGGCATTCATGTAAAGAATATGACAAGTATCATACAATACATAACATGGACAAACCATCTAGCACAAGGCACATAAAGAAACATGATTTAGCACAGAGTTAGTCATTCCATGTAAAGTAACATGTAGCAGCAATCCAGAGAGCACATGTCATATATCTAACAATCATGCAGAGACAAGTTGAAAGATTCTCCCCCTCAATCAATGTCACAAATAAAGAGTGAGTGAACATTGGTTGAAATACAACCCCCCTTAAAAATAGAGTATAGCTTCTGTTCGAACTTCATCTAAGGACCCGTGTCATTATTGAATGACATTTCTAGGACCGTAGATGTTATCGATACCAAGAGATACATCTTTTATTAGATTTTGTATAAAAATTTAATTTTGATTTTTGTATAAAAATTTAAATATATATAAAATTTTATTTTTTTTATTTTTTTATAAATTTAAATATATAAAATTTTTGATTTGTTTTAAAAGCAATCAGTAAGTTACGAGTTCTGAGCAGAAACGATCAGAAATCACAGTACATGCAAATCAACATTGACAGGCAGCACTTCCTTGATAATTTGTCTTCAAATCAGTTGGAAACCAGGTCATGATGTTCATGATAGAATTGAGCATTGTACCTGAAAAAGACTGAGGATAATTTGCACTAATAGCACATGTAGTATTGTAAATAGATGGATTAGTGACAGTTGTATCCTCATCTTTGGATATTTTACATTCAGCCCTAGGAGTATCATTGATGGGAATCCCTTTAAGTCCAACATTCTTGAAGATTTTCCATGTGGGCATCCACTTAAGACAAGATCTAGGTGAGTAAGTCCGTTTGGATCCTGTGAACTTAAATAATCTACCAGTAGGAATCCACTTAAAACAACTGCTAGCAGAGTTAGATCCTTTAGTTTCAGAAGAAGATGTAGCCATTTCCATGTTCTGAACATTGGTCCTTTTGCAATTAGTTTGTATCTTAGGGGAGTGGTCAGCCATTTGATGCTTCTTATATGGACTAGATGATCTCCTTATATTCCTGATCTTAGAGCTTCGAACATTAAGTTGGGGATTGTTATTCATCATATCAGAATGAATTAGTGAAGTGACTAGTTTTGACAAAACTATATTCTCATCAACTTGGGAGGCAAGCTTAGATTTTAATGGTTTAAATCTTTCTGTTTTAAATGCATTGGGCTGCCTAACTACAGCTCGTTCAGTATTATTACGTACCATTGGCTTACCCAAGGTTGATGGTTTTGCAAACTTAGTGTTCACTCTATTTCCAATAGTTTTCCTGAGCTTATTTTTTAAGGCAACAATGGTGAAGCTCTTATCCTGAATTTGGGCTTTGAGGGCATCAATGTCCACCAACAAGGAGTTAGTTTGATCTACCAGTTTGGTATTGTTCTCTAATAAGTTCTTCCTCTAGGACTCATTTTCCCTTAATAGCTTGGTCACACATAAAACCAATTCATCATTCCTAGATTTAATCGCATCACTAACCTCACAGTTAAGATTGTTCATCCCTATCTTACTTTTCTTATGCAGATCTGAGAGTTGTATTTTCGTGACACATATGGTTGAGTCTTTGTCCTGAATCTGGGTTTTAACTGGTTAATTTCAAAAAATTCTCGAAATTCTGGGAATTCCGGATTTATGCAAGGTTTTGTAGCAAGAAAACTTTCTTCTTTTCGTTGTATTGCAATTTCTAAGGAAATACAATGTTTTTCAAAGATTGAGTATTTGTTTGAAAGTTCATCAAAAACCCTTTTTTCAACCATTTCACTTGTTTTAAAAATTCTAGACTCAGTCTCAACCAAGGAACATTCATCTGAATCATGTTCAGCCTTAAGATCAGTTTGTTTAGGTACATTAGCAGATGCATTATGTTGAACAGTTAAGGATACCTCATCAAATAACCCATGTTCAAATGTTGGTCTGATATGTGCATCCACATCATGTGTGATAGGAGTTACTGAGCAGCTGGTTTCATCCTTCTTTGTTGTATCTGATATTCTGCATTCAGCATCACCCGACCTTTCAACTAAAACATTACCCGACTTATCACAACTTTCTCTTAATTGCACCTGACACTCATTCATATTATCATCCTCTTGAGCAGCTTCCTCAATGTACTTTTCCACATTATCCATAAGTTGGATAAATGTATTGATGAACTCATGAATTTCCATTCTAGTATGTTTCTTGAAAGAAATTCCAGTCAAGTGTTGATCGAAGTCTGCGGAATATTCCCCATTGATGAACGGCTGAATTGTGATTATTCCTGAAGCATTTGAGTCATCCTTTAATACCTTCATTTTGGTAAGTTGAAGCTTCAATTGTTCTAAGTTCAGTAGCAAGGTTCTCGTCAATGAAGGTAAGTCTTGGCGGAAGAGAGCACTACATGTTCGATCCACAGTTGTGGATAACAGCTGTATGAGGTGCAAATGAAGTAGCTGATAGGGCTCAATGTTGCATTCCATTTGCTTTGCATTATGTATCATTAACAAGTGTGGTTCTTTGTTATTTGACTTGCAATGTGAAGTGTTTTGCTCATCATTTGTTGAATCAATCATGGTTAAACTTTTTGAGTAGCAAACACTTTCTTTGTTCTGTGAGGTATAATAGAGTTTGAGCACATTGGAGATTAAAGGGTCAGTGGTGTAAGACATTGTGTTGATGGATATTAGACACAAGTCGCTTGCATTAATTCACCAAGTCGCTAAAGACCTTGAAGACAAATCGCTTCTCACACAAGTTGCTAGGTATACAAGTCGCTAGATGGACATTGCTTGTGAGACACAAATCGCTATGAGTACAAATTGCTAGTGACAAGTCGCTAGACACACAAGTTTCCAGAGTAACAAATCGCTAGAAGGACAAGTCGCTAGTGACAAATAGCTAGACAAAACAGTACGTCCACTACTTTGTCCTTTTTGTCGTTTTGTCTCAAAAGACAAGTCGCTTAGTGCACAAGTCGCTTCACACAACACAGACAAGTCGCTTAAAATGTAGAGACAAATCGCTACGAAGAAATCAAGTACGAGACACAAGTCGCTAGGATGAAATATTCAAAAACACCACTTTTCAATCCAAAAACAACCCAACAACGCTGATTCAAGCCTTCCAAATCAAAAACTAAGCACTTATAATGATTCTAAACAAAAAAGTACAATCAAAATCCAAACTTTAACACTAGAAATGATCCAAATGATGCAAATACCACTAAACTTTTTCAAACCCAAAAACTAGGGGTGAAAACGAGCCGAGCCTACCAGAGCTCGAGCTCGGCTCGTTTATGTTTTAGAAAGCTCGAGCTCGAGCCTTAAAATTTGAGCTCGAGCTCGGCTCGTGTTATGATATATAAGGCTCGAGCTCGAGCTCAGGCTCGGCTCGTTTATGATGCGCTCGTATAAAGCTCGAGCTCGGCTCGTGTTTAGAGCTCGTTAATGAGCTTCTTAGTTAGGAAAATCCAAGAACATCTTTAATCATTAAAACACACGGCAAAAAAAAATCTTCAACAATATGCAAACCAAACAAATCTCAAACTTATTGTTATAATTAATATACCATAATACATAACAAATTTAAAAACACCAACAACAATCTTCAAGAACACATATGAAAGCAAGACCAACTTGAGATCTAACACAAAAGTTGATTGTTCCACTACCAAACTCAACCCAACCACGAATCTTACAAAACTAATTGAGAATCCAAACATATTTTACACCAAAACCGAAACCCAAATCCCGGTCAAATGTAAAAAAAACAAAAACCTTGCAATTCTTGTAGATATATTTAACGATGGAGATGGGTACTTGAGTAAAAGTGTGTTTCAGTTGTTGATCTGGTGGCGGCGGATGCTTGACGATGTATGTGTGGTGGCAGCGGAGTTATGATGCTAAGATTAAATAAAATCTTGACTAAATAAACTCTTTAGTTTTGATGGTTATGTGGTCAAAGGGATTTGAAATATATATAAGTGAATATTGTTTGGGTTTTCTAACTCAATAATTGAAGAAAACCTTTTAGGGGAGTTTGATGTTTCTGGATAAACAATAGATATGTGTATGTGTAGTCGTGGGTGATTTTGTTAAGAAAATAAAGAAAAGGTTGTGTGTATAATGATGGATTTGTTAAAATTGTTGTATTATATGTGCATACATATACGTTTATATGTATACATACACAAAATATACTAGAGCTCGTTTAGGCTCGCGAGCCTAATCGAGCTTTGTATATAAAGCTCGGGCTCGGGCTCGTTTATTAAATGAGCTTTAATTTAGGCTCGGGCTCGAGCTCGAGCTCGTTTAAGCTTGGCTCGTTCGAGCTTTTTACCGATCAGATCCCTAGCTTTTTACGAGCGGCTCGGCTCGTTTCCACCCCTACCAAAAACCATATAAAACCACTAGAAATCCAAGAACATGTAAGAGAGATGATCAAACCATGGCTCTTGATACCGTTTGTAACATATTGGATTTCATAAACACATCAAACCATGACAAATATGGGGCGTATAAATATATGGTTTTAGAGAGAGAAAGTGGAGTGTTCTATAGAGATTAAACAAATGGAAGGTTAGATTACTCAATGAACATCCAACCCTTTCCCTTTTGGGGAGAGGGCTATTTATACAAATGACTACGCCCTCCTTCGGGCTGTGGATCAGGCATACAGTGGGTAAAAACCCGTCCTTCTTCCATGGTGTTACTTACACTACTGCTAATCTAACTAATATACTAATACGTCTACGAGCTATAATATGCTAAACATATGTTGGGGTGACCGACACTTCATTATGGATTTTCTAAATCCTAACAATATTGGATAGTGTTAAAACAGGAAACAGCCAAAAAGGTCTAGGTTTTCAGGAAACTAATGCATCAACTAGCGAAAACAAAGAAACACAATTCGTTAAGGCACTAGAAAAACAAGCCACTGTTGTGGCGGATCCCACAGATCCCACAAAAAGGGAACCAGCTAGTGTACAGCCAGGGATCCGTGGGTCTGGTGAAGCAAACAGTGGTAATAACATAGCTTCTTCTTCTAGAACTGATTTTGTTATTGTTAATAAGAAGAAACCAACTCATATTACCATTAGACAACCACCTCCAAGATATAATCAAAGTTTTGCAAGAAACAAAGGTCCATCATTTTCAAAACCAAACACATATAGGAGACCTAATAATGTTTACCCGAGAAGTAACCATCAAATGGGATGGAATCCAAATATGCAAAATGGTTTTTCATTTCAAAACTTTGCACCATGGAACGCATATTCACCTTATCCGTACATGTCTAACATGAATGGAATGTTTAACACTAATGGACCTATGAACAAATGGGGACCAAACTTTTGAGTTAATTGTTTTCTTAGGTGTGCTTAAAGGTCGACCTAGATCCAGATGAGTGGATCAAGGATAGCGGGTGCACGAGGCACATGGCCGGCAATAAAGATTTATTCTCCACATATGAATCCTTCAATAGAGGAAATGTGGTATTTGGAAATAGCAAAAGCAAAATCATCGGTAAAGGTACGATTTCTAACAAATCTCTAACCATTAACGATGTGTGTCACGTAGAAAACCTAAACTTTAATCTCTTAAGTATAGGACAAATATGTGATAAAAAGTGCAACGTACTTTTAACGTAAAACCGGAGTAAGATATTAAAAACGGTATCACCATAGGTGAGGGATTAGGTAAAAAATGAACCTAAAGACAAAACTTTGTCTTACTTCTATGGATGATACTTCGACCTTATGGCATCGAAGATTGGGTCATGCCAATATGCGACTTCTCCAATCGCTATCATCCAAAGATCTAGTAAGAGATCTACCTAAATTAAAATATGAACATCACTTTTGTGATGCTTGTAACGTAGGAAAACAATTCCACTCTAGTCACAAAGCTAAAAACATGGTGTCTACAACTAAGTGTCTAGAGTTACTACACATGGATTTATTTGGTCCATCCGCTATCCAAAGTTATGGAGGCAACTACTACACTTTGGTTATAGTGGATGGTTATTCTAGGTACACATGGACTAAATTCTTAAAGAACAAAACTGAAACGTTCAACTACTTTGAAATATTAAGTAAGAAAATCCAAAGACAACTAGGAAGTCCTATAATGTCTATTAGAATGGATCATGGTAGGGAATTCGATAATGAAGTGCAATTTGGAGCTTTTTGTGATGCTAATGGTATTACTCACAACTTCTCGGCTCCTCGCACTCCACAATCGAATGGGGTAGTTGAAAGAAAGAATAGAACCCTACAAGAAAAGAGTCGCACCATGCTAAATGAGCAATCCATACCTCAAAAGTTTTGGTTTAATGCCGTTGATACCTCAACATACATACTTAATAGAGTCTTAATTAGACCATTGTTAGGTAAAACTCCATATGAGTTACTTCGAGGCAAAAAGCCTACGTTAGATCACTTTAGAGTCTTTGGTAGCAAATGTTTTCTACTTAACACTAAAGATTACCTTAAAAAATTTGATCCTAAATCAACCGAAGGTATCTTTTTAGGTTACTCTCCTAATAGCAAGCTTACGTCATATTAAATAAAGAAACAATGAAGGTAGAAGAGTCATTAAACGTAAAATTTGATGAAAGTCCACCCAAACCTACTCCACCTCTTGTCGATGACGAGATTGTAGAAAGTGAAGCTATTGTAATAAAGAAAAAGATAAATGAAGAAGAAGAACCTTCAAATGATGAAATCATAAATATTAAAGAGTCCAAAGATCACCCCGTAGATAAGGTCATAGGAAAGCTAAACGAAAGAACTTTAAGGTCTCAAGTTCAAAACCAAAGTAGCTTGTTTTGTTTTGTCTCAACCATAGAACCTAAGAATACACAAGAAGCCATAAAAGATGAAAGTTGGGTAATGGCTATGCAAGAAGAATTAAATCTTCTAACGATGTTTGGACACTCGTCCCTCCACCTAGTAATTAAACCATAATAGGAACCAAATGGGTATATAAAAACAAGTTAGATGCAAACGGTATAGTTTCTAGAAACAAAGCTAGACTTGTTGCCCAAGGGTATAATCAACAAGAAGGAATAGACTTTGATGAGACCTATGCCCCTTGGCTAGAATTAGAGTCTATAAGAATAATTCTTGCTTATGCTTGTGCTAATGATATTAAGCTTTATCAAATGGATGTCAAAAGTGCGTTTCTAAATGGTTTTATTAATGAAGAAGTATATGTAGCAACCTCCGGCTTCATCGATTTTGAAAAACCTAAACATGTGTATAAGCTAAAGAAAGCCCTTTACGGTCTTAAACAAGCTCCAAAAGCTTGGTATGATAGACTCAAGTCATTCTTAATCAAACACAACTACACCATGGGGTTAGTTGATAACACACTTTTTACTAAGAAAAGAGAGTCACATATAATCATTGTTCAAATATATGTAGATGATATTATATTCGGATCTACTTGTCAAGACATGTGTGATGATTTCTCTAAAATCATGCATGACGAGTTCGAGATGAGTATTATAGGAGAACTTAGTTTCTTTCTTGGTCTACAAATCAAAGTAGAAGATGGTATCTTCTTTAATCAATCTAAATACATTAAGGAGATGTTAAAGAAATTTGGTTTAGAAGAGTCAAAACCAATTAGGACACCAATGTCATCCGACACTAAACTCATAAAAGATGAAGACGGCGAATCCGTTGATAACACAAAATATCGTGGCATGATTGGTAGTCTTCTCTACCTCACGGCTAGTCGGCCGTATATCATGTTTAGTGTTTGTCTATGTGCTAGGTTTCAAGAAGATCCTAAAACATCACATCTAGAAGCCGTCAAAAGAATATTTAGATACATTAAGGGTACAACTCAATTAGGATTATGGTATCCTAAGGGTACGGAAGTAGAAACAATTGTATATGCAGATTCTGACCATGCAGGTGATTATGTTGACCGAAAAAGTACAAGTGAGGTATGTACTTTTATGGGATGTTGTTTAACATCTTGGTTCTCAAAGAAGCAAATGGCATTAGCAATATCAACAACTGAAGCCGAATATGTCTCTGCCGGAAAATCATGCCAACAAGCACTATGGATGAAACTAGCGTTAGTTGACTACGACATTCATCTAAGTGACATTGCCATTCTATGTGACAACAAAGGTGCCATCAATTTAAGCAAGAATCCGGTATTGCATTCTCGTACAAATCATATAGAGATTCGTCATCACTTCCTAAGAGACAATGTTCAAAAGGGGAACATCTCCATTGAGAAGGTAGCGTCCAAGACAACATAGCGACGCGTTCTACCAAACCGTTGAAGCGGGAACAATTCAACTTGCTTCGTCGTGGTCTTGGTCTCATGGAACAATCGTCGTAATTTGCTTTTAAATTCTACAAGGTATGTAAACACTAGCCTTCTTCTTTCTGAGTCTAGGATCTCTATTTCACGCACAACTCACAAGCAATACGGGAATTTTCAAAACCTAAGATAAGTTTTACTTATAATTCATAATTTTCTTTTAGTTTTCAAGATAAGTACCTTTTTGCAAACACGTAATTGCATACATTTTTTTCTTTCAAAGAATAAACGGTTTATTCACACATAGAAACCTTTTTTCAAAATGATTTCTAAAAGGATACCTCTTCCCGTATCACTTTCACAAAAGCCATTTCTCACGTCTAGGACAAATCGCTTTTTCATTATTAATACAAAGTAAAAACCCGTTTTCATTACATCTCATGTCTTTTGAATGCTAAAGAGGACACATAACTAATATGTGTTTTCAGGTACATTCATTTAAGCAACAATGAATTAGGAGCACTCGGGTTATCTCACATAATAGTGTGCTTTTTTACTTCTAGTTTATTTTTCTTTTCTTTTTAGGAGTCGAGATAACCGCAACTCCAAATGGTTTGCATATAGGCACACACTAGACACAAATGTTTCCAAAAGGAAAATTTTGAGTTGCCGAATCACCAGACCACGGATCCCAAATAATGCTGGACGGATCCCTCAATGGAAGGATTCGTGGGATCCGTGAGACGAAGCTAGTTTTTATCTTCTATCAATTTGGATGAAAACTCCAATAGTTTCATCATTTCTTTTATTTATTTTGGAGTATGCTATTTAATGCTTGTGTTCTCATGATCACATGCCTTAAATCCATATCTAATCATTAGATTTTAATCCACATTTTGGTTCAAGCATTCATTACAATGCATTATTTTTCTATAAATAGGATTCCCAAAATGCTTGCATATTCATCAAATCCCATCTTCACAAACAAACATCATCATGTCACCCAAAAGATCTTCCAACATAGGTGAATCATCTAGAACAAACAACCCCTTTCAAGAAATCCAAAACTTTGTCCTCTCACCTTCCAAAGTACCACCACCCAAATCTAGAAAAACCGCAAGGATTAGCATCCGGCCTTGTTGCTTTGCAAAACCATCATCAAATAATTCACCACAATATACTTCCATTATAGCACCTCCTTCATCACCAAGAAGTACACCAAATTCATCACCCCTCACATCACCACCTAAGATCACTGTTGTTCCCTATTCACTATCGTATAAAAACAGTTAAGTATTTAAAAATAAACTAATAGTGAATCAATGACTGAAATGACATAAGTAAAAACACACTGATAAATTTTCAACATAATATTCTTTATTAGAAATCAATTAAAAAGAATACATTACCCAAGTACATGTGGAACAGTACTTGGGATTGAAATGACAAAGTGTTGGTAACTCCTCACTAAGCTCAGGCTAAGTCTGAGCACAACTACTATGGAACCACTGAGCTATCTCAGGGACTGAGTTGTATTTGGAGGAGTGGTTGTGTTGTGTGTGTGTTTTACAATTCACAAGCTTAAATCTTTTACTCCATCTCCTATGCTATTTATACAAGTATGAGTATTAACTTTATCCTAAGTGACAAACTGACATTTTACAGAAGACAAAATACTGAAGTATTTTGTCTCTGTTTACAAAGACTATATTAAGTAAGAGACAAGGTTGCTTTCCATAAGTAAGTGATGACACTGAGCCTGATAGTTTTCCATTCAGGGAAAGTTGACTTTGGTTGATAAGGACTTCATCTTATCTGATTCAAACTTATCCCACCTTATCCCGCTCATTCTCTCTTCATTGCCTTGTCTTCTACTTCAGTTTGACTTCAGTGTAAGTAGTTGGTGAGGAGTTTAGGGATTCAGTGAGTTATTGTCATCACTCACTGAATCCACCATCTTCTTCTTGACTCAGTCTTCACCCCTTAAGTTCCGCCTTACTGAGTGGAGAGACTTCTTCTTCGCCTCTTACTGAGTATCCTGAAGATGGCTCACTGAGATACTATGCACTCAGTGACCTGTTAGTGTTTAACGGTCTAAACACTTAGGGTATTTTCTATTCAAATCCTAGATTTAAGGGGTTTGGGTATTTACTGAACCCAACAGTCTCTCCCTATTTGGATATACAAATAGCCTAAGTGATTGATCAGTGTAAGTGAGCAATTGACTTCTTCTTACACTGAATGTATTAATGAACATAATAAGGAACACTAAATTTTATCAAAAAATACATAAAAAAATTATCAAAAAATTACTAATACTATTACAAAAATTTATAAATGATCAATGATGTCAATTAAGATGGTCCCTTTAGTGCTTCAAGCTAAATTTCTTTGGATGAGTGTTTTTGTCGTGGTGCTTACCTTTATAATTGGCGCTTAAGTTTACCAAACCTGACGCTTGCGAGTCGGAATTTGAGAGGCCAGTGTAGCTCAACATTGTAGCCACACAAGGGCCTTATTAATGTCACTCCACCTTTGGAATGTGGGTTTCCATAGTATCAACCAAGAACGCCTCCTTTTCGTGCTTTTCAATCACACGTTTACAAACTTCACACCTTCGTAGCTCCCTATTGCATTCCATTCTAGGCACTTTGATCTCGGCTCGAACTCAACCCTCTTCGTTTGCCCTGTGATGATTGAGGTTGAGACCCTTGAGGTGCAGTATAGTGATTAATCCCCAGATTGCTGGTGCTTCCCTTAGTCTTTCATACCTTTTTCTAAGCATTTTCATCAGCCTCTTAACCACCGCATTCTCTTTTCTTTTCAATGATAGGACCAAGCTTATCGAGTTCAGTGATCCCAAAGTCAGGGAATTTCAGGGGATCATGAACCTCGAAGTGTCTTTATCATCCCTCTGTAGACATTCATTGCCGGTTTGGACTTGGGATGATTCTGACATCGTGATTTTCTCGCAAACCTGCTTGTCATTGACCAATTATAGTGGTCAATTCTTTCTTGCCTGATGGCTGCAGCTCTTTTGTTCTTTTCATCTAACCTCTTTCTCATTTCACCATTTGAGCTGCTGAGCATCCTTGAACTTCTGTCCCTGCCTGACCCTTTTGAAGCTTCTTTGGATCAATCCAATGTTCTCTTCCTCAAACAACTTGTATCGTGTTTTTGCTCTTTCTTTCTTCTTCAGCTAGTTTCCTCCTCCTTTCTTCCTTAGCAAGATAGGCACTTAGTCTGCAGGGAGTGAGCAATACTGTGTTGCCAATCATATAGGGGATCTTCTCAGGCTCAGGTGTTTGCATTATTGCCTTTCCTTTGTCCTGGCCTGAGGAAGATGATGCTACCAATGGTGGTGTCGTTGTCATGATTGTTGTAGTTGGTGGGACTGATGATAAGGGTGTTGCTGAAACAGGTGGGAGTGATGAAATAGGTGTTGCAGAGACTGGTTGAGCTGGCTCCCCTTTAGTGTGAGAGGGAGGAGTCTCTTCAGTGGTCTTCTCCCCCTCAACTATTGCTGCAACTTCAGTGAGAGCAAGAGTTGCCTCGGATACTGGGGGAGTTGGAGTGGCTTGACCTTTGAAGGCTTGATAGATCTCAGTGACCATAGCCTTGATATCAGTTGTATCTTTTTGAATACAAGTGACCTTTTCAGCCAAATTAGCCTGAGAGAGTTCCAAGGCAGTCATTCTAGGCCCAAGATTCCAAGCCATTGAAGATGATGCCTTAGCCAAAGTATTCACCTGAGCATCCAAAGAACCCAGTGTAGCCTGAAGAGACTGAACTGAAGACTGAAGATCCTGAACATTGGCATATTTTAGCATGTTGATTAGTTCAGTGAGGTCTGAGGAATTTTTCAAGTAGGCCTCAGTAGCCTCCAGCACTTTAGAGTTGAGTGTTGGGTCTTCTTTGACAGCATCCCTGATTTCATCTATTGTAACACCACAAGTCTGAAGATGCTTGAGAAATTTGACCAGGTTTTCATCCAGTCTATGAAGATGTTGGTACATGAGATCTCTGTGTTCATCAGTGTTTGCATCAAAAGCATGTACCTCAGCCTTTAGATCTGCATAGCTGGCAGCAACTTCAGTGTGTTGATCCCATAATGTTTCAGTAACCCCAGAGTATAGCTTCCTTGAAGCTTTAGTGATCCACATAACTAGTTGCCTCTCTATCAGTGGAAGAGTATTATCAAACTTTCTGAATTCTTCAGGACAGGATGAAGAAGAAGAGTCAGAGTCATTATCTTTAGGCTGGAAAGGTGACTCTTTAGGCTCTTATGGATCAGGCTGTTGTTCTTGTTCATTTGAATATCAACATCCACTTCTTCTCCTGCTAATAGTATTTCATCTTCACTTTCAGCTTGTTCTTCATCAGAGAAAAGTATTTCATTGACCTCTGCAACTGTCAGTAAACCAGTGGTGGTGATGGGTTCCATATCAGCGGGTGGTATTAATCCCTCTGAGTCTTTGTCCCCCGTTGCTCCTTCAAGCACTGATGGGTTTTTTTCAGTGCTATCCCTAGAAGCAGTGGCAGTGAGATCCCTATCAGCGGGTTTTTCAGTTCCCTCTGAGTCTTTGGGATCATTCAGTTGGCCCTCAGACAAAATCTGTGATTTACAAATGTCATCCTTGGGCAGTGTGGAAGGCGCTCCCCTACCAGCGGGTTGTATGTTTCCCTCTGGATCTTGGGGAGTAGTAGTTGGGACCAAGGGCACTGACTGTGATGTATCAGTGTCCTTCGTTGTCACTGGGGTGGATGTTGTTTGGTAACCAGTGGGTGGCAGATTAGTCTGGGGCTTTCTTTGCCTTATAGGCTGTGCTTTAGAAGCCTCAGGGCCCTGAGACTTGGGTTTGGTCTTAGTCCCAGTCTGAGACTTCCCCTTTCCCTTTTTAGGAGCAGGGTTGGGAGACACTGAGTCCCTTTGGTTGTTTACAGCAACCATATGGGCCGTTAATTCTATTTCAGTGACTTGGGATGGGCCTTTTTGAAAATTAGATTGACTCAGGATACCAGGTAAAGCAGTGTATTTGTATTCCTAAGGGTAATTACAACCCAGTAACACTTGTAAACCACATGAGACAAACCTAGGGTACGAAACGTATTTCGCCCTAGTTTTGCTCAGTAGCTTGGTTACGAGATCACTGTAAATGATCTCCCCAATGTCGACAGTGACCCCATTCATCAAGCAGTATGCCACCATCAATTGAATAGAGTTAACTTGTTCAGTGGATGAGTGGTTCCCGCCGAGAATCTGAATCACAAATGTGAACAGGATCTTCCAAGCCGGAGGAAATGAGTTCTTGGTGACTGGGGTTCTGTCCAAAAACTTTGGATCTAAAACAATTTGTTTTAACCCATCCTTAACTGTAGAGGATTCAGGATGGGCAACATAGTTCTCAGAATTATAGTCTAACCCTGTTGAAGTACAAAATGTTTTATAATCCAGGGTGACTGACTTTTCCCCGTTAAACAGACTGAATTTAATTAGATACTCCTTGAGTGGTCGTAGATCAGTCTCATCAGTAGAGGGTGACGGGTCATAGGCCACTGCTGTAGCCCAAAACTCCCTGAGGAGGTTTTGGTACAGGATTTATGGGGACTGAGTAAAGGCCTGTTTCAGTGGGCAGTTGAATAAAAACTTCATTATGTCCTTATAGGCTGGGACATTTGGGGGGTATTCAAAATTGCTTATAACGTTGTTTGTTTTAAATTCAACATTACTGAGATCCCCTACCCACTGTGGTACAAACTGAAGAGATTGTGTTCTTGCCATTTCCATTAAAAAGTTTTAGGGTTTTGAAAAAGGTATCTTGACAAGAACAATCAAAGAGTTTGAATCTCTTAAGTTTGTAGTGAAAAACCTTTTGTAAATGTTTACAGAGAAGATTTTAGTGAAAAACTTGTTTTGAGGATTAAAGAATACACAGATTTCTTGTTTTGAGAAGTGATTTTGACAGAGTTTAGATGCAGAAAATCTTCGTGTGTGTTTTTAGTGTTTTTGAGAGGGGTATTTATAGAGTGGTGAGAGGGGTAAATCTTGTATAAATGAGGATTTGTAAAGTTATTTTTTGAAAACGTTTTGAATCTCCTCATTTAATGCCACCACTCCACTACCCGCAGTAAAATCCCGGTTTTCAAGGGAACAGTTGCAGTGCACAAAAAGTGCATTTTGCAGAATAAAATATCCACAATATATTTCATGTGAGAAGGGGCATTTAATGCCAAGTGGGATTAGGTCAGTTTTGAGAGACCCTTGACTTTGATGATTGTAAGATAAAGAGACATATATTCCTATATTAAATTGGTGTGTTTACCAACCTAGGACATTTAAGTAACTGATACTTGGTGCATTTAGTTACTTATTCAATGCTCAGTATCTAAAGTTAGGATCCCTGAATGAGTCTTACTCATTCAGTGAGAGGATTGTTTAGGGGTTTTGTTCAGGGAGAATGAACCTTTTCAGAGAAGACTCACTGAGATTAGGATTGATTTTCAAGATGTCGAATTTTCAATGTCAAGCATCCTAATTCAGTTTCTCCTGAAGGTAGGTTCATCCAAAGGTTTGGTGAAGATATCAGTAAGTTGATATTCAGTAGGGATGAAATGAAGCTCTATGTCTCCTTTCATTATGTGGTCCCTGATGAAATGATATCTGATATCAATGTGTTTGGTTCTTTGGTGAAGGACAGGGTTGTTGGAGATTGCAATGGCACTGGTGTTGTCACAGAAGATGGGTACCATTTTGTAGTGGATGTCATAGTCACTGAGTTGACTTTTCATCCATAATACATTGGTACAACATCCTTCAGCAGCAGCATACTCAGCTTCAGCTGAAGACATTGCCACTGATTGTTGCTTTTTAGCACGCCAACAAACCAGTTTTCCTCCAAGAAATTGACAAGACCTTGAGGTACTTTTTCTGTCCATGTTGCGCCAAAGATAATCGAATCAGAATATCCTTTCAGATCAAACCCTGAGCACTTTGGATAGTAGAGTCCAAGGCTTGGAGTTCCCTTCAGGTATCTTAGTATCCTTTTGGCTGCAGTGAGATGGGATTCTTTGGGATTGGACTGATATCTTGCTATTAGACAGACTGAGAATTGTATGTCTGTCGGAAGCAGAAGATACATCGCTGAGCCAACAATCCCTATTAAATGGGTTTGATTGACTGATTTGCCAGTGAGATCAGGTCCAAGGTTGTTAGGAGGGACCATTGGTGTCTTCACTGAGGCACAGTCAAATATCTCATATTTCTTCAAGAGATTTCTTGTGTATTTCTCTTGACTGATGGAGATTCCTTTATCAGTTTACCTGATTTTTAGTCCAAGGAAGTATGTGAGTTCACCCATCATGCTCATTTCAAACTTCTTAGTCATCAGTTTTTCAAACTGTTTGCAAGGAGTGTAGTTTGTTGAGCCAAAGATGATGTCATCAACATATACTTGGACTAATATCACATCTTGTTTTGTCCTATAGATAAATAGGGTGTTGTCTATCTTTCCTCTAACAAACTTGTTTTGAATCAGGAAGGCAGAGAGAGTTTCATACCATGCCCTGGGAGCTTGTTTTAGTCCATAAAGGGCTTTGTCAAGCTTGCAGACATAGTCAGGGAATTCACTACTCTCAAAGCCAGGAAGTTGCTGAACATACACATCTTCCTTGAGTTGACCATTCAGGAATGCACTTTTTACATCCATTTGGTACACTTTGAAGTTCATGTAGGTAGCATATGCAAGGAAGATCCTGATGGCTTCCATTCTTGCAACAGGAGCAAACGTCTCATCATAGTCAATGCCTTCTTGTTGACTGTAACCTTTGGCTACAAGTATGGCTTTGTTTTTAATGACAGTGCCGTTTTTATTAGATTTTTTTCTGAAAACCCACTTCATTCCTATGACAATGACATCTGAGGACATTTGATCAAGGTCATGACCTTGTTTTTATCAAACTGTCGAAGTTCTTCTTGCATAGCCTGAACCCAGCTTGGGTGTTTTAGAGCCTCAGTGACACTTTTAGGTTCTATTTCAGATAGAAAATATGCATATAGACATTCATTGGCTGAAGCTGCAATTAGTTTAGCAGCCATGCTTCTTGTAAGCATGCCCTCAGTGGGTTCACCAATGATGTTTACAAGCTCAATGTCCTAAGATTTTGTCCACTTACTTTGTGGTATAGGATCTGAGCTTGAAGAGGTCACTGGAGACTCAGGAGTGAGTTCAGGTGTAAGATCATCTGTTGAGATGTCTTGTTCAGGTTGAGGTTCTTGAATCACAGGTTCCTGAACATTTGGTTCAGTATTACGTATCCCAGTAGGGATTGATTGATTATCAATGAATTCACTGATAGTTGGTTGGGGAAGGTTGTGAGGTAAGACATAATATGAGATGTCAACATCAGCTTGGTATGAGGAATTTATTTCAGTGTTATACTCATCAGGAGGATATCTTGATGAGTTATCAATTCCTATTTCCTCCACTGAGGTGTTGGTGAACCTGATGCTTTATGAACTCTCATCAAAGGTGACATGAAAGGTTTCCTCAACTTGTTGTCTCCTTGTGTTAAATACCCTGAAGGCTTTGGAGATCGGTGAGTAACCTAGAAAGTATCCATCATCAGCTTTAGCATCAAACTTGCCTAGATGATCCTTGTGGTTATGAATAAACACGGGACATCCAAACACATGAAAGTAACTGATATCAGGAAGTCTACCTTTGAATATCTCATATGGGGTTTTGTTATGTCTTTTGACAATGATTGACCTGTTTTGGGTGTAACAGCCGCTTTTGACTGCTTCAGTCGAAATGTTTAGAGGGCTCACCATTTAACATAGTTCTGGAAACCTCAATGAGA
>OU343217.1:207265329-207501600 GCA_910596185.1 Chrysanthemum makinoi | reverse complement strand
GTTCTGTTTTTCCTTTCAGCTACCCCATTTTGTTCAGGGGTGTAAGGAGATGAAAAGTTTCGGGATATTCCCTTTTCATCAAAGAAATTCTCAAGCTCTTGATTTCTGAACTCAGTACCATTGTCAGTTCTGATTTGTTTAACAGTAATGTCATTCTGGTTTTCAATGTTCCTGATGAATGACATTATTGTATCACCGACTCTTTTGGAAAGAAAGTATCCCCAAGTGTATCTTGAGAATTCATCAACAATGACAAGTGTATACTTCTCATGCTGGATTGATCTAGGACTGACTGGTCCAAAGAGATCCATGTGCAGTGAGGTAAGGCAAAACCGATGGAGAAATTTTGTTTTATTTTGAAAGATGCTCTTTGGTGTTTGCCTTTTTCACAGGCTGAGCATGGTTTATCTTTTGCAAAAATCAGTGATGGTAAGCCAAGGACCTTGTATTGTTTCACCAAGTTGTTGATGTTTTTTAAATTTAAGTGTGAGAGTCTCTTGTGCCACAACCAATTGACAGTTTCAGTGGCTTTGGCAAAGAGACAAGTTCCATCTTGAGAGAGTGTTGACATGTCTAAGAGATAAACATCATCTCTTCTAGGAGCTATCAAAACAACTTCTTTGTTGGCATTAAAAATGGTGCCTTGTTTGTCATTAAATTGCACAATATACTTAGCATCACATAGTTGACTGACACTGATGAGATTGTATTTTAGACCATTAACATAAGCTATTCTAGAGAAAACTATTCCATTACAAAGATACTGAACCATAACCTTCGGTGGGACATGATGAGTTATCACCAAATACTACCTTGGGTCCTGGTTCCTTTACATACTTGTGCAGATACTCCTTAACACCAGTCATGCTTCTTGAGCATCCACTATCTAGATGCCAAATAGGCTCCCTAGCGTGTCTCTGCACAAATAGTAAACTGGATTAGTTTCTCTTACTGACCCACATACTAGTGGGCTTGGGTCTAAAGGTCTGTTTGAATTTGGCAATTGACTCATGGTCAGTGGTTGAGTGCATTGTGCTACCACAGGTTTTGCATTTGGAAACTGAGGATGACTCAGTGATTCTGAGTTTTTTGGAACTTCTCCTTGCTTGGATGACACATATGGGAAGTCTCATGAGCTGGATTTCTACAAATATCATAGCATGTGTTCATGAGACAATCATCAGGATGATGATCATTAAAGCCACAGTGTCGGCAAGGAGGAAAGGGTTTTGCTCTAAACTTTTGAGCAGATTTAGAGGATGAAGCATACTGATGACCAACTTTGGCATAGTTTGCTTTATCGAGAGAACTTACATATTGTAAGTGATCGAAGTTCTGTGATCATCCTTTTGGATCATACAAAAGGATTCTATAGCAGCTTGTCAGTGGTATGACGGTATAGTGGCATAGATCACACTCTCGCTGGGTTTGGTGATTGACTTTGACTTTGAGGAACTAGAGAGGTCGACTTTGTTTCCTTGATTGATTCAGGAACCTTTTCTATGGATTCCATCTTATCAATTAGCTTCCTCACAAGTTCGTGAATTTCACTTCAGTGGGGACTGAGGATGTGGAAGTCTCATGGGGTAGACTCTTGTTGGATTGGTTTTGTTGGTCTTTTCGTGATGGTTCTACCAAGTCCAAACCTTTCTTTTGGTGAGTGAGGATTGAATTGTAAAGGAGTAAGCTCAAAGTTAGAGGAGCAGACTCAAGAGGTTTCAGGGTGGAAGCGGTTTGAGACTCTACTGCACTCAGAGATATGTTCAGACTATGGGCACATCGTGGAGTCCAAGCATGCTCTTTAGAGCTTAACTTTCGGATCTAGAATCCTTCCGAATCTAAATTTAGAAGCTTACTCTGTGATTAACCCGTTCAATCCAATCACTGGGCTTGGGAATAGTCAACATATTGGTAATCATGCCACCAGACACAAATGGTTTGGGACTCTGGTCTTTGTTGTGAGAGTCAGGGAGATGCTTTTCGCCTATGACTCTCTTTTTGCTACTGGGAGCTCCCACAGCATCAAAGACCCTTGGATTTTTAGCAGTCCAACCTTCAATGATATCTTTTTCCTTTTTAAGTTCATCTTGAAGAGCCTAATTTCTTTTGACTAGTTTAGTGTTTTGAATTTGCAAAGTGACAGCTTCAAGCTTAGCTTGTTTTAAAAGAAGCAATTCATCCCTACACTTGTTTAATTCAAGACTTAACTTTTTGTATTTAGAAAAAAGATTTAATCGTTGCTCCTCTACAAACTTAAGGTCAACATTGATATAGTTCATAAAGGACTGCCAATTAGAGTCATCATCCATAGAAAGTAAAATGTTTATCTTCTTCATTGTGATATTGACCCATTCTCCATTCCTGGCATGATTTTACCCAACAGCTAGCTTGTCCTCTTCTGACAGGGCCATCAAATATCGCGCTGAGATGCACCATTTCATCATCTGATGAGACTGCTCTTCATCCCAGCTTGAAGGTTTCAAAGAACTAGACCTTTGTTTTACCCTGCATTTATTTAACATTGTTTGTTGTTTCTGAGGGATCACCTCAAGCAATGCAAGCTTAGCTTTGACTTTCCTGTACTTAGCTTCAAAATCTACGCTTTTGTTTTGATCATATTTGTTTTGAAAATTTTATGAGACCGATAAATTTTGGTTGAAATTTGCTAAAGCCTGAGGACTGATTTGACCCTCGATGGTTTGTAAGAGGGTTCGAAATTGTTTTTGAAAAACAGCTTTTGCAAAATGACTCTTTGTGACACTTAAAGCATCCAGCTATTCCTCATTTGCTTTTAGCATTTGAAAATATTTGTTTCTTTTATAAACTTCGAGTTAGCAAGGAGTGCCCTTCCTCGAAATTCAATGTTCGTCATTTAGGTACCTCAATTGATCTCTCATCGTGCCTATCATCCTAATTTTCCCCGAAAATCTTGAACCACACAAGTTAGAATAAAAAGCAGCTTGATATTGGTGTTGAAGTGGTGGTCGACTTCGACTTCCCCGAGACTTCTTTAAGTCAGTGTATCGTTTGTTGATGAGGTTTTTCTCATAGACAAATTTCCCATAAATTTTAGGAAGTTGAAGATTCTGGATATGATTAGCATTCCTAAGTCCCTGAGAGAAATTTAGCCACTTCTCAGGGAGACTATTGACAAAACCAACATTGATTTCATGTTTGGACAACTTAACACCATCATTTGATAGTTCATTTAACAAATTTTTGTATCGGGTGTAAGTTTGAGACAGGGTTTCTGAGTCCTTAGCCCTCAAGGTGTTATACTCAAGTTTCAGGTCCATTATCCTGTTTTCCTTGTGTTGGATATAAGTTTTCACATACACATCAAACCATTAACACAAGTGGGCGTATAAGTGGAATTCTAGAGAGAGAAAGTTAGAGGTTTAGGGAACTTAGTGAGAGAAAGTGAAAGATATTATTATGAGCTCCAACTCTCTACCTTGGGAGGTAGAGAGTATTTATAGTCTTACATAAATCGCCACACAACGGCCGTGGATCGCATACATGGGTAAAGACCCGTCTGGCCCCTCCACGGTGTTACATAACAAAATACTACTAACCTAAATATAACTATGACTACGAGCATTCTAACGATTACATATACTTGAGGTGACCGACTCTTTAATACCGGAATTTCTAATTCCTAACAATCTCCCCTAAGGGAGGTCACCTCAAACATATACTAAAATGACATTGAATACAATCGGATATTACATTAACAATTGATCTTGCATTCTTGATGTAGTACTTTGTTCCGAAGCTCGTAGTCATTGATTCCACTCATTGCATGTTTGGTTAATCCAAGTGGAGGTCTTTTATCGATCCACGGATAATAATGTTGAGCCAGCCTTTTGAGATCATCATCTAATAGAAAATCTCTGTTACATCCATTGTGGTGTTGGTATTATGTGATGTTGTGACATTCGGACCGACATGCTCACATTCTGATCATGATATATTCTCATCGAGTAGCGGAAGCATTTAGTTGATTCATGATATTGGCGCAGCCAGCGTAAGCATGGAGTGAAATATCAGAGTCATTGATGCACTAATCATGATTTCTTTTGAGATGAATGTGTTAGGTGAGCATGCGGCTATGGATTGACCGCTTCATTCTCGATCACCGCAAACGCCGGGTGTACCGCATAAGACAGTTAGCAACAAAGCGCGCGAAAGTGTCTTTGATCACTTTCGATGAATTGAGGTACACGCCCACGGTTCCCTTGATCAAGATAAGTACCGCCTCGTGGATCGTATAATTCAAGAATTTCGACAGTGGTTTCGCAATGCTTCTAGCCGTTTCAAACCGAACGTCTCAAAGAAGACAACACGGAGTGAGTGAACCAAATAATTTTACGTCCCACTGATTGATGAAAAGAGATTTGAGAAACAATCATGTATTGCTCAATAGAAATTGTTTTTGCAATATAACGAAGGTTTTAATGAAAATCAATTATCAATCATAAAACACCTTTTGATTTGAAAATTAGTACACGGTCGACGTGCTAATGAAAAGAGTTTTAAAGCACAAAGACCGTTTTTCAAAGGTATCCGTCAATCCATAACCTGAACCGTGATTGATTCAAAAGATTGAATCGCCCCATTGTTTCGTTCAGCTTGTCACATGGTTGATCTGATAATAGATCTCACATGCCACCTACCAGAGCTTGTTAGATGTTGGCTCCGAAGGCTTTCCATCTTCACATTGTGAATATGTAAACACATCACTCGATGTTCCGCAATACCACAAGGATAATTCGTAGGACTCAAGATATAATTTCTCTTTCCACATTGTGTGAAACAGAGTCTTCATTGAAAGTGTCCTAATGAGATTTATTGATGATCTCGTGGCTCTAGACTCAATTTGTGCATATTTGGATCCTATATCGGAGACTAGGGAGAGGGTCTCCTCCTTCAATATCAACAATCTCTAAGAGAAAGTCGATAGATAATGTCGGTTCCTCGTGAGAATGAAACAAGTCCTTTTAAGAGGAACTTGAGTGGTTTGGGAAGTTGAAGTGCAAGCGCCACCGGGTCCATGACGTCTTGTCTTCAATACCGATGTTACCATAGTAGCATATGAATTGAACCCGGTTTCTGCCCTAAGGTTGAATAAATGGAGGGCTATTTGTTTTCACCCTTTTCTCATTCAATTCTTTTTAATTCTTCAACCCCTTCTGTGCTTACCGAGACTTCATAGCTAGAACCTTGTTGGGTTTATTCCAGTACTAGCTCAGTCTTAGTCCGAACTCTTCCCATATCTCATTTTTCTCCTTTTATCATCATACCTAAGAACTCTACACTAACTAGTGGATAGTCCCTCGGTAGATCCCTCCTGCTCGGATCATGGGAACCAATACCTAACCTTATCATCCTTATATCAGCATACATAAAGTAAAGTTGGTCGGTCTATTTGGTATTGTTCATCCGCCATTGGAACCAATTGAAAACCATTTGAAAATCAATTCAGATACTTGTGATATATTATCAAAGCATTTTGTACTTGAATTGTTTTTGATATTTTTAGAACGAGAACTCCCCTCAACATGTGCATCAAGTATTTGAAAATGTTTTGCACACGGAGGCAAGAGAAAGAATTAACTTCTTTGATTACCATTTTCTAAAAGATATCAACATCACTTCCCAAATCGAATCAAGTAGATAAAGCATTTTGGGGAAGGATGAGATTTTCATGATTTTGCTCCCCTCAATATGTGCTTCTAGGTTTGAAAGGAGTTTTACACATACTAGAGGGAACCTGCACATTGAGATAAATGATCACGCTTCAAATTATAGGTTTAAGATAGATGCTCCCTCAACATGTGCATTGGAAAAATTTGAAATCGCTTTGTCACATGCGGGGAGGGCATCATGTACATTCTTATAAAACCATTTACCTAATTATCAGTTTAAATCCAATTTAAATCACACATTCTCCCCGATCACAATTATCAAATCATTTGAGATTTGTGATCTCTTATAGATTTAAATTGATTTTGAAAGCTTTTAAGGAGAATTGTGACTTGATTATGAAAGCGCTTTTAACCGATAAGGATCGGATGTTAAGACTTTAAACTCCATTGATAAAACATGCATGTACATCTTTTGAAAACAATTTAATGCCAAATAACTTTTAATTTAATTGAAATCATTCTCCCCTCAATCAATGACATAGGTTGTTGATTGAGAGATAGAGATTTTGACAAATAAGTCCGGATGATTATCAAAAATAGAGACCGAGTTATTTTTCAAAGCATTTAGTTTTCGCAGATAAATGTTATAGAATCGAGCATGGAATTTGAAAACATGGTAAAACATGGCTCGTTTTCTTTTTAAAACCGGTTATTGCCCTAAAATGACAATAAACCATTGTTTCACTTTCTCCCAAAAATATTTTTGATTTTTGATTTTTGAATTTTTTAATTCGAACAACATCTAAAGTCCCGTGTCATTCTTTGAATGACAAGACAAAGACCGTAGATATAATCGAACCGAGAAAAACATGACAAAATGACAATATTTTTGAAGATTTTTCGAATTTTTTCAGATTTTTATGGATTTTGAAAGTTTTATATTTTTCTATTTGGTTTTATAGGGTTTTATAATTTTGTATTTTGCTTTTTGGATAAATATATACAAAGATATAGATGAAGGAAAGACCTTTACTCCTCGCCTTCCTCCTGAAGACGTTTGAGTGTTTCTGGTTGAAGGCTTTTCAAGCCAAGTCGAGGAAGAATAAACTCAAAACGTTCTCTGGGAAGAGCTTTGGTGAAGATGTCCGCTAACCGGTATTCTCAGACTTAACAAAATAGAGTTCCACCACACCGTTTTCCACTTGCCCCCTGATGAAATGATGTCGGATGTCAATGTGCTTTGCTCTTGAGTGTTGTACGTTGTTGCATGAGAGAGCAATAGTACTTTTATTATCACAAGACAGAGGATTATGTTGAATTTAAAGCCATAGTCAGATAATTGGGATCTCATCCAAAGGATTTGAGCACAACAAGATGACATGGCTATGTATTCACTTTTAGAGGAAATAGAAGTACTCATTTGCTTCTTTGAAGACCAACTCACAAGCTTATCACCCAAAAACCGAGCACCTCCCCGATGTACTTCAACGTATCTTGACATCCCGCATGATCGATCTCCGATAGGTCGTTAGTGACATACCGGTGTCCTTCGGGTACCAAAGTCCCATATTGATGGTTCCTTGAGATACCGAAAGACCCGTTTAACCGCTTCAAGGTGCTTTTTAGTAGGCTTAGCCTAATATCTAGCACACATGCACACAAATAACAAGATGTCCGGTCTAGCTAGCGTGAGGTACATCGTGATCCAATCATGCTATGATATTTTGTTTGGTCTACCATGATCCCTGAGTGGTCCTCATCAAGTTTAGTACGTTCAATCATGGGAGTGTCAACGGTGTCACGTGATACAAATCCAAATTTCTTTAAAATTTCATTTGCATATTAAGATTGATTAATGAAAATGCCTCCTGGACTTTGTGAAATTTGTAATCCCAAGAAAATGACATTTGTCCCATCATCGACATTTGAAATTTGGAACCCATTTCTTTTGAAAAACGATCACATTCATTGGGGTCACTCGAGGCAAAGATAATATCATCAACATATATTTGAACGTGAATTAAATGTTTGCCCGACTTTCTGGTGAACAATGTTGGATCAATCTGCCCTTTGCCTTCGGCCGAAGAAGAAACTTTGATAGAGTATCATACCATGCCCTTGGAGCTTGATTTAAACCGTAAAGAGCTTTCTTCAGACGATAAACGAGAGTAGGATGCTCGGGATTCACAAAGCCTTCAGTTACCGACGTAGACAACTTCTTTAAGATCTCCGTCGTAAATGCCGCCTTTACATCCATCTGATAGACTACCATGTTCTTACTTGCAGCATTGGCTAAGAATATTCTGATTGCCTCGATTCGAGCCAATGGAGCAAATGATTCTTCAAAGTCTATACCCTCCTCTTGACGGTATCCTTTAGCAACTAATCGAGCCTTGTTCTTTAACACATCACCATGCTCATCAAGTTTCACTTTGAAGATCCACTTTAGAGCAATGATCATAGCACAACTGGAGGTGTACTAATTCCCATATGTCAAGTCGATCAAACTCATGAATTTCTTCTTGCATGGCATTGAACCAGCAGTCTTCATCCATGGCGGTTTTAACATCTTTTGGTACGATCTTAGAGAGTACGGAGTTGAAGAAGCACCATAAGGCATCTCAAGGCAAGTTGTTTCCGTATGGATACAGGATGAGAGGGATTTCCAATGATGTTGTCCAATGGATGATCGTGAGTCCATTTACTGAGGTGTTCATGTGGCGGTGGTTGAGGGACTAAAGTAGCAGAGTCGATGTCTCCTGAAGAAGATGGTTCTGATGAAGATTCGGGAGCAAATACATTTTCAAATGGAGCATCTTCAGGAGTAGCAAAGGGATTAACTTCATTATTGATACCGCATATAGTTCCATGATGTACCCTAAGTTTGATGATTTGTTGATGAGACAGAGTGATCGCAGTAGGGCTTCTTGACTTAATGATATTGAGATTGAAGGATTGACGTCATTCACGTGAATATGAGCACCTCGTAGGAATTGTCAGCTCATTAGCACTTGGCTCACAATGTTCATCAAACATTGGATCGAACAATTTCCTTAAATCATCTTCTGATGGAGGTACATATGGAGTTTCTGAAGAAGAATTTGGTATAAGGGATGAACTAATGGGACTGTTTTGAAGTGCGGGTCCCGAATGGAGTGTCCAGAGCCATAGGACCACTATGATAGAAACTCTCTCTGACTATCTTTATCAACCCATATGTAGACAATTTGAAGTGACCACCGATAAAGAAAACCGATATACCAAACTTGAAATCAAGAAGAATTCCATGCATTTGCATCTTAAGCTCGACTTTGTGAATTTTAACTTCAATCTCAAATAAGTGATAATTGATTAACTCAAGTAATCACTTGTGTCAATGCCCAACACGTGAATAGAGCGCGTAAACCGGATGTACGTCGATCCACCGAATGAACCGAACAAATGATTTCACATTAATGCATTCTTCCTAAAGGTATACATGTAGAGATCGACCGAAGATTCACCACAAATGTCTTCGAGTGAATGAGGTAGTCATTTTCCTTAATGTTCATGTGGTTGATTTATAGCGCAAGCAATGAGAGGAACAACAATCCGTGAAGATTTGGCAAAGGAATACCAAAGAGCGGATCATTATTCAATAATGCAACTTACAATATCATGATAGTCATTATGAACGCCTTGTGAAATAACTAGAGATAAGGTTTCTTGAGAATTCCAAGAAGTACTTCTTAGATGGTGAACCAGTTGAGTCAATAGTACGGAGCATGAGCTTCGAAGTCGGATGATCAACATTCGTCGAAGGTTGAAGGTACTCATCAAACATATCTTTGTAAAACAATGAATCCCAAACATTGATTCCTAATTATCCTTAGTAAGTGAAGCATTAGGCGTTGGAGGAGAGTCATCAAAAATCAAAACAATGAATCCCAGTTATCCTTAGTATATTCACTCATAATCAAAAGGAATATACACTCATCATCATCAAAAATAAAGTCGTATAACCATTATTCAAACATCCATCATCATGTAGTATATTCACTCTTTTCCCCCTCAAAAATTGCATCCGAAGTTGCCATTTTGATTTAGCAAGTGAATAAGAGTATACACCAATGAACATAGATCCACTTGATGATTGAATGAGCGTGGAAAAACATGAAGCTTGTTGATGAAGAATGTAGATGAGTATGGCCATTCATGAGAGAATTTCTTTAGTCAAGATAAAGCGCACGAAGAGCGCACACTTTTCTTTTCTTTGAAGAACAGGGCCTGAAGTGTTATCTGCAGACACCATAATGATGAAGAACGAGGCTGAACCGATGTGAACAGACGCCATTGTTAAGAGCCCGTTATATGTTTAGAGCCCCGAATCCAAATACCAAGGGACGATTTGTACGACCGCTTTGGACAAATGACGAAGACATAGAATTTGAAACATTGGATCCCCACGTGCTCATGGGGTCCTTTTGGTTAGTACAAACAATCTTTGAATCACAAAACCCTAGGTGCAATGTCATTGTCACTAGGAGCTAAACTAGTAGAAGCATCGGACTTAGTCGAGGGACATTTTGTGCTTAATGGGATTATTCTACCAGTTGGCTTCCAAACCTTAACAGGCACTACTCTAGGCATAGTGGATCTAGTTAAGGGGCAAGGTTTGCCATTCGTGAATATTCGACTGTTGGCTTCCACTAAAATCCTACATTGGTAAAAACCTTCCTGTAGGTTTCCGTGATTGCTTAATCTGTTCGCTCTCCAAACTTTCTTAACGGGTTATGAATCTTAGACCTCGAAATAACACATCACATTTATCATGATTACCAGAAATTAAACATTTTTTTTTGCATGTTTTGCAGACAGCATAAGGCCTCGAATTAATTTTAGTAAGCTTAGAGCTAATACTAGAACTAACACGATTCTTTTTGTTCAAATCAAACTTCTTGTCCCTATGGTGTTCTTTCACTTCCTTATCATGATCACTTTTAGTTTGCGTAATCCTATCCTTCTTTGCATAGCTTCTAGGTTTTGACCCGCTAACTTTAGTGTCAATCTTAACATCTGTAGAAGTAACGATGGGAACATTACATGGCTTCACTACTTTCTGCATTCCTGGTCTAGAAGTGCTGGGATTTGAAATTCTAGGAGGCACATCACAGGTTGCTTGCTTGAATTTAGATATGGAACAAGGCATATCAAGGGTCACATGCTTGGCTTTAGGCATAGAACGGATTTGCTGTTTGGCACTAGGCATAGAACAAGGCTTCACAGCTTTGCCTTTTTCACCTAAGGGTTTTGGACATGTTGCAATTACACATTCAAGCAACTCTTGAGATCGTTTGGCCTGGAGGCAAGCAAACCTAATTTCACTATCAAGAGGTTTGTTAATGAAATCCTCTTCGACAATCTCACGGAGACATTCTAGACTATCCTTAAGGTGAGCACAGAAGTCATGAAAAGCATGTTCATTATTCCTAAGATGAGGAGGAATATATTTAATTGTCACAGTGTATTTGCAATCTAAGGGTGATTTTGAGACAACATTCTTATTGAAAACAAGTGGCGCTTCCCATTTCCCCGACTTCTCAGATTCTCAATTTCCTTTTGTAAAGACGTTATTTTTCGTTGTTTTGGTCACGGGTGACGTTTATTGAATCATATAACTCTTTAAAATGTCGTTTAACCTTTTCATTTTCTTCTAGAAAACTTTCGTTTTCCTTTTGTAAAGCATTTACTAGGTTTTGAAGATGAAACGTTTGAGAATTCGAAGAATCTAAAGGAGAAGGCATTTGGGAGCCTGTCATATTGTTCGTTTGACCCTTTAATTGAGAGATTTGGGCTTTCAACTTTCGATCGTGTGAATGAGCTTGAATCGTTCATCACGTTGTTAATTTGAAAACCGATCAAACTCGGAGCATCCAAGATGTCTTGATATTGGAAGTTTTGACATTTTCTTTGAGATGTTGATATTTGAGTTGTAAATTAAAATGCTCAACTTCTAGTTTAGAAAAATGTTTAACCAAATTGTCGTGATCATCCGGTTCAATTTTCTCGTTTAGTTTAGAATTAGTTTTTTCAAGCTCAATGACACGATCATGGGAGACTTTCGGGGCCACAGATAGTTCATGAAATTTGGAAGCATTAATAGAGCAATTTGAAGCAAAGGAAAAGATATCTTGAGAAACACATTCAGTAATAAGAGTCTCATTTAAGGTATGCAAGTTCTTCCTCTCAATCTCATTATATTTTAGTGCACGCCCATAATCACTAACTTCAACTACCATTGCATCAAATTCCTTTTCCATTTCTTTAATATCTGATTTTATCCCCTTTTAAGACTCTCAAAATGATCTTTTAGTTGTTTAAAGAAAGGCATGACCTCGGTTAAATAACATTCTTTCATTTGCTCAAAACCCCTTTCCCTTCAGTTATCCCAGTGGGTGTGATCCTTTTCTTACAAGTTTTCTCAAAATCGGTAAATAGTTGAAGAATAACATATTGACTGATTAAGGTCTTGCTCTTAGTGGCAATAGTTCTAGGAACTAAATGCATTGGTGTATTTGGAGGATACACAGTCGCTTTAGGAATTTCCTACAAGGGGGATTCTTTTCAACAAGATTTTCAGCTTTTTGCAAGTCCATATCCTTTTTCCGAACACTTGTTCGGGGGTCAATAGAGTCTGAGGCTTAAACATGTTTAAGGATATCCAATTTTCCTTAGTGTAATCATGGGGTTTTATCGTTATCTTGTTCTTTTACACTCAGGATCTTCTAGCTTCTTATTCATTTTCTCCCTAGTGACTTCATCGGATTTCTTATCTTCCTCGCACTCACAAGCAACTAGGTTTCTGTCTAGGCTTAAGGATCTCATTACCATCATATAGTACCTTATGAGCATTTCTAGCCTTTTTAATTACCTCTGGATTAGGTTCCTCAACAAGGGGAATGCTATGCTTATCGCTTAAGACTCTATGCTTAGTGATCATGTGAGCAGTCTGAATGGTATTCCCTTGTACGTACAACTTATTTTCAAGCTTGTTTTTCAAAGTTTTTAGATTGGAAAAATCATTCAAAAGTTTTGATTCCTTAGCCTTGAATTCTTGCTTAAGCATTTTAACATTTTCTTGAAGTTCGTGTTTTTGCTTAGCAGTTTTAGAAAGCTTTTCTTGTAAGGAGTTTAACTCTTGTTTTAATACTTCTTCTAAAAACCTACTTTTTCTAATAGTTGTACGTATTTGGACATCCATTTCCTGCCCACGGGTGGTCAACTCAAACTTAGCACGCTGTTCATAAATAGCAACCTGATCCTTATATATGTTAAGCTCAGTGGTAAGGGAATCATCAGGCACAAATGCAGCGTACTCATGCAGTTCATAATCATCATTTTGAGTAGAAGATGCACAACTAGGTACGCAGAAACATCCATGCAACTTACCCGAGCATTGACATGCACAGGCTGTGACGGGTGCATCTCTATCTTGGGTACATCCGAAGCTTCCATGGAGCGCTCCTTTGCATTAACTTGCACAGGTTGTGTCCGGTGCACCTCTCTCTCTTGTGAATTTGAGCACGAAGATTCCATTTTTCCATTATCCGACTCATCATTTTTTGTTGTCACGACATTCTCGCATTCAAGCAACACCCGATTCTTCAACATATACATTACCCAACTTATCACAACAATCTTTCAACCGCACCTGACACTCATTCACGTCTTCATTCTTTTGAGCAGATTCTTCAATGTACTTTTTCACATTATCCATGAGTTGGATAAATGTCTCAATGAATTCCTGAATTTCCATTCCAAGATGTTTTTGAAGGAAATTCCAGTCAAGTGTTGATCGTAATCTGCCAATATTCCCCACGATGAATGGTGAAATTGTTTGTAGATTACTTGAAGAGTGACCGAACCATCCTTTTGAACCTCTTTATTGGTAAGTTGCAGCTTTAAGTGTTCTAAGTTCAACAACAAGCTTCTTGTCAATGTAGGTAAGTCCCGGCGGAAAAGAGCACTACATGTTCGATCCCCAGCTATGGATAACAGTTGTATGAGGTGCGATGAAGTAGCCGATATGGCTCAATGCTGCATTCCATTTGCGTGGCATTCTCATTGTACTCAGAACATGAAGATCTCACATCCTCATTGTTCAATTCAAACATCTTTAACCGCTCAGGGTAGCATACTTTATCATTGTTGTCCACAGCATCATACAATTTAAGCACTTCAAATCACGGGTCAAGAGTAAGACATGATGTGGTGGAATGCACAGGATTTTACAAGTCTATGATTTAAACCGAGAAATAGAATCTTTCGTGGGATTTTACTTAAATCAAGACCAAACCGTTAAGCAATGACCAATGGAATGTGTTAAGATGACTGATGGATCGACACAATGATAGACAATTGTGTGTTAGGACTTATGATTGTTTGTGGGATAAGCAGAGATGTTGTTTGGTTGAGATTTGGATTGGTTTGTGCACGATTTTCCCGAGAAATTTAGGTCTAAAAACATAAAAACCTCAATAACTTCTGTTCAGAGCGGATTTAGCCCTCGAAGGTTTACCCGAATGAACTTTAGTTCTCACGGTCGTTTTGATGGGTAGAACGCTGAAAACGGAGTTACGGATCAAAAGTTATAGCCGTTTGAAGTTTTGTCGGGAAAAGTCAACAAGTCGCTAAGAATTCTTGAACCAAGTCGCTAAGACCAAGTCGCTAGGACCCAAGTCGCTAAGTAACAACTCGCTAAGCTCCAAGTCGCTAGCAAAATTTTGACAAAGAAGTCGCTAAGAACTATGTCGCTAATTTGTCAAGTCGCTAAATAGCAACTCGCTAGGTACCAACTCGCTAACACCAAATCGCTAACAATTTTGGCAGCAATTCGCTACTCAAGTCGCTAAAACTTCAAGTCGCTAAAGAGCAACTCGCTACATACCAAGTCGCTACCACCAAGTCGCTACCGTAGTGGAGAGTCCACTACTTGTACTGTTAATCGCTAGGTCTAAGTCGCTAGCTCCAAAACGGTAACTCGCTACAAAATTGTGAAGCAAGTCGCTAGCAAGAAAGTTATACCGTGAGCCAAGTCGCTAACTTGAAAAACTTCCAAAACGCACTTTTCAATCCAAAAACAACCCAACCACGATGATTCAAGCCTTCCAAATCAAAACCTAAACACTTATGATGATCTTAAACACAAAAGTACAATCAAAATCCAAACTTTAACACTAGAAATCAACCAAATGATGCACAAACCACTAAACTTTTTCAAACTCAAAAACCACCTAAAAACCACTAGAAATCCAAAGATGTGTAAGATATGATCTAACCATGGCTCTTGATACCAATTGTTGGATATAAGTTTTCACATACACATCAAACCATTAACACAAGTGGGCGTATAAGTGGAATTCTAGAGAGAGAAAGTTAGAGGTTTAGGGAACTTAGTGAGAGAAAGTGAAAGATATTATTATGAGCTCCAACTCTCTACCTTGGGAGGTAGAGAGTATATATAGTCTTACATAAATCGCCATCCAACGGGCTGTGGATCAGGCATACAGTGGGTAAAGACCCGTCCGTCCTCCACGGTGTTACTTAACTAAATACTACTAACCTAAATATAACTACGACTACGAGCATTCTAACGATTACATATACTGGAGGTGACCGACTCTTTATTACCGGGAATTTCTAATTCCTAACACCTTAGTATCAGATGGGCCTTCGTGATTATGGACCAAGTCATCCCAGGTTTGTTTAGCTGTACTACAGCTTATAACTGACTCCATAATATCATCAGGAAGACATGATATGATGATACTTTTGAGTCTTTGGTCCTGGTTGAACTCTCCTCTCATCCTCGAAGTCCATCGAAGCCGTGTTTAGGCAAACCTTCAGCAGGAAAGCATATGCTTTTTCCATTTGTTAAATTTACCAACTTCAAATACGGGGCAAATAATAATAAGCTCCACCTTTTTTGTCGACTAGTTGGGGTACATCAATTTCAGCCATTAGGATCCTGATTTAAAAACAATTTTGAGCAGCCTTGAAAAGGAGTTTTATAATCAGCCTGCTCTGATACCACTTGTTGTTCCCTATTCACTATCGTATTAAAACAGTTAAGTATTTAAAAACAAACTAATAGTGAATCAATGACTGAAATGACATAAGTAAAAACACACTGATAAATTTTCAACATAATATTCTTTATTAGAAATCAATCAAAAGAATACATTACTCAAGTACTTATGAACAAAGACTTGGGATTGAAATGACAAAGTGTTGGTAACTCCTCATGAAGCTCAGGCTAAGTCTGAGCACAACTACTATGGAACCACTGAGCTATCTCAGGGACTGAGTTGTATTTGGAGGAGTAAAAGATCGCTTGTGTGTGTGTGTGTTTTACAATTCACAAGCTTAAATCTTTCACTCCATCTCCTATGCTATTTATACAAGTATGAGTATTAACTTTATCCTAAGTGACAAATTGACATTTTACAGAAGACAAAATATCAAGTATTTTTGTCTCTTTACAAAGACTATATTAAGTAAGAGACAAGGTTGCTTTCCATAAGTAAGTGATGACACTGAGCCTGATAGTTTGCCATTCAGGGAAAGTTGACTTTGGTTGATAAGGACTTCGTCTTATCTGATTCAAACTTATCCCACCTTATCCCGCTCATTCTTCAGATCATTGCCTTCAAAGTCCTTCTACTCAGTTTGTCTTCAAAGTAAGTAGTTGGTGAGGAGTTTAGGGATTCAATGAGTTATTGTCATCACTCACTGAATCCACCATCTTCTTCTTGACTCAGTCTTCACCCCTTAAGTTCCGCCTTACTGAGTGGAGAGACTTCTTCTTCGCCTCTTACTGAGTATCCTGAAGATGGCTCACTGAGAGACTATGCACTCAGTGACCTGTTAGTGTTTAACGGTCTAAACACTTAGGGTATTTTCTATTCAAATCCTAGATTTAAGGGGTGGGTATTTACTGAACCCAACAATCACTCTTTTGGAACTCCTTAAGACTCCAACAAGATCTCAACAAACAAAGCAAAAAGAACTAGTCTTTTTGACACCTTCCACTTCCCCAAACACAATTTTCAAAGACCTTGAAACCTCACCACCTATAGCTCCCATTGTGTTACAAGAACATCTAGGTTCTTTTCCACCACCACTTCCAAACATTTCAGACTTTGATCCGTATTTTTCAACTTTTCCACCACAACTTCCGCATCTTACAACTCAAAGTTACCCGAAAAACTTCCGCACTCATTACTCACATCACTTACATTGTGAACATTGCCAATCCACTAGGGATATTGCAATAGAGATTAGGGAAGATATGCGAGTTATACTCAACCTCATTCTTGATCGCATCAACATCATTACTCATCAAAACCTCCATTCATAACCTTATGCAAGCATGGAAGGAATCATTTTTACTATTCTTATTTTTAGTATTTTTTCTTTTGTGTCATTTTTAAGAACAAGTCTTGTTCTTACTTTTACATGCTTGTATGTGGCATAAATACCACTACATTTTGTTGTTTTATTATAAGGCCTTGTTTACATACCTTGGCTCCCAATCTTGATTCTCGTCAATCACATGATTACTTATGCATGTTACTACTAACCTTTTCTTTGTAGGATTTTATTTTTTATTTTTTCTCACTTGACGCCCCAATCTAGGGGGAGCTACCGTCAAGGGGGAGTAAGCGATACATGGACTATTTTTTCACCTTTTATTTCTTTATTGGGTTAACTTTTTGTTTCGACAAAAAGGGGGAGAAGAAGTAAAACTTAGGCTTTCAAAACATACATCTAATCTTAAGTTTTACTCATCATAACATTATGTTTTGTCATCAACAAAAAGGGGGGAGATTGTTAATACAAATAAACCATAAAAACGTTTATTAATATTGAGCGATCTCTGTGTGTTTTGTTGATAACAAATATAATGTTATCATAAGTAAAATTATAAGGATACATGTTATTTTTGTAAAGCATTTACATATAGTCATTTAATACAAATTTTTGTAATAGTTTATTAGGATGGGTAAAAACTACAACCCATGGAGCATATCCATAACCCATGGTATTGACCCATATCCATTTGACTAGATGCATTGCATCTATTAGATACATTGTATCTAATGAAATACCCATGGACCAACCCATAACCCATGACCTATGACCCATAACCAAAAAACCCATAGGCAAAGAGGAGCGTCCCACGGATCCCTAGTGTTACACTAGACGGATCCCTTAAGGGAGGGATCCGTGGGATCCGTGCTACAGTGGCAAGTTTTTGCCTATAAATAGAGAGCCATTTCTTCATTTCTCTTCACCCCTCTTCTTACTAACTCTCTTCTAACAAAAGATCACTTGATCTAGAGAGTTGTTCTTCTTTCTTCTATTGTGATTCTCGTATAGGTCCTTCTCTAAGGCGAGATCACGAGCGTACAACAAGTCATCCAAGCAAGGGGTCCTTGATTGATTTGTTCCTCCACAAGATTTCTGTAGCAAATATCTTGTACTTGATATTTCACATAGTTGTTGTGTAATAGTCGTGTTGGTTTGGTCCTTCGTGTTATGGACTTGGTATTTAGCTTTGTACCGGAAAAAGGTGTAAGCAACGTTGTGAAGGCTTCTCCGCCAAGTTGAAGGAGTTTGTTGACATAGTGCTTGAACTCTCGAGTAGGTGACTCGGGGAGTGGAGTAGGGCAAGGAAGATGTCCATGTAGCCGAACCACTATAAATCGGTTGTGTCATTTCTATCCCTTGCTTTACTTTATTTACTTTCATTACTCTTAGATCTATACTTTATCTTCATCCATACGATTTCACATAACATCGAATCTAAATTTTTTAGAAACTAATTTAAAATCGGCAAAACTATTCAACCCCCCCCCCTTCTAGTTTTCCACAAGTGGTGTGAATAAGGGAACGATTTTGGGTGTAGCATGCAGAGGCAATGGCTTTCGCCCAGAGAAACATTGGAACCTTTGAGTAGATCAGCATAGTCCTTGCAGCTTCGACAAGAGTCCGATTTCGTCTTTCAACTACACCGTTCTGTTGAGGAGTACGTGGAACACTTCTTTGATGGCTGATTCCAATGCTTTCATAAAACTGACTTAGTTCTTTGTTTACAAACTCGATTCCATTGTCTGTTCGGATAATCCTGACTGTTTTATCAAGTCGAACCTGCAGCTGTTTAATAAGTTTGATGATGACATATGGAGTTTCATCCTTAGACCTCAAAAACTTAACCCAAGTAAATCGAGAATAGTCATCAACCACGACTAGCACATATTTCTTCCTGTTTATTGTTTGTACTCTCATGGGTCTGCACAAATCCATATGAAGAGTATGAAGAACTTCCATAATTGAGTTTGCAGGTTTGGGTTTATGGGCGTATTTCTTGCTTTTTCCCAATTGGCATGCTGAACAAAGATGATCTTTTTCATACTTTAATCTGGGCAAGCCTCTAACGAGGTCCTTTCTAGAAAGATAATTTATGGTCCCGAAGTTCAAGTGATTGAGACGACGATGCCATAACCATGACTTTGTTTTCGAGGCCTTTGACAACAAGCAGATTAGAGAAGATTTCATCATGTCTTCAATAGAGATGGTGTAAAGATTAGTTCCACGTGTTCTGTTGGGAATAAAGCTAACAATTACCACTGATAAGCTTGTGGAAGGCACTGCTGAAGAATGCATTAGCAGTGGAAACACATTACCACTGCTAGTACATATATTACCACTGCTATTAGGATAATTGTTATGTATCCGTGTATTGATAAGTATAGAAAAGATCTTGTGTATATTCTATATAGTTATCATTATACTTATCTTGTAAAGGACTCCCTGTGCTATAAAAGGAGATCCTAGGTCATTGTTTAAGGTACGAAAGAACTCACGTATGCTTCAAGGTGTAACCCTAATGATAAGCAAGATCACTCATATTATTCTTAATAATATTGGAGCTTTGTGTTATATTGTTCTTACTTACATTACATCATATAATACATCTTCTAAGTATTACTAAGTATATTCCGCGTACTTATTAATATAATTCAAAGTATCACTAACATAAGGTGTGTGTTTAGATCCATCAGGTGGTATCAGAGCTTTGATACATAGGATTCAAGATCAATGTTCCAGAGCTATTCAGGATTTAAAAAGAAAGTGAAGTGTTTGAAAGAATTCCCCAAATCCTTACAAATGATGAAGATTGAAGAAACTTATTGATTTGCAGAGAAATCATGTTTAGAGGATTGTTGAATAAAGCTAACAGTTGACCACGATAAGCTTGTCGAAGGCACGCCATGAAGAATGCATTAGCGTGGAACACATTACCACTGCAAGTACATATATTACCACTGCTATTAGGATAATTGTTATGTATCCGTGTATTGATAACTATATAGAATATACACAAGATCTTTTCTATACTTATCAATACACTGATACATAACAATTATCCTAATAGCAGCAGTAATATATGTACTAGCAGTGGTAATGTGTTTCCACTGCTAATGCATTCTTCAGCATTGCCTTCCACAAGCTTATCGGTGGTAACTGTAGCTTTATTCCCAACAATCCTCCCCTAAACTTATGATTTCTCTCAAAATCAATAAGTTTCTTCAATCTTCATCATTTGTAAGGATTTGGGGAATTCTTTCAAACACTTCACTTTCTTTTTAAACTCAATAGCTCTTGAACATTGATCTTGAATCCTATGTATCAAAGCTCGACCTTCATTATCTTCATGAAATCTTATTGTTGTACACAACATCACAGTGAGAGTTCCAGCTCTGAGTGGGTATTCTTTCTCAGGAAACATGAATGCATCCACTCCATCTTTTGTAGAAACATGATGAACTTCACATGAATCATAGTAAGTCCATTTAGTACCGTGACATGACCATGCAAACTTCCAGAAATCATCATTAGCATCTGGTTCATAGAGCCTTCTTAGATTAACCCATAACTGCATTTCCTTCATATCTTTAAGATTTTCAGCATCAAAACTTTCTTGAACTAATCTCCACAAAGTATCAAGATCATATCTGTCACATGCTTTGATGAGTTCTTCAAACTGAATGAATGATGAAGTTTCACCACCTAGCCTTGTAATCTTCCATGTTGGAGCAAAATTGCTAGCAGTAAACACTTCCCAATCAACAATAGGATGTCTGACTTGCAGTGGGTCAGGATAAAAATCTTCTTCTTCAATCAAGATCACGCCAGTCAGCTGTTCTTCTGTGAATTTCTCAGATTGAACTTCTTGTTCTTTAGCAATTTTTTTTTCTAATGTATCTGAGGTTCACTATCTTTGGATTTTCTCTTCAGATGAGGATATCTTCTTTCTTCTTCTTCAGAATTCATAGGAATAAAGTCACTATCTTGCCTTTTAACCCTGTAGTAGATACCTTCAACCTGATCATCAGTCATCCCTTTGAACTGATTCTTTTTCCAGCCACCAACATTGCAACAATAATCTTTCATCATTGAAATAACTTGTTCCTTGGTTGGTTGTCTTGGTTTCTTTTGACCCTTTCTGACTGAACCAATTGCATCTTGAAGTGGTTGATTATTCTTCATTTGAATGAAGTCCTTCAACTGTGTTGTTCTTTGTTCTTCAGTTAAAGACTTATCTGCAACTAGGTCAATTGCTTTCTTCTTGACTACTGGATCATTAGTAATCAAGAACTCAATCTCTTGTTCTGTAGGTACATAGCTAAACTCTGGAGTCTTTTCTTTGAATACTATGGGTGGAACAGTGGAAAGTGGATTTACATCCATTGGATCAGAGGTTTCCATTCTTTCCATCCTTTTAGCCTCCATGAAATCTGCAATCTCTAGTTCATCTAGCTTTTTCTTGTTTGCAACTTCATCTTCATTGATTTTTCTAGCAACTTCTTCATCATGAGCAATTTGAGCTTGTTCTTTCTTTGAAACCTTCCTTCTTGGTTGCTCTTTACTTTGCACAACTGCTTTACCTTTCTCCTTCTTTCTCTTTTCAATTTCTTCCTCTGCAGTGGTAATATTTTGTCCAGCAGTGGAAACCATTTGCTCTGCAGTGGGAAAATTTTCAGTGGTTGCAGCAGTGGAAGTTACTTGCTCAGGTTGCTGTTGAGGAACTTCTTCTTGAGTATCAATTTCCTCAGTAACTCCAAAATCAAAATCACCTTCATCTCCAAAGTCAATTTTCCTCCCCTTGGTTTCAGCATCTGTTTTCCTCCCCTGTTTGGGAGAATTCCCAAAATCTTCATTGAATTCCTCTGAATCACCAGAATAAGGTGAGGATGGAGATGAGATCACAAGCTTTGCAGTTTTCCTTTCTTTGTTTCAACCCTTGCAACTCTTTCTTCAAGGTCTGAATCTCTTCTTGCAATTGTGTAACATCCTTGGCATGTTGCTCCTTTACTTGTGCCAAGTCTTTCTCCAAAGATTCAACCTGCTTAGATAATTTGGTACAAAGTTCCATCAATTCCATAGGTTGCCCACTGCCCTCAACACTTCCAACTGTGTGACCTGTTGGGAGAGGTGAATCATAGGGCATTGGCTCAGATTCCTCCCTAGTTGGACTAGGTAGAAGCCTGGAACCACCACTGCTTGTTCCTAAACCAAAAGGATCGGGACATGTCTGGTTATAATGGGAGGAGTTGGCTGTTTTTGCCTCCTCTCATAGGTGTGAGAAACTGGTGGAGTGTAGTTGATGTTTGGAACTGTGATTGTGGGTGTGTGTTGGGATACAACTGGGATTGTTGCATCTTCACCCTGTACTTGTGAAATCTTTGCAAGCATTTGAGGAAAAAGTGGTTTAACAACCCTATTACCATCCTTATCCATGTTTTGAAAAACTTTGGGCTTAAGGCAACGGATTTTATAAACTCTTGTATGGGGTTGCAGTTGAAATCCATTTAACACTGCTTGCACAAACCTTGGATACATAAAAATTTTTGTTGAACTCTTTACATTGCCTTGCATACTTGTAAAAATATATTTAGACCAATTAAAAATCCTATCTGTGGCTAGACAAACCAAAGGGTAAGCCATTGTTGAACTGAATTGTTCATAAGAAGTTTTCTTAGGACTTAGGCAATGTAGAAGAGTATGTATTAAAAATCTCCAATGAGGACAGAAACCACTCTTTTTGAAAGTAGCATTTTTGTCAGTGGTATCATACCCCATGGATGAAAGATGTTCATGAATTTCTGGCATAGGTAATGTGATGATACCATTGAGATCATCCAATTGGAGAATTCTCCTCAAGGATGCCTCAGTAACATCAATAGTTACCCTATCCACTGTGGCTCTAAGAGCATCCACTGTTTCATGTATATCTCTATTTTCAATGGTTATGGACTGAACAGAGTTCCAAAACTGCTTGATTTGAGAGATATAGATTGTGGGATTGATTAGTAAAGCATACCTTACATGAGTAGTGTTTAGAAAATCCACAATCTGATGAAAAACAGGGCCACTCTTGTCGTTTGACTTTTCCAAATAGGCCACTTGGTTGTGCTCATCTGCAAAAGTGATAGGTGCCATAGTATCTTTTGATGAAAAATATATTGTGTCAGTATGAATTGTATGAAGAACTCGTCAATTTAAGAGAAAAGATATAGACTGTTAGGGTTTGAGAGTTTTGCGCAAGAAAGATTATCTAAGGAAAAGATTTATCTTAAGAGGATAAATTTCAATTAGGAAAGTAGATAATCTTCTAAAAATTTTACCCTATAAATATGGAAAGCAATTTCTCTCAACGGCTAGTAAAAAATTTGTTAATGACACAACAGTTGTAACGGCTAGATTAACAGTGGTAAAAATAACATTGTCCGTGGAAACTGTGAACTAGCAGTGGTAATTTTTCACAAAAATTTTCAAGAGCAGTGGTAAGAAAAACATATGAAAATTGGACTGCTCTTATCATAGTTTTTAGCAAACTACCAACTATCAACGGATTTGATATGTCTTTACCATGAGCCGTTTGCTATGGACTAGCCAACTCTTAATCATAAAGAATATGGTGAGTTGATAACCATATAGTTTTTGGTAAACTATCAACCATAAACGGATTTGTTAAGTCTTTACCAGTAGCCGTTTGCTCTGGACTAGTTGATTCTTATGTGGATTAGACATGGTGAATCAAAAACCATTTGTTGTGTGTCTCAGTTACACACCTTTTATGATCAACTCCCATCTTTGCTGCATAAAGTTATTGAACAAGCAAAAATACAAGCACTAAACATATACAAACTTATACAACAATTTTAGTACCAAGAACCTCCCCTCAACACCAAAGACCATTAGACACAGAAAGTTTATGGATTAAGCATTCCAATACCTGTTACCAAGGACTGAAATCTACCCACATCAAGTCCTTTTGTTAATAAATCAGCATAGTTATCATCAGTATGGATTTTGACAACTTGAATTAGCCATTTCTCATAACAATCTCTTATAAAATGGTGTCTAATTTCAATATGTTTAGTCTTTGTGTGTTGAACTGGATTCTTAATTATGCAAATGGTACTATTATTGTCAATATAAATGATGGTATTCATAAAATTGTACCCATAGTCCAAAAGTTGACTTTGAAGCCATAGAACTTGACCACGCAGAACTTGCGTGCAGCCACATACTCTGCCCCAGTTGATGAATTTGCCACCATTGTTTGTTTCTTGCACTGCCATGACACCAATCTGTTTCCAAGAAATTGGCATCTACCTGTTGTAGATTTTCTATCCAAACTAGCTCCAGCATAGTCACTAAGTATAGAAAAGATCTTGTGTATATTCTATATAGTTATCATTATACTTATCTTGTAAAGGACTCCTTGTGCTATAAAAGGATATCCTAGGTCATTGTTTAAGGTATGAAAGAACTCACGTATGCTTCAAGGTGTAACCCTAGTGATAAGCAAGATCACTCGTATTATTCTTAATAATATTGGAGCTTTGTGTTATATTGTTCTTACTTACATTACATCATATAATACATCTTCTAAGTATTACTAAGTATATTCCGCGTACTTATTAATATAATTCAAATTATCACTAACACAAGGTGTGTGTTTAGATCCATCATGTTCCCTTTAAAAGTTCAACAACATCTAGATCTCTAACGAAGCAAGTATGTTTTCTAAAGGCCACTTCTAGATCAGAGTCACAGAATTGACCAACAGAGAACAAATTATGACCAAGACCTTCAACATAATAAACCCTGGAAATTACACTGTCACCAACAACATAATCTCCGTAACCCATAATTGCTCCAAAGTGGTCGTTCCCGAATCTAACAGTCCCGATGAATTTACTCACGAAGTTCATGAGTATGGCGATCTCCAGTCATATGCTTGGAACTGAGTCCAAATACCACGAACGATTTGTACGACACTGTGAGTTGAACACGCATAAGTATGGATGACTGGAAAAATTTGGATCCCCATGCGAGAATGGGTTCCACTTGGTTAGTAAACGAGATTGGAACACCTACATCAGAAGCAGAATCAATGATATCATTAGAGGTAAATGCAGGACTAGTAGTGACAGTAGATCTATTCAAAGTGTGTTCACTTCTTAAAGGTATGATTCTACCAGTGGGCATCCATTTCCTAAAGGGCATTGATCTAGATAATTTAGGGCACAATTCATTTAGATTGAATTTACGACCAGTAGGTATCCATTGATAACCTACATTACTAAATTTTCTTCATGTTGGTTTCCAATGGTTTTTAACCTTTTTCCACCTTGGTTTTCTGACATCCTTAACCTGTTTAGCCATTCTTATGGTTTTGATTGGAGATTTAGCAACATATTTCAATTCATTCACAGCACATTTATGATAAATTTCAGAAACCAAACATTCATTACATGTTTTGCAAATAGTAGCAGAATTTGAATTAATTACAGTACGCTTATAGCTAATACTAGAATCAACATGATTCGTCTTATTCAACACACACTTATTGTTCCTAGGGTGGTCTTCTACTTTCTTCCCTTGATCACTCTTAGCTTGCGAGGTCCTATCTTGCTTTGTATTGCCTGGAGGCTTTAACCCGCTTGCCTTAGTGACACTGATTACTCCTGTAGAGGGAATGATGGGAACATTAGTTGGTTTCACTACTTTCTGCATTCCTGGTCTAGAAGTGCTGGGGTCAGAAGTTGATGAGTGTGTAAATACTCATCATTTTTAGTCAAATCTGAACTGCAAAACGTTTAAAAATGCTCAGAAATGCATCAAAATACTGAAAATATTCCAAAATTGCATTTTATATGTTTCAGATGCAAAATGTTCAAAATCAGATGAAAAATGAGCAAAGTTTGCATAATTGGCAGTTTCAGTCCCCCAAGTTTCTAAAATTGTCAAAAATAGTCCCTGAGTCAAAATTTTCAAAAGAAAAATCACCAAAGGTCCTTTTAATATCATAACTTGTCAAATTTAGTCCTTTGGTGAAAAATATAAAAAGTTTGAGAAAATTACAAGTTTGGTCCTCCAACTTTGAAAATTGGCAAAAATGGCCCCTGGAAAATTGGAAAATGTCAAGTTTGGTCCTTGCATTACTGAAACTTGTCACTTTTAGTCCTTGGGCAACTTTGAGAGAATGGCAGCAGTGGTCCTTGAAGTTTCAGAATTTGCAACATTGGTCCCTATGATATTTAAGCCTTTAAACCATTTTGGACCCTAACCAAAACCCATATGACCCCCCTGTCAAATAACAATTTGGACCCTTTGATTATTACTCCCCGGTCAATCCAAAAGTCAAACAAACAGCCCTATGCCCGCCTTTTTCTTCTTCCCCAACACCTAGCCCTGCAACCCAGACAACCCATCCCCCCTCCTCACCTTTTCTCCTCCATGTTCCCCTCTCCTCAACACAACTCCAAAGGGCATTTAATGCTCTCTCTACCCACTCAATCTCAACCCACTGTCAAAACAACCATTTCCCGCCAAAAATGATCAATGGCCAATATGATTCCAAACTCATCCAAAGGCTGTAAAATCAAGTGGGATTAGCTCAGACCAAGAGAGAGAAGCATATGGAGTATAAAAGGAGGTTGAAGAGAGAAGAAATAAGAAGTAGTTAGTTTTTAAGTTTCCTTGTATGTCGTTTTTAAGATAAATAATTTAGTTTAAGTTTTTAAATGTAATCTTTTGTTTCTTTGTTCTAAAATCAAGTTAATTTATCCTTGTAATCAGCTTTTAAGTCTCAATTTAAGGTTTCATTTATATTTCATGTTCTTATGGTTACTGTTGAAAATTTCAAACTCATGTCCTTGAATTCAAGCTTCCATTAGCTTATGTTTAAGTTCAGACAAGCTTAGTTAAGCTTTTTATAGCTTTTGATAAGTTTATGTATCAGTTTCAAACAATTCTCATGCATGGTCAACAAAAGTCAACTGAGGTGCATTTGGCAATGGTGATGGATATTGGGTTGATGCAGTGGTGTTATGGGGTGAAATAGGTTAGATAAGAGTAGGATTGGGTTTGGATTTGGCCTGCAAGCCAGCTGGACATTTGTGAGTTCTAATCTCATTTCCATTTTCTTTTCAAAATTGCAGTTTATGCTTAACTGTGTATCTGAGGTCACCACTAGTTTTAATGTGTTCATATAGTTGTATTTAGTTCATATAAGCTCAGTTTGATTAATATCTCAAGCCTGTTCACTAGTTAGCTTTATTAAAATTGCTTATCAGTAGTTAAAGGGTGTTTGGATTACATGCTTAATCTGTCTTTAAGGTCTGCTCAGTAGTTGTAATCTGTTGTTGCATGATTGTTTAGCATATCTTAGTTCATATCTGTCTTACTTTTGTACTTGTAACATGTAAAAGTCAAAATCAACTTCAACTGTCTCAAACAGTACACCTGTTGTGTTTTTGGAAATCAAAACACTTGTTTTGTGTTTTTAATTCATAGGTATAGCTTGTTTCAGTTTTATTTCATCATTATACACCATTATCAGTCCTTAAATCATGATCAAACCTCAAATTGGTCAACATTTCAGTTTTGTGAAAAAGTCAAAATATTGAAATTCTCAGTTTTTGCTCAACTGAAAGGATTTTTATTGGACTCATTTCTGAGTCATTCTCAATAAAGCTTGTGGTTTTAGAAAGCTCTACTGGTCTATTTTTTTATGTCCATTTTAGTGTATTTTTGTGAATTTTCTAAAAGCCCCAAACTAGCTTGTCAAAATGGGACTCAATGCCCAGTGCGGCAATCGATATTGCACAGGATTATGCGATCTTGCATGCTTGTCACAGAGCTCATTTGAGCTCACCTAGGTCTAATTTTTGGTTTACAAACTCTTGGTCAGGTCTAGTGTAGGATCCAACAAGTGCTTTTCATTTTCAGCTTATTTTGAATCCTGTGCATAAGCTCAAAGTAGGTACCCCTTTAACTGTTTTTAGCTTAAAGCTCATTCCATCAAATCTGTTAAGCTTGATATCCAGAGGTTATGGGTTGTTGTTTTTAGTTGATTTAGAGTTGTTTTAGCTTATTGTAGCTTGTGTATCAGTTTGGTAGCTTTTGGTGCCCATTTGCTTATTCAAGTGCTTATTTCAATAAGCACTTGTACATCAGTTTCAATTTCTTGCAAATAACCTCCAGTTTTTCCAATTTTCCTAGCTTCCCAATATTATTTTAGAGTTTTCCTGAAATTTTCATATTTTTCCAAGCTTGTTTGCTATTTTTCTTGATTTAAATTAGTTTTTAAGAATTTTTAAATAGCATTTAATACAAATAATTAAGAAAAGGTTCAAAAAAATAATTTTTCATTTTTCTTAAGTTTAGATAAATATAAAAAGACAAAAAAATATTTTTCTAGATTTTTATTAGTTAAATTTGTATTTTTAAGTAATTTAATTAGTTTTTAATAGTTTTTAATTCCTAGAAAATAGAAAAATAATCAAAAAATTACAAAAATAGTTTTGAAAATTCTATTTTGATATTTTAGATTTTTCTAAGTCTTAATTTTATTTTTCTAGCTTTATTTCCTAATTTCTTGTATTTTAGGTAATTATTAAATAGTTAAAAATAGTTTTTAATTAATAATAATTAATTAAATAGTTATAAAAATAATTTTCTTTTTCTATAACTTTTCTTTTATCATTAGGATTGTAAAAATGTATTTTTCATATTTTTAGGACTTTTATTTCTTAGATCTCACTTTTTATTTTGTACGTTTACGTAATTTTATTTTAAACGTAAGTTTTAAGTTTTAAACGTTCATCAATTTTAAAAATAGTGATAGCGTTTATTTAATATTTTTTATCTTTTTAATTTGCATTTAGGCCGTTGTTATTTGTTGGCTCTTTCCGTAGTTATAATAATTCCAAATTCCTTTTTCGTTCAAATTTCTCGATCACTATTCGTTAGGTGATCCATTGCATAGCTCGCTGGGACATAACGACCCGGGGAAACACTATACTCCCCAGATCTTCATTGCATTCGTGCTTAAGCAGTTTTAAGCTGATTACGGTCTGCCATTCACAAGTGGCCGGCTTGAGTGATTTAGCTTGACTGTTTGGCACGCATCAGAAGTACTAGTTGGCACATTAAAGGTCACTAGCTTAACTTTCGACATAGAACAAGGCATATCAATGGTCGCATGCTTGACTTTAGTCATAGAGCATGGCATAACGACATTATCTTTCCTACTGAAAGATTTAGGACATATTGCTCTTAAGCATTCTAAAAGTTCCTGAGATCGTTTGGTGTATAAGCACGCATACCTAACCTCACTATCAAGTAGTTTATTTAGGCTATCCTCTTCAACAATCTCACGAAGACATTCTAGACTATCCTTAAGGTACGAAAAATATTCTTGACATACAAGTTCATTGTTTCAAAGATGAGGGGGAATATACTTTACAGTCACAGCATATTTAGAACAAGCAGATATCTTAGGTGCAGAAATCTCATCACAGATGATTGGCATTTTCTCTTTTACCTGACTCTTTAGATTCTCAATTTCCTTTTGCAAAGAAGTTATTTTTTTCATTGTTCTTGTCACGGGTGACCTTTATTGGCTCATATAACTCTTTGAAATGTTGTTTAACCTTTTCATTTTCTGCTTGAAAACATTCATTTTCTTGTTGTAAAGCATTAATGATGTTTTGAAGATGAAAGTTTTGAAAATTCTGAGAATCTAAAGGAGGAGGCATTTGGGAGCCAGGCACATCATTTTTATCACCCTTTAATTGTGAAATTTGGGTTTTCAATCTTTTGATCATGTTGCAATGAGCTCGAATTTGTTCATCACGTTTGCTAATTTCAAAAACTGCATCAAACTCAAGAGCATCCGAGGATGTCTTGACATATGAGGTTTTAACATTTTCTTTGAGATGTTGATATTTTAATTGCAAAGCAAGATGTTCAACTTCCAATTTAGAAAAATGTTTGACTAAGCTATCATGATCATCCCGTTCTATTTTCTCATGCAATTTTAAGTTTGTGGTCTCAAGCTCAATGACACGATCATGGGAAACTTTCAAAGCAACAGATAATTCATGAAATTGAGAAGCAGTAATAGAATAATTCGTAACAGTGTAAAACACATCTTGAGCAACATATCTAGAAATCAAGTTATCATTTAAGATATGCAGATTTTTCCTCTCAATCTTATTACTTTTAAGCTCACATTCATAATCTTTGACCTCAATTTCCATTTCATTAAACATTCTTTTCATGTCTTTAACCTTGGTATCTATGGCCTTTTGGAGAGACTCAAATTGTTCTTTTAGTTGTTTAAAGAAAGGCATGACCTCAGTTAAGTAACAATCTTTAGTTTGCTCAAAACCCCTTTCCCCTTCAGTAATTCCTGTTGGAGTGATTCTCTTCTTACAAGTTTTCTTAAAGTCAACAAAAAGTTGGTAAACTACATATAAGCTGACTAAGGTTTTGCTTTGTGTGGGAAGAGTTCTAGGCACTAAATGCATAGGTGTATTTGGAGGATACACAGTGGCTGGAGGCAATTTCCTACAAGGGGAATTCTTTTCAACAAGATCATCAGCTTTTTGCTTATCCATATCTTTCTTCCAGAACACTTGCTCAGGGGTCAGCTGGGTCTGAGGTCTAAACTTATTAAAGGCAATCCAGTTTTCCTTAGCATAATTCGGTGTTTTAAATGTGATGTTATACTTTATGCACCAAGGATCTTTTAGTTTATTATCCAATTTCTCTCTAGTGGCATCTTCTAATTCTCTATCCTCCTCAGTGTACTCAACACATGTAGGCTTTTGTCTAGGCTTAAGAATTTCATTGCCATCATAGATTACCTTTTGAGCTGCTTTTGCTTTCTTACCAACCTCAGGATTAGGTTCCTCTACAATATCAGTATTGTGCTCATCGCTTAACACTATATGTTTATTGATCAAGTGAGCAGTTTAAATGGTGTTCCCTTGTACGTGCAACTTATTTTCAAGTTTGTTTTTCAAAGTTTTTAGGTTGGAAAAATCACTTAAAAGTTTTGATTTCTTAGCATTAAATTCCTGTTTGAGCACTTTTACATCTTGAAGCTCTTGCTTTTGCTTAACAGTTTTATTGAGCTTTTCTTGTAAGGAAATTAACTCTTGTTTTAATATTTCTTCCCTAAAATTACTTTTTCTGATAAGTGTACGTATTTGGTTATCCATCTCCTGCTCACGGGTAGTCAATTCAAACTTAGCACGTTGTTCATATATGGCAACTTGTTCCTTTTAGGCATTTAGTTCAGAAGTTATGGAATCATCAGGAGCACATGTAGTGTATTCATCAAAAATATAGTCATCATTGACTGCAGAAGATACATTACTTTGTACAATTTCACTTTCATCTTGCTTTACATCTTGATCATATGGGACAACATTGCTATTACCCATATTTTCAATATCTGATTCAATCATTTCAGTTGATTGTACTTTGTCGTGAATCTTTTGCTCATCAACCTCATCGTATAATTTTAGTACCTCTGATATGATCGATTCCTTGGAGGGATTGGCTTGTTATGGTGAAGGAACCTTTGGAGAGACCATTGGTGAGATGCTAGCCATAAAGATGGTTTGGGCCGTTGGTTCATCATCCACATCCGAGTCAAATGCATCACAGTCGGCAACTTGAAATGCACTGGGATTGTTCTGAGCCATACCCTGCACTGGCTGTTCATCCACATCAGCATCATAAGTTTTGGCATTTCCTTCAGCAAGAAATAACAGTTCTTCCTCATCCAACACAGCTCCATTATCTTGAGCTTGCACCAGTAGCATTTTGTCCCTGAAGTATTCTGCATTTTATGGACGTTTTGGAAGAGTGCAGTTCCTTGCAATGTGTCCTTCTCCACCACAGTTATAGCACTTGATTGGCTTCCCTTGACCCTGGGCCATGTTCCTTCCACGGTTCTAATTACCCACATATCCTCCACCAACACCAGCATTCCCATAACCAGCTCCTGCATTCCCTTGTTCATTATGTGGAAGGTATGCATTCTGTCTTCCTTGCACGTTTTGCACCACTACCTTTCCATCTCTAACTGTAGCATGATTTTGAAGATTGGATGCAGTTCTGAGGTGATTGTTGGTGTGTGGGGTAAAGTTCAAGTTTTGCTTAACCATTAGAGCTAGTTGATTGACAAGTTGTTCCATGAATGAGTCTGAAGGCTTATATCCTGGATCAGGAATGAGTTTGTGATTACCATCCCTACTAGGTATGACTTGTGATGCTTTGGTAGTAATTCCCACATTTGTGTAGAATGCAGTGGAATCATTTAAGGAACTTGCATCTCCAGCATTGTTATTGAACTTTTCCATGAGCATTCGTTCAAATGCAGCATGCTTCTCATTTTGGAGCAAATAAGCATACAATTGCTCATAATTGGTGTTCCTCAATCCTTTGTTTAGTTTGACTGCAGTGACAAATTTGTGCCATTCGAGATTCATGTTGTTTACAAACTTTGAATTTAGTTGGATATTTGGCATTGTCATTTTGATATTCCTCATGTCATTCACAAGCTTGTGGAATCTCACATAATATTCAGTAACCCTTTCCCCAGGTTTCATTTTAAAGTTCTCAAAATCATCATACAGCTGAGACTCCCTATCTTCCTTAGTCAGTTCTGAACCAGAGAGAAGCATCTTAACATTATCCCAGACTGCCTTAGCTTCAGCGTTGTGATTGATCAACTTGTAAATGTCCTTAGGTAAACCTTGAAGTATAATGTTTGAAGCTCTGATGTCAGCATCGTATCTCTTCTTCTCCTTATCATCAAGCTCATCATACATCTTTGGTTAATCCAATCCCAATACAACTGAACCATCAGTAGCGGTTTCAAGGATATCTCTGGTAGTTTCAATTTGATATGGTCCTTCATCAATTGACTTAAGGATGTTAACCCTATTTTCCTTTCCTAAACAATACAGTCTGATTCTTTGAGCCCAAGAGTCATAGTCGGTTCTATCCAGCATGGGAGGACGAGTATCGGATCCTGCAGCTTGAACGTCATCAGCAACGGAAGAAGTGATCGTAGACATGATTACAGATTCCACGGGATTTTACTACTCTTTGATTAAACCGGGAAATAGATTCTTTCACCGGATTTTACTAAATCAAGAGAAACCCGTAAAAACGTATTACAAAGAAATGATACGTCTCAATAGACAAATCGCACCCTTGACAAACCGCTTAAGTCAAATCGCACCCTTGACAAACCGCTTAAGTCAAATCGCACCCTTGACAAACCGCTTCAGGCAAATCGCTTCCTACTCAAATCGCTTAAGTGTCAAATCGCTTGATTAACAAAACGCTTAACAGAAAATCGCATAACACACAAACCGCTTAAATTGACAAACCGCTTAATACTCAAACCGTAGGGGAACACAAGTATACCCATTACTTCCACTATTTTGTCCTCTCTTGTCGTTTTGTCTCAATAGACAAACCGCTTCTTTGACAAACCGCTTCAGAGAAATGAGACAAACCGCTTGAAATTAGTGACAAACCACATAAAAACAATGACAAACTGCTTGATTTGCTAGACAAATCGCTTTAAGGAAATCACATTCGAGGGACAACCCGCTACAATGAAACTTTTAAAAAACAACACTTTTCAATCCAAAAACAATCCAACCACGATGATTCAAGCCTTCCAAAACAAAACCTAAACACTTATAATTATTCTAAACACAAAAGTACTATCAAAATTCAAACTTTAACACTAGAAATGATCCAAATGGTGAAAACTACTCTAAACTCATTCAAACCCAAAAAACTTATGAAAACTACTAGAAATCCAAGAACATGAAAGATGAATGATCAAACCTTGGCTCTTGATACCAATTGTAGCATATTGGTTTTCAAAATCACATAAACCTACACGTATAGGGTCGAATGGTTTGTAGTTTAGAGAGAGAAAGTGGAAGAGAGTTGGGAACTTTAGTGAGACAAAGAAAAATGAATTATGAAAGCTCCAACCCTTTGCCTTGCTAGGCAAAGGGTATTTATAGGTTCATACATGACACGCCTCCTATGGGCTGTGGATCAGGCATACAGTGGGTAAAGACCCCTCCGTCCTCCACGGTGTTACTTGACAAACTACTTACTAACACTAAATGACTACGGCTACGAGCTTTCTAACGAATACATATACTTGAGGTGACTGACTCTTTAACTACATGATTTTCTAAATCCTAACAATTTCTTTATTTAGTTCCCTACAAGAGTTTGTGTCGTGCCCGTCGTCGTTGTGAAACTTGCAGAACAATCTCTCATCTCTTCTAATGCCACCTGGGAATGGTCGTGTCCCAAGTATCTGATACTCTTTTGTCATAAAGATTTATGCTGGCATCTTTAACAGTGTGTTAATGATACCATTCCTAGTATCGTTGCGTTCAGTGTTTCTGATGTCGGTTCTATCTCTTTCTCTTCTAGGGTGGTCGAACCGTGGCCTAGACCGGTTTTTGTGATGTTGTTTGTTGTTGTCATTGCGATTTTATTTTGATACTTCTTCTCCGCTTAGCCAAATTAGTTTTTAGTTTATTTCCTTTGATGAATTCTCTTGTTAATTCTAAGTATTCTTTCCATGTTGCAGGTGGCCTGTGACCCAGCTCCTCTTAAAACTGACCCTTCATTCCGGAGATAAAAGCTCTGATTAGCTGTTGATCACTGAGGCCTAGGATTTTAAAGGTTTCTTTGTTGAATCGTTCGGTGAAATCTTTGAACGATTCCCCGGGGCTTTGTCGGAGTAGCTGAAGATATATGAAATTGCTTGTATAATTTCTCGTAGGTTGAAAGTTGGAAAGGAATTTGTCCTTCGGGTCTTGCCAATCTGAGATGATGTTCTTGGCCGGGCTTTTGAACCAGGCTAGTACTGAGTCGGCTAGCGTTTGTTGGAACATGTAACAGGCTATTGGGTCATTCCAGGCCCATGTTTTATTGCACCTTCGAATGCCCATACATGAGAATCAGGATCTCCTATGCCCTTTTAAATGCCTACACTTTTGGACATGACTAGGTTATCAGGTAGTTTATATTCAGAGATCCAACGGACAAATTGTTCCCTAGGTATAGCTATAGCTTTCAGGTGATCTCGTATGTATGACCCTAAAAGGTTTTTGTCTTTCGTACTCGAAAGTGCTTTGGTGAGTAGCCTGACTAGGTTTTCTCCCTCAGTTTGTTGTTGACTTTGGGGTGGTGTGAGGGTTTGGTTGCTTTAAAAGGATGCACTAAGTATGGATATCAAGGTGTCACGTTCATATGGGCTCATGGTTATGTTAACTTGTGAGTTTGTGTTAGGTGGTGGGGGTACTCTAATTGGTAGGTATGCTATTATGTTAAAAAGAGTGAGTAGGATGGAATGCGTTTACCTGAGAACTGGCCATCATTATTTCATCTTCCCATTATTCCAAGCATGCTACTACACTTGGTGTTACCTGGATATATTGCAACCTTTCCCTTTGTTGTACCCGAGAACCTTGCTTGTTGGTGGATATTGGTGTAGTGAAGTCATCCGCCCGTGACTGTGCCCTGGGTCCCTCTGGCTACCTTGACCTCTACTTTCTTGTATGAACCATACATGAGGACTTGACCTAAGCACCTGATTTTCCTCATGGGGTCTTGAAGGTTCTTCTTGTAATAGAGTTGTATGCAGGTTGACGTGATCATTTGTTGCATGCAACTCCCCTGATGGCCTTCTCGTGCGATTCCTTGATTGTCGGTGTTCCTCATTACAAATATTTGTTGACCCTCCTCTGTGTGAGTGAGCTCTTCCAACTGAGTTATGTCCGAAGTTTGAGGGGGTTGTTCACCAGACATGTTTGGTTAAGGAGTTTATGCAAGAAGGAAAAACATTTTTTCAATCTTTGAGTGAGAAATGAGTGAACATAGGTGAAATTTTTCATAAAATTTGTGGCTATTTTGTATCATGTCCCTACGGATGGCGCCGTTTTTACGTATGGAATGTAAATCGGTTTAGATATGAGATGTGAATGGTTTTGTTATTTGGTTTCCCACGTTGAATGGTAAGTACCCGATGAGATTGATGTAGATCAAGAAGCTTGGGTAACACTTAAACAAGAACCATACTTCACCGCTATGAGACAGTATTTGCCTGAGTATGTGAAAACTTGTGTGGTATTATGTGTTGAGACAGTATTTGCTTTTTGTTTAGAATGTTCGTTTTTAAGATCAGAAATTTCCTCGTTTAAAGATTTTATTTTCAAGATCAAATTAACATCAAGTGTGTCATACTTGATTTGAAATTGTTTTTCTCTTAAAATGAAATTCGATAACTAGTTTCTAATTTTGACTCCTTGTTTTTGTGAAATTCAAAAGCTTTTTCATTTTCCTTGTACCTCGCAAGCTCAGCGGTCAATATCTCATTCGCGGCCTTAACTTCGCGATTGACCATTTTAATTTCTCAATCTCAATACCACAATTATTAATTAATGTTTCAAAGAGAGCACATGTTTCCTCATCATTAGCACCATTCTGTTCAACTTAACCTCCATTAGGATCTATATATAGAGTTTCAGAGTTAACATTGCTATTAACTTGCTCCCCCACATATATATGTGTCATAATAAGGTTCGGGAGACACATAATGTGGCTTCTCATGAGCAAACGGATTAGCAACATTACTATAATGTGGTACCTCATGGAGTGGATCGGTGTCATAGATAGGAGTTGTGCCAGCAGTACTACTTGATGTTGTGTCCTGATGATTGACTGCATGACTGGAGTTTTCATTTATGTTTTCTTTATCTGCCCATCCTGCAACCCTGAAGTCGTATTCCTCAGCAGTCAACTGTATTCCCGACTCTTCTTTTTGAGCTAACATCAAAATGTACTTAATCCTTTATGCCTTCGTCATTGCTTTAACGCTGCATTCTCGGTTTAAATTGTAGGGTTTAGAGATAAACCATTTGGGAGTGATCGACGACCGTCAAGGTGCCAAGTGTCGATCATCCGAGAGCAGACAAGGAGGATAGATGTAATGCATCCTTGGGCTCGTACATGAGAGTGCTCTGCTCTCCTGTGTGTTCCCCATTGTGCTATGTCAGGCTCGTATGTGTTAACCGTTAGCGACAGTTGTAACAGTTGTCCCCTTGCACAAGTGTTATGCTTCCTGAAGGGAGTTGCCATGCCTCGTTCGACTTGGGCTTATGTTGTTCTAGTATGTGTTGCCTTCATAAACTGTTTTGGGCTTGATCCGAGCGTGTGATTAATGGGCCTTGGGCCATTAATAATGATATGCTATCAGAAATCAAGGGTAAAAAACTTTGTTTGCTTACAATCCTAGTATTTGTAAAGAGGTTTGACTAAAAAAAATATGCTATTTCAAAATGCATGAGGCTAATAGGGTTTAGGCTAGTCACAATGGTCCGGTCGACCCAGCCGGTTGAGCATGGGTGAAGACCGGTTGCCCCACTGTGGCACCATCGGTTGTGGTCGGTTGAGGAAGAAAAGGGGACGAACTAGTTTTTTCACTACACCGACTGTTTATCACATGTGTGGACAAAAAAATCCAACCGTTTAGGTTTGGGTTTAAAACAAAAAAAAATAAAAAAAAAAATAAACTTTCCACTTTTACAACATTATAAATACCAACCTCAAACACATTTTTAAACACACAATTCAAACAACTTCTCATCAATATTCATCATGTAACAAAGAAAGACTCCAACATAAAAAAACTGACGATCCGACTTCCCCAAAATTCCACGAATTTGAATTTCTCACCGGATCCGCCGTTTGAATTAACCGGTGTGACACCACCACAAAATCGGGGTATTCGTTTTCGAGCATCCGGTTTTGAATATCAAACACGACTACCACAACCCAACCAAAATCAAAACCCATTTTACGTCAATCGTTCATATTTCCCACTGGTTCGTCCTAATATCAATCAAAACCAATCATCAAGCGGGTCGTCCTATCATCCTAACACGGGTTTCTCCCAATCTTCCCAACCAAATCAATCGTTTTCACCGCTTCATGGTGTTAATCTTGATATGGATTTTGATAACTTTATGAAATTCCCTCCTCAAAACTTTACGTCTCAACAATACCCGACTCAAGATGCTTCGATGGGCCAAGGTTTGGGGCACGGTTCATACCACGGTTCTATTCGTATTGAAGACGATGTCGAAGAGACGTCACCCGTCAAATCAAAGAAGGGTTCAAAACGGGAAACAAAGGAGAAGGGCAAGAATGTTGCAAACAAAAAGGCCGAACCATGGACAAAAGAGGAAGAGGTCGCACTTTGTAAAGCTTGGATACATGTGTCGGAAAATTCGGCTAGAGGGAACGCTATCAACCGGAATGGGTTTTGGGATGAGGTGATATCGTACTTTGAACAAGAAACTGGTTCAACAAGAACCTACGACTCCATCACGACCAAATGGAAGGGTATGATTCGTTATAGGGTTGGTTTCTTTTGTGCAATTATGGATAATATCAAGAAGAATCACGGAAGCGGTGAGAATGATGAAGACGACTATGAAAAGACTTGTCACGAATACCGTGTGATTCACAAGCATGAGTTTACGTTGAAGGAGTGTTGGAAAGTTTTGAGAAAGCATTTTGCTTGGAAAACTGTTGAGATGCCTGCTTTCACCCCGAATAGTCGGAATGAAATCCAAGACTTCGGAAACCACCTCGGGGTCAACAAGAGGTCCTTTTAATCCCCAAGACGTGGATGATTCTGAAGAGGACGAGACTCGAGAATCACGACCAAAAGGTCGTGATGCAGCCAAGAAGAAAGCACCCGAGCCACCTAAATCATTTGTTACTACCATGGCCAAGAACTTTTTCAAGTTCAAGCATTCAAGTATGTAACACCCCAAATTTCGTGATATGCAGCGGAATTCAAGCTGGGTGTTACTTCACGGCACAACTGTTATAACAATAGAAAACGAACCCTAATTGAGTCATTTTAAAAGATTTATCATTCGATTTATATAAATATCAGAGTTTACAAAATGAGGTCCCAGTAGTTTCGTAGTTTATAAAATAACTTTCGGATGATAAAATATATTATATTCTTCTTGAGTATCTGTGCCCCTCCGTGCCATCCTCGTAAAATATGAACCTGAGATAAATGATCCGCGCCAAACCGTCAAGTTTTCTCACTCAAACCGGCCACTTGTGAATGGCCGACCGTAAGGAACTTAAAACGGTTCAGACACAGACTCAATGAAGATCTGGGGAGTATAGTGTTTCCCCGGGTCGTTATGTCCCAACGAGCTGTGCGAGAATAATCAAACGAATAGTGATCGAGAGATTTGAACGGAAAAAGGGATTTGAATTATTATAACTAAGGAAAAAGCAAACAAATTACAGAGGCTTAAATGCAAATTAAAGGAAATTAAAAAGATAAAGAATATTAAATAAACGCTATCACTATTTGCAAAATGATGTTTTTGATTTTATGATTTTATAAAACTTAATTAAAAACTACGTCACGTACAAATGAAAATGTGAAACTGAATCAATATTAATCCTAAAAATATGAAAATGATATTTTTACAAACCTAATGATAAAAGAAAATTTATAGAAAAAGAAAATTATTTTTATAACTATTTATCTAATTATTATTAATTAAAAACTATTTTTAACTATTTAATAATACCCTAAAATATAAGAAAATATGAAATAAAGCTAGAAAAGTAAAATTATGACTTGGAAAAGTCTAAAATAACAAAATAGAATTTTCAAAACTATTTTTATATTTTTCTGATTATTTTTCTATTTTCTAGGAATTAAAAACTATTAAAAACTAATTAAATGGCTTAAAAATACAAATTTAACTAAGAAAAATCTAGAAAAATATTTTTGGCTTTTTATATTTATCTAAACCTAGGAAAATGAAAAATTATTTTTTTTTGAAGCTTTTCTTAATTATTTGTATTAAATGCTAATTAAAAATGCTTAAAAACTAATTAAAATGAAGAAAAATACCAAACTGACCTATAAAAATCTGAAAAATTCAAGATAAGCTTAAAATAATGTACTGAATCTAGGAAAAATGAAAAAACAGGTACTTGTGTGCAAGAATATGAAACTGCTATACCAAGTGCTTTAGAATAAGCACTTTAAATAAGCTAATGAACTCAAACAAGCACCAAACTGGAACAGAAGTTCTACTATGCTATAATAACCAAAGTGCAACTAAAAACAATAAGCCATAGCCACTGAATTGCTAACTCAACAGATTTGGATGATATGATTATAAACTAAAAACAGGTTTGAGGTGCCTACTTTAAACCCAAAAATAAGCACTCAAATAAGCTACAAATCAAAAACCAATTATGGAGACTTAAACTAGACCTGGTCAAGAGTTTATGAGCCAAAGACCAGACCAAGGTGAGCTAAGTTGAGCCTTGTGCAGGCCTTGCACAAAACTGAGAAAAACTCAGTGTTAACTGAGTTGTGTACAGGGCAACTGATCCCTGTTTGACAACTGTTTTTAAGCTTATAAAAAAAATTCACAAAATTCTTCAAAAATGATAACAACAAACTAGACCAACAGAAGTTTTTAAAACACCAAGTTTCATTGAATTTGACCCAAAAACAAATCCATGAAAAATCCTTTTAGTTGGCTCAAAATAGCTTTTTCAGTTTTTCTTTTGACTTTTGAAGAAGATTTGATCAGTTGACTTTTATGAGTTTTGAGCTCAATTTTTGGACTTATTTTGATGTTATATGATGAAATGGAACTAATGCAATCTATCTCTAAGTATTTTAAACACAAATCAAGAATTTGAATTCCCAAAATTCTAACAGTTAAGCTGTGGAGACAGTTTAAGTGGAGTTTGACTTTTGAAAAAGTGCAGGCCCAATTTGTTGACAGATATGAGCTAATTAGAGCTAAACAAACTTGACACAACAGGTTCTAACTACTGAATACACCTTTAGAACAGATTAAACTATAAAACCAAACACACCTTTAAACAAATGATTTGCAACTAAAACTGATCTAATCACTGAACCAACTTGTTTAAATGATCAAACTAAGATTAAATGACCTAAATACTACTATTTAAACAGGTTTTAACTACTGGTAACTACAAACACTGATTATGCCATGAAACTTGGAATTGACTTACAAATGTCCCAGCCACTATGGCTTGCCACCATTGAAACCAGAGCCACTAGCCTATCAAAACCAACCCATTGAACTCAAAACCCACCCATTTCCATGTCTGCATTACCATTTACCATTTCTGCATCAACTTTGCTCCCAGTTTGACTTATATTGACCAAAGTCCAATATTGCTTGAAATTGCAATGTGAGCTCACAGAAAGCTTTAGTAAGCTTGAATGAGCATGTTTGAGCTAAGAAATAAGTTAATGGAAGCTTGTTCACAAGAGTTTAAAAACTGAGAATTGCAACAATGCATAAAAATTTGAAATTGTAACATTAACTGAAATTGATGCTTGAATTTAGTTGCAATACACTTAAACACTGTAATTTGATACAAGGAAACTTGAAATAACAACTCTTAATCTATTTTAAGACTTAAGAAATGAAAACGACATACATTTTTAGAAAATAAACTAACTACTCTCTTGTTGCTTCTCTTTTGCTCCTTTTATATATCAAAAGCACTCCCCACGTGTCTCTGAGCAAATCCCAGCAATAATCCAGGCCATTGGATGGCTAGAAATCAATCTAGGCCGTTCTTTGAAATTTGGCGCCAAAAGTTGTACAAGCCAGTTGGGACAGGGAAGGGGATGCATTTAATGCCTTTGGCTGTTAGGTGAGGAGGGGGGAACAAAACATGGAGTAGGGGGACAAAGTGTAGAGTTGTGTTGGTGGCTGGTTGCAGACAGGGGTGTCGGGGAAGACAGGAAAAGGGAGGCGGGGTGGTTTATTTTAAACCGTGGGTATTGGGTGGGTTGGATTCGGGTTAAAGGGGTTTTGGACCGGGTTATATGGTATTGGGCCAAGGGATTATTTTGGGCTTAGGATTAGTTTTGAATCCATTTAATAATCTAGGGACCAAATGTGTATATTCTGAAAATCCAAGGACCATGCATGTAGATTCTGAAAAGTAATCCAAGGGCTTGTTTTGCCAACCTCCAATATTCCAAGGGACCAAATCTGCCAATTGTGAAATTCCAAGGACTAAACATGAACAATTTTAAAATCCAAGGATCAAAACTATAATTTCTCAAAACTTTTGGATTTTTCACCAAAGGACTAAATATGACAATTTATGATTCCAAAAGGACCTTTGGTGACTTTTCTTATAAAATAAGTGCCTAGGGACTGATTTTGCCATTTTCTGAAAGTCGGGGGACTGAAACTGCCAATTATGCAAACTTAGCTCATTTTTCATCTGATTTTAAACATTTTGCATCTGAAACATATAAAATGCACTTTTGAGATATTTTCAGTATTTTGATGCATTTCTGAGCATTTTTAAATGTTTTGCAGTTCAGATTTAACAAAAAATGATGAGTATTTACACACTCATCAATAAACATGCTAAAAATGTCAACGCAAAGGTTGAGTAAATTCATAGTGTTGTATAATAATCAGTTAAACACAAGTTGAAAAGTAGTAAAATTTGTAATATCGTTGTACATCATATTGCCTTAAGCCTCATGAACACAAACCTTAACAGGTGTAGTGTAATTGTCATAATGACATGGTTACAAGCATCATAATGATGATGGGAGCAACCGGGCCCTCGTGTAAGGAGTTTGCCAATTTTCCTGTTTGTCCTCAAATAAAGTGCATTTGGTTACCTGACCGGCTAACACAAATGGGGCGTCAACTTCCAATAGATCTATTCACTATATTCGCGTTCACTTGTAAAGTGATTAATGGTTCATGATATGAGAGACTTTTAGTGGCAGGTGTAAGTAACTTAAGCAATAGCAATCATGTGTAGGTGTAGCATAGAAAAATACTTGTGTTCGGGTTTGTAGCATGTAGCTCCCCACGAATTTGAAAAACAAGTAAAAAGTGGGACCATGAACTCACCTTGGATGGAAATCTGATTGATGTCAAAAGTTAATTTAAAGTGAAATGGTAAATGGCTCCGACACGTGACCTGAGTTGACATGTCAAGTTTCAGTATGCTTGTTTATGTTCACGACTTTAGATTTAGTATTCATACGACGAATAGATTGTTGGAAAAGTTTATAGTAATGGTGAAGTATCGATAATTATATGTTGAATCCTTTGAGTGAAAATTTGTATAACGCGGAAAGGTTTAACGAGAAAGGATAAAAGATAAGGTTTATAGCCGATTGATTATGCTAACGTTAGTATTTATAAGTTCGATTTGTTCAAATGTGTTTGTGAAAATATTTTGTGTGTTGAGTTTTATCAAAATCGAGCAAAACGAGTTAAAACATATTCTTGAGAAAACATGAAAGCGTTACACTTTATACTTTTATAGATTCAAGTATTGACAATTTATACCCTCAAACTTTCTTAAAATGACAATTTATACTCTTGAAATTTCATAAAATGAAAATTTATACCCTTGAACTTTCATAAAATGACAACTTTTACCCTTGAACTTTCATAAAATGACAATTTATACCCTCGAACTTTCATAAAATGACAACATTTAAACTTAAACTTTCATAAAATGACAATTTATACCCCTATGTCTCATGTTGATTACATTTAGTCCTTGTTATAAAAGAAATATAGAGTTTTGACAATAATTACCCTTAAGCGCTATTCGACTTTATATACATAGTCCTTTATTCATTTTTGTTGCGTTTTCGATTTAGAAAAAGGCATGGCTGGTTACGACTTACTAAAATAAGTTATTATAAGTTTGAAAATAAGTTGAAAACAGCTTATTAGCTTATATTTTGGCTTATGGCTTTTAAAAGAATTAAAAAGAGTACGTTTGGTTTTGCCACGAAAGGCCTAAAAGTGAAATTAATAAAGACGAGGCCTTGCGAGATTTTTATGACGTTCTTGATCCTTTCAAATATTTGCTAGGTGGTCTTTCTAATGGTTCAGATTCGAAGTTCTAAGCTTTTATGGTTTAGTCGCAATAATTTTTCAAAGTGAGGGGGTTGGGTCGTTTTTCAATAAGGATGGTGTTTGTTTTTAAACTCGACGAGCCCAAAAGAGGCTCAAATAAAAACGAGACAATGAGAGATTTTTACAACGTTCTTGGTGTTTTCGAATCTTAGTTGTACCCTCTTTAAAATGGCATAAGCCGTTGATTTTATGGATGCTCGGTTTAGGAGAAAATAATTATTAAAAAGGGGTGTTTGGAGCGTTTTTGACAAGCGGTGTTTGGATTTTATATGACAGCTGTTACGGTTTTGGCTAAATTTAGACTTCGTTTTACACTTTCCGGACTCCGTGCTCCTAATTTTTTGAAGAAAATGTCGTTCCGGACAACTTTCGTGTTTTAACTTTTTGCTGAAATGGACCAGAAATGCCTCGAATTTCGTGCCCGACCCTTCTGTCCATAGAAGGTTTTGGACATATTTTTAGTAACTTCGTTAGACCGTATCTTTTGACTTGTGTACTCGTTTTAGGTGATTCAAATTGCTACATTTTCCTTATAAAATCATTTTTAACTGTATGTACTTGATATTAGGAGTATTAAAGAAATTGAAATGAGTTTAAAAGACTTACAACTCTATAGTACTTGATTTGGTAGCAAAATGCTCAATGGGACATCTAAATGGAAACGAGGCTTCAAAGCTTTGCACCTAAGCTTTTATCCTTCTTCTTAGACCTTGTACCTTAGAATGTGGGAGTGTGAATGTGTGTTGTAGGCTTAGCAAGTGAGGGATGAGAAGAATGGGAGTGATATGAGGCGTATTTATAGGCACTAGTTTGGCAAGGTTTATGGTTTTTAAAGAAGACGTGTAATTGGTCTTGTGACCTCAAATAAGGTTGGTAAATGTCATGGTTATGAATGAAACAAAGTAATGTATTTTATGACCTTAAATTAGTTTGGTAAATTTTATGGCTTTAGAATGAAACAAGTAAAGGGTTTTATGACCATAAATAAATTTGGTAAGAGTTATGGTTTTGGAAGAAAACAAGTGATGAGTTTTATAACCTTAAATAAGTTTGGTAACTGTTGTGGTATAAGAATGAACCAAGTAATATGCTTTGTAACCTTAAACTTAGTTGGTAAATGTTGTGGTATAAGAATGAACCAAGTAGCCTAACATGTGTTTAAATCTTGTTTTGCAAAGTGTTAGGCTCTAGTTAAGCCAAGTAGACTTGTATTTAAATTAGTAAACATATTGATGTGGCTAAGTTGTGTTCATATATGGCTTTGATAAGATTCTAGTTAGGTTGGAACTAGCTAGGAACTAGTTTGGTTAAGGTTTGGTTCATTTCGAACCATATAGGATCAAAGGGTGGCATTTGGGCTTAAGGTACTTGTACCTAGGGCTAGTATAGGTTGTACTTGAAGTCTAAGTATGATAGAAACTTAGTTGAGGTCTATAGTTAGGTTTAGTAGCTTTTAGTTAAGTTTAGTTAGGTTTAGAAAATATGAAAGTATAGTTTTTAATTCTATGCATTAAGTATTTGTACCAGAAGTATTAAGGACTTGTACTTTAAGTTTGTAAATTATAATAAAATCTAATTTAAGGCTTGTGCATTAAATATTTGTATTATTTGCTTTATAATAGGTACACTAAGGTTTATAATGAGATTTATATTAATATTTAGCTTCTATGCATTAAGGACTTGTGCATGTGCTTGAAAGACTTGTACATTTCTATTTTTTTTAATAAAAATCATGTACATATTGATTAGGGTTTGTGATTTCATTTACATAAAATCATAGAATGGTAAGTTAGGGCTTGTAACGGGAAATAAAGTAAAGTTAGGTTTTCGTGCTTTATAAACTTGTACACTAGGTATAAAATGTTGTACTTTAGTATTTATGATTTAGTTGTGTAAAATCATAGTTAAAATAAATTAGGGCTTCGTGAAAACTCTAATAAATAGCAAATGTTTAGTTTGAATGTTAAGTAATCGTACGTTAATGAATTAACGTCAAGTGGCAAATATAAATTGAAAACTTTTATACTTGACGTAATAAGAATGTTTATTATGTATATGAGTTACGTCACATTAGATAGTTTTTTTTATGGTTAGATAAACTAATAACGTTTTAAAAAAAATTTATACGTAGAAAATGGATGAGTATTCTTTCGTTAGAATATTGTACGAGGCGAAATTTACCGGTGGTTACAAAGTAAGGAAAAAAATAAGAATATGGAAGAGGAATACTTAAAGTTGAAGCAAAAAGAGTTGGAGCTTGCAGAGGCAACGACAAGGCGAGCCGAGGAGTTCACAAGGGAGAAACTTGAGCTCCAACGTCAGCAACTTGCATTGACAGTACAATCAAACCGGACACAAGATTTAATTTTCTACAACACACCCTCGACCTAAGTATGCCCGCACGACAACTATAAGAACTTCAACAACTTAAGGCAACAATCAAAGAACGTTACAACTTAGATTATTAGTTTCAGTTTTTAATAAGTACTGTAACGTCTACATTTTATTAGTTTAAGTTTTTAATTATTGTTGTAATGTTAAGTATTTTTATTAATGAAGTTTAATTTTGTTATTAAAAATATTTGAATTAAAAATAATAATAAAAACAAAAAAACCAAGTCACCACTGTGGCAATTAGGTCGTTGTCAGGTCGTCGGAGAGAGAAAGCTGATGTGGCAAGGTCGACCCATGTTATCACAGTTACTAGCCTTAGATTTAGGAGTGAATCCATATATTTTGTTATGTTTATATCTTTTTTAATTTTATATTCAAAAATAATTTTTAATTTAATTATATTATATAGTAAAATTTATTAAATAAATATAATTTTCTCTCTTATAATTACACTAAACCTAAATTTAAATTCAAATTTAAATCAAAATACTAATCGTAATCCTAAAAGCATGTACATCAATAACACAAGTTAAAGTTTAACACCGTGCCACGTCAGCGCCATATCAGCTTTAACATTTCACCTTAACATCCCCAAAAAAACACCCACAACAATAACATCCCAAGTTAAACTTTAACATTTCATATTTTCAATTTCAACCCCTAAACTAAAACAAACACTTCATTTATTAAAAAACATATCACATTTAACATTAAAACACAAAGTACATTAAACGTTAAACACGAATTACATTAAAAATTAAAATTACAACGAGATTGATGAAAATAAACTACTAAAACTTAATAAAACGAATCACTAGAGTCCCAACCCTCGTCACTTGAAGAGGAATAAAACTCGCCATTTATCCCGCACAGAATTAACCAGTATAATTTAAATTTGAATTTGAATAGGTTGAGGGGGTGTTTTGTAAAAATTTTGAATTATTATTATTTTTTTTTCATATTGATAACGCCCTCCCGTTAGGGCACTAACGTCGGCAACCTAACGCGCCTTTAACGCCGAGTCTCCAACGATAACGCGACACTAACGCCGGTTAACGCGGCGCTAACGCCGGATCCGGCGTTAATTGATGTACATGCTCTAAACCAACCAATATACCAAACAGACTCTAAAAATTTAACACTAAAAAAACCAAAAATAATTATTATTATGTATCATTATTCAGCGTTTTTACCCCATCCATTTGATTATATAATGAATCAAGAATCATCCACGACGATTGAACGATATGCTAATCGTCGTGGATGATTCTTGATTCATTATATAATCAAATTGTATGATTATAATAATAAATTGGTTGAATGATTAGGGCGGCTTTTGTTTGATTCCATTTTTGGAATTTGGATACTAATCATGAAAATTGTCGGCATGATTCTAAATGGTAATGAATTGTTGAAAACAAATTTGATACTTTGTGATTTGGAATTTGTGATGATGTTTACGATAGATAGTTGTATCTGCTATTCAGAAACGAAATTCGAAATCGTTTCAACAGATTGGGAGATGCGATGATCTCAGAGATGCGATGATCTCTCAAATTAAACTTTTCAAAGTTTAACTATGGTGTTTCACACAAAATTCACACACTTTATTCCATGAGGCAAGGCCTCTATTTATACAGGGGGTGGTAAGTGTTCTAGTTACAAACTACGTCATTGCTTACCTATATTACATTATTGGTACAACTAGGTGGCCGACAGGCCTTACATTATTAGCCATTTAGCCTTACATGATTACTAAAATACAAACTACATTACACCATTCAAAAAGAAAAAGTTGAAAAAATTGAAAAAGTGGTTGCTGAATAGTTGGCGCATTATCTCTTCACGCGTCTTCAATAATTCTTCATTTTTTGTCTTCTTTCTCTTGGATTCTTGCGTCGTCAATGATCCTTGAATTTTTGTCTTCATTCTTGCATTTGTGTATCGGTACAGAATTCACAAATGTGTCTTTCTGTGCTTGATAATTGTTGACATAATGCGATCTTAAAATCTTCTGGTAATGCTGCAAGTGGTCCAGAAAAATCTTCAAATGGTTTCTCAAATTCTGCTAAATTTTTTTGATCTTCTTCACCAATTCCTCCTGAGAAATGTGAATAAATTAGAATGTTATCTTGAAAATAGTTGATTTTAACTTCTGATTTTTGTCTTCGTCATGTTCCTAATTTTGATGATGTGGTGAAAACTCCGGCTAGTGCTTCCACGAAATTTCTGATGGATGGAGTTGTCGGTGGTATCTCGTCTTTTGATGGATACTTGCCGTTGCTGACTCCTAGCTCTGCTATTGTGATAGATGGTACTAACAGTTGGTGATCCTTGCTGAAATATGGATAACTTGAATGAATGCTGAAAAACAATGATCGTTTCTTTGCGAAATAATCATCGTATGTTCTGATGACGTTCTGAATGCGTGTCGGGAATTATTGGAATTCTCTGGTGCTTCTTTCGTCTGTGTAAACTGTATCCAATAGTCCATGAACAAAATATTCATGAATAACCATTGGTTCTGCTCCTGGAATGAATATTGCTTTTGGTCCTTCTCTTCGGTCTTTTGGGTAAAAAGACTTGGTGGCTTGAACTTCATCATAGTGAATAATGCTATCCCATAATCGCTGGAATTTTTCAACTGATGGCTTCTTCATTGCTTCTTTTTCTCTTGTTGTTGAAATACTCCTTAGTAAATATATTGATCTTGTTCTGGATGTTTGCCCTTGATTCAGAAACATGAATCTTCTAGATCTCTTGATTTCTTCTGTCGCGATTGTCTTGTATGTTTTCTCGAGTGCTTGTTCTGCTGCTTCCTTTGATGTGTAGCTTTTGTGACCTACACTTTTTCCGATTATGTGTGGACTGGCGAGTGCCCAATCCGAATATATGCCTCTGTCTGGTCCATCGAAGATGACGTACCATTTTTGCTTTCCAATGCTTGAATTCTGGACAATTTCTTGAACTTGTTCTTCCATTCTTGTAAAATCGTCTTTTGATGATGAGGATGAACATGATATTTGGGTTTTTTGGGTAGTATTTGGTGGTATGGCTTTTTTAGATGGAGTGGATGTTGAGGGTTTTGTTGGTGTTTCGGTTGATTCAGAAATTGATTCTGAATTTGCATTTCTGGTTAAATATCGTACTGTACTTGATAGTTCTTCCTCCTCCTTCTTAACAATAGCTAACTGCTTTTCTATGGAAATGCGTTCTTCTATTTTCTGCTGAAGCTGTTGTTGAACTTGCTTTACTATTCCTTCCATTCTCTGGTGAGAGTGTCTGCAAAGGTGTTGTTGTTGCTTTTGATGTATTTAATGTATGGATGGAATTGATGTAGTTGCAGTTGCCAACGGATTAGTCGACCTCTACAATAATCTTCTCTCAATTTGTATCTCCAAAAACCTATTACATATTTCGAATCCGTTTGTAACTCGAATCTTGTTTGTAATAAATCGATCTTCCATTTTTTGAGTGTCTTTAAACACGCTAATGTTTCCTTTTCATGTGTGCTATATTTCTGCTCGGTCTCTGAGAATGTTCCAGAGATATATTTACATAATTTAGCTTCATATTTTTCTGTTTTTAAAACAGATGTTTGCTCATTGCTTTTAAAAGCTATTTCTGATGAATTCAATAGTGTTGAATCAGATTGAGGAAATTGTTTTCCATCAATACATAATACTGATAATATTTCTTTTGATTGAGGAAATTTACTTCCATCAATACATAGTGCTGATAGATTAGATTGAGGGATTGGAATTCCGTCAATATCTAATCCTAATAATTCTTTACCATTTTGAATGGCCTTCATACATCTTGCCCAAGTGCTGTCTGATGCATCTGTTTCAATAATTAAAAAATCTTTTGTTTCCGGCTTATATAACTCCGGTAAACATTGTACAGTTGTTTTAATATGTTGTACAAGTTGGGTGTCAGATTGTGTCCATTCCCAACGAATTTTTTCAGAAATTTTCTTTTGTAAAGTTTTTCTTTCTGTTGCTAGATTTTTCAAAAATCCTTGTTCCGCTATGTAACTTAGATATCCTAAAAACCTTTGAATCTGCTTTCGATCTTTTAATTCATCTGGAAAAAAATTCAATTTTTCTTGTGTATTGTTTGTCAAAGAAATAATTCCATTTTTTACTATTTTTAATCCCAAATATTCCACTTCATTTTGAAGGAGTTTAGACCTTTTTTGTGACAAAATTAAACCTTTTTCTTTAATTCTTTTTAAAACTGTTGATACTGCCTTTATGTGTTCTTGTTCATCTCCTTTTGTAAAAACAATAATATCATCAATATATGCTAAACAAATATTTTCTAAACCTTGTAAATTATTATCCATAAAGTGTTGATAAATTGATGGTGCTTGTTTTAATCCGAAAGGTAATACGTTCCACTCATAATGTTTTTGTGGAGGACACGAAAATGCTGTTAATGGTTTTGTTGATTCATTAAGTCTTAATTGCCAATATCCAGATTTAGCGTCAAATGTACTAAAATGTGTATTTCCTTTTAATTTTTCTAAAATGTAATCCTTCATTGGTAATTTATATGAATCTCCTATGGTTGCTTCATTCATCTTTTTATAGTTAATGACCATTCGTCTTTTTCCTCTTTTAATTTCGTTTTTATTTTCGACATAAAATGCAAGTGCTGAATGAGGGCTTGAACTCTCCCTTATTATTCCTTTATCTAGTAACTGTTGACATTCTTCTTTAAATTCCTTAACATCTTTGATGCTATAAGGTATTCTATTTGGTATATTTATCTCTACTAGTGGATCCTTTAATTTTATTGATACTAATTGATTATTAGTATTTATATTATCTAATGGATTTTCACTACATACCTCTTGTAAAGCTCTTTCTATATGTTCTCTTTTCATTGTTAATAATACTTCTACTTGAAATTTTATATCTCGTGCTAACATTCGTATGTATTCTGTTTGAGTAACAATTGGTGTTGATACTAATTCTCCTGTTTCATTATGTTTTATAATGACATATTTATATGTTTGTGCAAATGATTGGTATAATTTTAAGAAATTGTTTTCAATTATCAAATCTATACCTGAATCATGCATATAGATGGTTGGTGTAATGAATTCTTTTTTGTTAATATACATAGGAATCATTCTACCTACATACCATATTTTATGTATCGATTTATCTGCTACAACTATTTTTAATGGTTTTATTAATTTTTCCCAAAATTTTAATACTTTCCTTTTTCCAAAACATATCGTGGCTCCGGTATCTACATATGCAAATATTTTTTTATTTTCGACTGTTACTTCAATGAATGTTGCATTTGGATTATCTTTTGTCTTTTTTCCTTTATTCATCATTTTTTATAAAAATATCTTTAATGATATGTTAGTCTGTTTCATAATATGGTTCTCCAAAATAATCAAAACTATTATCATCTTCGTAATCATCTAATTCTTCTGATTCATCTTCATAATATTTTCTCATTCTTTCATTATAGTCCAAAAATTGTTTTTTCAATTCTTCTTCATTAGTTGAATTTAAATGATATTCATCTAAATATTCAGCAATTCTCATTCTTGATATCATAAAGGCTACTGAATTTTTAATTTCTTTTGGAAATGGTGGTATAAAAATTACTTGTAGTGAATTAACTTCTTCATATTCTCCCATGTGAGTTTGTTTGTAGCTAGTTTTGTTTTTTTCTCATAATATTCTGATAGAATTTTAAAAAATAAATATGAATCATCGGTATTGAATTCTAATTTTGGTTCAAAACTACTTTTTATATATATTTGTTGTCTTATTTTATTCTTAAAATCTATTGTAGCTTTATTTTTAGATTCTTCTTTATCGCTATCTTCTATTTTATTTGTTATAGCTATATATAATTATTCTAATTCCTCTTTATCACAATGATCTAGATTAAGATATTTTAATTGGAACACAAATGTGTCAGTATTAATAATACGTAACTCTTCACTTAGTTCTTTACTCATTTTTTTTTTTATTATTTTTTTTAGCAAATAACTAATTTGGACCTGACTTCTTGTATTACCTTCATATTTTCTCTTAAACTGTTTTTTTAGTGTTTTAAAATACCAATTTATATCAATATTTTGAAATCCAAATACTTTTTTATTTCTTTTTATTTCTTTGTTAACATATTTTATTTCTCGTAACATAGTCCTTCTTTGTAAGTATAAATACTTTAGAAAATTCGTATGATATTGATTATAGTTATTTTTTATTTGTACTTTAATGTCACTCATATTCTTAAAGTTAATGATCTTAACATTTGTTTCATTTCTTTTATATCTTCTTGATTATTGGAAGATTCTACAATTGGTTTTTCAATTTGTGGTATCATATTGATGATATATCAGATGTTGATTTTCTACTTCTTTCAATATATTTATTTTTTGTAAAAATATTTGGTGTTTCAAGACTAAGTAATGGTTCAAAAAGTTTATCTATATAAATTCTATCATCTGTTTTAAAAGTGATACTATGATGTGAGTTAGTAAGTGCATAGTTTATTTGATATGTTACTGTAAAAGGGTGATTTCCTTTATAAATAAATGCTCTTCTTAATAATTCATATCTAATAGTAATACTTTTATTTATATCTTTGTCTTTTAGACTTAATCCCATTTGTATATTTACATCAAATTTTATTTTTCCTTAAGATAAATTTCCTTTTCCTTTAGCAATAATATTTTCTTCTTTATTAATTATTCTATCATCTCTTAATTCTAATTCAATAGGTGTATTACAATCCATAAATGTACTTTTAAATATTATTTGTATAGTCGATATATGAATATATGCTATTTTACTTATATCATTTTCTTTCATTTGTTTTATTCGATCATTTATCTGTTGTTTATTAATTATAGGTATAATAATATTACCTTGTGTTTGTTCAATAGGAACTGGTTCTTCTCCAGTTATTTTTCCAAAATATATTATATTTTTTCTCGAAAATATTTCTCTTAGTGACATTTGAATATCAAAATTATGTTTTTCTGATAGTGTAAAATTAGATTTTCTAATAGCTTTTATATCAATAATAGCATCTAACATAAATCCTGATTCATTTTCATTTTCATGAATAATAGAAATTTCTTCTTTACTTATTGTTGGTGATTTCGACATATTTAATAATACTATTAAACTTATTAAAGTTATTAAATAATACCTGCTTCCTAGCAATCTAATTCTTCTTGATGACTGCTGATGGTTCTTTCTTCTATAGTTTTCTCCAAACTATTGTTTAACTCTTTCTCCAAGCTATCTCCTTGCTTAGTTCTTACTCCTTGATCGTTGCATCGCTCTGATACCAGAATGGGGTAGAAACACGAAATAATGATACCTGCATAATAATTATCAAAATAATTGATAATTCACTTGATATTTTCGAGAAATATTTCACTTGATGCCAAGGCCGAGTGATTCATGGCAATAGTACGTGGATGTGTCGATAGTTATATTCACAACTTCCTATATACATTGTATCAAAGTGAAACTAAACTAGTGCAGTAGTATGTCGATATGTTCTAGAGATTTCCAAAGTACGTAGTACAAAACAAAACATGACATGTGTGAACGTGGTGACCAAAAATTCAAACTCAAAAAAGGGGAAGATTCAAAATTCAAATCCATATCACGTGACACGCACTCGACCAACTCATCCAACGGCCCATATCAAACCAATTCATCCAACGGCCCATATAATCGCGTCACAACAAAGCTAACATCAAACAGCTTTGTCAATATAATATATTTGTGTTTCAAAATTAGGGTCTCTCACTCAAAACATAAAGCCTCCTCCTTAACACTCTGCTTTTGAAAAAGAACACCAAAAGATGGTATGTATTTATGTTTTTTAGATAGATCTGTTATTGTGTTATTGTTTTTATGTTTTGTTAATTTTGATTATGTTTTTTTTTTTTGTTTTGTTAGGCTTTACCCAATCAGCAAACCGTGGATTACCCGAGTTTCAAGCTTGTTATTGTTGGTGATGGTGGAACTGGTATTGTAACATTTTTTTTTTTAATTTCTTTTAGTTTTAATGTTTACTTGAATTTGTTGTATGAGTTGTTATATGATTTTTTTTATGGTAGTTCTAGGGTTTAACATGTTTTTAGCCATCTTTTTGTTTTGAAACTATGGTGGTTATGTTATAATTCTAAGTGTTTTTGCAAAAATGTGAAAATACTCGTAGAATTAATTAGATTAATAATTTTGGACAGTTAGTGGCATTTATAATTTGTTTTATATCTTTCTATAGTTTTAGATACAAGCTATGGAAGTTAGTTTGTGCATATGGTGTTTTAATTGACTATACTTTTTATTATATCAATGGGGTGTTTGTATAAGCTTATTTGATGCTTATGAACTTATTAAGAAAATGATAAATTGGCTTATGAGCTTGTTCATAAGCCAAAAAATAGTATATCAATTCCAATAAGTTTTTAAGCCTGTCAAATAAGCTTAGACAAACACCTAAGAGTGGATTATTAATAGTGTTTGTGTTTAGATTTGTTTGTGATCTATTCAAATATTTAAGAAAATGTCTTAAATGCGTTTAGTGGACTTGAACTTTCATAGTGAAATAATCTTATTGAAACTTGAAAAATATGTCACTAAGTGTGTTTTAGACTTGACTGAATTGTTGGTTCGACTATGAAATGATCTGACAATTGCAAACATTTACATATATTCAAGATATGCTAATTAAGTTCTATAATCATGTTAGTAGGTATACTCAACTTCTTAGTAGATATATTTAATTTCTCAGTTGCTTAATTTATAAATGTGATATTTGTGTTGTGTAGGAAAAACTACTTTTGTGAAGAGGCATTTGACTGGAGAATTCGAGAAGAAATATGAACGTAAGTATTTTCTCTATTGTTTTTTGTGCTTCTTATCTAACAAAGTTATGATATTTGAACTGGTTCACTGACAAAAGTTCTATTTAAATGTTTTTTAGCAACCATTGGTGTTGAAGTTCACCCCTTGGACTTCTTCACTAACTGTGGAAAGATTCGGTTTTACTGCTGGGACACAGCTGGTCAGGAGAAATTTGGTGGTCTTCGTGATGGATATTAGTAAGTATTGTTTTGTTTTAGCTTTTACTAGTTGGTTTTTGTTTCATATCTGATATGCACATTGAACCATAACTTATAAATTGCATATGGTTCAACTGTATGTTAAGTACCATATAGCATTGTAGCTTCAGTGGTAATTGTTTCTCGTGCTGCTATAATGTTGTTTGATAATAACATTAGGTTAATGGACATTGCACTAGTTAATTACACACACACAGTGTTGTTGCAATGCTTGCACTCTTCATAATATCAACACAATGCATAAAACCTGCACTTTACAGTTTGCAATGTTTCGGTTTAATACATATATACATGTCAAATGAAGTTAATTTGTTTTACTTTGTTCATTTGGTTTTCTATTTTCTAATTTCTGAAAATCTACATTACAGTTTACACAAGTTCTGAGTTTATGTTTTCATACATGTTAATTGGGGTGCAGTTATTAATATGAAGTTAATTTTGTTTGAATTCATATTGTTTTAATTAATTATACACTAGACTTGCAATCTGAATTATTTTCTGCAGCATTCATGGCCAATGTGCTATCATTATGTTTGATGTAACTGCAAGGTTGACATACAAGAATGTTCCAACATGGCATCGTGATCTTTGCCGGTTAGTGCCAAACCTTTACTTTGGTCTCTCTCTCTATCATATACGTTTTATCATTTGTTGACATTTTATGAAATTTCCACGCAGTGTGTGTGAGAACATCCCCATTGTACTGTGTGGAAACAAGGTTGATGTGAAGAACCGTCAAGTGAAGGCAAAGCAAGTTACTTTCCATAGAAAGAAGAACTTGCAGTACTATGAGATCTCTGCCAAGAGCAATTACAACTTTGAGAAGCCTTTCCTCTATCTTGCTAGGAAACTCGCTGGGTAAATACTATCTTTTTACATATGCTCGTTATGAAAGATAGGCTATTGTCTCTTGCTAGTCACATCTTGACGCTAATTTTTGTTTGTTTAGGGACCCCAACTTGCACTTTGTCGAGTCACCTGCCCTTGCTCCTCCGGAAGTGCAAATCGACATGGCTGCTCAACAACAGTAAGTCTATCTTTAACATTTATTTTTTATAGTTTCTAGATACCTCTTTTCGGTCTTTGAGTGATTTTTTAAAACCTTTGCTAGGCATGAAGCCGAGCTTGCTGCAGCTGCGAGCCAGCCACTTCCAGATGATGATGATGATGCTTTTGAATAGAGTCTTGTATTCAGAGGGTTTTTGTGGAATTCAACGAGGGTTGTGATGTTTTGTGTTTGTGGAGTTTTGGATTGTTGTCTGAATGTTTTTAAACTTTTGGTAGGATATGATGATACAATCACATTTGGTTGTGATGAATAGACGATATTGTGTTGTGAAGCAATTTGCCGGTGTTGATTTTTTACAGCTCCCAATTTCTTCAATATGTTATAGATTCGTGTTATTGTGTCATGCTCTTCCTTTTATCTGCCTGTACCTGATAATGTGTAGTCAAATATGGTCTAGTTGTGTTTGATAATGTGTAGTCAAATATGGTCAAGTTGTGTTTTTGATGTTATTTGCAAAGTTGTCAAAATTGCGATCTTGCTCGTAGGATCTTACGATTCTACACACAAAAAATGATCTAACGATCGGGATTCTTAACAAGATCGTAATCCTGGAAGTATTGTATCGTATAGGATAGCATTTTTTTTTTTTTTTTTTTAGTATAAGCTTATGTCTTAAAGCCTAATTACTAAGGGGGCGTTTGGTTGGGGCAATTTGGGGGATATTGGAGTCATTTGCATTTTAATTCCTTTCAAATGTCATGTTTGGTAACTCAAATGGGGGAAATTGAAGCAATTTACAATTCCTCAAATTGCCAAAATAGGGAGAATCAGAATGCCTCCAAAAAGTGAGGAATTTTAATTTGCTTGAAAAAAAATTTATAAACTTTTTTTCTTATTGTTTTTTTTATAAACTTTTATAAATTTTTTATTAACTTTTTTTATAAACTTTTTTTTTATAAATTTTTTATAAATTTCTTAGAAATTTTTTATAAACTTTTTTTATAAACTTTTTTATAAATTTTTTATAAACTTTTTTTTTATAAACTTTTTTATAAATTTCTTATAAATTTTTTATAAACTTTTTAATAAATTTTTCATAAACTTTTTTCATAAATTATTTATAAACTTTTTTTATAAATTTTTTATAAACTTTTTTTTATAAATTTTTTCTAAACTTTTGTTATAATTTTTTTTATAAACTTTTTAATAGAGTTTTTATGATATTTATATTAAAAAATATATATATACTACCTCTGTCTCAAAATTATAGTCCCTGTTCGACTTTTTCGGTCTTTTCTTTTCAACTTTGACCTTAAATATTTTTATTTGTATTATATAATAATTGATAAAAATTATACCAATGAAAATACATTTAGAAATCTAATAAATTCATATATATTGCATCAAGTATTATATAACACAAACAAAAATACTCAAGGTCAAAGTTGTAATAAAAAGACTGAAAAAGTCAAAAGGGGACTATAATTTTGGAATGGAGGGAGTATATATTTATAAATTTCTGTGAACCAAACATGCGAAGGTATTTTAAATTCTCAAGAATTTAAATTTTCTAGAATTTAAAATTCCGGAATTTCAAATTATCCCAACCAAACGCCCCCTAAGAGTTTTTCAAAAAAAATATTATTTTGGTGTTGTTATATAATTGTTTCTTGCAAGATTAATAAGTGTAAAATTATTATGTTTTTATGGACTATTTAAAAATAGTTTATATGTATTTTTTTGAGTTTATTATAAAAAACGATTTCGTGGTAAAATGTCAGAAGCTTGTTTTTGAAGTAAACTATCTACATACCCCAATTTTGTTCATATTTTATAGAGTAAATTGCATTTTTGGTCCCTAAGGTTTGGCCAAATTGCAGGTTGAGTCCCTAAGGTTTCGAAAGTGCAATGGTGGTCCTCATTTTGAAACTTTTGCTGCACGTTTGGTCCCTGATCAACATCAAATGACTAAAATACCTGTCTTCCTCTTTTTCTGTTTTCTTTTTAGCTTTTTATCATAAATGGTCCCTGTGTTGTGTCAGGTTTATAAATTTAGTCTTGATTTATATATATATACATATGTATATATATATATATATATGTATATATATATATATATATATATATATACTATTACAATTAGTATTATGTTTTTAATTCAAAATCATTCGAAAAATATTCAAAAAATGTTAAAGATATTCCAAAAGAAAATTATTATTTTTTTTACATAATGTTTTTTAAAATTCGAAGAGAAAAGTCCAAAATATATTCGTTTCTTTACGTTTTTGTTTGGATTTTTACATTTCTGTCCGTTTTTTTACGTTTTCGTCCGTTTTCTTATATTCTCAACCGTTTTATTACGTTTTCGCATGTTTTTTATGTTTTCGTCCATTTTTTTACGTTTTCATTCGGTTTTTTACGTTTTCGTCCGTTGTTTTCAACCGTTTATTTACGTTTTCTTATGTTTTTTACATTTTTGTCCGTTTTTACGTTTTTGTACGGGTTTGTACGTTTTCGTTCGTTTTTTACGTTTTCAACCGTCTTTTACGTTTTCGTCATTTTTTTACGTTTTCGTTCGTTCTTTTTACGTTTTCAACTTTTTTTTTATGTTTTCGTCCGTTTTTTTACGTTTTCGTCTGTTCTTTTACGTTTTCGTCAGTTGTTTTGCATTTTCGGCATTTTTTTTGTTTTCGTTTCTTTCTTTTACGTTCTCCTTTTTTTAACGTTTCGTCTGTTTTTTTACTTTTTCACCCATTTTTAACCGTTTCGTCACTTTTTTATGTTTTCATCCGTTTTTTTACGTTTTCAACCTTTTTTTTTATGTTTTCGTCTGTTTATTACGTTTTCGTCTGTTTATTACGTTTTCGTCCGTTTTTTACGTTTTTGTCCGTTTTTTATGTTTTCGCCCAAAAACTTAAAAAATCAGATGAAAACGTAAACGTAAAAAATAACGGTTGAAAACGTTAAAAAAATGAACAAAAAAGTAAAAAATCGAAAGAAAACGTAAAAAAACGGACGAAAACGTAAAAAATAGACTAAAACATAAAAAAAACAGACGAAAACGGGAAAAATGTAAAAAAAAAAAAAAGTGGGTCAAAAACGTAAAAAAATGGACGAAAACGGGAAAAAACAGATGAAAACGTAAAAAACTGTTGAAAACTTAAAAAAATGAACGAAAACGTAAAAATTACAGCCGAAAACATAAAAAACGGACGAAAATGTAAAAAACCGTCCGAAAACGTAAAAAACGGGCGAAAACGTGAAAACCGGCCGAAAACGTAAAAACGGCGTAAAAGACGAACATGAACCTAAAAAAACGAACGAAAACGTAAAAGAAGAACGAAAACGTAAAAAAACAGACGAAAACGTATAAAAAACGTATTATTAATTCTATAGAAAAATATTAAAATTTTAAAAAAACTTATGTGATAAAAAACTAAATTTTTTTTGGAATATCTTTGAATATTTTTTGAATTAAAAATTTAATACTAATATTAAGGGGGAATTTCATATATACCCAAGGAAACTTAAAAAATTACATATTTCCCCAAAACACAAGTTTTTAATGCATGATGTACAATGCTATTAAAGCATGCTTTGGGGAAATATGTAATTATTGAAGTTTAGGTGGGGATGTATGGAAATGCCCCAATATTAAAAGTTAATTTAAAAACAAAAAAAAAAAAAAAAGAAAGAAAAAAAGAAAAAAGAATAATCGGACGAATTTTGTAAAACCTAGCACAAGACAGGGACCATTTATGTAAGAAATATGAAAAGAAAATAGAAACAAAAGAAGACAGGGGTATTTTTGTCATTTGATCTTGATCAGGGACCAAACTTGCAGCAAACATTTCAAAATGAGGACCACCGTTGCACTTTCGAAACCTTAGGGATTGAACCTGCAATTTAGCTAAACCTTAGGGACCAAAAATGCAATTTACTCTATTTTATATTATGTTACATATAAAAGCATGAATATTCTAATTTAATTTATTTGGTCATCAAGAAAAAAAAATTGTAATATTTTCAGAATATTCGAATTTAATTTATTTGGTCATTAAGAAAAAAAATTGTGTTGCCCTCTATTATAAAATATGTCGTTTCATTTTCAGATACAATCCTTTTATCTTTTGCATTAATCTATATATTGTAACAAAAAAGTTACAGAATCACATGCTAATAAGTTAACATTATATATTTGCATAAATGTTATCACGAAAAACCTATAATAAAAAAATATTAAAACTATAAGTAGGTGCACCGTGCACGTATTTAGTAACTTTGTGCAAGTATGCATTGCGATATATCTAATATTCTACTACTACGGTACTTGAACATATAACTTTTTCTTTTATCATCCATTTAGATTCGTTTATCATATGAAATATAATATAAAAATATAAAACTACAACCCCTATACAAAAATATATACATTTTCATAGGATCTTACGATCTCGATCCGATCCTACGATTACGATCTTGCAAAGCCGAAAACGATCCTAGGTAAGATCCCGATCCTGACAACCTTGATTATTTGACTTAAATATTGGGAACTCATTTTTTGGTAACTCTCTTAATATCAATTTGCAAAAGAAAATTACTCTTATCACTTGAAAAAGATATTCTTTTTATTGTTAAACTTTTCTTTTGCCGTTAATAATATGTAAAAAAATACTCTTCATTAATATTCTGTTGGGTTCAGTAAATATCCAAACCCCTTAATCTAGGATTAAAATAGAAAATACCCTAAGTGTTTGGATTGTTAACCACTTATTCTGTTGGGTTCAGTGCATAGTCTCTCAGTGAGCCATCTTCAGGATACTCAGTAAGAGGCAAAGAAGTAGTCTCTCCACTCAGTAAGGAGTAACTTAAGGGGTGGAGACTGAGTCAAGAAGAAGATGGTGGATTCAGTGAGTGATGACAATAACTCACTGAATCCCTCAACTCCTCACCAACTGCTAACACTGAAGACAAACTTGACTAAAGACTGAAGGCGGAGAAGACTGAAGAATGGGCGGGACAAAACGGTTATGCTTGAAGCGATAAAGACGGAGTGCTTATCTTCAAGAAGTCAACTTTCCCTGAAAGGCTCAGCATCAGTACTGACAAGTAGAAAGTGGCTTTGTCCCTTACCAGAATTAGCCTTTGTAAACAGAGACAAAATACATCAATATTTTGTCTTCTGTAACCTGTCAGTTTGTCACTTAGGATAGAGTTAAAACTCATACTTGTATAAATGGCATAAGAAATGGAGTGAAAGATTTAAGCTTGTGAATTGTAAAACACACACACACAAGCCATCTTTCACTCCTCCAAATACAACTCAGTCCCTGAGATAGCTCAGTGGTTCCATAGTAGTTGTGCTCAGACTTAGCCTGAGCTTAGTGAGGAGTTACCAACACTTTGTCATTTCAATTTCAAGTACTGTTCCGCAAGTACTTGAGTAATGTATTCTTTTGATTCATTTCTAATAAGAATATAAACGTTGAAAATTTATCAGTGTGTTTTTTACTTATGTCATTTCAGTCATTGATTCACTATTAGTTTGTTTTTTAAATACTTAACTGATTTTATACGATAGAAAATAGGGAACAACAAGTGGTATCAGAGCAAGGCTGATTATAAAACCTTTTTTTAAGCCGCTCTAAAACATTTTTAAATTAGGATCCTTATGGCTGAAATTGATGTACCTCAACTAGTCGACAAAAAGGGTGGAGCTTATTCAGCTGTTGCCCCTAGACTTGAAGTTGGTAAATTTAACAAATGGAAAAAGCGTATGCTTTGCTATTTGATTGAGATGGAACCTTATTATATCAAGTTTATAAATGAAGGTCCATTTATCCCAAAGACTGCTGAAGGTTTGCCTAAACCTGAAGCTCAGTGGACTCAGGATGAGAGGAGAGTGGTCAACCAGGACCAAAGACTCAAAAGTATCATCATATCATGTCTTCCTGATGATATTATTGAATCAGTTATAAGCTGTAGTACAGCTAAACAAACCTGGGATGACCTGGTCCACAGTCATGAAGGCCCATCTGATACCAAGGAAAATAGGATAATGGACCTGAAACTTGAGTATAACCCCTTCAGGGCTAAGGACTCAGAAACTATGTCTCAAACTTACACCCGGTACAAAACTCTCTTTAAATGAACTGTCTAATGATGGTGTTAAGTTGTCCAAACATGAAATCAATGTTGGTTTTGTCAATAGTCTCCCTGAGAAGTGGCTGAATTTCTCTCAGGGACTTAGGAATGCTAATCATATCCAGAACCTTGAACTTCCTGAAATTTATGGGAAATTTGTCTAGGAGGAAAACCTCATCAAAAGACGATACACTGACTTAAAGAAGTCTCAGGAAGTCAAGAAGTCCCTGACCACCACTTCAACACCAATATCATCTGCCTTTTATTCTAACAGTGTGGTTCAAGATTTTCAGGAAAATTCAGATGATGAGCCTGATGAGAGATCAAGTGAGGAGTACCTAAATGACTTGAACATTGAATTTCAGGAAAGGGCACTCCTTGCTAACTCTCGAAGGTTTATAAAAAGAAACAAAGGTTTTTCAAATGCTAAAGCAAATGAGGACACTGAATGCTTTAAGTGTCACAAAAAGGTCATTTTGCAAAAGACTGTTTTTCAAAAACAATTTCTGTACCCTCTTACAAACCATCAGGGTCAAATCAGTCCTCAGGCTTTAGCAAATTTCAACCAAAAATCTACCAGTCTCATCAAAATTTTCAAAACAAATCTGATCAAAACAAAACTATAGATTTTGAAGCTAAGTACAGGAAAGTCAAAGCTAACCTTGCATTGCTTGAGGCCAATCCCTCAGAAACAACAAACAATGTTAAATCTGTGCAGGGTAAAAACAAAGGCCTTGTTGCTGAAACCTTCGACTAGGATGAAGAGCCAGTCTCATCTGATGATGAAATGGTGCATGTCAGTGCACTGATGGCCCTCTCAGAAGAGGACAAGCTAGCTGTTGGGAAAAATCATGCCAGGAATGGAGAATGGGTCAACATCACAATGAAGAAGGTAAACATTTTACTTTCTATGGATGATGACTCTGATTGGCAGTCTTATATGAACTATATCAATGTTGACCTTAAGTTTGTAGAAGAGCAACGATTAAATCTTTTTTCAAAATATAACAAGCTAAGTTTTGAACTGAACAAGTGTAGGGATGAACTGCTTCTTTTAAAACAAACTAAGCTTGAGGCTATCACTTTGCAAATTCAAAACACTGAACTAGTTAAAAGAAATCAAGCTCTTCAAGATGAACTTAAGAAAGAAAAAGATATCATTGAAAGTTGGATTGCTAAGAATCCAAGGGTCTTTGATGCTGTGGGTGCCCCCAGTAGCAAAAAGAGAGTCATAGGTGAAGACCATCTCCCTGACTCTCACAACAAAGACCTGAGTCCAAAGCCATTTGTGTCTGGTGGCATGATTACCAATATGTTGACAACTCCCAAGCCCAGTGATTGGATTGAACGGGTTAACCCTGAGAGTAAGCTTCCAAATTTCTATTCTGGAAGAATACTAGAGCCTGAGAGTCAAGCTCTTAAGAGCATGCTTGGACTCCCTGATGTGCCCAGTAGTACTGAACACATCTCTGAGTCTGAAGCAGAATCTAATGCACCGCTTCCACCCCTAAAACCTCTTCAGGGTGCTGCACCGAGCTCTGAGCTTACTCCAATGCAATTCAATCCTCATTCACCAAAGGAAAGGTCTGGACTTGGTAGAACAATCCTGAAAAAACCAACAAAACCAATCCAACATGAATCTACTCCCACTGAGACTTCCACATCTTCAGTCCCCACTGAATCTGACCAAATTCTGCAACTGATTGAACTTGTGAGGAAGCTGGCAGATAAGATGGAATCCATCGAAAAAGCTCCTGATTCAATCAAGGAAACTAAATCAGCCTCCTCTAGTTCATCAAAGTCAAAATCCACCAACAAGCCCAAACAGAAGTGTGATCTATGCCACTATACCAGTCATACAACTGATAACTGCTATAGAATCCTTTTTTGTATGATCTGCAAAAATGATGATCACAAAACTTCTGATCACTTACAATATGTAAGTTCACTCAGTAAAGCAAACTATACCAAAGTTGGTCATCAGTATGCTTCAACCTCCAAATCTGCTCAAAAGTTTAGAGCAAAACCCTTTCCTCCTTGCCCACACTGTGGCTTTAATGATCATCTTCCTGATGATTGTCTCATGAACACATGCTGTGATATTTGCGGAAATCCAGCTCATGAGACATCCCAGCATGACAATGTCATCCAAGCAAGGAGAAGTTCCAAGCAACCCGAATCACGAGTCATCCTTAGTCTCTAAATGCAAAACATGTGGTAGCACAATGCACTCAACCACTGACCATGAGTCAATTGCCAAATTCAAACAGACCTTTAGGCCCAAGCCCACCAGTATGTGGGTCAGCAAGAGAAACTAATTCAGTTTACTATTTGTGCAAAGACACGCCAGGGAGCCTATTTGGCATCTAGATAGTGGATGCTCAAGAAGCATGACTGGTGTTAAGGAGTATCTGCACAAGTATGTAAAGGAACCAGGACCCAAGGTAGTATTTGGTGATAACTCATCATGCCCCACTGAAGGTTATGGTTCAGTATACTGCAATGGAATAGTTTTCTCTAGAATAGCTTATGTCAATGGTCTCAAATACAATCTCATAAGTGTCAGTCAACTCTGTGATGCAAAGTACATTGTGCAATTCAATGACAAACAAGGCACCATTTTCAATGCCAACAAAGAAGTTGTTTTGATAGCCCCTAGAAGAGATGATGTTTATGTCTTAGACATGTCAACACTCTCTCAAGATGGAACTTGTCTCTTTGCCAAAGCCACTGAAACTGTCAACTGGCTGTGGCACAAGAGACTCTCTCACTTAAACTTCAAAAACATCAACAACTTGGCAAAACAAAACAAGGTCCTTGGCTTACCATCATTGGTTTTTGCAAAAGATAAACCATGCTCAGCCTGTGAAAAAGGCAAACACCAAAGAGCATCTTTCAAAACAAAACAAAATTTCTCAATCAAAAGCTACCTTCACCTCCTGCATATGGATCTCTTTGGACCTGTCAGTCCAAGATCAATCCAGCATGAGAAGTATACACTTGTCATTGTTGATGAGTTTTCAAGATACACTTGGGTATACTTTATTTCCAAAAAGAGTCAGGCAGCTGATACAATAATGTCATTCATCAGGAACATTGAAAACCAGAATGACATTACTGTTAAACAAATCAGAACTGACAATGGTACTGAGTTCAGAAATGAAGAGCTTGAGAATTTCTGTGATGAACAGGGAATCTCCCAAAACTTTTCATCTCCTTACACCCCTGAACAAAACAGGGTAGCTGAAAGGAAAAACAGAACTCTCGTTGAGGCTGCTAGAACCATGTTAAATGGCTCAGCATTATCAAAACATTTCTGGACTGAAGCAGTCAAAACAGCCTGTTACACTCAAAACAGGTCAATCTTTGTCAAAAGACATAACAAAACCCCATATGAGATATTCAAAGGTAGACTTCCTGATATCAGCTACTTTCATGTGTTTGGATGTCCTGTGTTTATTCATAACCACAAGGATCATCTAGGCAAGTTTGATGCTAAAGCTGATGATGGATACTTTCTAGGTTACTCACTGATCTCCAAAGCCTTCAGGGTATTTAACACAAGGAGACAACAAGTTGAGGAAACCTTTCATGTCACCTTTGATGAGAGTTCAGAGAGCATCAGGTTCACCAACACCTCAGTGGAGGAAATAGGAATTGATAACTCATCAAGATATCCTCCTGATGAGTATAACACTGAAATCAATTCCTCATACCAAGCTGATGCTGACATCTCATATTATGTCTTACCTCACAACCTTCTCCAACCAACTATCAGTGAATTCATTGATAATCAATCAGTCCCTACTGGGATAGGTAACACTGAACCAAATGTTTAGGAACCTGTGATTCAAGAACCCCAACCTGAACAAGACATCTCAATAGATTATCTAAATGATTTTGTGGCTCCTGCACCTGAATTCACTCCTGAGTCTCTAGTGACCTCTTCAAGCTAAGATCCTAGACCAAAAAGTAAGTGGACAAAATCCCAGGACATTGAGCTTGTAAACATCATTGGTGAACCCACTGAGGGCATGCTTACAAGAAGCATGGCTGCTAAACTAACTACAGATTCAGCAAATGAATGTCTATATGCTGATTACCTATCAGAAATAGAACCCAAAAGTGTCACTGAGGCTCTAAAACACCCAAGCTGGGTTCAGGCCATGCAAGAAGAACTTCAACAGTTTGATAAAAACAAGGTCATGACCTTGATCAAATGTCCTCAGGATGTCATTGTCATAGGAATGAAGTGGGTTTTCAGAAACAAAACTGATGAAAACAGCACTGTCATTAAAAACAAAGCCAGACTTGTAGCCAAAGGTTACAGTCAACAAGAAGGCATTGACTATGATGAGACATTTGCTCTTGTTGCAAGAATGGAAGCCATCAGGATCTTCCTTGCATATGCTACCTACATGAACTTCAAAGTTTACCAAATGGATGTAAAAAGTGCATTCCTGAATGGTGAACTCAAGGAAGATGTGTATGTTCAGCAACCTTCTGGCTTTGAGAGTAGTGAATTCCCTGACTATGTCTGCAAGCTTGATAAATCCCTTTATGGACTAAAACAAGCTCCCAGGGCATGGTATGAAACTCTCCCAGCCTTCCTGATTCAAAACAAGTTTGTCAGAGGAAAGATAGACAACACATTGTTTATCTACAGGACAACACAAGATGTGATACTGGTCCAAGTATACGTTGACGACATCATCTTTGGCTCAACAAACTACATTCTTTGCAAACAGTTTGAAAAACTGATGACAAAGAAGTTCGAAATGAGCATGATGGGTGAACTCACATACTTCCTTGGACTACAAATCAGGCAAACTAATAAAGGAATCTCCATCAGTCAAGAGAAGTACACCAGAAATCTATTGAAGAAATATGAGATATCTGACTGTGCCTCAGTGAAGACACCAATGGTCCCTCCTAACAACCTTGGACCTGATCTCACTGGCAAATCAGTCAATCAAACCCATTTAAGAGGGATTGTTGGCTCACTAATGTATCTAACTACTTCCAGACCAGACATACATTTCTCAGTCTGTCTAATAGCAAGATATCAGTCCAATCCCAAAGAATCCCATCTCACTGTAGCCAAGAAAATACTCAGATACCTGAAGGGAACTCCAAGTCTTGGACTCTACTATCAAAAGTGCTCAGGGTTTGATCTCAAAGGATATTCTGACTCTGATTATGCTGGCTGCAACATGGACAGAAAAAGTACCTCAGGGTCCTGTCAATTTCTTGGAGGAAAACTGGTTTGTTGGAGTGCTAAAAAGCAACAATCAGTGGCTATGTCTTCAGCTGAAGCTGAGTATGTGGCTGCTGCAGGGTGTTGTGCCAATGTTTTATGGATGAAAAGTTAACTCAGTGACTATGACATCCATTACAAAATGGTACCCATCTTCTGTGATAACACCAGTGCTATTGCAATCTCCAACAAACATGTCCTTCACTAAAGAACCAAACACATTGATATCAGATATCATTTCATCAGGGACCACATAATGAAAGGAGATATAGAGCTTCATTTCATCCCTACTGAATATCAACTTGCTGATATCTTCACCAAACCCTTAGATGAATCTACCTTCAGGAGACTGAAAGCTGAATTGGGAATGCTAGACATTGAAAGTCAGCAACCTGAAAACCAATCCCAATCTCAGTAAGTTTTCTCTGAAATGGTTCATCCTCCCTGATCAAAACCCTAAAACAACCCTCTCACTGAATGAGTAAGACTCATTCAGGGACCCTGACAGTGAAAAATTGAGCATTGAATGAGTAACTAAATGCACCAAGTATCAGTTACTTAAATGTCCTAGGTTGGTAACCATAATATAGGAATATATGTCTCTTTGTCTTACTGTCATCCAAGTCAAGGGTCACTCAACACCTTACCTCATCCCACTTGGCATTAAATGCCCCCTCTCATATGAAATATCTTATGGATATTTTATTACTGCAGAATGCACTTTTACTGTGCACTGCAACTGTGCCCTTGAAAACCGGGATTTTACTGCGGGTAGTGGAGTGGTGGCATTAAATGAGGAGTTTCAAAACGTTTTCAAAAAATGACTTTACAAATCCTCATTTATACAAGATTTACCCCTCTTACCACTCTATAAATACCCCCTTCAAAACCTCAAATAACACACACAAAGAATTTCTGCATCAAAACTCTATCAAAAATTCTTCTCAAACCTAGAAATCTTTGTGTTATTAATCTTCAAAACAAGTTTTTCAGTAAAATCTTCTCTGTAATCAATTTACAAAAGGTTTTTCACTACAAACTTAAGAGATTAAAACTCTTTGATTGTTCTTGTCAAGATATCTTTCTCAAAACCCTAAAACCCTTTATATGGAAATGGCAAGAACACAATCTCTTCAGTTTGCACCACAGTGGGTAGGGGATCTCAGTAATGTTGAATTTAAAACAAACAACGTTATAGGCAATTTTGAATACCCCACAAATGTCCCAGCCTATAAAGACATAATGAATTTTTTACTCAACTTCCCCCTGAAAAAGGCTTTTACTCAGTCCCCATCAATTATGTACCAAAACCTCCTCAGGGAGTTTTGGGCTACAGCAATGGCCTATGACCCGACACCCTCAACTGATGAGACTGACCTCAGACCCCTCAGGGAGTATCTCATCAAATTCAGTCTGTTTAATGGGGAAAGACCCTGGACTATAAAACTTTTTGTACTTCAACAGGGTTAGACTATAATAATGGAGTCTACGTTGCCCATCCTGAACCCTCCACAGTTAAGGATGGGTTGAAACAAATTGTTTTGGATCCAAAGTTTTTAGACAGAACCCCAGTCACCAAGAACTCATTTCCTGCGGCTTGGAAGATCCTATTCACATTTGTGATTCAGGTTCTCGGCGGGAACGACTCATCCACTGAACAAGTTAACTATATTCACTTGATGGTGGCATACTGCTTGATGAATGTGGTCACTGTCGACATTGGGGAGATCATTTACGGTGTTACTGGGTTGTAATTACCCTCAGGAATACAAATACACTGCTTTACCTGGTATTCTGAGTCAATATAATTTTCAAAAAGACCTATCCCAAGTCACTGAAATTGAATTGACGGCCCATATGGTTGCTGTAAACAACCAAAGGGACTCAATGTCTCCAAACCCTGCTCCTAAAAAGAGAAAGGGGAAGTCTCAGACTGGGACTAAGACCAAACCCAAGTCTCAGGGCCCTGAGGCTTCTGGAGCACAGCCTAAAAGGCACAAAAAGCCCCAGACTGAAAAGACACCCAAGGGTGACCAAGCAACATCCACCCTGGTGACAACGAAGGACACTGATACATCTCAGTCAGTGCCCTTGGTCCCATCTACTAATCCCCAAGATCTAGAGGGAAACAAACAACCCGCTGGTAGGGGAGCGCCTTCCACAATGCCCAAGGATGACATTCGCAAATCACAGCTTTTGTCTGAGGGCCAACTGAATGATCCCAAAGACTCAGAGGGAACTGAACAACCCGCTGATAGGGATCTCACTGCCACTACTCCTAAGGATGGCACTGGGAAACACCCACAGTGCTTGAAGGAGCACAGGGGGACAAAGACTCGGAGGGAAAGAAACAACCCGCCGATACGGAACCCACCACCAATCCTGAATCTGGCGAAGGCACTGGGAAACACTCACCAGTGTCTGAGGGGTCACTGGGGGACAAAGACTCAGAGGGAAATATACCACCCGCTGATATGGAACCCATCACCACCACTGGTTTACTGTCGGTTCTTTGAGGTTCTTGAAATACTTTTCTCTGATGATGAACAAGTTGAAAGTGAAGATGAAATTCTATCAGCAGGAGAAGAAGTGGACGATGATGTTCAAACTGAACAAGAGCATCAGCCTAATCCACAAGAGCCTAAAGAGTCACCTTTACAGCTTGAAGAAAATGACTCTGACTCTTCTGCATCTTCCTGTCCTGAAGAATTCATAAAGTTTGATAATACTCTTCCACTGTCAGAGAGGCAACTTGTTATGTGGATAACTAAAGCTTCAAGGAAGCTATACTCTGGGGTTACTGAAACTTTATGGGATCAACACACTGAAGTTGCTGCCAGCTATGCAGATCTGAAGGCTGAGGTACAAGCATTTGATGCAAACACTGATGAACACAGGGATCTCATGTACCAACATCTTCATAGACTTGTGGTGTTACAATAGATGAAATCAGGGATGCTGTCGAATTTCTCAAGCATCTTCAGACTTGTGGTGTTACAATAGATGAAATCAGGGATCTTTGTCAAAGAAGACCCAACACTCAACTCTAAAGTTTTGGAGGCTACTGAGGCTTACTTGAAAAATTCCTCAGACCTCACTAAACTAATCAACATGCTCAAATCCGCAAATGTTCAGGGTATTCAGTCTTCAGTTCAATCTCTTCAGACTACACTAGGTTCTTTGGATGCTCAGGCGACTACTTTGGCTAACGCATCATCTTCAATGGCTTTGAATCTTGGGCCTAGAATGACTGCTTTGGAACTCTCTCAGGCTAATCTGGAAAAACAAGTCACTGGTCTTCATAAGGATACAACTGACATTAAGGCTATGGTCACGGAGATCTACCAAGCCTTCAAAGGTCAAGCAGCACCAACTCCCCCAGTATCCGAGGCAACTCTTGCTCTCACTGACATTGCAGCAACATTTGAGGGGGAGAAGACCACTGAAGAGACTCCCTCTCACACTGAGGGGGAGCCAGCTCGACCAGTCTCTGCAACACCAATATCATCAATCCCACCAGTTTTAGCAACACCCTTATCATCAGTCCCACCAACAACAACAATCATGACAACAACACCACCCTTGGTAGCATCATCTTCCACCAGTTTTAGCAACCCCTATATGATCGGCAACACTGAGTACCTGCTCACTCCACAACAGCTAAGTGCCTATCTTGCTAAGGAAGAAAGGAGGAGGAAACTAGCCGAGGAAGAAAAAAAGAGCAAAGAAGCACTGGTACAAGTCGTTGCTGAAGAAGCTGGGAACATTGGAATTGATCCTAAGAAGCTTGAAAAGGGTCAGGCTGGACAGAAGTTCAAGGATGCTCAGCTTGCTAAAATGGCTGAAATGAGAAAGAAATTGGATGAAAAGAACAAAAGAGCTGCAGCCATCAGGCAAGAAAGAATTGACCACTACAATTGGTCAATGACAAGCAGAAGGCTGCCTGAGAAAATCACTGATGTCAGAATCATCCCCAAGTCCAAACCATTGGCAATAAATGTCTACAGGGGGGATGATAAAAGACACTTCGAGGTTCATGATCCCCTGAAATTCACTGACTTTGGGATCACTGAACTCGATGAGCTTGGTCCTATCATTGAAAAGAAGCAGAATGCGGTGGTTAAGGAGCTGATGAAAATGCTTAGCAAAAGGTATGAAAGACTGAGGGAAGCACCAGCAATACTGGGGATTCAGCCTGCCTTAACTGCACCTCAAGGATCTCAACCTCAATCATCACAGGGCAAACGAAAGAGGGTTGAGTTCCAGCCTGAGATCAAAGTGCCTGGACTGGAATGTAATAGGGAGCGACCTGAAGGGGTGAAGTTTGTAAAGTGTCTTGTGATTGAAAAGCCTGAAAGAGGACTGTTCTTCATTGATGTCTATGGAAACCCAATATTCCAAAGGTGGAGTGACATTGATCAGGCAGGTGTGGCTACAATGCTGAGCTACATACATGTGGCCTCTCAAATTCAGACTCCTACAAACGTCAGGTTCTGTGCTGACTTAAACGCCAAGATAAGAGAGCATCCTGACAAAGAAACACTCATCACAAAGAAAGTCAAGCTTGAAGCACTGGGGATCCATCTTGATTGACATCATTATCATTTATCTTTTGTACTAGTGATAGGAACTATGTAATTGATCAATAAACGATGTATGTTTTGTTAAAATATTCAGTGTTCCTTATTATATTCATTAGTACATTCAGTGTAAGAAGAAGCCAATTGCTCACTTACACCGATCAATCACTTAGGCTATTTGTATATCCAAATAGGGTGAGACTGTTGGGTTCAGTAAATACCCAAACCCCTTAATCTAGGATTTGAATAGAAAATACCCTAAGTGTTTGGACCGTTAAACACTAACAGGTCACTGAGTGCATAGTCTCTCAGTGAGCCATCTTCAGGATACTCAGTAAGAGGCAAAGAAGTAGTCTCTCCACTCAGTAAGGTGGAACTTAAGAAGTGAAGACTGAGTCAAGAAGAAGATGGTGGATTCAGTGAGTGATGACAATAACTCACTGAATCCCTCAACTCCTCACCAACTGCTAACACTGAAGACAAACTTGACTAATGACTGAAGGCGGAGAAGAATGGGCGGGACAAAACGGTTATGCTTGAAGCGATAAAGACGGAGCGCTTATTTTCAAGAATTCAACTTTCCACTGAAAGGCTCGCATCGATCTTGACAAGTAGAAAGTGGCCTTGTCCCTTACCAGAATTAGCCTTTGTAAACAGAGACAAAATACATCAGTATTTTGTCTTCATGTGTCGGTTGTAACTTAGGATAGAGTTAAAACTCATACTTGTATAAATAGCATAAGAGATGGAGTGAAATATTTAAGCTTGTGAATTGTAAAACACACACACACACAAGCCATCTTTCACTCCTCCAAATACAACTCAGTCCCTGAGATAGCTCAGTGGTTCCATAGTAGTTGTGCTCAGACTTAGCCTGAGCTTAGTGAGGACTTACCAACACTTTGTCATTTCAATCCCAAGTACTGTTCCGCAAGTACTTGAGTAATGTATTCTTTTGATTCATTTCTAATAAGAATATAAATGTTGAAAATTTATCAGTGTGTTTTTTACTTATGTCATTTCAGTCATTGATCCACTATTAGTTTGTTTTTTAAATACTTAACTGATTTTATACGATAGTGAATAGGGAACAACATATTCACTTAAAAAAAAATTCCTTTTCACATCTTTACGCAAAAAAGAAAATTATGGGTATTGAATTTAGTACGGGGTAAATGACAGTGGATATAAAAAATTATATCATTAAGAGACACAATGAATATTGATTTGGTATGGGGTAGAATGAAAATGGGTATGAAAAAGTATAGCTACCAGCTTCCCCGCCCCGTTGGGACTCATGATGCAATGCCCAATCAATGTCGTCTTGTCTATCTTGACTTGCAGCCTGGTCTTGACTTTTCTGTGTGGTATTCATTCTCGTTCGGCTCTTGGAATCACATCCATCAGTGGTGGGGAGATAGACTCCTATGCTAAGTCTCTTTGTTGTGTTTGACATAATAGGAATATTTCGTCTATTAAGGAGGATTCCCCGAATACCTGAAATAGAGATGATCATAGAAAATGTAAGTGAACTACTCCTTCGACTGGTCTGACCGCCGTTTGCTTTGAGGGCCTACATCGACTAGGCCTCCCGAGCAGACTCGTGGAGCTGCAGTTTGGATTATCGTAGAAAGAATAAGAGGAGCCGTCTTAGGATTGTATATGTTCGTTTGATAAAATATGGAATGAAAAAGTGTATAGATATTTGAATTTTGTATAAGAAAAGAGAGGGCCCGCGGGAATGGATTTCATAGACACCAAATTGGTGTGTAATAAATCTATAACTATGATATACCCATTTTATTTTCGGGCCCACTAAACAAACACCATTAATCGGAATGAAAATCTATAAATCCATTCCGATAGGCGCATACCAAACGCACCCAGAAGCTCTGAATATAACTGCACGATGCATAATGTTCGTTTAAGTGTTGTTTGTAAAATTACGTCTAATTAATATAAAACAATTTCATTCTTACGATATACAAACATTTATAAAATTATATAGAACAGCTTAGTCATAAAATTAACATGACATAACGTAAAAATAAAATGTGTTAAAACAAAACATTCAAAAACATTGTGTTGCAATCTGATCTCTTAAGTAGTCATTTGTAGTTATATATGCTCAAAATACGCATACAATAGATTTCACAAAGTAGTTATATATTATTATTATTGTTCCAAAGACACTTGTGATTGACTATTTTCATCGTAATCATATTATCATATTTAGTCATTTCTCTAGACACACTATCAATACTAAAGAAAAAGTCGAGAAAATATAAAATGGGAATGCAAAAGAAGAGCAAAAGAAAAAAAAACAAACTAAAGTTACTAAGGTGGTATTTGTTTTTTAAGAGGCTCTGAATCTGAATCTGAATCGCACATCTGAATCTGAATCTGAGGCGTAAATGTCTGAATCTGACCGCATCTGAACGGGAAAAAAAACTCATGTTTGAACCGCACATTTGCTTGCTCGTACTAATTTTTTTTTTGGTTTTTTTTTGTGTCAGCAAGAGACAACAAGAGGCATTCAGATATCCCTCTCAAGTCTAGACCATTAAGATCTTACTGCCTCTGAACGCGTCTGAACGAAAAGAAAAAAAAATGGTCTGAACGACCAAAATGTCTGACTGCGTCTGAACGGTTCAGATTAAGAAGCTGTTAAGAGCCTCTTTATGAAAAACAAAAACCACCTAAGTAAAAAAAAAAAGAAAGAAGACATCTTGTTCGCTTCTTGTTAGTTATAAAATGTTTGAGACTCTGATCGCTTCTGAAAGAGAAAAAGAAAATGCACTTTGTGACTCAAATGTATGATCGTGTCTGAATGAGTCAAATTAAAAGTTATCATTTTAAAAACAAACACCACTTTTTTCTTTGGAAAGCAAAAATAAAAAATAAAAATAATTATTCACTTTATATTATTTTTCCTTTTATCTCTTTTGATTTGTTAAACTCTTTTTTCCTTATCAATTTGTAAGAAAACTACTCCCATTGCTATTTACTTAAAAAAAATAAAAAATAAATAAATAAATCCCTTTTACCTTTTAAATTTTGTCAAATTTTCTTTTTGTGTTATGAGAAAAGTTCCATACGGAACAAGTTTTATCTAAAGAACAAATGGTTAGATCTCAACCATCCATCCATTTGAATCCAACGGATTAGATTTATCTACATTTGAAACTAAAATTATACTAAAGGGGTCATTTTTGTAATTTCACATTCTCAATATACTCAAAACGCAAAACGTGAAAACACACACACACGCTTCACTCACACTCTCACCCTCTCAACTTTTCAGATCCCCAAACCATCTTCAAACCCTAACCACCGCCAACCACCGCCAAACCGCCCCCAAACCACCCCCAAAACCACAACGCAACCGTAAGTATTCATTTAAAATGGATATTCGAGAAGAGATTGCCCTATCTAAAGGCGATTCAGTGGCAAAAGCTGCTTCATCTAACGTTCCTAATGAAAGTAAGCGAAATTCATTTTTAATTATTTTTTTGCTTAATTAACATCAGTTGCTTATTTTTTGATTGAATAGTTGTGACTGAAATTTGTGATGGATTAAAGTTTGTGTTATAGGAATCAGATTATATTGTTTATTTTAGAGCTTAATTTGTGATTGAAGAGTTGTGACTGAAATTTGTGATTGAAGAGTTGTGGCTGAAATTTGTGATTAGATTGCTTATTTTAGAGCTTAATTTGGCAGCTTATTTTAGAGTTTATGAGGAGAGTGCTAAACGAGGGGTGTTATGAAGTTAATGCTATGTTTGGCGAAACTAGCACCGATTAGTGGTATTTGGTAAATATATGTATGCTTATTGAGACACGCGACTAGTCTTGCGTTTGCTAAATACATGTAATGTAGAATATAAGCTCTTCTTTGAGTAGCGTAATCAACTAGGTATATGTATGCATATTAAGACACTTGCGTTTGCTAAATATGTGTGATTAGTAGCTTGTAGAGTAATGCAACGCGTACATGCTTGGTATATATGTGTATGGGACTACCTAAGTTTTAAGGAAAAGTATAAGTTGAATGAGTAGATGATTGAAGCGAGCGTGTTTGATTGTGTACGAGTTTCTTATGCTGATTGCGAGATACTTTAATTAGTAATGTAGAATGTATGTTGCTTGCTAAGCAGTGTAATTAAGTTAGCTATTAGCGTTGATATGTGTGTGTATATGTATACTACGAAATATATGAATCTTATTGTAATTGATTGCGTGACTCAAGAAAAAATTAGTAATGTAGAATGTACGCACTTGCTAAGTAGCGTGTCAGTTAGGTATATGTATGCTTATTGAGACACGTGACAAGTCTAGCGTTTGCTAAATACGTGTAATTAGTAATGTAGAATATGCGTGCTTGTGTGTAAACTAATTAAGTTAGGTATATTATTGAGGACATGTGACTAGTCTAGCGTTTGGGCGGTTTGGTAAATACTTGTAATTAGTAGCTTTTAGAGTAATGTAGAATATAAGCTCTTGCTTATTAAGACTCTCACGTTTAGTAATGTAGAATATAAGCTCTTGCTGAGTAGCGTAATCAGCTAGGTATATGTATGCATATTAAGACACTTGCGTTTGCTAAATATGTGTGATTAGTAGCTTGTAGAGTAATATGTCTTTGTAGCTTCGACTTCTATTGTGCCGGCTTGTTTATAAGGAGCATCTAATGTGCTAGCCGTTGACCAAACCATTGTTTATAAGGAGCTACTAAACCAGCTTGTTTAGTAGCTGAATGTGGAAGGTAATAATTCGGTATAGAGGAGTAACTAAATTGGCATTTTTTCAAATGAGACATAAATGAAATTAAAATGCAGATTAATGCAGATTATTGTATATCTAACTTTTTTAATTTTTTATGTTAGGTGTTGTCACAGTTTCCCAGCGTAAGAAGTGGTTACCAAAATCGATATACTTCAAGCCGCAAAAGAGGCGTCGCCGGCTAAAAAGACAAGGTGCTGAAAAAAAGAAAGTCTTGGTTGAAAAGACAAGGTGCCGGCTAAGAAGGTGTTGGAGAAGGCACCTGTTCAAAAGGAGAAGGTGCCGGATAAGGTGATGTCGAAGAAGGATGCAGAGTCGGCTAAGGTTGATAAGTCGGATAAGTCGGCTAAGGTTAAGCCAGTTGAGGCCGAAGATACTCAAGATAAACAGAAGAGTTTAAAGGTCTATCGAAAAAGCTGAAAAAAGGTAAATTTTTTATCTCATGGGATTTATTAAGAGGATTTTGCATGCTCCGTTTTTAGTTTGTTAAACTGTTCTAAATCGACTAATGAATCCCATGGGATTCCATACAATCCCATGGGATTGTATCATGGTATTTTTTGGTCAATATATTTATATCATGTCTTTTTTTATGTAGATTCTGCTGTTAAGTTGGATAAACTGGAGTCGGTTGAACCAATTCAGTCCAAAGATGAAGTGAAGCGTAAAAGGATTTTGTCTTTATCTGAATTAGAAGACAGAAAAAAAACGAAGGTCAAGCAACAAAAAGGTATAGTTTTAATCTGTTTTTAATGTTGAGATTTATGTTAATTATCAGTTTTGAATCGAGTTTAAGACGAGGCGTTCTTCTAATTTTAGTAATGAATTGCATTTTAGAAGTCATAAAGTAGTTTTACTTGGTTTTGATAAACAGTTTTAGTCCAAAAGGAGAAGGTGTCGGAGAAGGCACTTGTTCAAAAGGAGGTGTCGGAGAAGGATGAAGAAGCGAAAAGGAGCAAAAGGGTAAGAAGGGTAAGAAGCGGTTGGTAAGGGCGAGGGATAAGAATGTAAAGGAACAGGCAAAAGGTAATGCCTGCACCACAAGGTATGCTACCTGTTTCAAAATTGTTTTTCTGTTATATGTACTTGAGTTTATTGTTGCACATCTAGCATTCCATGGGATTCATTGTGAATCCCATGGGATTCATTGTGAATCCCATGGGAAACATTGTGATCCATGCAGGTTATGCATACAAGTTTTTGAAATATAATATAAGTATGGTGTAGAAAACTAGAAGGGGGGTTGAATAGTTTACTAATTAAAAACTTTGTTTTGAAACTTATTGTAAAGATCAATTGATATTGATCTTAGATATGTTAATGAAATATGCAAGCAATATGTTAGAAGTAAATAAGGAAAGAAATGATCAAACCACAACAAGTTGTTTATAGTGGTTCGGTCTACAAGGACTCTTTTTCCTTGCCCTACTCCACTCCTCGAGTCTCACACTCGAGAGTTTAACTTCACTAGTCAACAAGCTCCTTTCACCGGCGGAGAAAACCTTTACACTTCGCTTACACTATTTCCGACACTAAGCTAGATGTCGAGTTCTTTCCAAGGGTACAACCACTCCCACACACAATGTATTTTGAGGACTAAAATACTAACCACTCACACTCACAAGATTATGATGGTTTGATACAACAATGAAGTATGAATCAACACTAGATCATACAACACTAAACAAACAAGACTTCCAACTTCTCGTTGAAGCTTGAATATGACTTGATCTTCTTTGCTACAAAAGAGATCACTAATATGATATGAAACTGAGTTAGAAAGGTTAGAGAGAAGATATGTATGAGAGTATGTTAGAAAGGGATGAAAAACTACTTGGCTTGGCATTGCTATTTATAGCCAAAGTGGAGAGGAGCGTCCACGGACCGCGGAACCCTTAAAAGGGTTCCGCCCGTGTACCATTTTGGTACCGCCGGTCACGACATCAAGATATCAAATCTTTGCTAAAGTCAACTCTATCTAAGTGAGATTGTGTAAGATATGAAGAGTACAAATCCACACAAAATATCTTAATGAAATCTTCTAATGATTTCCATGATGCATTACATGATGTCATAAGTTGTATTTCTATTTTTAGAAATATGCAAGTACATAAGTAGTGTTTGGTTTTAAGAACCTAACACATTCTAAAACTACTATCATACATAATGATTAGAGTCATATCAAGATGTTACTAATCATAAATGTAAATGCTTGAATGATGAATATATTGTTTAAAAAAACTTGTTTTAATATCTATTAAACTTGACAAGCTTTAGGCTTTTATAATTAAATTTACTTTTGTCGTTAACAAAACTTAGGTAAAGATCAAAAATATAAATAACGTTTAATGACGATATTTGTATTAACAATCTCCCCCTTTTTGTTGAGGACAAAATATAAATTTTATTTTTATAAAAGATACAAATTTTGTACAAGAGTTATAAAAATATTAGTTTTAGAACTTGAAAAGAGAATGGTAATGCAAGTGTATGATGTTTGACTATTTTATGAAAGTCAAAGTATTCACTAGTTGATGCATGATGTTGACTTTTAGAGAAAGTCAAAGTATGCGGTTGACTTTTTAGGAAAAGTCCAGTATTATCAATGAGGGTTCCTGTTTGACTTTTAGGAAGTCAAATGTATGCAGGTTGACTTTTTCAGAAAAGTCAAATATAAATAATTTCAAAGTTCTATATTTTCTCCCCTTTTTGTCTCAACAAAAGAAGAGTTATCTTGCGAATGTAATGAGCCGAGCTATTATCTCCCCCTTGTTCAAAGCTTCCCATTAATTGGGTGCTTTAATGGGAAGATTCATGGATTGTGAAAATAAAGCTACAAAAAAATGTTAGTAATAATGATCATTCACAAGCATTTCCAAACACTATGTAATGACACCAACAATATAATAAACAACATTCATTAGTTAAAATTTTTCATGAGTAAAGATCATGAAAAGAGAACACAATGATGTGTTTTTAGTACAAGAAGTAAAAATTATCCTAAGAAAGAAAAAAATAGACTAAAAAGACTAGTCTAAAACCATCCTATTGTGATGGTGGATGGGAAAGAGCGTTAAGACGCTCAAGGATGTGGTTGAGGATGAACCTCATTTCTTCTTGGAAGTCATGGACCATAATCCGGGTCCTTTCCACGGTTTGGCCCGTTTGCTCACAAGTTGAGCAACCATGCCTTGGAGGGTAGTATGTTTGGGGAGGTTGTGGTGGTGGAATGGTTGATGTGTTGGTGTTGGTGGAAATGTTTGGGGTGGTCATGATGGAAGCAAGCAAAGCACTTTGCATTTGCATTGTCTCACTCAAGTGAGAGTCCACCATGCCTTTGAATTGGTGGAGGTTGTGGAGTTCGTTTTGAATCTCCTCTCTAGTGGGATTGGTATCCCACATACACTCCTCAATGTCCTCAAGATGAGGTGACATTGATGTAGGGAGTGAATGATCCCCATACAAAGGACCATGAATGTCTTTGTGGATGGGGTGGAAGAGAAGAGGTTTAGGCCCTAATGGGGCGTTTGGGTCAAGGGATGACCGAGGTGACTCATGAGCCATCCGCTCAATGGAGTCAAATGATGGCAATGGTGGTGGATGACTTGGCCTAGGAGGCAAGTCTTCCAAGTCCTCTAGGAAAGGATTTGGTGATGTTGGTGGAGTTGAAAATAACTCCATAGGAATGAGAGTTGGAGACCTTGGTGAAGGTGGTGAGGGTGTTTTGGATGTTTGGATGGGTGCCGGTGGAGGTGAAGTAGGTGTTTTCGTTGGTGGTGGAGTGGTGATCACAATGTGTGATGTATTGGGTGTAGCTAAGGTAAGATTTGTATCATCTCGGATGGGAGATGAGATTGTGAGTGGAGAAGACTCGGATAATGAGCTAAGATGAACAAAGCAACAAGGTCTTACGCTAATTCTAGCGGTCTTCTTGCAAGGTTTGGAGATGATTTAGTCATTTTTAACTTGGGTTTTGCTTTGCTAGATAGTAGTAAGAGTGAAGAGGGTGTGAGGATGATCATGGTAAAACCTCTCAATTTATAGAAGTGAAAAATTATGGAGAAATGTGTTTGATTTGATGTTAAACCATTGAAGAGATGAGGTTCCTAATGATTTGGAAGTGGGTTGAATGCTAGTCATATCACCCAAGTCAAGCCATTCAAGAGAGATGGAGTGAAGAAGAAAAGATTTGCAATAAATGTGTTCTATTGAGTGGAATTTCATAATATTCAGATCACCCACGGATTTGAAGGTACCAAAATTTGGTTCCTTCCTTTATGCCAAAGGGCTCCTTGGGTGGATTTTTCAAATTTTGAATTTTGGTGGGAAATGGATTTCTTATATACTTAAGTGAATTATACTAGTTCTAATAAGTGTATAAACTAGTTAAGATTGATTTATAAGTGATGGAAGATAATTTGGAATCACGAAAGAGTCGAAATTGAGAAAATTACACGGAGGATCCACGGCACCAAAACAATACACGGACGGTACCCTAAAAAGGGTGCCGTCTGGTCCGCATACTGATGCGGCGGTACCAAAATACATAAAGGACGGTACCAAAATTATGGTGCCGTCGGATCCGTGGAGCGCATAAAAATGGACAGAGTTCGTTTTTAGGTGTGGGGACTTTTCGAAACACGAAATTCTTTCTCAAAACATGTTATACTAAACATTTCTAGTTAGGAAAAGCAAATAACATATATATAAACATAGTGGAATATGTATTTTGAGCAAGGCTTATTGATTTTCACATTATAGTGAAAATGGGTAAAATTTGATAGCATACTTGGCTATCCCCGCATGAAATTGTTAGCATTCACCATTGTTTCAAGTTATATTATCATCCTACATAATAAAAACAACTAAATTGTATCAAACATTAATGATAATGTATTGTTCCAAACACTCCTTAAAAGTACCCTTATTTGTCCAACTTCTTGTAAATCTTGTTCATCATCCTACCAAGGCACTTGAACATTCCCTTAGTTTGCTTGAACTCCGTTGATTCATTCTCTATTTCGGGAAGAGACGCATAATACTCATGAGGTGGAAGACGAGAGCTTGGAAGACCATCCTCGGAGCTATTTGATGATGATGATGATGGAGTTGGAGGTTTTGCTCTCTTGCCTTTGTCTTAGCAACTCGTGCATCACTCAAAGGTACAAAGATGTGAGGGATGAGCTCATAGTGAAGGTGCATCCCTTTGGGTGTTGGTGGAATTGGTGCAAAGTTTCTATAGAGACGGGTGAGGAGCATCCCGTATGGAAGAGCAACCGATCCTTGAGTTGGAATATCAATCATTCTCCTAGCTATGTAGTAGGCTAAATTGAATGGTTGACGGGTGGACAAGTTGTAGAGCATATGACAAAGGCAAGCGTTAATGTGATCCCTATTTCCTATGGTGCTAATGACGTTGGCTCTAAGTAGCTCCTCCCATTTCTTAAATTCGGCTTAAGTTCATTTAGCTCCATTCCATATGGATCTCGGTTTACTTCTTTCCCTTTCGGGTAACTCGGGTTGTATCACTTTTTGGGTTAAAAGGTGTTCACGGATGACATCCTTGTCGGCCAAACGGGTTTGGTAGGGTAGAGAGCGGTCATTGATAGCATCAAGAGCGGTGAGTGACCATTTATCCGAGTAGAGACAAGTTCCTCGGTTGGGAATTCCTAGTACTTGAGCAAAGTTGGCTAAGGTGATGGTGTAGTCGTTTTGATTAATTCTAAACCTAAGACAAAATTCATCATCGTCTTCATCACTAAAGCCGGTCACACTAGCATAGAATTCTAACACAAACCTAGGACAAATTGGTTCATCGATGTCAAGAAGACAATCGAATTGAATGGCGGCTAGTTCTTCACGAAGATTGGTGTTTTCAAGGAAGGATGAGTGAATGGTTCTACCCTCATGGAAATACCTTGATTCTAGACCCCTAAATATTTCTACTTGTTCTTTGGTAAGTCCTTTGGTTTTGTGGTGTTTGGGAATGTAGTTAAGGGTGTCTTTGTGATCATAGAATCTTGCGGCTACCATGGTTATTCCTAAGGACAAGAGTTAATATGTTAAAAATGAGAATAAGTTTTAACGTTTTTGGTTCTAGTGTGTGCCTATATGAAAACAATTTGGAGTTGCGGTTATCTCGACTCATTTTATGCACAAAGATGGTTTTAGTGGGGTGTTTGGCAAATACCATGAGATAACCCAAATGCTCCTAATTCAATGTGGCTTCATTTGAATATACCCGGGAATGCATATTAGTTATGCAATACCTTTAGTATTCAAGAGCATGCAAGTGATGAAAATTTAACGTTTCTATTTGTATTAGCAATGAAAAAATTGTTTTCCTACAAGTGAGAAGCTTTTCAAAACTTTTGACATGGGGTGTTTGGTTGTTTGAATAAGGCCTTATATTCATTATCTATCAATTAGTGGGAAGCATGATTTGTTTATGCAATATGATAATGTAGTACCTAATTTCAATGACTAGTTATGCAATTTGCCAATTGAATTCATATTTGGTATAAAAGCATACATAAAACCCCATGTAATGATTTGTGATAGTTTTGTGCATAAATAAGAATCCTAGACTCGGAATTAAGAGATGAAATGTAGTTAGGATACTTACAATGATGTTATCTTCATGATTAATGAGTGGGAAGATGACAATAATGAGCTTGGTTTAAGTTTTACACGTTTTGGTAAAGTGGGTTTTGAGGAAGAGGATGATTTGTATATAGCAGTTTTGCTTCGGTAGACACCACGGACCAGACGGTACCAAAAATTTGGTTCCGTCTTTGTTGTCGTTTGGTGCCGTGGCTACAGATGGCAGTACAAGACAAAATTGTTTTGTTTTGACTATTCTAATGTTTTGGGCTATGTTTATCCTACATGTTTGGTTCCATTAACCCTAAACCAAGTCTAAGAAGATTAAAAGGTTCTCGTTTAAGAGGCTTAGTTAAGATGTCGGCAATGTTGTCTTCGAAGGATACTTTCTCGATTGAAATGTTTCCTTTTTGAACATTGTCGCGAAGAAAGTGATGGCGGATTTCAATATGTTTTGTACGAGCATGTTGAACGGGATTCTTGCTGAGATCGATGGCTCCTTTGTTGTCGCAAAGTATCACAATGTCGTTGAGATGAATTCCGTAATCTACGAGAGCTTGCTTCATCCAAAGAGCTTGTTGACATGCTTTTCCGGTGAGACGTACCGGCTTCATAGTTGAGATGGCCAAGGCCGTTTGCTTCTTTGCAAACCATGAGGTAAGACAATGTCCAACAAAAGTGCAAATACCACTTGTACTTTTTCTATCGACATAGTCACCGCAATGATCCGAGTCGGCATACACTATGGTTTCTACACCCGTTCCTTTGGGATACCATAATCCTAAACACGTTGTTCCCTTAATGTATCTAAAAATCCTTTTAAGGCTTCTAAGTGTGATGCCTTTGGGTTTTCTTGAAAGCGAGCACATAGACAAACACTAAACATAATGTCGGGTCTACTAGCCGTAAGATAGAGTAGGCTACCAATCATTCCTCTATATTTAGTGTTATCTACGGATTCACCTTCCTCATCCTTGGTTAGTTTAGTGTCCGAGGACATGGGTGTTTTAGTTGGTTTGGAATCTTCAAGACCAAATTTCCTAAGCATGTCTCTTATATATTTAGATTGGTTAAAAAATATGCCATCTTCTAGTTGTTTTATTTGAAGTCCTAGAAAGTAATTTAACTCACCAATCATACTCATTTCAAACTCGTCATGCATGATTTTAGAGAAATCATCACATAATTCTTGACAAGTTGATCCGAATATAATGTCATCAACGTATATTTGAACAATGATAATTTGTGATTCCTTTTTCTTGGTAAAGAGAGTATTATCTACTAATCCCATAGTATATTTGTTATCAATAAGAAAAGTCTTAAGTCGGTCGTACTAAGCTTTTGGTGCTTGCTTAAGACCATACAATGCTTTCTTGAGTTTGAAGACATGATGTGGTTTCTCAAAGTCGGTGAAACCGGAAGGTTGAGCAACATACACTTCTTCGTTAATAAACCCATTAAGGAAAGCACTTTTAACATCCATTTGAAATAATTTAAAATCATAGGCACATGCATAAGCAAGCAATATTCTAATAGACTCAAGCCTAGCTACCGGTGCATAAGTTTCATCATAATCAATCCCCTCTTGTTGATTATAACCTTGCGCTACAAGCCTAGCTTTGTTTCTAGATACTATCCCATTTTCATCCATCTTATTTCGAAAAACCCATTTTGTTCCAATTATAGTTTGATCTTTAGGTCTTTGGAACTAACTTTCCAAACATCATTTATAACGAATTGGTTTAATTCTTCTTGCATGGCAATAACCCATGATTCATCTTTTATTGCTTCATTTATGGTTTTGGGTTCAATGGTGGATACAAAGCAAAAATAATTACTTTGATTTTGGGCTTGTGACCTTAAGGTTCTTTGATTGAGTTGTCCTATGACTTTTTCTAAAGGATGACTTTTAGATTCTTTGATGTTGACAATTTCTTTATTTAATGGTTCATCTTCCTTGTTATTATTAATTATTTCTTGACCTTCTATCATTTGACTTTCAACTAAGTCATCATCTACCAAAGGTGATGTCTTAGAGGGAGGTGGACTTTCGTCGAATGTTATGTTCAACGATTCCTCGACTATCATTGTTTCTTTGTTTAGGACAATGTAAGCTTTACTAGTTTGAGAGTAACCAAGAAATACACCTTCATAAGACTTTGGGTCAAACTTGGTGAGATAATCCTTAGTATTAAGAATAAAGCATTTACAACCAAAGACTCTAAAATATCCTAACGTTGGCTTTTTACCTTTATAGAGTTCATATGGTGTTTTGTTTAAGAAAGGACGTTTAAGACTCTATTCAAAATATATGTAGAAGTGTCAACGGCGTTACACCAAAACTTTTGAGGAATGTTTTGTTCATTAAGCATTGTTCTACTCATTTCTTGAATTGTTCTATTTTTACGTTCTACTACTCCATTAGATTGAGGTGTTCGTGGAGCCGAAAAGTTATGTGTTATACCATTTGTATCACAAAAGTTTCCAAATTGAGTTTCGTTGTCAAATTCCCGACCATGATCCGTTCGGATCGACACAATTTTGATACCTAGAAGATTTTGAATTTTCTTGCTAAGTATTTCAAATTTATCAAAAGCTTCATTTTTGGTTTTCAAAAACAACGTCCAAGTAAACCTTGAATAATCATCTACTATGACCAAAGTGTATAAGTTGCCTCCATAGCTTCTTATAGCGGATGGTCCAAACAAGTCCATATGTAATAATTCTAGACACTTAGATGTGGACACCATATTTTTAGATTTGTGACTACTATGTGTTTGTTTACCAATTTTGCAAGCATCGCAAAAGTGTTGGTCATATTTAAGTTTTGGTAAATTCCTAACCAATTCTTTTGAAGATAGGTTTTGTATAAGTCTCATATTAGCGTGACCTAAACGTCTATGCCAAAGAGATGAGCTATCATCTAATGTTGTTAGGCAAAGTTTGTCATTATATGTTTTATCTATTTTCATGACATATATGTTATTTTTCCTAACTCCTTTAGCTATGGTGATACCATCTTTTAGTATTTTACTACCATTTTCATCAAATAGCACTTTATACTTTTTATCACATAGTTGGCTAATACTAAGTAGATTAAATCCTAACCTATCCACATGAGCAACATTTTCAATAGTTAGGGAGTTATGAGCGATCGTACCTTTGCCAATAATTTTGCTTTTGAGATTGCTACCAAAGGTGACATTACCTCCGTCATACTCTTGATATGATGAGAAGAGACTTTTGTTGCCCGTCATGTGTCGTGAGCAACCACTATCTTTTATCCATTCATCCGGTTCCAATCCAACTTTCAAGCATACCTAAGAAGCAAATAACTCAAGCATTTGGTCCCCAATATCTCATGGGTCCATTTGGGTTACACATACCATTCATTTGATTCATGTATGGAAACGATGGGTAAGAGTTCCATGGCATGTAATCTGAGTTTGATATGGTCTAGGAAAGTTTTGATTCCAACCATTGTGTTGGTAGTTGGGTTGTACGTTGTGGTTGCTCTTAGGAAAGGGGCGTTTGGCAAAAGGAGTTTTATATTGTTGTTGAGTAGTTTTTGATCTAAATTCATTTTTGACAAGTCCTACTCCTGAAGTAACGGCAGGTTTTAGTTTAATACTATTATTGGTTTTCTTTGTTATTTTAACAAATTCAAGATCGTATTGCGAACATTCGTTCTCTGAAGTACCCACGGCACCATTTTGCACAACGGACGGAACCCTTATTTTGGTTCCGTCGGTCCGTGCTGCATCTGCAGCAATTTTGACAGTATGTTCGTCCTTTTCGGCCGTTTTATTTTGACTCTTTGGAATTAATACTTCATTAAAACCTAGCCCATTCATGTCTCCGGGTGTTTTATGAATTTTAACTATTTCATCGGCAAGAGCGATGTTCTTGTTAAACCTTTTAAATTTAGAATTGTTTTCTATTAAAACATCTTGTGTGAGCTTTAGTTTTTCTATTTCAAGTTTAAGCTCTTGACATGATTTACAATCATCGTCATTTGCTTTTCCTTTTTCTAGTCGTTTTGCTTTTTCTTTTAACTCATAAACTTCATTTTCCAAAAATTCCTTTTTGTTTTTTAAAAATTTATTTTAGTTATGATTTTTAGACTTAGCCCACACAATTGATTATATTGTTTTTGCAAAGTGTCATCATCAATAGAAGAATAAGAAGAGTCGGAAAGTACCTCATTTGACTCATGTGCCATTAGAGCGATTTCTTCCTTGCTTGATTCTTCATCGTCTTCACTATCACTCCAAGCACCACTTACAAAAGCTCGTTGAGTTTTGCTTTTAGGTGGCTTGGGACACTCTCCTATGAGGTGATTTGCATCACCACATCTAAAACATTTTCTTTCACCTTTTCCCTTCTTGTCATCCCGATCTTTTCCGAATGGCTTCTTTTCTTCTCGAGGTTGTCTTACGAACTTTCCTCTTCTTCTAAAGAACTTCTTAAAATCTCTAACGGCCATGGCATATTCCTCATCTTCACTACCGAAGCAAGATTCGTCATCATCACTTGATTCCGCTTTTGCTTTTAGAGCAACGGATTTGATCTTCTCCCTTTTCCTTTGATGATCTCCGAATCTTTCTCCATCACCATTTCGTGTACTTTGAGGTTACCGATCAACTCGTCTAGTGACATTATTGAGAGATCTTTTGATTCCTCAATGGCGGTCACTTTAGCTCTCCATTTGGGATGGAGTGCTCTAAGAAATTTCCTCACAAAGTTCTTACTACGAAAAGATTCATCAAGTGCTTTAAGTGATGTAATAATAGTGTTAAAGCGAGCAAAGCCACAATCAATGGTTTCATCTTCAGAATAACAAATTGTTCATATTGTTGAACAAGAAGATCAATTTTGTTATCCTTGACTTGTGAATTACCTTGATGTGTAACAATTAAAGATTCCCAAATATCTTTGGCGGTTTCACACATAAAAATTCTTTCATATTCTTTTCTAGGTAAAGCATTATAAAGCATCATTTTAGCTTCATTATTTTTAGCAACTAGTTTCTTTTGTTCATCAACGGAAATATCCTTTGTTGTAGAACTAAAATCCCTTTAACAATAATAAACCAAAGATCTATATCTTTTGATTTTACATATGTTTCAAAACGGTTTTTCCAATAGATAAATCCATTGGTTTCAAAGAGTGGTGGTCTTTGCATAGATTGCCCTTCTTTAAAGTTTTCAGAATCCATGGATCGTTTCAAGTTTATAAAATACAAGTTATTTTAGAAATTCTTGAGCAACGAGGCTCTGGTACCAATTGTAGAAAACTAGAAGGGGGGTTGAATAGTTTACTAATTAAAAACTTTGTTTTGAAACTTATTGTAAAGATCAATTGATATTGATCTTAGATATGTTAATGAAATATGCAAGCAATATGTTAGAAGTAAATAAGGAAAGAAATGATCAAACCACAACAAGTTGTTTATAGTGGTTCGGTCTACAAGGACTCTTTTTCCTTGCCCTACTCCACTCCTCGAGTCTCACACTCGAGAGTTTAACTTCACTAGTCAACAAGCTCCTTTCACCGGCGGAGAAAACCTTTACACTTCGCTAACACTATTTCCGACACTAAGCTAGATGTCGAGTTCTTTCCAAGGGTACAACCACTCCCACACACAATGTATTTTGAGGACTAAAATACTAACCACTCACACTCACAAGATTATGATGGTTTGATACAACAATGAAGTATGAATCAACACTAGATCATACAACACTAAACAAACAAGACTTCCAACTTCTCGTTGAAGCTTGAATATGACTTGATCTTCTTTGCTACAAAAGAGATCACTAATATGATATGAAACCGAGTTAGAAAGGTTAGAGAGAAGATATGTATGAGAGTATGTTAGAAAGGGATGAGAAACTACTTGACTTGGCATTGCTATTTATAGCCAAAGTGGATTGGAGCGCCCACGGACCGCGGAACCCTTAAAGGGTTCCGCCGTGTACCATTTTGGTACCACGGTCTGACAGTCAATATATCAAATCTTTGCTAAAGTCAACTCTATCTAAGTGAGATTGTGTAAGACATGAAGAGTACAAATCCACACAAAATATCTTAATGAAATCTTCTAATGATTTCCATGATGCATTACATGATGTCATAAGTTGTATTTCTATTTTTAGAAATATGCAAGTACATAAGTAGTGTTTGGTTTTAAGAACCTAACACATTCTAAAAACTACTATCATACATAATGATTAGAGTCATATCAAGATGTTACTAATCATAAATGTAAATGCTTGAATGATGAATATATTGTTTAAAAAAACTTGTTTTAATATCTATTAAACTTGACAAGCTTTAGGCTTTTATAATTAAATTTACTTTTGTCGTTAACAAAACTTAGGTAAAGATCAAAAATATAAATAACGTTTAATGACGATATTTGTATTAACATATGGGATTTTGTTGACCAACATATTTATAATGTCTTTTTTTTTACTTAGATTGTGATGACATCGAAGATGCGAAAAAGGTTTTGAAGGGAAAGGGTTTGGCTAAGAGGAAGAGGGAGAATTCTGATGATGTTGATGATAAGAAGCGTGTAAAGAAGGAAGAATATGATGAAGAGGGAAGTCGAAGAAGAAGAAGGTAAGGAGTTGACGCGTAAGAGGAAGCGCATGAAAAGTATGTTGCCATGTTTCCGATTCTTAAAACACGGACAACACCTACAACTTTTCTTGCCATCCGTGACGCTAAGGTTGATATGAGGCGCTTTTTGGTGACATCGATTTAGTTCGTTACACAAGTGTAACATAGATCACATTCCTTCAAGGTTGGGAAGGTATGTAGTTTCTAGATTTCATGCAGAAAGTTGTGAGTTGGTTTTGGAGAATGGCGAGTCAATCAAGGTCACTAGTTCAAAAATTCATGAGATATTAGGTGTTCCATTTGGTGGTCAATCTCTTTTTTCTCTAGATGCTAGATCAGAAAATGATGACTTTGTGAGGAATTGGATCGGTCAGTTTCATCCTAAAAAACTCAAGGATGTCCGTGTTAATGACATTGCTAATAAATTGATCGAGTCTCGGGAAGCCGACTTCCTTTTAAAGTCAACTTCGTACCCTTTTGCAAACTTGATGGGTGAGGTTGATGGGTTAAAGGGGAAGATATGTTTGGATGTTGTCTTTGAGATTGCGGAAGATACGATGTTAAGGCTATTGATTGGTGTGACTTTATTTTTCTTGCCTTAAACGCCATAAAGTCCCAACAACGACATCTAATCATTATATTGGTCCATATACCTTCCTTGTTGTAAGTTTCTAAGTTTTGAACTCTATTTTTTTGATTATTAAACGTGTTTGTGTGATAGATTTGTTATAACCTTCTTTACACTTTTTGTTTTTCGCTTTTGTATCCGGATTCCACAAAGCATGAAAAGATTCCTGTTGTCCGGACACGTCCTGCAATCAAAAGCTGGCCTTCATATTTAATGTCCCAACGACAGGATCTAGAACTAAAAGAAGAATGTTTTGGTTTGCTACCACTTCAACCAGAATGGACTGAAGCCGAGGTTCAAGAGGCTGAAGGGTTTATTTGTATGCTCGGAAGATTCTTTTTTGAAAGAGGTTCCTTTTAAAATTTTGTTATTTGTTTTACATTTATTGTTATTAAATGATATCAGTGTGAATCCCATGGGATTGAATACTGAATCCCATGGGATTCAGGGATTCAATACGTAATCCCATGGGATTCACTACAAATCTTATTGAATTCATTATGAATCCCATGAGATTTGAAGTGAATCCCATGGGATTCTCAATCCCATGGGATTCATACAAACTCCAATGTTTTTCTGAAATGATGTTTTTCATTTTCTTGTTTACAACCACAGAGAATCCCATGGGATTCACATGCAATTCAGTTAGAAATGAAATCCCATGGGATTCATTGCAATGAGCTTTATTATGACTATTACAATGTTTCTTATTTCAGGATTTGTTTAATAAACTTGAAAAAAAGTTAGAGTTTATTTGTGATGAAAAACTTGTTGTAGAAGATTATTTCGCAAAGCAATGTCGAGATTACCCCTGATGCAAAGTTGCATGAGCTACATAAAAAGTATGCTCGAATTTTCTTCCAAGCGAAGCCATTAATTGAGGTTGTCGATGAAGGGAAGGATGATGATGCTCATGGTAATGGTAATGGGAAGGATGATGATGCTGATGGTATTGGGAAGGATGATGAGGATAACGATGATGAAGAGGATGACGATGATGAAGAGGATGACGATGATGAAGAGGATGACGATGGTAATGGGAAGGATGACGATGGTGATGGGGATGATGATGATGACGATGATAAGAATGGGAAGAAGTTAACTTTAGAAGATTTGGCCGATGTGGTTGAGAAGGATGAAGCTGAGAAGGATGAATCTGATAAAAAAGAGGATGAGGCTGAGAAGGAAGTTGATGCTAAGAAGGATGAGGCTGATAAGGAAGTGGATGAGGCTGAGAAGGATGAGGATGAGTCTGAGATCACGTGCACACCGGAGGGGTTAAATCAATGGATAGAAAATAATTTAGATAATGTTGATGAGATTATCATGTGTATAGCTGCTGAGCACGCATATGTAATATTCTTGAATCTCTTTCTTTTTACGAAATTTTGTTTCTTTTTAATTAAATCTTTTTATTGTTTTCAGCAAGAATCGCTCAATGGAGGTCCGGATCCAATGATGCCGCATCCAAGACTCCGAAACAATGGCTATTCGCTCGGAAAGCGTGTGGCGAAACCTTCTTCACTGTATCGCCCTATATGAATAAGAAGACGAAGGTTGTAGCCAAAATTACAAGGCCGAGTTTATTCTTGGAAATAGTTTGTTTGCGATGCAAGGCGACAAGTTGTAAGTTTAGATGTGTATTTTTAATATAGTTCTAATCCCATGGGATTCAATACAGAATCCCATAGGATTCACTACAAATCCCATGAGATTCATACTGAATCTCATGGGATTTTGTATTGAATCCCATGGGATTCTGTTTTGAATCCCATGGGATTCTGTTTTGAATCCCATGGGATTCATACAAACTCCAATGTGATTCTGAAATGATTTCTTTTTCTTTTTCTTGTTTACTCATATAGTGAGAGAATTTTGAATCCCATTCTCTGAGTTCACGGTGTTTTCAATTCGGTTGGCTATGGAAACATTAGCGCCCAGTTTGTGGATAGACGCCAATGTTATTGACTGTTGGAGTGCCATTCTGAATTATGAAGAAAGATTTAAAGAACATGGCTTTCCATCACGACATTTTTTCTCAACCGGATGTATTGTAAGTATTTATTTCTGATTTGCTTAGTATTCTTATTTGTTTAATAAATCTTGATCATGTTATCGACTTACCAAACACCCCCAAAGCAATTCAAATCATAACATGATCTTGTAAATTGCATATACAGATAAAATCTATGTTTGATGGGACTTTGGCGTCCGAGGACCAAAAATTTGAAAGTTTTGAAAAGGAAATTGTAGCTCAGTTTGGAGATAACGTTGCTGGCTTGGCTCTTGACGGCATTGACTTGGTATTTTTTATTATTATTATTTTTTTGTTATAAATTGTTGTTTGTGTTTTTTACTTTGGATTCATTCTTATTATTTTTGTTTTTGTTAAAACAGGCTTTCTTTCCAATTTGCAATGGTGGCCACTTTTATGTCATCGTCATCAGCCTTACCAAAACTGTATCGATAACGATACTAGATAACATGGATTCGGGAGCAACATATGATTCGAAATATAAAAAAACATGTGAACTACTTCTAAGTATTTTTTTTTGAACTTTACTACTTGTAAGTATTTACTTTTACTGCAGAATCCCATGGGATTCTTTGATGAATACTTTATGATTTAAACATAATCCCATGGGATACATACTGAATCCCATGGGATTCTTTTGATGAATACTTTATGATTTAAACATAATCTCATGGGATTCATACAGATTTCCATTTGAATCGCTATTGACATTTTCCCAAAATTCTAGTAATTTATGATCTTTTTAAAAATAATTTTGTAGATAAAGTTGTTTTCCCGACACCTGAAGCTCTATGGTCACAAGAAACATGGTAACATTCTTAAAGCTAAACCAAAAGTCCCAAAGCTAAAATGGAGAACAAAGAAAAATTTTAGTGATTGTGGTATTTTCACCATGGTACATATGGAATGTTACCATGGTGAACCTGCTACAAAATGGGATTGTGGGTTGATTTCCGAGTCTAGCTGCTGTGAAATGGATGGTTACAAGATGAGGCAGGTCGACATGTTGAGGCGACTAAGATTTAAGTTTGCTACCAAGATCTTGTTACATGAGATTAATATGCATGCTGGTAAGCTTACTGATGTAGCCAAAGAGTTTGATAAACTTCCTCGTCTAGAAAAGATGAACATAATTGTTGAAGCTATTAAGAATAGGGAAAACGCGAAGTGATTCGAGAAAAAGACTGAAAAGTTAGCCGTTGATTCCGAAAAAGACGAAAAGACAGAAAAGACGAAAAGACGAAGTAATTCCAGTTGAAGCTATCAATAGTTGATCAGTTGATTGTAGAATGTTAGAAAACATGATAATTGTTGTTAGAGAAATGTTCTTTTGAAAACATGTGCATTGATGGTAGATGGTAGATCATTTTGAAAACAGTTTATGATGGAGTTTTATAATGTTAACTGCTGTTTATCTTTTATGTGAATTATACAGAATCCCATGGGATTCATTGTGAATCCCATGGGATTCATTGAGAATGTTTATCTTTTATGATGGGATTCATTGTGAATCCATGCAGATTATGCATACAATTTTTTAAATAGAATATAAGTATAGTATTTATTGTGAATCCCATTGATTTCTAATGAATCTCATGGGATTCATTGTGATCCATTCAGATTATCCACACAAGTTTTTAAACAGAATATAAATAACAAATATGTGAATTATACAGAATCCCATGGGATTCATTGTGAATCCATGCAGATTATGCATACAACTTTTTGAAATAGAATATAAGTATAGGATTTATTTGTGAATCCCATGGGATTTATTGTGAATCCCATGGGATTTCTAACTGAATCTCATGGGATTCATTGTGATCCATTCAGATTATCCACACAAGTTTTTAAACAGAATATAAATAACAAAGAAAAATAAATTTTCTTTTGGAGATCATCTAAAAAACATCTGAATATTCAATCTATATATTCAAGAAAATAATAAAAAGAACTAACAAAAAAAAAGGAATATAAGTAAATTACTTTTTTCAAACATCAGTTGGTTTCGCCTTTCGCCTTGCCTTTGGGTTCATCGGACAAGTTGTTTTCGTATGCAAGTTCGTCTTCTCTCCACAATGTCCACAAGGCTTCATTTGTTTCTTTTTAACTTGAAGCGCTTTTTCTCTTTCACTCTTTCGCCTTTCATTTCGTTCGCTTCGAAATATTCCCTTTATTTCGTGCTTTTGTTGGATTGTTAACTATTTTCTTCTCAGGGTTAGAAATAGCAAAATGATCACCAATTACATCTCCTGTATTTCTTGAAGGGGGATTTGGCACCTCAGCCTCCACTTCTGTTTTCAATGTCTTTAACTTTTCTACAAAAGCACCCATCTTCACTTTGTCTTTGCTCAACCGAAACAAACATTCATCCACCAGAAACGTTGCCTCATTTGTAAGTCTTTGAATTTCTTCATTTGTTTCACCATATCTGTTTCTTTTCCTTCTCAAATCAGGCGGTATTATATCTCTTGTCCAACGCCTCAAAATATATTGTTTTGGAATTAAGTTAATATCACGATTCTTGAAAACACAGAATATGTGTCGGCATAGGAAACCGAATCGTACAAAATGTCTGCAACTACACTCCACCGACCCATCTTCTGTATTACGCAGTACCTTTTTAAAACACAATAATTATTAGCCAATCCCATGGGATTTTAAACAGAATCCCATGGGATTCACAAAAATCCCATGGGATTCCCAGTGAATACCTATAATTATTAGTCAATCCTATTAGACAATCCCATGAGATTCATACTGAATCCCATGGGATTACTATGGGATTGATTATGAATCCCATGGGATTGATTATGAATCCCATGGGATTACTTGATTAATCCTAGTTTATACAAGAAAGTAATATACCTTATAGTCTACAAATATTTCTGTTGCTACTGTTTCGCCTTCATCTGCTAGTTCTTTTGCAACTTCCTTATTAAGGATTCTATAAGTTGCCGGATTTTTGTCTCTAACAGTGACACGCTCACAACGTTCTTCTATTTTAGTTCCTGTATCGCACAAGTCCAGCATGCCTCTTTTATTTCCGTTTGAACAAGTAGAAATATTGTCCTAGTATAAACTTTTGCTGCATGACGTTCAATTGCTAACTTTGTTTCACATTTTGGAGCCGCGTATAGTGTTTTAAAGTCCAAATGTTCTTGAATATAACGTTGTCTCTCCATTGCTGATTCATAGGACATCATGAAACTAACTAGTGTCGCTCCTGGGCTTGAGAAACTTTTGAAGAACGAGTTTTCACTCTCAGACCTTGATGTCGTTCTCATCAATCCAAACAAAGGTGAGGTGATAAAATATGCTGGAATCCACATTTCTCGTAGTTTAAACATTTTGGTCATCCATTTGTGGTTTTGCAAACCAAAATCTTCAATCAACTTAGCCCATTTCTCTTCAAATTCCATCGGTTCCATGAACATATTCCAAATTATCTTGTTTAAACGCTTCTTGAAATCAGTTTCATTGTATATTTCCTTACAAATCTGTAAATAAAATGATAAACACATGTAAACCACTGTTGGATTCAGAGAAGAATCCCATGGGATTCAGAGAAGAATCCCATGGGATTCAGAAAAAATCCCATGGGATTCAGAAAAGAATCCCATGAGATTCAAAGAAGAATCCCATGGGATTTTGAATGAATCCCATGGGATTTTGAATGAATCCCATGGGATTCAAAAAGAATCCAATGAGATTCAGATAAAAACATTCAATAAATTACCTTTGCTGGAATTTTTTGGTGAATATGCCACATGCAAAGTCTATGTTTTGATTTAGTGAAAACGGCTTCAATGGCTCTTTTCATTGCCCCGTCTTGATCCGTCACCACCATCGTTGGTTCTTTAGAAAAGCATCATGAATGCCTTTAGTAACCATGTGTAGGATTCAGTGTCTTCTTTTAAAAGCATTCCCGAACCAAGCGTGACACACTTTTTATGATTATCGACACCGATAAATGGTACAAACACCATGTTGTATCTAAAAATAACATAACTTTTAGTGACAGAATAAAATGTGATTACTGAATCCCATGGGATTCTCTATGATCCATGTCTTTTTTTAATTTTACTTGCCAAGTATCTATATGTGATTTAAAAACAATCCCATGGGATTCACAGAGAATCCAATGGGATTCTCAAGGATCCCTTGTGATTCATACAGATTACCATGTGATCCCTTGTATAATCCCATGGGATTCACATATAAATCCCATGGGATTTATAACAGAATCTTATGTGATTTTAATCAAAATAAATTATATTAAGAAAAGACACTTACTTATTACACTTGAATGTTGCATCAAAAGATACTATGTCTCCAAACTCCTTAAAATTGCATTTTGCAACTTCATCAGCCCAAAACATTGCGACCAACTCACTTTCTTCTACCTTATACTGAAATGTAAAGTTTGGCACATACAACTTTCTGTTTTCCATTTTATTTATAAGCATTTGTGCGTCACTTTCGCCTATGAAAATATTAATATTCCGCTGATGATTCTTAAAATCAGAAGATGTCCCATGTACATATTCATATCCACCTTTCATACTCGTTAACAAGTTGTGAGCCCGTGTTGCACCTATTTTGTTTGTTCTTTGCTTTAACAACAAACCTTTTTTCTGCTTCGGTCATTTTTCTTTGCTTTTTTGTAAAATGTTTATACTCTTTTGGTATAAGCATATGATTGTGTTTTGCAATAAACTTAATTAGCTTGTATTTTCCAGAAACGATATCCAATTCTAACCTTATACGAGCTTGACAACCTGTTACATGTAGAGTTGTATTTCTTTTTTGTTTCTCACTGTGCTTAGGATCCAAAGTGTCTACATTAATATGTCTCGGAGCTCCTTCTTTGTTACACATGATGTATTTGGCTTGTACAATTCCAGATTTTGTTAATCGTTGTCCTGCTTTTTTAATTTGAAACCCTCCCGCTTCAGCATAGGTACTATACATATCTATAGCTTCCTCTATAGTATCATAGTATTTCCCTTCTTCTGGTACAACAATTCCTTCCACATGAGGCTCCCAATATATCGATCCACCAGGTGTCTCGGTGTGTTCATATAAAGTTGGTCTTGGTGATCTCATAGAATCTGCATATAAAAAGAAAAATATTAAGGGATTAAGATTTAAAAAAATGTGAATCCCATGGGATTTATATGTGAATCCCATGGGATTTATATTTTCTTGTTGAATCCCATGGGATTCACATATAAATCCCATGGGATTCACATAAGATTCACATATAAATCACTTGAATCCCATGGGATTTGCTTTTTTAAAAAAGAATTGAATTTAATCACATGTAATCCACTGGAATCCCATGGGATTTTGCATTTTTACAACAACTTTTGAATCTAAAAACATATATACCACTGGAATCCCATGGGATTTTGCATTTTTACAACAACTTTTGAATCTAAAAACATGTAAACCCTGGAATCCCATGGGATTTGGCATTTTTACAACAACTTTTTAATCTAAAAACATGTAAACACTGGAATCCCATGGGATTTTGCATTTTTCCAACAACAATTGAATCTAAAACATATAAACCACTGGAATCCCATGGGATTTGGGATTTTTACAACAACTTTTGAATCGAAAAACATATAAACCACTGGAATCCCATGGGATTTGGCATTTTTACAACAACTTTTGAATCGAAAAACATATAAACCACTGGAATCCCATGGGATTTGGCATTTTTACAACTTTTGAATCTAAAAACATGTAAACACTGGAATCCCATGGGATTTGGGATTTTTACAACAACTTTTGAATCTAAAAACATGTAAACACTGGAATCCCATGGGATTTTGCATTTTTCCAACAACAATTGAATCTAAAAACATATAAACCACTGGAATCCCATGGGATTTGGCATTTTTACAACAACTTTTGAATCGAAAAACATGTAAACACTGGAATCCCATGGGATTTGGGATTTTTACAACAACTTTTGAATCTAAAAACATGTAAACACTGGAATCCCATGGGATTTGGGATTTTTACAACAACTTTTGAATCTAAAAACATGTAAACACTGGAATCCCATGGGATTTGGGATTTTTACAACAACTTTTGAATCTAAAAACATGTAAACACTGGAATCCCATGGGATTTGGGATTTTTACAAGAAGAATTGAATCAAGGAATTTACCAGTTGTTTCATTGACAGCATCATCTTTATCTTGACTTTCATCCACTGGAACTTCAATTAAATCAGCTTCATCGGCGCATTATTTCCCGTTAATCGGTGGTGGTTCAATGGTGATTCGTACGTTTTGATGTGATGGTGACGGTTTTAATAGATTTAATTCCGGCGGTTTGATTCCGGCGGCTTCAATGAATCCGGCGGTGGTTTCTATTATTCCGGCGGTTTGAGATGGTGGTTTCAATGATTCCGGCGGCGGATTCAATGAATCCGGCGGTGGTTTCATTATTCCGGCGTTGTTTCAATTGATTATGGCGAGATGGAGATGAGATCCGGTGAGATGGAGATGAAATCCGGTGAGATGGAGAGAGATCTGGAATTGGGTTTTTTTTATGAGAGAGAAAGTGGTATGTTGAATGAGTGGATTTGGGATTATTTTTTGTTTTTATTGTAACATGTGATTTTACTAATATGCCCCTCCTTGTTATTATCAGATGGCTTGTGGACCATTGGATGAAAGAAGATTGGATGGTTGAGATCTTCTCATTTGTTCTTTGGATAACATTGGTTTTGCATAGATCTCACCTCTTTTGTGTTATCAACTCTCAAAAACTTCCATTTTTTTTAACAGCACTACTGTTTATTACTATTCTTAAGAAAATGATAATAAATTACCCCTTTAACTTTGTCTATTTTTCTATTATCAGTTGCGCTAAATTAAGTTTATATTTTTCTCTATGCGTTTCAATTTGGCCAATTTACACTTTTAACACTTTGATTTATTTGATCATAAATTTGCTCATGATATCAATTTATTCCGAACGTAACGCCCATGAAAAAACCACTTTGGTGCCTTCAAACTTCAATTCTCACCATTAGATTACATATTTAAAGTTGATTTTAGAGACCCTTCAGGACCGAGGCTTGTTAAAACTATTATTTTCTTCGCTAATTCTTTTTCTTTTTTAATTTCTTTACGGACGACAACTAACTAACTCCCAAATATATACATTATAAATCTATCTCACATGTTGTAAGCAGGACTTGAACCCACTATCATTTAGTTGAAGAGCTTATACACAACATTGGGTACCATTGAGACACCTGTCTCGCTACTGTGATATGGTTGTGTTCAAAATTGCTAATGTTAATTATCTGTACTTGTGTAGTCAAATGAAATTATAACTTGGCAAACATGATTTGTTTATTATAGCAGGTAAGCTCATTTAGCCCTTTTAACCACTTTTTTGATTTTTTAGTGGATATGTTGCACAATATTTCGACACCGCACTTGTTTTTTGATTAGGTTTATATCTCGCCTTCAGCCGAAAGTGATTGTTGTATCGACTTGGAATTCCATGCATGACAAAATGATTCATTTTATTTGGCAAATTAACACATTCTATTGTAAAATATTATAGGTTATGGGCTTATGTCTATTCATATTAATCTTGATTAACAAGTTAGGGTTTTTTTATGGCTTATACTATTGTAACATCACGAATACATCTTAATAATAAGAATTCTCTTCCTCTCGCATTCTTGTGTTGTTGTTTATTACATTTACAATACGTTATCAGCACGAGAGCTCTAAAACAAAAAAGAAAAGAAAAAAAGATGATGTCAAGGTTAAAATATTATTTTTCAATTTAATTACTCCTTCCGTCCCAAAACTTAAATCCATTTTGATTTTTATTTTGAAACTTTGACATTAATTATATATATTCGTGTTATATAATACTTGATGAAATCTATAACAATGAAAACATATTTAATACACAATCCATTTATATATTTTGCATTAAGTATTATATAATACGAAAAAATAATTAAGGTCAAAGTTGCAAAACAAAAGTCAAAATGGACTTCAATTTTGGGACGAAGGTAGTATATTATTTTCTCTTACCTCATTATTATTTCTCCATCTTACAGCAAATTCTAATCCAAATCCTAATCCAAATCCAAATTCTAATCCTAAACCCACCTATATACCAAACGAGCCCTAAAGTTTTAAAACACCCATTTAAACCTAAATCAACAGTAATTGTAGAACATCATTGTAAAGTCAAAGGACATTGTCATACTCATTAACCTACAACTTCTAAAAGTATCCAAAATTGCAATAAAATATGTAGAGAAAGCGTATGAATGACCATATGGAAGAAAATTGAGAAAGATTATCACCTATTTCATTCCAATAACGATCAATCAAAGAATATCCCAGAACCAATTAACTAAAAGAAGTTGGTGTACATCAACTAAAATACATGATTTTATTGGGTATTTGAGACCAACCACATAAAGTACTTTGTTTATCCGAATTGAATACAAATGGATCAAAAATACAAGTTGTATTACTTTATTGCACTTAGAGTTTTGTAGAACAATGAGACGTGTATTTGAACATCTTTTCATATTTTGAAGGAAAACATTCTCACATGTTTATTTTGAACATGATATGTTATGTTTAGCTGTTTGTGGGATGAACATATAGTGTGAGCCTCTTACTGTGAGACATTTTAATGTTTGTTATGAGTTCAAATAAAGCTAACATGACTTAGCATGTTTAAATCAGATATGAAAGAGTTTTATTAATTCTTGTTTTGAGATTATCTAATAGATACCAATGAAAGTTGAGCAATTTTTTTTTAAATAAACCATTTCCACTATTGCTTTTTCAAAATGAACTTCGCCTGTACCTTTTACCAAAATGAACTTTTCGTTCCAGGCGACTAGGTGGGAGAAATTCTGGGCAACAAACTCAAGGCGAAATCGTGGGCGACAAACTCCGGGCGAGATTTTGGGCGACAAACTCCAGGAGAAAATCTGGGCGACGGACTCCGGGTGACCTTAGACTCTTATTCAAAGACTTGACTGGAGGCTTATACATCACTACATATATCATGCTATGTACCTTCAAGGCTTCACATAATACATCTACGTAATAAAGATGAGCGGTCAGGTAGGGGGAAGATATTATGGCTAGTACTATCTCATTATCGTATCAACACTCAAGTAAAACAAGTCTTACAGTAGAGATCTCATCAATGTCAATACTGGTAGCTTGTGGTGTTAGTGATGAAGTGTGAGTGTATTGAAGGAATGTGAAAGTTTAATGGATAATAGGTGTATAGGTAGATGAAAGAGAAAAGAAGCATAGTAGTTTGGAAGAGGGGCGCACAAGACAAGGAACAAGTGGATGGCCAGTTTTGAAAACCTTCAAAATTTGGTTCAATTTCGGAATTGGTGTAGTGAATAAGGCCAATCTTGTAATTTCTTTATGAAAGTTCTATCTCACCAGATATTTATGACATATGATCATGCGATCACTATTTCAAAGATCATATAACCAGTTTTTAATAATTTATTTTTCTTTCTTTCAAAACGGTCATCAATATATATAACAATGTATAAAAGATATGACGATATGTCTTGATGATGAATTAATGATGTTTTATTCTAATGTTCTTCCCTTCTAACGAAAATAATCCTACAAAATTATAGGTTTGATGTCGAGATCATGTCATATATTAAACGGTAAGATATGATTGTCAACATCGTTTTTAATATTGTTGATACTCATAACATATATTTTTTTGTTTATCAAAGTATTTTGAAACTTTACAAATAAGAAATAACAATTTTAGAAAAAATAAATTAAAGGAACAGTATAAAGATACTAGTATTTCAACCATTATCAAATGACTTACTGGGAAGATGCTTTCTTCTTGCAAAAAGTTCAAGATTCAAACTTCACTATGTAGATGTTTATACAGGGCGTAGCCACATTAAAGACATATATTTTTTAATTTTTTTAATGAGAGGGGGTTGGCCAGGGGCCTCAACCAATGGGCAAATTATCTCAATATTCAATGTAATTTGTTCTTGTTTAGACCTTTTAAATTTGTTGCCTTCCACTCAAATTTGTAATGGCCCTCAATCAAACTTGAGTCAAACAAAAAAGCAACATAAATTCTAGAGAAAACTGCAAAAAATATCCTTAAACTTTTAGATTTTTGCGATAAATGTCCTCGGATTTGTTTTTGCGAGAAATGTCCGTAATGTTTCCTTTTTTTTTTGCGAGTTTTGCCCTTGAACGATTACTGTAGTTACAAATTCTTGTTTTTGGCTAATGCTCGTTACTAAAACCCGTTAGTCCAAGTCAAACCCCATGCGAAATACCACCACCACCATACAACCATCCTTTACCCTTCATCTTCATCTTCTCCGATGACCAAACTCAGATTCTGATGACCAAACCCAGATTCACTTTTTTTTTAATCTTTGTAATTATAAATGTTGGGAATTGCAGATTTGAAGATTACAAAAAACCACGAGTAAGAATGAAGAAAGAAGAAATAATGAGGGCCTATTTTGTAGTTTTATAGTTAGCTTTTCTAGTAAGCTATGTTTAGGGTTTTTGTGTAACCTCCCTCTACTATATAAAGAGGGTAGGCGTCCAGGGTTTAGGTATCCCTTTCCATTATCCTTTCATTTCATTTCATAGTAGACATCTCCTAATGAGAGTCTAGCAAACGCATAGAGCGTAGTAGTTATAGTATTTAGTAGTAATTTACATTTTTTCAATAAAGAAAACCTTATTAGTGATATTGATTGTGTTATCAATATTCCGCTGTGCATTCAATCAATCGATATTAGTCATACCCTAGTTGAGTCCGGATCCATGGATTCTACAATTGGATTCTACAACGGAAGCAGGTTTGATAAAGATCATATTCGGTTTTGAAGATCAGTCCCGCTTGTGTTTAAAGGTACATCAAATTCTTGTAGATCTCGAATTACATTTTATTTTGTGATTAACGTCAATCACATACAAGTCCATTTTAATTCGGATCTATTAATTTTAAAGAATTCATGTACTGGGCTCGTTTTGATTGATTCACGTGAATATTGTGGTATTGTCGCACGTGATACTCTGGTTCTATAATCTTATACGGAGTATTTGGTTGATTATTGTATTTTGAGTGTCGGTGGGGTCCCATCAGTAATTGATTCGTTTTGAATTGGTATAATGTCGGTGTGAGTCAAGATATCACGTGATTATAAATAGGTGGAAATCAGATGATGGTAATTGTGTGTAGGGGATTCTTGAAATATTGATCAGTGTTTTATGTCTTGGTACCCACTATTCTATTATTGCTGTTGTCACGTTATGCTTGGACCTACGAGTGCTAATTCTTCTTTCATTTGATTGGTTTTGATAAATTATATTCGTTGTGGATTGGGTCACATGGGTTCACACATAAGGGTCAACAGCAATGGTAATTGGTTAAACATGGGTACATCACGTGGGCATGAGTTGGTTTCTACTGGTCACGTAAATTAAGCATTTGTTCCTACTGATATTATTGTAATCTCGTTGATTTGATTGGCTATGGTTGGTACTGTACGAACTGGATATTTTAGTATTGATCACGTTAGTGTTGATTGGTTAGTGGAAATCAGATGATGGCTCTCTCGTACTATTGGATCCCACTGATCATATTGTTCCTGCTGATCATATTATTTTAGCTAAATTGATGGGACAGCAGCTTTGTTTGGACGTGGTAATTGTTAACGCAAGGTTTATAATGGCGGCGTGGGAATTTAATTCTGGTCGGATAACATTTATATTGTTCATGATCAGTTGTTGTATATGTTAATTTTGGTTTTGACAGTTTGTGCTTCTAATGTTTTACTAGTCTTGGTGAGTTGAATTTTTATTTAACGATAAACCCTAGTAATTAACATATTTTCGGCTTGATTTGGTGTTTCTACTGGCTGCATATTCGTTTCTACTGGTCGGTTCCTGTTGGTTGCTTATTTGGTTTCTGCTGGTAGTATCGGTTGTTGCTGATCGGTTCCTACTGATATTAGTTGGTAGGTTCCTGCTGAATTTGATTCCTGCTGGTATTATTGGTTTTTGCTGATCAGTTGCTGCTGGTTGTTCTGGAGTTCCTACTGGTTGATCAGGTGCATGTCTTATCATATCTCAAAGTGCGTGATGAACACTTTTGAGATAACTTGTTCGTACTTTAATAGTGTGACAAAGACTTGATAAATCTAGCGAAGGGGTGAGATCTTCAGATTAAAGGTACTTAATGCGCACATTTGCTAACACTTTAAGGAGTTACGTTGTAGTGCTCAGTGTTAGTGAAGGGGTGTGATCTACAGATTGAATGTGCTTAATGCTCACATTTGCTATCACTTTAAGGAGTTACATTATAGTGTTAAGTGTCTCATATTGAGGGTTTATCAAGATTTGGAGTCACGTGGATAGTACAAGATATAAGACACATGCATTGGTGTTTCTACTGGTTCTCCGTTCCTACTGGTATACTATTGGATTCTGCTGCTGATTTGATTTTTCTGCTGTTGCGCTTTATTTCTTTTGTTTAGTGATAAAAAAATGATTGAGATGGTTCGTATACTTGTAAGGGGAAGCTTATTGCTTATTTACTTACCATCTACATGCATCACTTGAGGGGAAGCGTCTACGAGCTGCACAAGACCCCTATTAAAAGGGGAAGAAGATTCATAGTGTGCAGCTTATTATTTGTGATGACATGTTTTAGCATTGTTTCTTCATACAGGTTGTTTTGTACTATCAAGAAACTGGAACTTAACCTAGTCAAATTCCAGTTTAGGGGAAGATTGTTGGGAATTGCAGATTTGAAGATTACAAAAAACCACGAGCAAGAATGAAGAAAGAAGAAACAATGAGGGCCTATTTTGTAGTTTTACAGTTAGCTTTTCTAGTAAGCTATGTTTAGGGTTTTTGTGTAACCTCCCTCTACTATATAAAGAGGGTAGGCGTCTAAGGTTTAGGCATCCATTTCGATTATCCTTTCATTTCATTTCATAGTAGACATCTCTTAATGAGAGTCTAGCAAACGCATAGATCGTAGTAGTTATAGTATTTAGTAGTAATCTATATTTTTTCAATAAAGAAAACCTTATTAGTGATATTGATTGTGTTATCATTATTCCGTTGTGCATTCAATCAATCGATATTACTCATATCTTAGTTGAGTCCGGATCCATGGATTCTACAATAAACTTGATCAACCATACATTTCCTGTTAGTCACCATGATATAATATACTTTGTAATTACTATTTCTAAACTTGTATGGTTGATCATGTAAAGCTTAATTTCGGTATCCCTGAGCTTTACAATCCAATTGTCCACAACACGCTTGTATCCTTCTCTAAGAAATCGACCATCAAAGCTGTGATTCTTGATTTCTTTTCAAAAGCCGCCTTTGAAGTTGCTAAAAGCCTTAAATTACCCACTTACTATTTCTACACGGGTGGTGCTTCTGGCTTGTGTGTGTTCTTACACCTCCCCACCATTATATCTTACCGTTTAATATATGACATGATCTCGACATTAAACCTATAATTTTGTAGGATAAATTTCGTTATATGGGAAGCAACATTAGAATTAAACATCATCAATTCATCATCTGGACATATCATCATATCCTTTATATCTTGTTTTATATATTGATGACTGTTCTGAAGAAAAAAAATATTAAAAATTGATTATATGATCCTTTAAATGGTGATCGTATGATCATATGTCATAAATATCTTGTGAGATAGAACTTTCATAAAGAAATTACAAAATTGGACTTATTCACTACACCAATTACGAAAATGAACCAAATTTTGAAGGTTTTCAAAACTGGTCATCCACTTGTTCCTTGTTTAGTGCGGCCTCTTCCAACCTACTACGCTTCTTTTCTCTTTCATCTACCTATACACCTATTATCTATTAAAATTTCTCATTCTTTCAATACACTCACACTTCATCACTAACACCACAAGCTACCAATATTGACAATGATGAGATCTCTACTGTAAGACTTGTTTTATTTGAGTGTTGATACGAGAATGAGATGTACTAGCCATAATATCCTTCCCCCTACCTGACCGCCCATCTTCACTACATAGATGTATTATGTGAAGCCTTGAAGGTACGTAGCATGATCTATGTAGTGATGTAGAAGCCTCCAGTCAAGTCTTTGAATAAGAGTCTAAGGTCACCCGGAGTTTGTCGCCCAGATTTTCGCCTGGAGTTTGTCGCCCAAAATCTCGCTCGGAGTTTGTCGCCCACGATTTCGCCCTGAGTTTGTCGCCCAGAATTTCGCCCACCTAGTCGCCTGGAACAAAAATTTTATTTTGGTAAAAGGTACAGACGAAGTTCATTTTGAAAAAGTAGTAGTGGAAATGGTTTATTTAAAAATTTGCTGGATAGTCTCTAAACATAAATTAATAAAATTATTTCATATTTAATTTTAACATGATAAGTCATGTTAGCTTTATTTGAACTCATAACAAACAATAAAATGTCTCACACTAAGAGTCTCACACTGTATTTTCATCCCACAAACAACTAAACATAACATATCATGTTCAAAATAAACATGGGAGGATGTTTTCCTTCAAAATATGAAAAGATGTTCAAATTCATGTCTCATTGTTCTACAAAACTCTAAGTGCAATGAAGTAATACAACCTGTATTTTTTATCCATTTTTATTCAACTCGGATGTACTTTATGTGGTGGGTCTCAAATACCTAATAACATCTTGTATTTTAGTTAGAGCATTGATTGGGATGACTAACTCGTATGACTAATAATATGCCTAAACATATGTGTCAGCATCCTATTGGGGACAGCAGGAGGACCCGCTTTTTCACAAACCAATAATTTATTGCCACATCTATTAGGCACATAATTAGTCACATATTTTAGGTCTCTCAATCATTTTCCTTTTAGTTAATGTACACCAATTTCTTTTAGTTAATTGGTTTTCGGATATTCTTTGATTGATCGCTATTGGAATGAAATATATGATAATCTTTCTCGCTTTTGTTCCATATAATCCTTCATACGTTTTCTCTATAGATTTTATTGCAATTTTGGATACTCTTAGAGGTTGTAGGTTAATGAGTATGGCCTCAAAAGACCTCAATGTCCTTTGACTTCACAACGATGTTCTACATTTACTGCCGATTTAGGTTGAAATGGGTGTTTTTAAAACTTTAGGGCCCGTTTGGTATATAGGTGGGTTATAATTTGAATTTGGATTTGGATCAGGTTTTGGATTTGATTTTGATGTAAGATGGAGAAATAATAATGAGGTAAGAGAAAATAATATATTACATCCGTCTCAAAATTTAAGTCCATTTTGACTTTTGTTATGCAACTTTGATTTTAATTATTTTTTTTCGTGTTATACTCTATAATACTTGATGCAAAATATATAAATGAACTGTGTTTTAAATGAATTTTTATTGTTATACATTTCATCAAGTATTATATAAGACGAAGATATATAATTAAGGTCAAAGTTGCAAAATAAAAGTCAAAATGGATTTTAAGTTTTGGGACGGAGGGAGTAATTAAATTGAAAAAAAATATTTTAATAATTAATAAAAGAATTTAAAATTAAATTTATTAATTTATAAATAATCAAGAAGAGATGCAGACAAATTAGTAAACTGGACAAAAATTGAAAAATTTAGAGAAATTTTTTGCAGTTTACTCTAAATTATATCTACTATCTTCGTTCCAAAATTATTGTCTATGGACAAAAAAACACACAGTTTAAGAAAAAAATTATCATTACAACTTTCTCTTTTTTTTTTTTTTTTTTTTGCAAAATGAGAGTTTTACTGTTAATTAATTAATTTAAAGATTAATTTCATATATCACCCTACTTTAATGATTAGTTTCACAAAGTGCAAGTATTGAATGCATAATGTACAATGTTTTTAATGCATGTTTGGGTATAATGAAATTTCCAACTAAAAGGAGGAGATATGAAATCGTCCCTTAATCTAAAACTTTTTTAACGTTTGTAATAATAACCTTCAATGGGGTAACATGATAAACTCGAACTAAATTCTCTGTCAACTTTTGAAAGTATACAATTAATTTGAGATATCTTGAAATGAAAATGTAGCCAATAAATATGAAACGATGAGAGTAATTAATACATAAATCAAATTTGAGAAAGTTTCCATTTTTAAATTCTAGCTATCCTCACTTTCTCACTTTATTTTTTGACGCTATCGATGTTCTTTTATGATGTAATGCGTATGAGTAATTGGTGTTCTTTTATGATGTATGATGATTTTAACACAAAATGTTTATATTGTTGCTGTTTTTTTATATCATGTTTTAGCAAATAAAAGTTTTATTTTACGCTATATAACCTAATAATATTGTACAATATAAATTGTATTTAGACTAATTCTTGCTGGTCAATTTTTTTACTTTTGTTTTATGAACAGCTTTTGTGAATATGACAATATTAGGCAAAACGAACCGATGTAATTCACTATAAAACGTCACATTTTGTCACTTTTATTCACTATAATTTCAAAATCCGACCGTTTGTAACATTAAAAAAAAAAAAAAAAAAAAACTTTTTTTAAAACCAAATTTACCAGTCTATAAATACCAACTTCTCCTCAAACACAATTCACCACTCACCATTTCTCATCTATATTCAATAAACCATTCTAACGAAATACCCACGAAACACAATTTTTAATATGTCGTAATTCGAGCATTTATTCGGTTCTTCTTCGTCTTCTGACGAGGAAGAAGTTTTGAGTGAGTTTGCGGAGTTTGCGGATTTTGCTTGGAAGGCTTACAAAGCATCACAGCTAAAAACCCGACGAAGGTACATACGTAGGGATCATCAGGGTGCTCATAATTGTTTAGTGGCGGCATACTTCTCCGAAAACCCGCAGTTCGACGCAAGAACATTCTCTCGGCGGTTCCGTATGAGCCGAGAGCTATTCACAGAAATTGTTCGAGAGATAACCGATCACTCTACTTATTTTCGACAAACTCTTGATGCTAGAGGCGTACCTAGTATTAGCCCATTGGTCAAGTGTACTGCTGCCATTCGTCAATTGGGATACGCGGCCGTTCCTGATTCTCTTGACGAGACTCTGGCACTTGGTGCATCCACAGCCCGTGAATGTCTTCGTAAGTTTTGCGAGGTTATCATGGAGTTATATGGTCGTGAGTATTTGCGAATGCCCACTTATTCTGACCTTGAAAGAATATATGCTCATCACGAGCATAAGCATGGCTTTCCTGGGATGATGGGAAGCATTGATTGTACAAGTTGGGAGTGGGAGAATTGCCCGAATAGTGAGAGAGCTCAACATTCTAGGGGTGATCACGGGCCACATCCATTCATTTTGTTGGAAGCGGTCGCTTCCCAGGATTTATGGATTTGGCATGCGTTCTTTGGTGTCTCCGGAATGAATAACGACGTAAACGTTTTACGTCGTTCACCTGTTTTCAATGATATCAAATCTGGGAGAGCACCAGACCTTGAGTTTGAGGCTAACGATGTGGCTTATAAAAGGGGATATTATCTTACTGATGGGATATATCCACAATGGTCCGTTCTTATGAAGTCTATTTCAAATCCTCCCATGGCTGATCGTAAAAGATGTTTGTACAAGAGGAGGCACGAAGCAGCAAGGAAATATGTGGAACGGGCTTTTGGTGTGTTGAAGAAAAAGTGGAAAATGCTTAAAGTTCCTGCTCGAGGGTTTTTTAGAAATGATATCCAAGATATTATGTATACATGTATCATATTACATAATATGATCATCCGACACAAGCAGCGGGCGATATGTCCTACATGGTTTGAAGATGAGGGACACCAAGATCATGATCCCTTAAGAACGCATGCAGAATCAATGGTGGTTACTCAGGAGCTAATGGACTCATCAACTCATCAAAACTTAAAATCTGATTTGGTCGAACACATTTGGAGAAATCGTCGACATCATGTCGAAGCAGTGAATCAAGTCGATAGTGACGATGACGAAGACGATGAAGAGTTTTTGTAATGTTTTAACGTTATTTGAATTTCGTATTGTAATGTTTTTTTTTTTTTTTTTTAATTCGTAGTGTAATGTTTTTTTTTTAAATTTCGTAATGTAATGTTTTTTTTTTTTTTAATTTCGTAATGTAATGTTTTTTTAATTTGAATGAAATTTAAATTTAATGTTAAAAATGTTTGAATTAAAAAAAAAAAAAAAAAATCCTTGGGTCGTCGACTGGGGCATCCGGGTTGTCCCAGGTCGCTGGAGAGAGAAAGCTGATGTGGCGCAGGTTGTCCCAGGTTGCGACTGGGACCAGCCTTATGTGCTAACTTTTTTGAAAAAAAAAAGGTTTCACGTATATCAAGGGACTTATATACTTATGTGATTTACATAAGAACAACTGTATCAATCTAAAAGAAATTAATGCATAGAAAATCCAAAGATAAAAGAACTGGATTAGGAAAAATAAGCATTATGTGTTGCATCTCTTTACCAAATCACATTGGTCTTTAGTATAAAGCCAAAGAACATAAGCCAAAATGCCAAATAGGATTACTCATCAACAATACTCATCTATTTAACTTCATGTTTGAATACGATCGATATATTTTCTATCTTCCAAAATATACTTTTTTAATACAAATTTTATTTGGGTTCACATATTTTTTCCTTTTAAAAGTATCAAAAATTTAGAATACATCAACCTTGTTCCCTCACTTGTATGTTTCTTTTTCATGTCATTTGTGTAATAAACAATTTATGTCGTTATAATCAACAATGGCCTGCAATCATCTCAGCAATCTGCCTATAAAAAAACCAACTTCTTGACTTGTTCTAAATTGTCCTTTTATGAAAATCCTTGATTCTTTAGGCTATAAATTTCACTATAAGTATCCAACATCATGGCTCCATCACAAACTAGACTTGAAGCAAAGATCATGGCTGACTCGATGCAGCCGGTGCAACCACAAGGAGGTGGTATTAAGGGAAGAAGAAAGATGCCAAACTCTAGAGGACACCCGAAATATGTAGGAGTAAGACAGCGTCCTTCAGGGCGATGGGTGGCTGAGATCAAGGACTCGTTACAAAAGGTTCGGTTATGGCTAGGAACTTTTGATACTGCTGAGGACGCTGCCCGAGCATATGACCAAGCTGCTAGAACTTTGCGTGGAGCTAGCGCTCGTACTAACTTTGAACTGCCCAGTAGTGGGAATGTTTTAAGGTCTTTGGCTGAAAACAGTGAGCCGTTTTCATTTGAGGAAGCATGTGGTTCTGAGGGTGGTGATGAAGGGCTCCTTGGTGCACTCAAGGCTAAGTTATACACAAGGAATGGTTCCAACCATGCCAAAACGACTAACATACCGCTACAACCAATGAGTATTAACAATACAAAAAAGAGAAAGCCACCACTTGTGGCACCACCCTTGCCGTCTTCTGATCAACTGGCTAGTGGTCATCACCCCATAAGTACTGATCACTTGCCAGTTGATCAAGATCAACAAAGTCATCACCAAGATCGTGATGACGGGTTGCAGTGGTGCTATGAGCCGCAACCACCAGCAACTGTACCATGGTCTGCTGAAATTCCATGGCTAGTGGAATCTAGCACAAGCAACCAAGTATCAAATCTTTCGAGCAATTTGTTTGACAATGGTCTCATGGACTCCATGTGGGCGGTTCCTAGTGAGGCTAACCAAGCAACAACGAGCCAGTTAACCGCAATCACAGGAATTAGTGGTTGGCCATTAGGTCAACAAGTAGTGCAGTGTGACAATGGTTGGGATGGTGGTAGTGTTGCAGTCAATGCTTCCAATTGGGATCCTTTCGTTTATGTGTAAATTTGTTCTAGGTTGATATAATACAGTTTTTAGGATTATTCTTTATTCCTATGTATGAAAATGGTGCCATCAACTATGGTTCTCATCATTCGTTACCTTTAATTCATGTAACCTCTAATTTGCTAATATGCCAAGAAAATACATTGTGCTTTGTAAAACCTAGTGTTCTATGAACAAAATCGTGTATATATAGCTGCAAAAGACTATCATAGTACCTGATATCTTTTTGTCTAAAGTGTAACCTGCTATGTGCTTCATTTTCTATACCAGCTCTGCAAGGACAAGTCATCCTCACGTTTATTTGGTTAAAGATTACTAAGTAATACTCTATTTACATTGATCATGCTGCTCTAGGCCGGTGAATCGTCATTCTGAGGGTGAACCTGAAAACAAAGACATAGTTGCATCAATTGTTGGTGTACCTTGTTTTGTCTTGGTTAAGTTTGGTTTTGGTTCGGTTATAGAAAAGGTGGCAACGTCGACCCATTGACTTATTGATGGGTCGATTTACGTCAGTTCAAAAGTTTTTAAAAATATGTTTAGGAGTAAAAGGCATTTTATTAAAAAACTTACGTATTATTGAAATAATGTAAACATACTTGATACGCTAGTGCACACTAATTTTTGAAAATTTGGAAAAAAAAGTGTTTCAGGTCAACCCAACTGACCCGTACCAATTTGACCAAACTTTACCTGACCCCGCTAACACCCTCATCTTGTCAAAAGAAAATCTAAGAAGGATTAATTACGAACATGAAACTGCCTGCCATTGAAGCTTGATCTTAGCTTCAACTCGCCTCTGTGGGTGATCATCTCATCCAATATCTCCGTGGATGACACATCAAAGTAATCCATGTCACTTTCAGATCCGTCGTTTCTGTGCTCAAACACCTTCAAAAAACAACACTTTTAAAGTCATATAGATTTTCGGATAACGTTATTTTCTATGACTTGAAGTTGTAAATATGACGAAAAGACCCTTAGTTAACACTGAAGAAATATAATTGACATTTCAGAAAGGAAATATAAATCACATCTGAAATATAATAAAATACCCTTCGTGAAAGACTCTTATTAAAACCAACGTGCCCATCGTATTCTTCATAAGCAGATGCATCTAGTTCCTGAAGATGCTGATGAGGTAGCATTTTGGGAAGAAAATGCTCTCTTATTGGTATTAGCAAGAAGAATGGCAACGGAAACAATATACCACCTATTGGTATCCATGTGATTCCATAGCAAAGCAAGAAATACACGAGCTGGAATAACGTGAACATCATTATGTATTTGAATGGTACCGAATCCACATATGAAGCATGGGGGCCTTCATAAATTCTGTCCCATATATACCACAATAAGGCTATTTCAGTTAAAACGTAAGATTTAAGTGTTCGGTTGTTTAACTTACTTAAAACGTCGACCAGAAGGGATAAAAAGGAGCAACAATCTTTCCCAAAACTGATTACCAGGAAGGCTATCGATCGACATGTAGGCAAAGTATCCCCATAGGACAGATGTAGGTATATTCCTGATAGCAGGTATAGCAAAGACTGCAGCGCCCACAAGGAAGGACTGCAACAGATTTGTCACTCTTTGCTCATTGACCCGAACTGGTATGTGATCCTCAATATGCCTTTCAGGATCAAAGTTGCCTTTTGCATCTCCTCCATCGTCGCTATTCATGATAACTTCCTTTAAGTCGTCCAACTCTTTGTCTACATGACTCTGCAGATAAATGAACCAATTAAGTTACACGTTGTTTAGCAGTATTTTTTAATGGAAAAAAAAAATCAATGGAATAATGTATAAGAAAGCCACCCAACTACCGAAACTACTCTATAGGCTACCTAAGAATGTATCCTGTTTTGTTTATACAACTCCCGTAAAAAACAGGTTGTATCGTAAAGTAAAAAACTATAAAACAGTTGCAGTTGATTTTTTTTTCTTCATTTGCCAGAGTTTTTAAATCATATTTGGTATCAACGAAACTATATACATACTTGGGCGACCTAGAAAGCCATTTAAATAGTTTGTTAACCATAATGAATACAATTGAATAATGCGTTTCCTCCTTATACATTATCCTCTAATTAATATATTTTCTATCAGGTTGTCCATTGTGGGCTATATGTTAGAAATTCGTGTTAGGGTTGTGATGATCCTTGATATCTTACTAGAATCGTGTTAAGTTCACTTTCCGTATAAAGTATTTCGACCCTATTTATGCATGGGTTGCACGAAATCTCTATCGGGATAATTTTAGAAGAGAAACACTTTGTGTCTAGGCACAAGATCACAAAACAGGAACAAGAGAGGAATTGTATGTGTTTTTCGTGTGTTCAAATGAGGCTTATGGATCTGGTAATAAACAGATGAAGATGACAGTTTCATGCGGTTAAAGTTGGTTGAAACCAACTTTCATAACTGTTTTTCCAACAGTCACAACGGTTGGGAAAAGGAGGGAAAAAACGGGTAAGTCATCTGTAGCACCAAATAAACCGTTTGGGTCGGGGCGCTGCCCCGAACCCCGCTGGGGTCGTTTCCCGCAGACCTCGTTCCCCCCCCCCCCCCCCCCCCCCCCCCCCCCCCCCCCCCCCCCCCCCCCTCGACCCCCGCCCCGCTCTCCTGGCAGCAGGAGCCCCGCAAGGGGGCTGCGCTCCCTTCACCCCTGCATTTTTGTCATGGTCGAAAACATATTAGCTCAACGAGTGTGCACTCCACACTTCCCTAACTCGTATCCGAGCCGAATATGAAATCTCATTAACCTCTAGTAAATCGTCATTACCTAAATGGCCGTCGATGACACTAAAATCACCAACACTATAGTCATAAGTAACATAGTGGTCTTAAAAATTTCACATACTTTCGTATGAGAATCCATCTCAGCAAAAGCAGCATTCATCCTACCATATATTTCTGATTTGCTTGCATCCAACTTGATACCTTCTTTAGCACACTTTACCATCTTCTTCCGGATCAACTGCCTCTCGAGAATTGCAAGACTCCTGGTGTGCATGGGTGATTGTGGGAGGACACCGTTTGATGGAGGGACTCCAACCAGACCACAAATCAAAGTCTAGTTTCAAACATTGAAATCCATATAATTGTTATCGCATAATAAAGAGAGAAACTGTAAATAAATATGTCTAAAAGGAAATACCATGAATCCAAGCAACAATACATCATAATGGTAAGCAGAGGGATTCTTGAGATTGAATTCTTTCTGTTGTGCCATTTGTGCAGCTACACTATGGTCGAAAAAGTATAAGGCCGCTATCATGACTGCTGGTATTATGGCAGTAAAAATGTGAATTAATGGAACCTTCAACATATCCTGTAATAAAAATAATTCTTTAATTAGATTCTGATATTACGCATTTAACACTTGGTGTGTCTGCTTTATACCTTGATGACGGTCCAATGGGATAAAGATCCAGCCTCCCAAGGAAGAGGACAGAAGAGCCGTCTAGGAACATCAAGAGGAATTTCTCTGGGTTTGGCATAAGATATTGCAGTCCACACCAAGACCGTAAGAGGAACCCCGTAGTCTGCAATTAAACCTCGCAACCACCCTGTCCATACCATATAAAGGAATAAAACACAAAAAATGGCATCATTTTTTTTGGAAAGCAACAATATGAAATAGCATCATACATAGCAGACTAATTAGTATATTAGAATAATGTATACATAGGGGGCATCCCACTCATGTTCGTCAACATTTTCAAACAAGTTACTTCATGTATGAATACTAACAGTTGGGAACACATGCATGTGTCATTTTGCTCCGTATAGGATGATACCAAGCAAAAAGTCGAAAACTAACCAATTTACCATCGAAAGTGTAAAAAGACAAAAAGAGCCCTGGTGAAATGGACATTAAACATTTTCTGGCAACTTTCGTCTAGAAACTGCCAAAATGAAGCACAATGGGTGATTTAATTGTTCAAATTAATACATGGGTGGTCGTTTTGAAAACTTAGCCAAATATGGGTGGCATATGTATTCATCATTCCTTAACTATTATTACATGCCATTTCATTTACCTACACCATAAGGCCAAGACCTTGCATCCCTGGTCTTCATGGACGTCATGAAGGTACCAAAGGCCAATATAACCGCAAATAAACCGTTGGTATACAACCAATGAAACTCGTACTCCTCTTTTGCATCATTTTCTCCTTTTGGTACATGGAACTCACTTATTACCCCCTAAAATATCCAAGGTTGATTATAAATCACTTTGAAAAGAAACGAAAACACGGTAAATGAAAATAAGATAAAAAAAAATTAGTAACAAGTGCATTTGCAAACCTTAACGGCCTCCTGCATAAAAAGCACAGAAATTAACATGCCGAAAAGCTCACCAGCAATCCTTGTGAATCTTGTGATGAGTGTGCAAGCATTGAGTATAGCAAGAACACACAACATCAGAGCGGTCCACACACATACCCTAATCACATGGAAAATAGGCACATTATATGTACATGAATATTGTACTTCAAACATTAAAAAGTACTACGTACGCTATATACCATCCGGCCCAAGCTAAAAACAATTCTTTTCCCAACTCTGGTCTTTCTTTCGCAAATGTATAGAGGTAATTGTACATTATAACCGTAGGCTCAGCAACGCCTAATATCAAAAGAGGTTGTCCACCAAAGAGTGCGTGAATAATGCCACATATAGCAGTAGATGTGAGTGTTTCCACTGCACTTAAGGTATCATCTGTCATAAAACAAAATACTATTAAGACAAAGAAGCATAAAATTCTATTAGACAAAAATATTTTTTGGCACTTGGACGATATCCGTAAAATCCATCATAATGCTAATTACTTGTTATACCTGTATCCTTGTTCAGCTGCTCACCAAATGCGATGACTGGAAGGGCAGAAGCAAAGAAGATATATGCCGTTGGAGCCAATATCCTAGAAAACACAATGATTATTAATACAAGTCTGTTTTGTTAACTAGCTTTCTTACTCTAAATTATAGCTCAAGATTAGACAAATACCTTGCACCTGAACCTAACGCCCCGACCCAATCTTGCTTGTAACAGAGCAATCTTCCTCGAATATCTTTCTTAATCCCACTGAATGGAGTTTTGGGAGAATCCATTGAAAATATATATGATCATCAAGTACTCAACTCCACAACTATAATATATAAAAAGAGACTGCATGCTAATTAGTCAGCTAATATTATATCAAAAACGTGACTGCATTTTACATTAATTACTTAGCGTCTCGGCCTTTAACTATGTAAATGTAAACCCTAATCTCACGTGAATAAATATTTACTCATGATTTGCTTTCATGTTTCTATTGTTTCTGCGTGCTTGCTATTTACTTTCGAATTCCTAACATTCGAAATGATTACATCTTTAGTAAATATACATAACATATATATACATACTAAGAACATATTATAGAACAAATTAAAGTAGGAAATTACATACAAATTAATAAGTTTTTGTCATAACGTACAATTAAAACAACAACAAAAAAAAGTATAGAACATAGCTAGGTTGATGATTACCGGGGATAAACGGATCGAGGTGAAGATTATGGACCGAATTTTAATTATATTACGTTGTTTATATTAAAATTTTTTATAAACATTTATATTAGATGCATTGTTTAATATTTTATGTTTTCTTCCTCCATTTTCACCGTGGAGAGGGTGGTAATCTAAGGTTTTTATTTTATGTAGATGTAGATTTTGTTTCATTTTTAGTATTTGGAGAAGGTTTTCAATAAAGGAAAGATATAGAGTAGCATTATAGAAAGGAAATTTGCATTTCTCTATCACACGTAACTTAATTATATGCTATATTGCTAAAAATATGTCTTTTTTTTCCTTTCTGAATTCCAAGATTATCTCTAACAAAGTGTCCTTATCATATTATTTTATAAAGCATTTATGTCTTTTTTAAATAAAAATACTTAAAAATTCAGCTTGCTCACTACAAAAAGTAAGCATTTGGTGACACGTTTAGCGACTCAAGAAGTTATGTCGGAAATTTGCGACCCAAGTAGTGACATGTTTAGTGACTTACACGTAGAGATGGCAAACAAATCCGTACCCGATGGGGACCCGATCCCCAAACCCGATTTTGACTGGGGAATCCCCAAGTTGACCGGGGATGGGGACGGGGATGGGGAATCCCCAAAATATGAAACCGGAGATAGGGCGGGGATGGGGATAACATAAATCCCCAAACCCGACCCTAACTCCGATCTTTCTAGTGTATAAGTATTTAGAATTTATATGTTATATCCATACTTGATTAACTTGTATATGTATATGTATATATGTTTATTAGTATCAACATGTATATTTATATGTATATGTGATATTTATAAAATCAAGTACTTTTAGAATTAGAAGCATAAACACCAACTACATATTACTTATTCGTTTGTCCGAATAGATAAATATCATACATATTGTTATTATATTATATGTGATGTTACAATGTTGAGGATTCTTTACAGTTGAATTAAAATTGTAATGAATCTAACAATGTGCGATATACACACGTTTCTTGAAACACTTTATGAGTTAAAATTCTTTATATTTTCGATGAGTTGGTGAAAACTTTATGTTAGTTCATAAAGATTGAAAATCCCCGAATCCCCACGGGGATCCCCGATCCCCATTGGGGGCGGGGATGGAGATGTAAAGCAATTCCCCGATGGGGATGGGGACGGGGATGGGGATGGAGAGTGAAAACGAGGATGAGGATGGTAAATACAATCCCCGACATTCCCCGCCCCGTTGCCATCCCTACTTACACGTCTTCTAAGTCAACTAAAAAGTCGCAAAAAATACGATGTCACCAATCAAGTCGTTGAACGTGTCGCTAGTTTGTGACATATAAAAAGTATATCGCCACTAGTGTCGCAACAATTGTGACTTCTTGCAACATGTTAACTATATCTCTAATTTCGTGACGCTTTTGAAGAAGTCGCTAAACGTGCCGCTAGTTTGTGACATATAAAAAGCACATCGCCAATAGTGTCGCAACAATTGCGACTTATTGCAACATGTTGTTAACTATGTCTCTAATTTTGTGACACCTTTAAAGAAGTCGCTAAACGTGCCACTAGCTTATGACATTCTAAAAACCGATCGCTACTACTGACGCAAAATTATGACTTTTTGCAACACGTCAATAACCTTGTCTCTAATTTGTGACTTCCTAAAGCAAGTCGCTATCAACATCACTAATTACGACATGTTGTTACCATAATAACTATATTTTTAAAAAGATATCATTTAGCGAACTAGGGGTCTCGGGCATCAGGGCCAAATATGACCGGATGCACAAATGTTTTGAAATTTTTATATAAAAACACATTTTGAAGGACCAGTTGCATTTAAAATATCTTTAAAAAAATGATGTTTTTAAAAAAAATTAACACTACATCAGAAAATCCATAAGAGTCCTAAAGGGTCCGTGGCACCCTCGGAAACTCTTGCTCCGTCCTTGGTTATAGCAAAGTATAAATTAAATTAAAAATATTTCATAAATTAAATTAAACTTTTTATATTTCTTATCTTTATTATCATTATTATAAATAATAATTGATTAAATAAAATAATCTAAAATATACCAATTCCCCCAATTTCCCCAATTTTTCAAATACAAAACTTTTTATGCACCATTGTATTCAAAATAATCTAAAATAAGTAAACTTTTTCCCAACATCTCCGTCATCACAGTTACCCCGCCATCATCTCCGCCATCCGTTTATCTCAGGTATTAACTGTGTGTAATGATTTTGTGATTTGATTATTAACTATGTGTTTATATTGTGTGTAATAATTTTACCTGAAAGTGTTATAATATGGTTTATGATGTATCGATGTGAATTTGGTTTGCGCGATTGAAAATGTTTGAAACATATAATTTTGATACTTGAAAGTGTTAGGTGCTTCTTTCTAAAAGTGTTATAATATGCGATTGTTTAAGTCTGCTTTCAAACTTTCGTAGCATTGAGTTCACAAAGAAATAATGTTTCAGATTTCTTATTTTTAGGTGCTTCTTTCTGTATTACTGACCAACATTTGAAACTGTTTATCTGCGCACAGAATAACTTTATGACCAACATTGGAAATGTTTGATCATATTGAGTTTAAGTTAAGGTTACTTTGAACATGTGTGTTTATATACATTGATTGAGTAACAAAATGTATATATGCCGGCCAAGGAGATGGTATGAGTTGACGAAATCATAGAGGTGACATCAGAATGGAAAGGTTCAGTACGGCACACTAATAATTTTTAGCTTAAAGAACAATCTAATTAAATTCCTTATTAATTAGATGCCATCAACATGATATTATATGATAACTACCTTATCACCTACACTATGCAATGCTTTTGTAACGTAAATATTAAGTACAATTATTTTATTTTTGGTTAGCCTATTCATCAAGTTCGAATTGTCCCGGCACAAAAATGGGCCAAAATGGATCGATATTTGATACATAGAGACTACGGGACACCCACAACCGAGAGGTTTAGTACAAATGGGCACTTTCTGGAGTCGGTCCAGGGGTAAAATCGTCCTAACTCGGGTATCCGCGTGACCACTTCCTACTATTTCTCTGGCCACCCCAATCACGAGGTGCAATCATAAGGTGTGGAAAAAAAAATGAAGAAGCTAAGTATGATTTGTATAGATATGGGTTTGTTCCTGATTATTATGTGTGGAGCGCGCACGGTGAGAAATATCCTCAAGGGACCTTTTAATAAGTACGCGGTCGTAGTGAAGCTGGGACCTCTCAACAAGTACCCTGTCATAATGAAGCTGTAAATTTAATTCGTAACATGGTAATGGACGCTGCCGGACCAGAGTTTCATTTCCCTGATGTTCAAGATTTAGTTCCCGAAATACAAAATGATGAAGATCCAAATCCTAAAGCTAAAAGGTTTTACGAATTGTTGTCTAAGGCAGACCAGCCCTTGCATCAAGGGTGTGAAAAACACTCCACGTTATCAGCAATGTCTAGGTTGTTAAGCATCAAGTCGGATTTTAACGTAAGCCAAACTTGCTATGACCGTATTGTGCAAACTTTTAGAGAGTTTATTCCAAATTCTACATTAAGCTCAAGCTATTATCAGTCTAAGAGGATGGTTTCACAGTTGGGTCTCGGGTACAAAAAAATATATTGTTGTCCAAACGGTTGCATACTTTATTATGGGAAGGATGAAGGTAGGCGGAAGTGTTACAAATGTGATCATCCTCGATATAAAACTGTGAAACAAGGTACTAAGAAAGGGACAAATATATCTTACAAGTATATGCATTATTTTCCAATAACTCCAAGGTTGCAAAGACTGTATATGTCTAAGGATACATCTTAACACATGACATGGCATCACGAATATCAAAGAGAACCTGGTGTACTCTCACACCCGTCTGATGGAGAGGCATGGAAACATTTTGACCGAACCCATGCCCCTTTTGCAGCGGAGCCGAGGAATGTTAGGCTAGGCCTTTGTGCTGATGGTTTCACAACTTTTGGAATGTCATCTACCACTTATTCTTGTTGGCCTGTGATCGTGACTCCGTATAACCTACCTCCTTGGATGTGTATGAAGATTCTGTTCATGTTTTTGACATTAATTATTCCAGGCCCTCATAGTCCAAAAAGGAATATTGATGTCTACTTACAACCTCTAATAGATGAGTTAGTTCATTTGCGGTACTTTGGTGTAGACACATATGATGCATTCAGGAAGCAAAACTTCAATTTGAAAGCTACACTTATGTAGACGATCAATGACTTTCCAGCATATGGCATGTTTTCTGGATGGAGCACATATGGGAGGCTTTCTTGCCCATATTGTATGGAAAGAAGTAAGGCTTTTACTCTTAAGCACGGGAGGAAGACTTCTTTCTTTGATTGTCACCGACAATTTCTGCCAAAAAACCATCTGTTTAGAAGAAACAAATGTGCTTTTATCAATGGACGAGTTGAGAGGGATGAACCTCCACCTAGGTTATCCGGTAAGGAAATTTGGAAGTTAGTTCACCAATACCGAAAAGTAACAGATCAACATTATAAGGAGGGAAAAAAGTTAACGGGGTTTGGGGTTTATCACAATTGGACTAAAAGAAGTATCTTTTGGGGTTTACCTTCATGGGAAACTGTGGAAAACTAGAAGGGGGGGGGGTTGAATAGTTTTACCAATTAAAACTTCATTTTAATCTATTTAGATCGACTTATGTCAATCTATTTGGATGTTGATAAACAAACATATAAAGGTAAGTAATGAAAAGATAAGAGTAAGAAGCACAAAACCACAACGCAAGTATTTATAGTGGTTCGGCTACAAGGTCACCTTCCTTGCCCTACTCCACTCCCCGAGTCACCTACTCGAGAGTTCGTAATCACTACACCAATCTCCTTATGGCGGAGAAGCCTTCACAACGTCGCCTACTCTTTTTCCGGTACTAGGTTAACCACCGGGTTCTTTCACTCCAAGGTGAACCACACCTACACAACGTCGCCTACCCTTTATAAGGTACTAGGCTAAGTACCTAGTTCTTTCACACCTTAGGTGAACTACACCTTCACAACGTCGCCTACCCTTTATTAGGTACTAGGCTAAGCACCTAATTCCATTGCAATGGAGGAACTACTACCACACTACACCAACGACTAATCCCAAAGGAGATCTACTCCTTTACAACATCATCAAGGATATCAATATCCTTGGATCTAATACTAGTCTATCTTGTACATCGAAACACACCATATCGAATGTACATCTAAGGCACCTTTCACTAATGCCTTTGAATAGATCTACAAGACACCTTTCACTAATGTATTGTGTCTTCACTTCTAAGCACCTTTCACTAATGCTTCTTTGTCTTGACTTCCAAGCACCTACCACAAGTGCTTTATCCTATAGACGATAGATACCCTTCACTAATATCTTCGTCTTGACTCTTGAGACATCTTTCACTAATGTCTTCAACACTACACTTCTTTGAAGAAAGAAAGGAATCATCAACAAGAAGACTTCAGTAGCCTTGATGATGAGGAAGCATGGCAACTCATGGACTTGAGCTTGCTCGACTTCAAAGGTGGTGATCTTGCCTTTAAGAGGAACCTAAAAGATCACACACAAAACAAACTACAAACATAGATCTCTTGGATCTAAGGTTAGTGAGATTTAACTCAGGGGGGAAAGTGTGTTAGAAAGGGATTCAAAAGGGGTGAGAAATAATGAAGACATGGCTCACTATTTATAGAGGAAAAATCCTACTGTTCCCCGGATCCCACGGATCCCTACCACAAGGGATCCGGCTAGCACAAAGCTAGGGATCCGTGGTACGCTCCTCTTTGCCCATGGGTATTTTTGGTTATGGGTCATGGGTCATGGGTTATGGGTTGATCCATGGTTTTCTTTCTAGGTACAATGTATCTTAAGGATACAATGAACTTGGTTAAGTGGTATATATAAAACCATGGGTTGTGGGTCAAAACCATTTGCTAGTATTTACCCATTTAGTATATACTTGTATTTACCCATTTTAGCATATACTTAGTTTTTTACCCATTTTAGTATACTTAGTTTAAGTATATGTTTAACCCAATATGTAAACACTAGTTGTTGTACATATGTATCATAAAATCACTTATACTTATTTTAGTGTTTTATGTGAAAGCGTAAGTGTGTTAGAAAACTATTAGTCCAAACCATTTACGTATTTTATTTGTTTCGTTAAAATGATTTTACTTTTGTTATCGACAAAACATTAGAAGATCTTAAAATATAAATAAACGTTTTTACGGCTTATTTGTATTAACAGAAACTAATCAAATGATTGTTTTAGGAAGATTTGACATACACTGTCATCCGGATCCCACGGTTCCCTCCTCAGAGGGATATGTCTAGGCTAATCCTAGGGATCCGGCTCTCAGCAGCTATGAAAGAGTGGAAATGATGTTTTCTAAGATCTAAGATCTATATCATCTTGAGTGTTTCAGTCCTCCTAAGTGTCTTAAATGAAGGGGTGCTTAAGTACTTGAAGTGATGAGTGATGTAGCTAATGATTGTCTTTTATGGAAGGATTTGGAACTTTCATGAGTACCAATGGATGAGCAAGGATGACACTAAATATGAGAGTATCAATTGAAGCTAAAAGATCCTAGAGATCAGTTTGTGACTTAGGATAGTGTTTTGGAAAATATCCTAGAAGCTTTGAGATGGGAAAACTAGAATTTGATCAACTTTGATCAATTTTGAGATAAGGATGATTTATGATCAATTTTTCCATAATCGAAAGATTTCTAAGACTAGATGTGAGGGATCAAGTGAAAAATGAAGTGTGAGTTTAAGAGCAGAAGAGTAATGGATTAAAAATGAAACGATAGATCTACAAGTGTCTCAGAGTGTGATCTAGGTGAGTTATGTGTGAGTAGGAAGGATCTACCTATCTTTATAAGGACTTAATTTGCCTTAAGACACTATGTTTAGCTTAGTGTAAGGTGTTCTAAGGATATGTTTGAAATATAATTCTTGCAATTTGCATTTTCTGTTTGCCGGATCCTACGGTTCCCTAAGTGTAGGGATCCGTCTAGCACAAACTTTGGGATCCGCCCATCTGCTCAGCAGAACCTTTACTAAAGGTATGCAATGATCTTGACAATGCATTATATCCCAAGGTTAGTTAAAAAGGAGTTCTAATACTAAGATATCAAATGTAAGATGTTTTTATTTCATAAAAGAAATTGGATTACATTGATAAGGCACGAGTAGAAATAGATTGATCCTATTTGAAATACTACTAAGTTCCTTGAGTGTTTTCGCTAGATGGATCATCAAATGGTTGATGAGTGTTGGCGGATTCAGGAATGAAGAACGTCTTCATGAGGGAAATGTTCATCGGTTCCATCATCTTGTTCACAAGTACGTACAACGGACTTTGAAATTGAGGATGAAAGTGCATGACATTATGATAGAGGCGCGTCAAGAACATTCCATATGGAATGAGTTTATTCTTGGAGCCTTGAAGGTTTACAATTCGCCTTGCGAAGAAGTAGGCGAGATTGTATGGTTGTTGTGTTAGCAAACAGTACAACATGTGAGCACAACAAGCGGGAAGGATTTCTCGATTTCCCCTAAGAATCCAAACATTTTCACGTAGGATGAGTGCAAGAGGCTTGTACTCTTCTCGGATGTCCCGTGTGAAGATAATGTTTGGATTGGAGTAATATAGTCGAGGTTTGCATATTATGCGATTTAAATCTTCCGGGGAGGGTATGTGTGAGCAATATGGACTATTTTCTTCATGAAAGTTGAAGAGAGAATCAAGAGACCAATCTTCGGTGAAGGCACATTGTCCATGATTTGGAATCCGGAGGATGTGAGCAAAATGCCCAAGGGTTAAAGTAAACTTTTAGTTTTTGATATAAAACCAAAGAGATAGAGAGCGATCCTCGTTACGAACGAGTTCGACTTGACGGAAGAATTCCATTATGAACCTTGGACATATCTCCTCATTGATTTCAAGAAGACATTCTAGTCCTATGGCTCGGAAGGAGGTATTGATACCTTCTTCGAATTGTAGAGAGGTGTCTACAATACTTCCTTCGTGGAAGTGACGATTTTCGAGATTATTGAACCCACGGACATGGTTGCCAGGTGTGTTGGGTTCAAGGGAGATGTTCGGAGTGTAGACGCTAGTGAGTGAAAAATCAAACTCATATTCATGCGTCATAGTTGAACCTATAGAAATGATGGGTTAATAAAAGTGATGTTTGTGGTCAACTTATGATTATCTAATTTTTATTAGATTTTTATTAACAATGGTTTTTAACAAGAAAGATACTTAACTCACTTATGGTTTTGACATACTTAGTGGAGTATTACTTTTAGAAGAAAAGTGGTTTTTAATTTGCATGAAAAACTGATCTCCAGTAGGACGGATCCCACGGTTCCTTTACAAAAGGGATCCGGCTAGTATAACTTCCGGGATCCGTAGATCTGTAATCACAGAAACATATTTTATGAAAAAGCATAGGTTTTTAGATCTCATAGTTTTTATACCAAGATATGTGTTTTAATCTACATTTTCTTTTAACATGCATACATGACTTTTAATGTATCGCGAAAGAAAGACATAACACAAAGAAAAATGATAAACACATAATAACCTAGATAACTAGACTATTAGTAATATTTCATTTCAATACTAAGAATGATACAAAGGATTGGGTATATAACCCCAATGTAGATTAACAACACAAAGTAAATGTCTCCGTATGTGAACTTCATCATAGGGAACACAAGTGCGATGAGTGTTAAGGCGATGAGCACGAGGGCGATGTAAACCATGTTGAAGATGATCCTTCTTTGTTTCGGTCGAGACAAAAATGGAGAGGAAGATGAAGTTTTGAATGAGAGAAATTTTGAAATTAGAAGATTTGAAAAAGTGATGATAGAGTGATTGACGGTGGGAGTATTTATAGGAAAGGAGGAATTTTTGAGATTCGTGTTTTGTTTTATTATTGGATTAAAAGAAATAAAACATATGACAAAAAAAATTAACACGTATGTGAGAAAAAGGCTTCCTAATGAAGCTTCATATAATACATGTATAAGCACAAAAGATAATCATATAAATACCTAAATAGACATACTTAATTATCAAGCAAACTAAAAAGAAAATCATACCTCTAGTGCACTTAGGAATGTCTTTACAAATGACACAACAAATGTCACTTAGACGATTCCCGCTCCTTTGCGTTTAAGATACCTTCTTAAGGAAGGTATTCTTGTTACCAAGCGATTCCTACAGCTTGGTGGGTATGAGCTTTGACTAATCAACATGACAAAGAAGATTAGTGCAATTAAATGAAAAAGTAAATAAGACAAAAAAAATGTTGTTACCAACATCCAAACATATAGTTTTAAAAGACATGGTGTTTGTTTTTATGAAAAACCTTCTTTGTAGTTTTCAATTAACCATGGATCGTATCAAGTTTTTAAAGTACAATATACTTCAAGAAACTTGGTAACGAAGCTCTGATACCAATTGTGGAAAACTAGAAGGGGGTTGAATAGTTTTGCCAATTAAAACTTCATTTTAATCTATTTAGATCGACTTATGTCAATCTATTTGGATGTGTGTGTTGGATGTTGATAAACAAGCATATAAAGGTAAGTAATGAAAAGATAAGAGTAAGAAGCACAAAACCGCAACGCGAGTATTTATAGTGGTTCGGCTATAAGGACACCTTCCTTGCCCTACTCCACTCCCCGAGTCACCTACTCGAGAGTTCGTAATCACTACACCAATCTCCTTATGGCGGAGAAGCCTTCACAACGTCGCCTACCATTTTTCCGGTGCTAGACTAACCACCGAGTTCTTTCACTCCAAGGTGAACCACACCTATACAACGTCGCCTACCCTTTATAAGGTACTAGGCTAAGTATCTAGTTCTTTCACTCCAAGGTGAACTACACCTTCACAACGTCGCCTACCCTTTATTAGGTACTAGGCTAAGCACCTAGTTCCATTGCAATGGAGGAACTACTACCACACTACACCAACGACTAATCCCAAAGGAGATCTACTCCTTTACAACATCATCAAGGACATCAATATCCTTGGATCTAATACTAGTCTATCTTGTACATCGAAACACACCATATCGAATGTACATCTAAGGCACCTTCCACTAATGCCTTTGACTAGATCTACAAGACACCTTTCACTAATGTCTTGTGTCTTCACTTCTAAGCACCTTTCACTAATGTTTCTAGTCTTGACTTCTAAGAACCTTTCACTAATGCTTCTTGTCTTGACTTCTAAGCACCTACCACAAGTGCTTATGCTATAGACGATAGATACCCTTCACTAATATCTTCGTCTTGACACTTGAGACATCTTTCACTAATGTCTTCAACACTACACTTCTTTGAAGAAAGAAAGGAATCATCAACAAGAAGACTTCAGTAGCCTTGATGATGAGGAAGCATGGAAACTCATGGACTTGAGGTTGCTCGACTTCAAAGGTGGTGATCTTGCCTTTAAGAGGAACCTAAAAGATCACACAAAAACAAAACTACAAACATAGATCTCTTGGATCTGAGGTTAGTGAGTTTTTAACTCAGGGAGAAAGTGTGTTAGAAAGGGGTGAGAAATAATGAAGAAATAGCTCACTATTTATAGAGGAAAAATCCTACTGTTCCCCGGATCCCACGGATCCCTTCCACAAGGGATCCGTCCAGCGTTAAGCTAGGGATCCGTGGGACGCTCCCTTTTACCCATGGGTATTTTGGTTATGGGTCATGGGTCATGGGTTGAACCATGGATCTTTAGCTAGATACAATGTATCTTTGAGTGCAATGCACTTGGTCACTTGGGTATGGGTTGATCCATGGGTTATGGATATTATCCATGTATGATATAATCATGATGTCATGCAATGGGTTATGGGTCAAGCTCCATGGGTTATGGGCTTTGGGTTGTACCCAACTACATTCAATGTATTTGCCCAATGGGTTGTGATACTTAAGTTTCTACCCATTTATATTACCCAATATACTACATACTAGTTATGTGTATATTTTACCCAAATATGTAAACACTAGTTGTTGTACATATGTATTACTAATCATAAAATCACTTATACTTGTTTTAGTGTTTTATGTGAAAATGTGAATGTTGTTAGAAACTATTAGTTCAAACCATTTACGTATTTTATTTGTTTCGTTAACATGATTTTACGTTTGTTATCGACAAAACATTAGAAGATCGTAAAATATAAATAAACGTTTTTACGGCTTATTTGTATTAACACATTGTGTTACGAAAAATACACCATTGCGACAAGAACATTTTTATCTTTCAGTAGACGGGCACTTTGATATAATTTCGACTATTTCTTAGTGTTGAAATTTCCTCCAAAAAATCACATGTGATTTGTAAAATCATTTGTGATATGCTATTTTAAAAACTCAAGTGTGATTTTTGTTGTTCCCCGTTCACTATCGTTTAAAACAGTTTAAATATATAAAACAAGTTAATAGTGAACTATGATTGAAATTAACATAAGTAAAACACACTAAGTAATTTCAACATCATATTCTTATTAGAAATAAATCAACAAAGAATACGTTACCCAAGTACTTGTTGAATAGTACTTGGGATTGAAATGACAAAGTTGGGTGACTCCTCTCTAAGCTCAGGCTAAGTCTGAGCACAACTCTTAGAGCTCACTGAGCTATCTCAGGAACTAAGTTATATTTGGAGGAGTGAAAAGATGGCTTGCGTGTGTGTGTTTTTACAATTCACAAGCTTAATCTTTTCACTCCATCTCTTATGCTATTTATACATGTATGATATTTGACTCTTTCCTAAGTGACAAACTGAAATCATACAGAAGACAAAATACTGATGTATTTTGTCTCTGTTTACAAAGACTATTCTTGGTAAGAGACAAGACTACTTTCCTAAGTTCAGTGATGACAATGAGCCTGATCTTTTGCCGTTCAGGGAAAGTTGACTTTGGTTGATAAGGACTTCGTCTTATCTGATTCAAACTTATCCCGCCTTGTCCCGCTCTTTCTTCAGTCTATTCATCCTTCAGTCTTCTACTTCAGTGTAAGTAGTTGGAGAGGAGTCTTAGGGATTTAGTGAGTTATTGTGATCGCTCACTGAATCCATCATCTTCTTTTTGACTCAGTCTTCACCCTTTAAGTTCCGCCTTACTGAGTGGAGAGACTACTTCTTCGCCTCATACTGAGTATCCTCGAAGATGATTCACGAGAGACTATGCACTCAGTGACCTGTTAGTGTTAACGGATTAAACACTTGGGCTATTTTCTATTCAAATCCTAGATTAAGGGGTTTGGGTATTTACTGAACCCAACAATCTCCCCCTATTTGGATATACAAATAGCCTAAGTGGTTGATCAGTGTAAGTGAGCAAATGGCTTCTTCTTACACTTAATGTACTAATGAATACAATAAGGAACACTGAGTAAATTAACAAAACATACATCTTTTATTGATCAGATTACATAGTTCCTATCACTAGTACAAAAGATAAAACAAAATGATGTCAGTCCAGATGGATTCCCAGTGCTTCAAGCTTGAATTTCTTGGTGATGAGTGTTTCCCTGTCAGGATGGTCTCTTATCTTGGCATTTAGGTCAGCACAGAACCTGGCATTTGCAGGGGTCTGAATTTGAGAGGCCACTGGTATGTAGCTCAGCATTGCAGCTACACCAGCCTGATCAATATCACTCCATATTTGAAATGCTAGGTTTCCATAGACATTAATGTGAAATAGCCCTCTTTCAGGCTTTTCAATCACTAAACAGTTCACGAACTTAACACCCTCGGGCAGCTCCCTGTTGCATTCTAGTCCACGCACTTTTATCTCAGGCTGGAACTCAACCCTCTTTCTTTTGCCAGTAGATGACTGTGGTTGAGATCCTTGAGGTGCAGTTAAGGCAGGTTGAATCCTCAGTTGCGCTGGTGCATCTCTCAGTCTTTCATATCTTTTACTGAGCATCTTCATCAGCTCCTTAACCACAACATTCTTTTTCTTTTCGCTAATTGGACCAAGTTCATCGAGTTCGTGATCCCAAAGTCGTGAATTTTAGGGGATCATGAACCTCGAAGTGTCTTTTATCATCCACTCTATAAACATTCATGGCCAGTGGTTTGGTATTGGGGATAATCTTGACATCTGTGATCTTTTCAGGAAGCCTTCGGCTTGTCATTGTCCAGTTGTAATGCTCAATTCTGCTTTGCCTGAGAGCTTCAGTTTTCTTCTTCTTTTCTTCCAACTGTTTTCTCATTTCAGCCATCTGAGCAGCTTGAGCTTCCTTGAACTTTTGTCCTGCCTGACCCTTTTTAAGCTTCTTAGCATCTATTCCAACATTTTTAGCTTCTTCAGCGACCACCTTTACCAGTGCCTCTCTGCTTTTTATTTCTTCCTCAGCAAGTTTCTGTTTCCTTTCTTCTTTTGCAAGATAGGCACTTAGCTGTTGTGGTGTGAGCAGGTATTCAGTGTCGCCGATCTTAAAGGGAATCTTCTCATGCTCAGGAGGTGTTGTCATTTTGCCTTTTCCTTTGTCCTGGCCTGAAGAAGAAGATGCTACCAGGGGCGGTGTTGTTGTTGTTATTGGTTTAATCACTGTCAGTGTTGTTGTTGATGTTGATGGTGGGATTGATGAGATAGGTATTGCTGAGACTGGTGGTGTTGATGAGATTGGGGCTGCAGATACTGGTGGTGTTGTCTCCCCCTCAGTGTGAAGAGGAGTTTCTTCAGTTTTCTCCCCCTCAACTATTGCCGGAGCTTCAGTGAGGGCAAGAGTTGGAGTTGGTGCTGAGGGGGATGGAGCTGCTTGACCCTTGAAGGCCTGATAAATTTCAGAGATCATAGCCTTAATGTCCGAAGTGTCGGTTTGAATACCAGTGACTTTTGCTTCCAAATTAGCCTGAGAAACTTCCAGAGCAGTCATTCTGGGCCCAAGATTCCAGGCCAGAGATGAGGATGCCTGAGCCAAAGTAGCCACCTGCGTATTCAAAGAGTCCAATGTAGCTTGAAGAGACTGGACTGAGGATGGAAGACCCTGAACATTTGCAGACTTGAGCATATCGAGCAGTTCAGTGAGGCTTGAAGATTGTTTCAAGTACGCCTCAGTAGCCTCTAGCACTTTAGAGTTGAGTGCTGGGTCTTCTTTGACAAATTCCTTGATTTCATCTATCTTTGTACCTACACCTTGAAGGTGCCTGAGGAATTTAGCCATGTTGTCATCCAGTCGGTGAAGGTTGTCATACATCAGATCCCTGTGCTCATGAACATTTTCATCAAAGCCATGTACCTCAGCCTTTAGATCAGCATAACTCGCAGCAGCCTCAGTGTGTTGTTCCCACAGTGTTTCAGTGACCCCAGAGTATAATCTTCTTGAAGCTTTGGTGATCCACTGAACAAGCTGCCTTTCAGTAAGTGGGAGAACATTATCAAATCTTTCAAATTCATCAGTGGAGGAGGAGGAGTCATCATTTTCATGCTGGAATGGTGATTCAGTATGCTCCTGTGGATCAGGTTGAGGCTCTTGTTCAGCTTGAACCTCAGCGTCCATTTCTTCCCGGTGATAAAATTTCATCATCAGTTTCAAAGAAGCTCATCTTTAGAAAAGAGTATGCCAAGTAACATCAACGGTTAACCAGGGGTTGGTGATGGGTTCCATATCGCGGGTGGTATGTTTCCCTCGAGTCTTTGTCCCCGTTGACCCCTCGGACACGGTGGGCATTTCCCGTGCCTTCGCTGGAGTTAGGATTGGTTGTGGGTTCCGTATCGGCGGGTTGTTCCTTTCCCTCCGAGTCTTTGTCCCCCAGTGATCCCTGAGACACTGGTGGGCATTTCCCAGTGCCTTTAGCAGAGTCAGTGATAGTTGTATCCCTATCGGCGGGTTGTTTGATTCCCTCTGAGTCTTTGGGATCGATCAGTGTGCCCTCGACAAAGGTTGTAATTTGCTAATGTCATCCTTGGGCGTTGTGGAAGGCGCTCCCCTACCAGCGGGTTGTATGTTTCCCTCGGGATCTTGGGGAGTAGTGGTTGTGACCAAGGGCACTGACTGTGATGTATTAGTGTCCTTCGTTGTCACGGGGGTGGATTTTGCCCGGTCATCGTGGGTGTCTTTTAGTCTCGGGCCTTTTATGCCTTTTAGGCTGTGTTCCTGAAGCCTCAAGGCCCTGGGACTTGGGTTTAGTCTTAGTCCCAGTCTGAGACTTCCCCTTTCTCTTTTTAGGAGCAGGGTTTGGAGACACTGATCCCTCCTGGTTGTTTACAACAACCATATGGGCCGTCAATTCAATAGGAGTGACAAGGGATGGGTCTTTTTGAAAATTTGATTGGCTCAGGATGCCTGGTAAAGCACCAAATTTTTCTTCCTGAGGATAATTTGAACCCAGTAACACTTGCAAAGCACAAGAGACAAACCTAGGATACGAAACGTATTTCGTCCTAGTTTTGCTCTGTAGCTTGGTTACGAGATCACTGTAAATGATCTCCCCTATGTCGACAGTGATTCCATTCATCAAGCAATATGCCATCATCAACTGAATAGAGTTAACTTGTTCAGTGGATGAGTGGTTTCCGCCGAGGACCTGAATCACAAAAGTGAATAAGATCCTCCAAGCCACGGGAAATGAGCTTTTGGTGACTGGGGTCCTGTCCAAAAACGTTGGATCTAAAACGATTTGTTTTAACCCATCCTTCACTGTAGAGGATTCAGGATGGGTGACATAAACTCCTTTGTTATAATCCAACCCTGTTGAAGTGCAAAATGTTTTATAATCCAGGGTGAATTGTTGTTGCCCCCCGTGAAGACTAAATATGATGAGATATTCCCTGAGAGGTCTGAGGTTGTTCTCATCAGTAGAGGGTGTCGGGTCAAAGGCCTTGGCTGTTGCCCAAAACTCCCTGAGGAGATTTTGGTAAACAATGGAGGGACACTGAACAAAGGCCGTTTTCAGTGGGCAATTAAACAAAAATATCATAATGTCTTTGTAGGCTGGGACAGTTTCAGGGTATTCAAAGTTTCCTATGACATTATTAGTTTTAAATTCAACATTTGTAAGATCCCCTACCCACTGAGAAGCAAACTGGAGAGATTGAGTTCTAGCCATTTCCATTTAAAAGATTTTAGGGTTTTGAAAATATTTTGACTAGAATAATCAAAGTTTTTTTTATCTCTCAAGTTTGTGATGCAAAACTTTTGTAAATGTTTACAAGAAGGGTTTTCCAAAAGAGGTTTGAAAAGTTTTTGAGCACACACAAATATTTCTGAGTTTTAGAAATGATTTTGACAGAGTTTTGTTGCAGAAAATAATTCGTGTGTGTTTGTTAGTTTTGGAAGAGGGTATTTATAGAGTGGTGAGAAGGGTGGTTTGTGCACAAATGAGAATATTAAGAGTCGGTTTTTGAAAAACGTTTGAATTTCCACATTTAATGCTACCACTCCATTACCCGCAGTAAAATCCTGTTTTTCAAGGGAACAGTTGTAGTGCAAAGTAAAAGTGCACTTTTGCAGAGATAAAATATCAATTTGATATTTTTGTGAGAGGAGGCATTAAATGCCAAGTGGGATGACAGTAAGACAAAGAGACATATATTCCTATATTAAATTGGCATAGTTACCAACCTAGGACATTTAAGTAACTGATACTTGGATCATTTAGTTACTCATTCAATGCTCTTTGTCAAATGTCAGGGACCCTGAATGAGTCTTACTCATTCAGTGAGAGGTTTATTTTGGGTGTTCAGGGAGGATGGACCATTTCAGAGAACTTACTGAGATTGGTTTTCAGATACCTGACTTTCAATGTCAAGCATTCCCAATTCAGCTTTCAGTCTCTTGAAGGTAGGTTCATCCAAGGGTTTGGTGAAGATGTCAGCCAGTTGATATTCAGTAGGGATGAAATGAAGTTCTATGTCTCCTTTCATTATGTGATCCCCGATGAAGTGATATCTGATATCAATGTGTTTGGTTCTTTGGTGGAGGACAGGGTTGTTGGAGATTGCAATAGCACTGGTGTTATCACGAAGATGGGCACCATTTTCTAATGGATGTTATAGTCACTGAGTTGACTTTTCATCCATAATACATTGGCACAACATCTTGCTGCAGCTACATATTCAGCTTCAGCTGAGGACATAGCCACTGATTGTTGCTTTTTAGCACTCCAACAAACCAGTTTTCCTCCAAGAAATTGACAGGACCCTGAGGTACTTTTTCTGTCCATGTTGCAGCCAGCATAATCAGAGTCAGAGTAACCCTTGAGATCAAACCCTGAGAATTTTGGATAATAGAGTCCAAGGTTTGGGGTTCCCTTCAGGTATCTAAGTACTCTTTTGGCTGCAGTGAGATGAGATTCTTTAGGATTGGACTGATATCTTGCTATTAGACAGACTGAGAATTGGATGTCTGGTCTAGAAGCAGTTAGATACATCAGTGAGCCTATAATCCCTCTGAAATGAGTTTGATTGACTGATTTTCCAGTGAGATCAGGTCCAAGGTTGTTAGGTGGGACCATTGGAGTCTTCACTGAGGCACAGTAAGATATCTCATATTTCTTCAAGAGATTTTTGGTGTATTTCTCTTGACTGATGGATATTCCTTTATCGTTTGCTGATTTGTAGTCCAAGAAAGTATGTGAGTTACCCCATCATGCTCATTTCAAACTTCTTTGTCATCAGTTTTTCAAACTGTTTGCAAAGTTTGTAGTTTGTTGAGCCAAAAATGATGTCATCAACATACACTTGGACTAGTATCTCATCATGTTGAGTTCTATAGACAAACAGTGTGTTATCTATCTTTCCTCTGACAAACTTGTTCTATATCAGGAAGGCTAAGAGAGTTTCATACCATGCCCTGGGAGCTTGTTTAAGTCCGTAAAGGGCTTTGTCAAGCTTGCAGACATAGTCAGGGAATTCACTACTTTCAAAGCCTGGGGGTTGCTGAACATACACATCTTCCTTGAGATCACCATTTAAGAATGTACTTTTAACATCCATTTGGTAGACCCTGAAGTTCATGTATGTTGCATATGCAAGGAAGATCCCGATGGCTTCCATTCTTGCAACAGGAGCAAATGTCTCATCATAGTCAATGCCTTCTTGTTGACTGTACCCTTTGGCTACAAGTCTGGCTTTGTTTTTAATGACAATGCCGTTTTCATCAGTTTGTTTCTGAAAACCCACTTCATTCCTATGACTACTACATCCTGAGGACATTTGATCAAGGTCATGACCTTGTTTTTATCAAACTGTTGCAGTTCTTCTTGCATAGCCTGAACCCAGCTTGGGTGTTTTAGAGCCTCAGTGACACTTTTGGGTTCTATATCTGATAGGTAATCAGCATATAGACATTCATTGGCTGAGGCTGCAGTTAAATTAGCAGCCATGCTTCTAGTGAGCATGCCCTCAGTGGGTTCACCAATGATGTTTACAAGCTCAATGTCCTGAGATCTTGTCCACTTACTTTGTGGTCTGGGATCTGAGCTTGAAGATGTCACTGGGAGTTCAGATGTGAGTTCAGGTGCAAGAGCCACAGAATCATTTAGAGCATCTGTAGAGGTGTCTTGTTCAGGTTGAGGTTCATGAGTTACAGGTTCCTGATCATTTGGATCAGTGTTTCCTATCCCAGCAGGGACTGACTGATTATCAATGAACTCACTGATGGTTGGTTGGGGTAGGTTGTGAGGTAAGACATAATATGAGATGTCAACATCAGCTTGATATGAGGAATTGAATTCAGTGTTGTACTCATCAGGAGGATATCTTGATGAGTTATCAATTCCTATTTCTTCTACTGAGGTGTTGGTGAACCTGATGCTTTCAGCACTTTCATCAAAGGTGACATGAAAGGTTTCCTCAACTTGTTGTCTCCTTGTGTTAAAAACCCGAAGGCTTTGGAGATCAATGAGTAGCCTAAGAAGTATCCATCATCAGCTTTTGCATCAAACTTGCCTAAATGATCCTTGTGGTTATGAATGAACACAGGACATCCAAACACATGAAAATAGCTGATGTCGGGAAGTCTACCTTTGAAGATCTCATATGGGGTTTAATTATGTCTTTTGAAAATGATTGACCTGTTTTGAGTGTAACAGGCGCTTTTGACTGCTTCATCCCGAAATGCTTTGAGAGAGCTGAGCCATTTAACATGGTTCTAGCAGCCTCAATGAGAGTTATGTTTTTCCTTTCAGCAACCCCATTTTGTTCAGGGGTATATGGAGACGAGAAATTTTGAGAAATTCCTTTTCATCACGAAACTCTCAAGCTCTTGATTTCGAACTCAGCACCATTGTCAGTTCGATTTGTTTAACAGAATGTCATTCTGGTTTTCAATCTTCCTGATGAATGAAATTATTGTATCAGCTGCCTGACTCTTTTTTGGAAAGAAAGTATACCCAAGTGTATCTTGAGAACTCATCAACAATTACAAGTGTATACTTCTCATGCTGGATTGATCTGGGACTGACAGGTCCAAAGAGATCCATGTGCAGGAGGTGAAGGCAGCTTTTGATGGAGAAATTTTGTTTGGTTTTGAATGATGCTTTGTGGTGTTTACCTTTTTCACAGGCAAAGCATGGTTTGTCTTTTTCAAAAACCAGTGATGGTAAGCCAAGGACCTTGTTTTGTTTTGCCAAGTTGTTGAGGTTTTTGAAGTTTAAGTGTGAGAGTCTCTTATGCCACAGCCAATTGATAGTTTTAGTGGCTTTAGCAAAGAGACAAGTTCCATCTTGGGAGAGTGTTGACATGTCTAACACATAAACATCATCTCTCCTTGGAGCTATCAACACCACTTCTTTGTTGGCATTGAAGATGGTGCCTTGTTTGTAATTGAATTGCACAATGTACTTAGCATCACATAGTTGACTGACACTGATGAGATTGTATTTTAGACCATTGACATAAGCTATTCTAGAGAAAACTATTCCATTGCAGTTTACTGAACCATAACCTTCAGTGGGACATGATGAGTTATCACCAAACACTACTTTGGGTCCTGGTTCCTCTATATACTTGTGCAGATACTCCTTTACACCAGTCATGCTTCTTGAGCATCCACTGTGTGGCATGTGAGATCTATTCTATAGATCAACCATGTGACAACTGAACAGAAACAATGGGGCGATTCAATCTTTTGAATAAATCCTGGTTCAGGTTATGGATTGACGGATACCTTTGAAAAACCAGTCGTTGTGCTTAAAAACTCTTTTCTTTAGCACTTCGACCGTGTACGAATATTTCATATCAAAAGGTGTTTATGATTGATAATTGATTTTCATTAAAACCTTCGTTGTATTGCAAAAACAAATTTCTATTGAGCAATACACGATTGTTTTTCAAATCTCTTTTCATCAATCAGTGAATCTCTATTCGCTGGTTCACTCACTCCGTGTTGTCTTCTTTGAGACGTTCCGGTTTGAGAACAGCTAGAACAGCTGCGAAACCCTGTCAAGGAAATTCTTCGGAATTATACATGATCATAGGCAGTACTTGTACTGATCAACGGGGAACCGTGGGCCGTGTACCTCAATTCAACGAAAGTGATCAAAGACACTTTCGTGCGATTTATTGCTAACTGTTGTATGCGTGTACGCCCTACGTTTGCAGGTGATCGAATGAAGCGGTCAATACATAGCCGCATGCTCACTCAACACATTCATCTCGAAAGAAATCATGATTAGTGCATCAATGACTCTGATATTATCACTCCATGCTTCTGCTACGCTGCTGCCAATATCATGAATCAATGAAAGCTTTCGCTACCCTGATAAGAAGAAATCATGATCCAGAATGTGAGCATGTCGGTCCAATTGTCACAACATCATATGCTGGCAACACAACAATGGGTGATGCTGAGATTTGCATTGGCTGATGATCTCTAGTAATGCTCAAAAGGTCATCATGGTGGATCAGCTCAACAACCTCCACGAAACATACATCGTAGTTGAACAATGATGTAATCAACACAGATGCACATAGTTTGAATACTTTGATGAAGAAAAGTCTGCGAGCTCAAGACTGAAGATTAATTAGAATGCTAGGATTCAAAATGTAAAACATGGGGTGACCTCCCTTAGGGGGAGATTGTTAGGAATTAGAATATTTCTTAATGAAGTATCGGTCACCCCAAATACTATCTAGCATAAGTTAGCTCGTAGACATTACGTTATTTACTAAGTTATTTAGTTAGCTATTTAGTTTAGTGCAACACCGTGGAGGAAGGACGGGTCTTTACCCATTGTATACCTGATCCACAGGCCGTCAGGAGGTCGTTTATTTTGTAACCTATAAATACCCTCTACCTTGCAAGGTAGAGGGTTGGATGTTCATTGGGAATCTTACATTCCACAAGTTTCTCTTTCTAAAACATCCCACTTTCTCTCTCTAGAAATCATCTATACGCCTATGTGTGTTTGTGTTATGATGTGTATATGAAATCCAATATGTCACACCCGCCCATTTTGCCACCTTAAAAAAAGTAATTGCGGAAATGACACGTTACCATGCAGGTGTTGTTCCAAGGATCCTAAGGACATGAATTCATAAACAAGAAGGTGTTTATCACTCTCGGAGCAATATCCAATCAAAGTAACAATGTTTGGGTGACACACACGTGAAAGCATTGTAATTTCAACTTGAAATTCCTTATTGCCTTGCAAACCATCTTGATTTAGATTTTTAACAGCCACAACCTGACCATTTATTTACTATATTAGAAGTTTAAAAGTGAAACTTGCAATGAATAGATTGAAGCTTGAAAGGTAGAGAAAGTTATTTACTTGTTTCGGGTTTTCTATCTTTCCTTTATATACTTCACCAAACCCGCTTTCCTCAAGAAAGCGGTCATCCTTAAAACTTTCAGTAGCCTTTACAAGTTCTTTGTAACTAAATATCCTTTGTTTGTTTACTCTAGTATCTGTTGGAGCATCAACCTTTAAAGATGATGGTGACAATTGTGTTTGTTTTGTACTTGATTCCTGCTCGTTTGTTTTTCTTTGTGCTTTTCACTATCCACTTTTTGATCTGCATTGATTCAAAATCAAAATAATGGAATTCAGTATCGAACAATATTTGTTTGAAGAAGCAAGACTTAAAATTTTCATTTATAAATGTAAACGACAAGTTTTAATTTTGTTAAGTGTAATTTGGAATTGTTGGCGACCCAAATGGATTTGTTCAACGTGACATCCGTAGCATAACAGCGTAGTGCTCGCCTAAACCAAAACCTGCAAGAGATGTTATCTTGGGGAGATGATGACGAGGATGATGTTGACGACGACAAATAAAGATGAAGGGCTAAAATATAAATGTGTTATCAAAGTATAAATGTGTATGGACTAAAATACCCTCGACTACAAAACAAAAATCAGACATTGACTTTGTCAAGGGACTAGTTTGGCATTAAAAACCCAAGTTTTGGACCTGTGGCGATGATAATGCCCAGGTTTGTCCCAACGCGAAGCGGATTGACAAGTTTAGGGACCAACCGTGTATTTTAGTCTTTATGTTATGTTGTGCTAAAAGCTTATTATGTTTGGCAAAAATAGATTATGTTGGTGCTGGTGCTGTTGCTGGTGCTGAAAAGATTATAAAAAGATATTATTTTTATAAGCTACATGAAGTAACATTTTATTTTCAGAGATTATGAAAAATTATTTTTTTAATAATCTCTTACAAGTTCTGTCTGCCAAACAAAGATTATTTTTTAAATAACTTATTTTTCAAAAAAAATAATCTTAAGCTTCAATAATCTTTCATAATCTCCTGCCAAACATACCTTTAGATATTTGTTTTCACATGAGATCATTTAACTATGATTTTATCGATAAAAAACAAAAACGGTCTTAAGAATATCTACAGTATATATAGTGCGTGCTTGACCATCTCTTCTAATAAGATTTTCATAATAAAATTTAAGCAATTACAACCAACTAAGCAATATGTACAATGAATTAATACAACACATTCATCTATTGACTTGTCAATTTTTTCAATTAATGCCATTTTTAAAACACTCATTAAATGAAAAATACATATTATTAGACATATTTGTACAATAATAAAACACAAAAAAAAAAAAAAAAAACATATACACATATTTGTACAAATAATAAAACACAAAAAAAACTTCATTACCTCTATCATTTATATGGTCTGGAAATAAAAATAAAAACACCAAATCATTTCTAACAAACGTTATGTTAGATCTAATTGGTTGTGAGAAAAGATTTAGACACCTAAAAACCAAAAACCAATAAAACACAAAACGAATTAAAAGTTCTTGATTAACCATCGTATTGATCAGTTCGGTACAACTGTCTCAAAAAATGTCAAAGTCACGATATAAGAAGTGAAAAAACATGTCGAATTGCCAATTGAGGCATATAAGATTCAAATCAAGATTGAAAATAATATAATCATTAACATATTAGAGACTAACATTAACTAGATATGAGAGAAAAAATTGTTACTAATGATCTTCAACAAAAAAACAAATGAATAAATCGTGCAAGCCTTGAATAGTTCTAACTGTTTTTCGTATAACATTAATTGCAAATAAATTTAGTTATAGAGTTATCACCACCATCCCAACTCGCGAGTACTGTTGATTAATTATGCGGCGAAAGTAGTCTTAACTCTTAAATATGTACGTACTAACTCACTCTCACCTTAGTGTACATGGACAACTTTTTTTAGAATGCCCGGACAACTTTTTTTAGAATGCTCGGTGTGGGAGTACTAACAACGTGCCATTCTTTAGCCCATCCTACACCGTCTCTTTAGCAGTTCGTATGCCATTGGTCATTTAGCCAAGGCAATCACATACGCTATATTTTTGAATGGTTGGGGATTTTTTGTTGAGTATTTTGTGAGACCTACAAATGTTATTGGGTTTTTTCTTAGGTAGTGGGTTTTAGTTGTTGATGTGTTATTAATACCCTAATGATGTGGCGCTGAAGTGTCAGACGAATACCATGTGTTATTCGTCCCGTCCACACCAAGAATCTTACAATTTATCATACGCAGTCATTAGAGATTTTGGTTAACAATATACTCCGTCCACACCAAGCACTTTTGTAAATAATTTCAATTTTCCAACTCCGGTATGTTTTTATTTCTTGAAAGTTTAGTACTTTGTCATTGATTATTGAATTTTACTCTTTTTTTTCATCGTTACTTCAACTTTCAGCCAAGGGGTTTTGGATTCAAGACTGGTCCAAGAAAACAAACTCTTTTTTGGTCGCCCTTTTTCTTATGAATCTGTTTAATTTCGTTGGTCATGATATAAAACTGTTGTAAACATTCATAGATTGACAACTGTGGTGGTGAGGGACATATTGCAAGGAACTGCACATCTCCAAAATGTCCACAGAATGCAGAATACATCAGAGACAAGATGTTGCTTGTGCAAGCTCAGGATAATGGAGCAGTTTTGGATGAAGAAGAGCTGTTATTTCTTGATGAGGGGAATGCTAAGACATATGATGCAGATGTGGATGAACAACCAATTCAGGAATTAGGTCACAATCATCAAAATGCCTTTCAAGTTGCTGACTGTGATGCATATGACTCTGATGTCAATGATGAACCTACTGCCCAGACAATTTTCATGGCTAGCATTTCTCCAATGGTCTCTCCAAAGGTCTCATCATCACATAAAGCTGGTCCATCCAAAGAATCAATCATCTCTGAGGTATTAAAACTATACGATAAAGTTGATGAGCAAGAGATGCATAACAAAGTACAATCACATGGAACTAATGAATCAGATATGGATAATGTGGGTAATAGTAATATTGTCCCATATGATCAATATGTGATACAGAGTGAAAGTGAGATTGTACCAAGTGATGCATCCTCTGCAGTCAATGATGATTATGTTTTTTATGAATACACTCCATGTGCCCCTGATGATTATGTTATATCTGAACTGAATGCCTATAAAGAACAAGTTTCTATTTATAAACAACGTGCTAAGTTTGAGTTAACTACCCGTGAGCAGGAAATGGATGACCAAATGCGTACAATTATTAGAAAAGGTAATTTTAGAGAAGAAGTGTTAAAACAAGAGTTAAAATCCTTACAAGAAAAGCTTTCTAAAACTGTTAAGCAAAAGCAAGAGCTTCAAGACAATGTTAAAGTGCTTAAACAAGAATTTAATGCTAAGGAATCAAAACTTTTGAATGACTTTTTGTTGAAAACTAACAGAACTTGATAGATCTTGAGCTTCGTAGATCGTTAGTATTGCTTGTGTAATCACAACCAAACTAAAAGAAAGTCTCTACAACTTGTATTCTTTAGCTTTTTATTAAACACAAGTATAAAACACAGATAACTAAGAACTCTTTGATCCTCTATGGATCTTTTTATTAATAATATGTAAACGTCTAATCTATAATTCATTCTATTGTGTTCCTTTTATAGACAAGGAACCCTAAATAAAACCCTAAACCGTTTCCCAAGAAACGTATAAACATAAAACTAAATAAGATATACACAATCACTTCCTAATAAAACTCATGTATATCTAAACTAAATATACTAAACACGGAATAACAACTTCCGCAGAAACAAACTATTCTTCAGCAGAACTATGTCTTCTGAGAATCCATACACTTCGGAGAATCCATTCAGCGAAACAACAACATAATTCGTACTTCACATAATTCCCAACAATCCTTCCCTAAACTGGAATTTGACTTGGTTAAGTTCCAGTTTCTTGATAGATCTGTAAACTTTGCAGCACTAGAGGATTGTACTCGAACATCATCGAAAAAATCAAAACAAAAACATCTCTTTGATGAAAAAACTCAAACTCCGATCTTTGCGGCAACAAATGGCAACATGTACATCAAAACATATTAGTTTCATACTATTCTCATCACATCCGGTGTGTTAACTCCTGTGAGAGGTGAATCATTGAAAATAATGGATTTGATGTCTCTTTACCAATAGCCATCACTACTGAGTAGCCAAATGTTTAAGTTCGGAAACCATGGTACACGATAACCATCTCGATTTATTAGCAAATCAGCAACCATGAACGGATTTGAAATGTCTTTACCTAGAGCCGTTTGCTCAGGACTAGTCAATTCTTAAAATTGGTGAACTGATTACCAAATATGGTATTCCACTGCCTTTACCAGAAGCCATTTACATGTGGGCTAGTCAATTCTTGGATTCCAAAACGGAATAAACCATGGTGAATTGAGGACCATACAACACTCAGCAATTAAGCATGGGTGGTTGCAAACCCTATGATTTTGAGCAAACCATTACAGCTATCAACAGATTTGATGTGTCTTTACCAAAGCTGTACCCTTTGGACTAGCCAACTCTTTGACATACACAAGGTATATCTGGTGAGTTAATAACCAGCAATAATATACAACAAACCTGTAAAAAAAGTTAGATAAACAAAGAATATACATAGCTTTTTTTTTAACTAAAAAAAATAAAGAAAACAAATATTACAAAAGATACAAAATACCACAATCAAGATAAACCTTTATGTTGCAGAAGCTGAGTTTTAATCAATCCAACACATTGTTCTGCATGAAGGTCATCATTGCCAACTGGATTAGGAGGTACTTCCAACTTCTGTCTAAGCATTCTTTCCATTAATGAAACAGACAAAGGATAAGTCTTATCCGAGAACGTACACAAAATCATGCCACATTTTGTCTGAACCACATGGACACATGGCATAGGATAAAATCTCCAACTCTCAATCTCCCACTTATGTGAATTCTTCCAAATAGAATACCCTTTACCATTTGGAGAATGAGAATCAAACAAGACTTGAAGATCACCCAATAAATATAAACCAGAACACTGTGGTGAATGAATAGTATAATGCTGAGTGACATGTTCATACAGCATCTTCAAATCATGTCTATCCACCAAATGAAAGATTTCCTTCAAGAAGTTGAACTGTATAGTAGATTTATCCGGTCGATAAACGTGTTAAGCTTCCCAACTGTCCAATTGATCAATACAGCATGTGTTCCTTCAAGAAAAACATCAACAGATCCTACTTTAATAAAAGTTGACTCAGCAGCCTTGAGATCTAAAGAGATACTCTTGGAAAGATTTTTCCTAGCTAGTCTCACATATCTCCGTAAGGAACGAAGTTTCCTTTTAGTCATCATTTTCTTACTCAATGTATTACTCAAATTATCAATAGATTCAACACTAGGCGAAGCTTCAGAAGAAACAGTAGAAGGTTCAGCAGATAAAACAATATCATCTGAACTATTCCCCTCAACATCAGTATTAACTACAGAAGAACTTAATTTTGGTGTCACAACATCAAAATTATCTACAATCTCAACTTCGGTAGAAACACTAGTCATTCTGCTGAAGAATACCAATCAGCAGAAATAGATCACTTATTCAAGAAGCTTCAGTAAATATCTTTTTACTGTTTCACCCACACGCATTAAATCTCATTAAGTCTTGAAACTGTCTATAAAACAATCCCAATGCACACATAACTCTTCATCAAAAACCCCCAAATATCATCACAAACCCTAATTTCATTAATGCTTCAAAATTAACCACAATCAATTATGAGTACTAAACCTGAGATCATAGATCTCACAACATCATCCTCATCATCATCATCATCATCATCAAGTGATGATTCAAACCCATGGCTTCATTACTTTCCTCAACCATATCCACGATCAAGTAAATCACCCTTTCTCCCTTCTTCAGAAGATGATAGTGTAGTGAATCCAAGTGAATCTGCTGATGATTCTGATGACTCCTATAAGGAGAGAACATCTTACTCCCAACCTCCAGCACCTCAGCCTCAACGAAGGCCACGAGCCAGAAATCCGCCACTCCCTAAGAACAAAGAGGTGGTTCTTGGTCTTTCGCACTGTTTTGGTGCATCATCACATATCGTATAGAGGAAATGCTTAGGGATGGTGGATGGATTGCATTTTGGTTGAAATCAGTAGATGAATCACAATGGACATATTATTTTTCTTCATCATCATGTGTGGTCATCGTCATTATCATCGTTTTCATCAATCCATCCTTCCCATTTTGATCCTTAGCTTCCTCGTCATAGTAGTCATGTATCTCCAGCCATCAATATAGAATGAATGGGTGGTTATGCAAGACTTCACGAACGCATATCCAGCATCTAGTGTGAAAGATGTGAGCGATCATGCATATCCAACAGCCTGTTAGATGTTGGAATAGATGATATGAACTAGATTTGGATTAGTAGATCATGTAAAGCTGTTTTCTTGTAGTTGCATTTGATGTTGATTATACTCTGTAAGCTGTAAGTTGTAAACTGTTTCTCGAATGAATGAATGAACAATTTGCTTAAGTACTTCTCTTGAATGAACATTGTAACTTCAGTACTTTGTCTTCAGTGGAAACAAATAAATCACTTCAGCACTTTGAATTCAGTAGAAACAAGCTTTAGAGCTTTCTTGACCATATTCCAAAATAACAACCATGGTAAATTCCAACTTGAATAACCAAACTGCAAAACAGAACAAACACAGAAAAACACACAAACCAACAAAGAAAAACAAACTATCATTACATTAGCTGGTTAGTGTTAGAAAACAGAATCAAAAAGTATACACCAAACAAAATTTACATAAGAAAATGCAAAGTATACACAAATCCTCCCCTGAGGCATATGCCTCCCCTGAGGCATATGCCTCCCCTTAAACTTTGCAGTTAAGGGTTAAGAATACCAATATGGACCACAAGGTGTTGAAACCTTGGTCCATCAAAAGCTTTTGTTAACAAATCTGCCACATTATTATTAGTGTGAATTTTAACCACTTTTATCAAATGTTTGTCATATGCATCTCTTATAAAGTGGTGCCTGATTTCAATATGTTTTGTTCGATTTGTGAAAACTGGATTTTTAACAATGCATATGGTACTTTGATTATCAATAAAAATTGTTGTGTTCATGAAGTTATACCCATAATCCAACAATTGATTTTGTATCCAAAGAACTGTCCACACAATTTGCAGCAGAACGTACTCTGCTTAGATGAGGTAGCCACAATAGTCTGTTTCTTACATTGCCAAGAAATCAATCTCTTCCCAAGGAATTGGCAACCTCCAGTGGTGGACCTCCTATCCAGATTTGCACCAGCATAGTCACTATCACTATATGCTTATAGCTTAAATGGAGATTCTTTTGGATACCAAAGGCCTAAATGAGGTTGGCCTTTGAGGTACTTAAAGATCTTCTTAACAACATTGAGATGGGAAGTAAGTGGAGTAACTTGATGTCGAGAACAAATACTCACAACAAAAGTAATATCAGGCCTTGAAGCTGTTAAATACATCAAAGAACCAATCATAGATCTGTAAAGATGTACATTCACTGGTGGATCTATTTCATTGTTGGTCTTTGACTTTGGAGCTTCATAAGGTGTAGTGGCAGTCCTTACACTCTCCATACCACACTTCTTCAAGATGTCCCTCACATATTTGTCCTGACTTATAAAGATACCATCAGGTTTCTGCTGAACTTGAAGACCCAAAAAGAAAGTCATTTCTCCCATGGCACTCATCTGAAACTCTCCCTTCATAAGCTCCTCAAACCCCCTGCACCAAGCTTCCTTTGTGGATCCAAAAATAATGTCATCCACATACACTTGCACAAGAATAATATTTGTGGAATTCTTCTTCAGGAAAAGTGTTTTATCAATAGCACCTCTTCGATATCCATGCTTCAGCAGAAATGATGAAAGCCTAGCATACCAAGCTCGTGGTGCCTGATGTAGTCCATAGTGAGCTTTGACAACCTTGTAAACATGAGTAGGATGATCAGGATCTTCAAATCCTTTAGGTTGAGTGACATAAACCTCCTCTTCTATTTCACCATACAGGAAGGCTCCTTTAACATCCATCTGATATACCATAAAACCCATATAGGATGCATAAGCCAAGAAAATCCGTATGGACTCAACTCTTGCCACAGGTGCAAACACTTCATCATAATCAATCCCCTCCTCTTGTCTATAACCCTGAGCAACCAATCTTGCTTTGTTTTTAATTACAACACCCCTTGCATCTCTCTTATTCTTCAGAATCCATTTAGTCCCAATTGCATACTTGCCATCAGGTAGTGGTACCAATATCCAAACTTGCTGATTTTGAAATTGTTGCATCTCTTCCTGCATTGCCTCAAGCCAACTTGAATCTCCAAGAGCTCGAGTAACACTGGTTGGTTCCACTTGAGAAAGAAAACAAGCAAAAAGACAATGTTCATAGTCTGTGTGATTGTCTCTTTGCTGATTTGAGACATAAGAGATAAAAGCCACTTGACCATATTTAGAACTTGCCACAGTACCCCTTGTTCTAACAGGTGCATTAGGATCACCAATAATATTGGACTGTGGATGAGTATTGTGAATCCTCTTTGTAGCAGTGGTGTTGACTTCAATGGAAGAATCAAGATTAGTCATAGTAGATTCAAAATCAGTGTCATAAGAAGGTGAGGTGAAGATTCCAGCTTTAGGTTGATAATGACCAAGATCTGAAGGTTTTGGAAAACGTGTATAAGGTTCTCCAAAGTCTGTTGACACTCTAGTGGAAATAGGAGTAGAAACATCATGTCTTTCAGCAGAATTGGGGATGGTAGGAGAAACAGAATCACATTCAGCAGCATTGATGTTTCCACTGATTGCTTCACTGGCACTCTCCTCAACATTCCTCTCAGCATCTAGATTAGCTGCATACTCTTGTTTCTTCAGCCTAGCAAGGTCCTCTGCATAATTGGACTCATCTTCACTCTCAACAGAAGTAACTTTGGAAGTGTCACCTGTAAAATTGTTAGGGGAGAAAGAAGGCACTACAATGGGTTGTTCATCATCTTCAAACTCACTGTCAGAATCAGCATCCGGTATCTGACTGTTAGTTGGAGACCCTTGAGTACTTGCATTTTGATTAGCCATATGTCTAGAATAACCCAAATAATCAGTTAAGTAATCAAGGTCAAAAGACCAAATATGACCCTGTCCTTGAACATTAGGCTTGTCTTCTAGAAACCTCAGGTTCAATGTCTCCTCAATCTTCTTAGCAGATAAATTGTAAACTCTGTACGCCTTACTATGAGCTGAATATCCCACAATGCAACCATCATCAGCTTTTTCATCAAATTTGCCCAATGGAACACTCGTATTCAGAATGGTCACTTGAGATCCAAAAGGTTTAAGGTAATGAATAGCAGGAACTTTCCCATAGAGAAGTTCATATGGTGTTTTGAAGTGTGGTCTAGTAATGGATACCCTATTCAGTACATAACAAGCGTGCCAGCTTCAGTCCAAAAAATGGTGGGTAGCTTAGAGTCTGCCAGCATTGATCTTGCAGCCTCTATTAAGGTCCTATTTTTTCTTTCTGCCACCCCATTTTGTTGTGGGGTTCTTGGAGTGCTATAGTCCCTTTTGATTCCTTTAGACCTACAGAGTTCTATAAGTATAGCATTCTTGAACTCTGTCCCATTATCACACCGAATTCCTTTAACCTTTTGGTTCAACTGATTCTCAATAAGGGTAATGAACTCTTTCAGCACTGGAGATTTTTCATCTTTGGTCCTTAGAAAGAATACCCAACAAAATCTGCTATAACCATCAGTGATAACCAGACAAAAATACTTTTGATCAATGCTTCTAACTTGAGTTGGACCAAACAGATCCATATGAAGCAACTGAAGAGGTTCAGAAATAATACTCACAGCAGTAACAATTTTGTATGAGGCTCTATGTTGCTTTCCCTTGTTGCAGGCAACACAGTTATGATCATTTGTAAAGACTTTGGAAGGAAGACCTTCAACAAGACCCAGTTTAGAGAGCTTGTTTATGGTCTTGAAGTTGACATGGGCCATTCTCCTATGCCATTTGGTAGACTCATCCAAGGATGCTTTAGCCACCAAACAAGTTAAATCACCTTCTGGTTTAACATCAGTTAAGTTGAATGTATAAAGATTGTGATTCCGAGGAACTTTCAGCATAATTGAAGTGTCTTCTGGGAGTTTGAAGTCTTTAGACAGCACAAGACATTCATCCTCTGTGAAGAGTACTTTGTTCTTGGTCTCACAAATTTGTGAGACTGAAAAAAAGTTGAAGTGTTGGAGTTCCTTGACATAGTATACATTCTCAAAGTCCAGTTGAGGTGTTTTGATTGTCCCTTTCCCAGTAATCCTTCCATCACTTCCTCCAAAGGTTACATTGCCTCCTCCTTCAAGTGATACAAAGTTATGCATCATATCCTGTTTCCTAACATACTTCTTGAACAACCACTATCAACAATGCCAACATCTTTATGCTTAAGAGGATGATTCTACAACAACAAAAATATACAAAATATTAGTACACTATGGAGGCTCAAGTCATTGCTGACTTGAACCTGCCTTGTGGATCATATGAGTTATGCCATGCAAATGTATAAGATCCACTATTGTTCTTGGGTTTCCATTGAAATTTAGGTCCCTTTTATTCCAAGAACAACCTCTGATGACTTGACAGCAGATAGCCCAGACCCTTTCCCATCAGTCATTGAGTCAACAGGCCAATAACCATTCTTAAAATATGAACTTGTTGGTTGTACATATGGTCTTGAAACTGGTCTTCTCCAAGGAAAAGGAGAATTAGTATAAGTTGCTTGTGGAACATAAGGTGGTATAGCATTAACATTGGTCCACATTGGTCTAGATGTCCTAGAATCACCACACCTACCCATCCTTTGCTCATGAAAATCACAATCCTTAATTAAATGAAATTTACTTCTACACACAAAACATGTCTTCTGTTTAGAAGATTTATTCAAACCAAAAGATGTTCTATTACAAGCAAAAGTATTCAAACCAAAACCATGAAAAGAATTGTTTTTAACAGTATTATTATGCAAAGAATTAAAAATCAAGTCTTCAGAGGCAACTGTCTTGGAAGAGGATTCCTTGGCAGCAACTCTGACATGCTTATTGGTAGTCTTGGGTGCAGGCAGGGGTGTAGACTTGGGAAGGTCGGACTTGTCATTTGAATCACACTCTGTAGACCCTTGCTCGGAGGACTTGTCACTGTTAACACAAGAGACAAAGTCATTAGAAGAAGTATTAGGGTCTGGCAAGTCATTTAACTTTTTGCCATAGAGATGATGTGATCCATCAAAGTCAACAGTAATGGAAAGGTCAATGGGCATGTGCTCACCTCTAATAGGTCCACGCAGCATGTAGGTTACCTTCTTTCACATAATTAGCTAGGCCTGCTGGTGTAGATTTGCGTGTGTCATCCCTAGCTTCTAACCCTACATACTTCTTAAAGCCTAATCCTATAGAAGTATTTGGAGTTTGACTAGCATAGATGTGACTAGCTAACTTATTTCCATTTAACAACCATTCTTTATGCCTAGCAATTTCCTCATCTAGTTTCACTTTTAGCTCTAGATTTTCTCGACACTACATCTCGCTCTTAACTTCTCGGAATATTTTAACTCATTTTTAGCACATTCAAGATCCCTTTCTAACACACTTATCTTCTCATCATAAGCTATTTGATTCTTCTGAAACCAAACCTTTTGTCTTTCTAGTGGTTTTAAAGCCTGTTTATAAGCTTCAACTTCTACAAAGCATTCATTATATTTAGGTTTCAAAATATCATAAGCTTCTTTGAGTTCATTATAACGCCACTGCAACCAAACAAACAGTTTTGTACCTGAAAGATGCCCATCAAGGCAATCTGATCATGCCTATCCTCTGAAGTACAACTTGCAATCAAACCAACATTATCAGGACCATCATTATCCTGCTCATGTTGCTTCCAGTCCACATTGTTGTCAAGAGTGACCAAAGCTGCTGATCCCTTTGAAGTTCCAGACTCCCTCTGATTCTACTGATAAGTAGAGTATCTCGTCTCATCACCAGCTTTCCTATCTTTGCACTCTCTGGAGAAGTGACCCATCTGTTGACATGTGAAGCACTTGACCTTCCTTTTGTCAAACCTCGCTGGATCTCTTCCTTGGAAGCCAAACCTTCGCCTTTGCGCTCAAAATTCTTGATATCCATGGACAGATAGCCACCGCCACTTCAGCTTCATCTCTTCCATCTCCAGTGGATCCACTGATCTAAATCCTCATAGGCCGCCTTCTGCTGAGGATCATAATCAGCAAAGAAGGATCCAAGCACATCTTCCATTATACCTCCAGATTGAGAACTTGATGGAGTGGTAGTGTAAGATGATGATGAGTAAGTTGGACTTGGACCATGACTCATCTTAGGGTTAGAGGCTCCAACGAATGTTGTGTGACTTGCAGTAGCTGATGATCTAAAAGGACTTCTTACATCATGTTCAAGAGCTTTAAGTTTGTTGTACAGCTCATCAAAAGTAAGCATATCTAGGCCACCTTTAGCTTTTAAAGCAATGCTTACTTGTAGCCAGGATGGAGGTAATGATCTCAAGAACTTAGAATTACAATCATCATTATCCGGCTTTGCCTGCAGCTGATTTAACTGACTTAAAATCTTGTGAAACTTGTCATATCCCTTATGAATTCCTTCCTCTTTAGAGATTTGAAAGTCTTGAAACTGTTGTCGCAGCATGGACTTTCTCATTCTCCTAGACTCCTCATTCCCACCGAACTTCGCCTTTATTGCTAACCATATGTCCTTAGCATCTTGTATGAAGTGAAAATCACTCAAGTGATCCTTAGGAATAGCTTGAAGAAAAATGGTTTTAACCTTGGTTTCTCTCTGAACTGCCAGTAACTCTTCAGCATTTTTGGGAGGAACATAAGTCATCTTACCAGCAGCATCTATGGTAGTTTTCTTCAAACTGTTTCCCTTCAGTACTATCTCCCATAGATTCCAATCAATGTTGGAGATCCAGTTTTGCATCTTCATCGCCCAAAGATCATACTCCTCCCTTTTTAGGTAAGGAAACTTAGCATTGTTGTTAGAGAGACTTAGGTGTTGCAGATGGGTGGTGTTTTGGTTGTTGGTGATTTCAGCATCAACGTCTGATCCATGCATGGTGAGTTTTTGTTTTGGTTGTATTGGTGTTTAGAAAAACCTATCCTTAGTATCGTAGAGACTCTCACGAGGCTCTGATACCACTTGTTGAAAACTAACAGACCTTGATAGATCTTGATCTTCGTAGATCGTTAGTATTGCTTGTGTAATCACAACCAAACTAAAAGAAAATCTCTACAACTTGTATTCTTTAGCGGAATATAAACACAAGTATAAAACACAGATAACTAAGAACTCTTTGATCCTCTATGGATCTTTTTATTAATAATATGTAAACGTCTAATCTATAATTCATTCTATTGTGTTCCTTTTATAGACAAGGAACCCTAAATAAAACCCTAAACCGTTTCCCAAGAAACGTATAAACATAAAACTAAATAAAATGTACACAATCACTTCCTAATAAAACTCATGTATATCCAAACTAAATATACTAAACACGGAATAACAACTTCCGCAGAAACAAACTATTCTTCAGCAGAACTATGTCTTCGGCAGAATCCATACACTTCGGCAGAATCCATTCAGCAGAAACAACAACATAATTCGTACTTCACATAATTCCCAACACTTTTCTAATCTAAAAACTTTGAAAAACAAGCTTGAAAATAAGTTGTACGTACAAGGGAATTCCATTCAGACTGCTCACATGATCACTAAGCATAGAGTCTTAAGCGATAAGCATAGTATTCCCCTAGTAGAGGAACCAAATCCCGAGTATTGTAAATGGGCTAAAGCTTTCCATCCGATTGTATATGATGGTAATGAGATCCTTAAGCCTAGGCAAACACCATCATGTATTGGAAGCACGGAAGAGGATAGAAAACTAGAAGATGCCTCTAGGGAGAAAATGGATAAGAAGCTAAAAGATCCTGAGTGTAAAAAGAATAACATAACGATCAAACCCCACGAGTACACAAAAGAAAATTGGATCTCCCTGAACAGGTTTAAGCCTCAAACTCAATTAACCCCTGAACAATTTTTTTGGAAGAAAGACATGGACAAGTAAAAAGCAAACGTACTTGTTGAAACAAACACTCCCCTTAGGAAAGTGCCTGCAGCTACGGTGTATCCTCCTAATACACCAATGCATTTAGTTCCTAGAACTATTTCCACTAATAGCAAGACCTTAATCAGCCTGTATGTTGTTTATCAATTATTCGTTGATTTCGAGAAGACATGTAAGAAGAGAATCACACCTACAGGGGATAATCAAGGGAAAGGGGTTTTGAAAAAACTAAAGAATGTTATTTAACTGAGGTCATGCCTTTCTTTAAACAATTAAAAGGTCAATTCGAGAGTCTTCAAAAAGGGATAAACTCGGATATTAAAGAAATGGAAATGGAATTTGATGCAATGATTGTTGAGGTCAATGATTATGAACGGGAACTCAAATATAATGAAATTGAAAGGAAGAATATGCATATCTTAAATGAGAACTTAATATTGAGTTGTGTGGCTCAAGATGTGTTTTATACTGTTACTAAGCACTCTATTACTGCTTCTCAATTTCATGAATTATCTGTTGCCTTGAAAGTTTCCCATGATCGTGTCATTGAGCTTGAAAACAAAAACTCATAACTAAATGTGAAAATTGATCAGGATGATCACGATAATTTGGTAAAACATTTTTCTAAACTAGAAGTTGAACATTTTAATTTACAACTAAAATATCAACATCTCAAAGAAAATGTCAAAACCTCAAACATCAAGACATCCTCAAATGTTCCAGAGTTTGATGCAGTTTTTGTAATAAACAAACGTGACGAACAGATTCAAGCTCACTGTAACACGATCAGAAAGTTGAAAGCCCAAATTTCACAATTAAAGGGTGAAAAGAACAAGGTGACTGGCTCCCAAATGCCTCCTCCTTTAGATTCTCAGTGTTCTCAAACTTTTCATATTCAAAACTTGGTTAATGTTTTACAAAAGGAAAACGAGAGTTTTCTAGAAGAAAATGAAAAAGTTAAACGACACTTTAAAGAGTTATATGATTCAATGAAAGTCACTCGTGACAAGAACAACGAAAAATAACGTCTTTACAAAAGGAAATTGAGAATCGAGGAGTCGGTAAAAGGGAAAATGCCACTTGTCTTTAATGAGAATGTTGCATCAAAGTCATCTGCAGACTGCAAATATATGTGATCAAGTAAATACATTCCTCCTCATCTTAGAAATAACGAACTTTTGTTTCATAACTATTTCGCTCACCTTAAGGATAGTCTAGAATGTCTCCGTGAGATTGTAGAAGAGGATTTCATAAATAAGCCACTTGATAGAGAGATTAGGTTTGCTTGCATTCAGCCCAAACGATCTCAAGAGCTGCTAGAATGTTTAAGAGCAACATGTCCTAAATCCTTAGGTGCAAAAGATAAAGCCGTGATGCCTTGTTCTATGCCTAATGCCAATTATGCAACCCATTCTATGCCCAGTATTAAGAAAGTGAACTCTAAAATGCCTACAAGTAGTTCGATCCATGCACGCCTAGTTCAGAATGCAAAAGTAGCCCAACCAACTAATGTTCCCATAATTCCCTCCACAGAGTAATCATGACATAAAAGCGGCGGGTCAAAGCCTCTAGGTAATACAAAGCAAGATAGGACCTCGCAAGCTAAGAATGTGCATTGGAAGAGAGTAGAAGACCACCCTAGGAACACTAAGTTTGAGTTGAATAAAACGAATCGTGTTGATTCTAGTATTAGCTATAAGCGTACTGTAAGTAATTCAAATTTTGCTATTATCTGCAAACCATGTAATGATGATTGCTTGGTTTCTGTTACTAATCATGTGTGTGGTGTGAATGATTTGATTAATTCTGTTAAACACCCAGTTAAAATCGTTAATGCCAACAATCATGTTAAAAAGGCTAGAAAGCAATTGTGGAAGAAGGTTAGAAAACATTGGAAACCCACAGGAAGAAAATTTAGTAATGTAGGTTATCAGTGGATACCTACTGGCCGCAAGCTTAGTCTTAATGTGTTGTACCCTAAATTATCTAAGTCAATGCCCATTAGAAAATGGATGCCTACTGGTAGAACTATTCCTTTAAGAAGTGAACATACTTTGAATAGGTCAAATACGGACACTAGCACTTCATCTATCCCTGATGATTCCATTGTTTCTACTTCTGATGTGGGTGTTCCAATCACTGTTACTAACCAAATGAAACCCATTCTTGCATGGGGATCCCAATTATCCAGTTATCCATTCTTGTCTGGGTTCAACTGCAGATCGTTCAAATCATTCTGTGGTACCTGGACTCAGGTTGTTCCAAGCATATGACTGGAGATAGCTCGCGGCTCATGAACTTCGTGAGTAAATTCATCGGGACTGTAAAATTCGGGAATGACCATTTTGGTGCAATTATGGGTTATGGAGACTATGTTGTCGGTGATAGTGTAATCTACAGGGTATATTATGTAGAAGGTCTTGGTCATAATCTGTTTTCTGTTGGTCAATTCTGTGATTCCGATCTAGAGGTGGCTTTTAGAAAACATACTTGTTTGGTTAGAGAACTTGATGGTGTGGAACTTTTAAGAGGAACACGGGGTTCAAATCTATACACCATCTCTATCGAAGACATGATGAAGTCTTCTCCAATCTGCTTGTTGTCAAAGGCTTCGAAAACAAAATCATGGTTATGGCATCGTCGTCTCAATAACTTGAACTTCGGCACCATCAATAATATTTCCAGAAAGGATCTTGTAAGAGGCTTACCCAAATTAAAGTATGAAAAATATCATCTTTGTTCAGCATGCCAATTGGGAAAAAGCAAGAAATATGCCCACAAACCCAAACCCACAAACTCAGTAATGGAAGTTCTGCATACCCTTCATATGGATTTGTGCGGACCAATGAGAGTGCAAACGATAAATGGGAAGAAATATATTTTAGTCGTTGTTGATGACTACTCTCGATATACTTGGGTAAATTTTTTGAGGACAAAGGATGAAACTCCAGATTTCATCATCAAACTTATCAAGCAGCTTCAAGTTCGACTTAACAATAATGTTAGAATTATTTGAACAGACAATGGCATAGAGTTCGTTAACAAAGACCTAAGTCAATTTTATGAAAGTGTTGGAATCAGTCATCAAAGAAGTGTTCCACGAACTCCTCAACAGAACGGTGTAGTTGAAAGACGAAATCGAACTCTTGTGGAAGCCGCAAGAACAATGCTAATTTATACAAAGGTTCCAATGTTTCTCTGGGCTGAAGCCATTGCCACTGCTTGCTACACCCAAAATCGTTCCCTCATACACACATCTCATGGAAAAACTCCATACGAACTTGTCCATAAACGAAAACCTGATCTCTCCTACCTTCGTGTGTTTGGTGCTTTGTGCTATCCAACAAATGACGGTCAAGATTTAGGTAAATTAAGAGCTAAGGCGGACATTGGAGTTTTTGTAGGTTATGCATCAAACAAGAAGGGTTACCGAATCTACAACAAAAGAACTCGAGATATCATGGAAACTATTCATGTCATGTTCGATGAGCTGTCCGGGCAAATGGCTCCAGGACAATCAAGTTCTGGACTCGCATCACAACCTTCATTAAGTAGTCCCATTAGTTCTTCTCTTGTACAAAATCTCTCACCAGCAACTCCTTATGTACCTCCTTCAGAAGATGATTTGAAGAAACTGTTTGATCCAATGTTTGATGAACACTATGAGCCAATTGCTAATGATGTGTCAAATCCATCATCAGAGGTTGCTCCTATCCCTGTCAATGAGGTTAACCCTTCAGTTTCTATGTCATTAAGTCAAGAAGCACCTGCTGATGATCACTCTGTCTCATCATCAAATCCTCAATCATCGAGTGTACATCATGGAATTGTTTCTGAAAACTATGATGGAGATAATCCCTTTGCTACTCCAGAAGATGCTCCCTTTGAGAACATATTTGCTCCTGAACCATCAACAGAACCATCTTCATCAGGAGAAAACGACTCTGCTACTTCAGTTCCTCAACAACAACCACATGAACACCTTAGAAAATGCACACATGACCATCCATTGGACAACATCATTGGAAACCCCTCTCGTCCAGTATCCACTCGTAAACAACTTGCAACTGATGCCTTATGGTGCTTCTTCAACTCCGTCGCTCTAAGATCGAACCAAAAGTTGTTAAAACTGTCATGAATGAAGACAGCTGGTTCAATGCCATGCAAGAAGAAATTCATGAGTTTGATCGACTAGATGTATGGGAATTAGTACCTGCTCCTGACTGTGCTATGATCATTGCTCTAAAGTGGATCTTCAAAGTAAAACTCGATGAGCATGGTGATGTATTAAAGAACAAGGCTCGATTGGTTGCCAAAGGATACCATCAAGAGGAGGGTATTGACTTTGAAGAATCATTTGCTCCAGTTGCACCTATCGAGGCAATCAGAATCTTCCTGGCTAACGCTGCAAGTAAGAATATGGTAGTCTATCAGATGGATGTAAAGACGGCTTTTCTTAATGGAGATCTTAAAGAAGTCGTATACGTCAGCCAACTTGAAGGTTTTGTGAATCCAGAGCATCCTACTCATGTCTATCGCTTGAAGAAGGCTCTTTATGGTTTGAAGCAAGCTCCAAGGGCATGGTATGATACGCTGTCAAAGTTTCTTCTATCTACCGGATTCAAAGAGGAGCAGTTGATCCGACATTGTTCACCAGAAAGTTAGGCAAACATTTAATTCACATTCAAATCTATGTTGATGATATTATTTTTGCCTCGACTGACCCCAATGAATGTGACCATTTTTCTAAGGAGATGGGCTCCAAATTTCAAATGTCAATGATGGGACAAATGTCATTTTTCTTGGGATTACAAATTTCACAAAGTCCCGGAGGCATTTTTATCAATCAATCTAAATATGCAAATGAGATTTTAAAGAAATTTGGATTTGATTCTTGTGACTCTGTTGACACTCCCATGATAGAGCGTACTAAACTGGATGAGGACCACTCAGGGATCATGGTAGATCAAACGAAATATCGTAGTATGATTGGATCCCTGATGTACCTCACAGCCAATAGACCTGATATTCTGTTCGATGTATGCATGTGTGCTAGATACCATGCTAAGCCTACCCAAAAGCACCTTGAAGCGGTTAAACGGGTCTTTCGGTATCTCCAAGGAACCATCAATATGGGACTTTGGTACCCGAAGGACACCGGTATGTCACTAACAGCCTATGCAGATTCTGACCATGCAGGATGTCAAGATACACGTCGAAGCACGTCAGGAGGTGCTCAGTTTTTGGGTGATAAGCTTGTGAGCTGGTCTTCAAAGAAACAAATGAGTACTTCTATATCCTCTACAGAGGCTGAATACATAGCCATGTCATCTTGTTGTGCTCAAATCCTATGGATGAGATCCCAATTATCTAACTATGGCTTTGAATTCAATAAAATCCCTATGTATTGTGATAACAAAGGTGCCATTGCTCTCTCATGCAACAATGTTCAACATTCAAGAGCAAAGCATATTGATATTCGACATCATTTCATCAGGGAGCAAGTGGAGAACGGTGTGGTGGAACTTTATTTTGTAAGGACTGAATACCAGTTAGCAGACATCTTCACCAAAGCTCTTCCTAGAGAACGTTTTGAGTTTATTCTTCCACGACTTGGTCTAAAGAGTCTACAATCGGAAACACTCAAACGTCTTCAAGAGGAAGACGAGGAGTAAAAGTTTTTCTTCATCCATCTCTTGTTAATATTTATTCAAAAATCAAAATACAAAATTACAAAACCAACAAAAAGCAAATAGAAAAATATAAAAACTTTCAAAAATCCATAAAAATTTGAAAAACTCAAAAAATTTCAAAAATATTGTCATTTTGTCATGTTTTTCTTGATTCGATTATATCTACGGTCTTTGTGCTGTCATTCAAAGAGTGACACGGGTCTTTAGATGTTGTTCGAATGTCCATAAATCAATTAAAAAAATTTTTTTTTGAGAGAATGTAAAACAATGGCTTATAGTCATTTCAGTCTATAACCCGCTTTTAAAGAAAGAACAGAGCCATGCTTTATCTTATTTTTTTCAAATCTCATGCTCTGATTCTATAAACAAATGTTTGTCACTAAAAAGACAAAGATTTTCCTCACAAATATTTTTCCTTCTATAAATTCTTCTGAAAAATATTTGTTATCTAAATGAAAACTAATAAAAATAACTCGGTCTCAATTTTTGAAAATCATCTGGACTTGACATTTGTCAAAATCTCTATCTCTCAATCAACAACTTATGTCATTGATTAAGGGGGAGAATGATTTCATTTAAATCAAAAGGTTATTTATCATACAATTGGTTCAGACCATGGTTTATGTCATGTTTTCAAAAGATATTCAATCATGTTTAATCTTTGAAGTTTAAAGTCTCAGATTTGATCCTTATCGGTTAAAATGTTTTCACAAGCAAGTCACAATTCTCCTCAAAAGCTTTAAAAATTGTTAGGATTTAGTAAATCCAGTTATTAAAGTGTCGGTCACCTCAAGTATATCAAATCGTTAGAAAGCTCGTAGTCGTAGTTATTTAATGTTAAGTAGTAGTTTGTTAAGTAACAGCGTGGAGGGGCGGACGGTCTTTACCTCTGCACCTGATCAACAGCCCGTAGGTGGCGATTTGTGTAAGACTATAAATACCCTCTACCTCCCAAGGTAGAGGGTTGGAGCTCATAATAATACTTTCATTTTCTCTCACTAAGTTCCCAAACCTCTAACTATTTCTCTCTCTAAAACCTTATTGTATACACCCCATTTGATCATGATTTGATGTGTTTGTGAAATCCAATATTTTACAAATGGTATCAAGAGCCATGGTTTGATTATCTCTCTTACATATCCTTGGATTTATAGTGGTTTTATATGGTTTTTGGGTTTGAAAAAGTTTAGTGGTTTTTGCATCATTTGGATCATTTCTTGTGTCAAAGTTTGAATTTTGAGTGTACTTTTGTGTTTAGAATCATTGTATGTGCTTGAGTTTTGATTTGGAAAGCTTGAATCACTATGGTAGAGCTTGTTTTGGATTGAAAAGTGTGGTTTTGAAGTTTTCCAACTTAGCGACTTGTGTCTCGGAGTGTTTTTCTTCGTAGCGACTTGCTTTAGTGATTTCCAACGAGTTGTAGTTTAAGTCGTAGCGACTTGATCTTAGCGACTTGTCTATTGAGACAAGCCGACAAACAGTACAACGTAGTGGAGGTTCCACTTCGGCTAGCGACTTGTGTGACAACCCGTACTTTCAGGTCATTTCTCGAAACGATTTATGCTTCACTATTTCAACATTTATCGTAAACTTGGTTTCGTGTTTCCAAATTGCGTAACCTTTATGGTTTAGCGGCGAATTCATGATCATAACATCACGTATATTTCATATGGACTAAGTTTAGTCTACATTTCGTTTGCATCATTTGCATCACGATAGTTCATTCATAACATTTCATTTCACATTTAACGCGTAATTTTTATATTTAATAAACGTTATCGCGTGAGTTATTATTTTAAATATTTAATCCGTTACTTTCAAAAATGATCCCGCACATTTTTTATACTTACATTCAGTTATATAAACTATATTTTGAGTTTTCCTAATGTTTTAAATTTATTTGGTACATAAATCGTTAAATTTATATTATTACGACGTTTTTCTTAAAAACTACTCGATAATTATTTATCACTCAAATTTCACAAGGAATGTATTTTTACAATTTTTATGATCTCATTACATTCTACTTTGATCTATTAAAATCTCTTTTACCTAAAAGTTACCATTTACCTTACAAGTATTATTAACTACATACATTTACTTACATGTTTCTTACAAATTATACAAGTATCTATTCAATAATTATAAAGAAAAAAAAAAAAATATAATTGAGAAACAAGATCCATAAAAACCGGCCCTATGGGGTGATTTCATTTATTGATGGTAAAATTTTTCTACAAATATACTTCTACACTTCACCTCTTTTACTTCATCATTCACTTCAATAATTTTCATACACATTCAAGATATTTCTCTCCTTTTTCTTGCTCTCTAGAACCGGCCATAGTAGGAGCTCAAAGGGATTACAAAAACTTTTCAATCTCAAGTGTTAATAACAATCTAGATAACACTCTTGTTTAGGTTTTGAAATAAAAACCTAGGGTGTTTAGGTTTAATCCTTGTTACTTACACCTCATCATATCACTTGTAAGCATCTCATGTTTATTTTTCATCTTACATATTCATTTCATATTCATCTTTTCATTTTTGGAGCAAGTATGCATGATATGTGATTTATACCATTTTATTTCATGATTTTAGAGTTATTTATATACTATGGTCATCCTATAAATATTCCCTTGGTATTCTTTGGTCTTGATGGTGATTAGGAACCCATGACACCCTAAGAAGGTGTATGGTAGGATTAGGTTAGCTTTGGAGTTGATTTGAAGGGATTAGAATAGGTTTTGTCCGAGAAAAACTATTTTCAATACATTATATAAAGGTTCTGTCCTTGTTTTATTTTTCTGGAAAAACCGACAGTAGGCACGACATTTTGGCCTTGATATTTAGAAAATATACTTTAAAACTAATCCGTTGGCGCTTGAACGGAATAAAACAGAGTTATAACGAGTAAGTTATGGATTTTACAAGTTTGACGACGAAAATTATAGTTTTCTGAAATTTCAGCATGCTGTTTTACATTGTTCGTCAAAACGAGCCTTAAGCATCACAAATTATTTCGACTTGTCAAAAATATATTAGTATACTTTGATACGAAGCTAAGGACGTATAAAACGTAAAAAACGGATTTGAAACGACAAAGATATGCACTTTTTCATAAACTTGCCGTAACTAATTTTTCTGCACACAATTAGCCAAAACCACTATCTTTAACCCTTATTATCTTTATGTTCGAGACCTTTTGGACGAAAAACTCCTGAACTGAAACTTTTAGATATCGATACAAACTTTCCAAAACAGTCGAGTTCGTTTCTCTAACGATCGACGCATACCGCTTTTACGACTAGTTTTCCAAAGCCATTTTGTTAATTTCATAAAAATTCGACGACATTGTTTTCTTACGAAAAGTGAAAATTCCACCATAAATCATTATAAAACCATTGTAGGATGACATTTTGACGTAAAACTTGTAAAGTCATTTTTGAAGGGTCAAGACATCAAACGAGTATTTTTCGACGACAAGTAATATTTTTTCAAAACTCGTAAATGGTATAAATAACATACGAAATGCATGCATAACATTACATTGCAACTCATTACATATCATATCATTCATAATAGGTCATTTTCGAGATTCACGCTATATTTCAGTGTATCCACTTTTGTCATCGTAATCATTGCAATAACAGTGAGTTTCATAGCCCCTACTTTTACTTGTTTTCATAACTATTTTGGGGGAGATACATGCTCAAACTATTTTCATTTACTTTCATAGTACTTTAACTTTTATGGATTACCGTGAGTTCATAGCCCCACTTTTACTCTTTTAACTGTTTTACAAACTCTTGGGGGAGATACATGCTACATTTTTAATCGAACACAAATGCTTTGAACTGTATGCTATATCCGATGTTTTATTGTCACTAAGTATTTGTCATGTTCGAAGTCCCTACATCATGAACCATTAGTCACTTTATGCGGGTGAGCTTGAGTATAGTGAATAGGCCTATTGGAATTAACACTCCGCTCTTATTGACCCAGTTAGGGAAATCGAGCGACTATATTTGAATCATTAAGGTAAATTGGCAAGTTTACCTATTAGGTGCGCGATGAAACGATGATCACCAATTTTTATTGGTGCGATGTTTACGCTTTGGTGTCATGAACTTAGTGAAATAAATACGATGTTGTTTTTAACGATGAGTGTGAAACCATTTAACTCACACTACAATTATTGTGAATTCATTTGACGATGTGTACTTGAACATTAACTCTACATATTCTGGCAGTGGGTTGTGAACACACAGGGTGCAAGTTTTGTATGGGGGACTTGAACTGAGTGGATTTTACAATGCCTTTGCTGCATAAACGATTTCGATACATTGAGTCATGCACTATTTTGTGAATTCATTTGACGATTTCACGGTTGAACATAAACTATGCATATTCGGCATGGGTTGTGAACACAAGTGTTGCAAGTTTTGTATGGGCAGGACTTGGAACTGAGTGGATTTACAATGCCTTTGCTACATAAACGATTTTGAAAGTCTTTACATTTCAACGATTTACAATGCCTTTGCTGCATAAACGATTTTGAAAGGCTTTACATTTCAACACAAACTCTATGAACTCACTCAACCTTTGTGTTGACACTTTTAGCATGTTTTATCTCGGGTATCTAAGGCATTCACTTCATGGCATGCATTTGGACACATCACGGAGTCGTGGTGACGACGCGTCTCACTTGGGTTTTACATACTTTAAAACATCGTTGAATTGTAACAAACTTATTTCCGCACAAGTTGATTTTCATTTGGGACCTACTTTGTAAACTCGGATTGTTTTATTAAATCAAACGATGTATTTTCCAAACGACACTTTAGGTCGCTCAATATAACTGTGATTGTGATGCTATGACAGTCAATCCCAAATTCCATTCATGCAAAAGTGTAATTTGGGGTGTGACAGTTGGCATCGAGCTTGATTATAGAGAACTAGGTCGCATCATTGACCCTAGACTATAACTACATTATCATAGCATCTCATCATTTCATCATAAGTGCATGTTCACTCTACATGCGGTTTTACATACATTTTCGAGTTATTTACTTTCATTTCATATCGATCGTCACATGGATGCCTTAAATACCCATTATCCTTTCCTCATTCTCTAATGTGGAGAATTCCTTGTTATTCCCTATCACAATCTTTACATCAATTGACTCATCACCGATAACGCCGAATGCCGAGATAAACCCTTAAGTAGGGCAAGGTCACTCTCACTCCTTTGTTTCATCACTAACATGTCGAGTTACACGTTACTAACACATTAAGTCACTAAACCATTATACACTTGAAGCACTTACGACACCTCATAACTCATCTTTTCGGAACCCGTCGATTATTTTGAAAATAACCTCAAACTTACCATTTCTTATCACATCTCTTTGGAGTGTTTATTATTAACATCGGATTTTTTGCTACGTCTCACATTTCCTCTTGTTTTGAAGAAGATATGGCACGAAGAAAGCTACGAGTTGAAATGACCCAAGCGGTATTCAAAAGTTAGTGAATGATAGCATATGATGCTTTAAGAGTCGAAAGGGAAACGGTGGCTTTGCTGCTGGCTGCCGAGCCTTGGCTAGCTGCTGGCAGCTGGCTGCTGCTTTACTAAAATCCGGAGGATCCGGAGTTAAGAGATGTTCGTACAAGGATTTCAAAAGTGGTGAGCCCACAAGTTTAGGGGATCGAAGGAGCCACGGCCAGGGTACGATGGTTTGAAAAGTTGGAATCCGTGTTTTTGCTTTGTAATTGCCGGATGATAGTAAGGTCAAATTTGCTACAAGTACATTACTCGATGGAGCGTTGTCGTGGTGGAATTCATATGCTCAACCGATTGGAATGGAGAATGCTTTCAAGCTTACTTGGGAGCAATTTAAGGGTTTGGTGACTAAGAAGTTTTGTCCCGCAAATGCGAGTGAAAAAGTTGGAGACAGAGTTCTACGAACTAGTAACGATTGGGTACGATATTGACACATACAGATTTAGAATTGGCCGCGTTATGCCCGTCGATGGTATCGGATAATGAAAAGTTACTAGAGGCTTTTATCGGGGACTTCGAGAAGTTATTGAAATGTGACTTCGTTTGATCCACAAACAATCGAGGAAGCTATTAGGGTGACTCAAAAGCTCAGCGGTAGTGAAGAGAGGTAAGTACACCAACACCAACCAAAACAACAACAACAACAACAGCAACTACAACAATAACAAAAACAACAACAACGACGATAACCAAATCAACAACAACAAAAGGAAATGGGAAACGACCAAGGAGATGATAACAACAACAACCAAAACGCTACTTAGTCATCAACAACAAAATAGAAGGCAAGAAACGGGAATGGTTTATGTCGCTGCACCAATGAGAGGTAGAGGGTATGCTGGAACACACCCACTATGTAATCGATGTAATTTTCATGCCGCCAATGCCACCAAATGCAAAACAAGGACATCTAGCCGGGATTGTAAAGGTAAAGAAGTAGTCACATGCTTGGATGTGGGAACAAGGACACTATCGGAATCAATGGCCTCAAAACCAAGGTCAACCAGTTGAAGGTGCTCATGGGAATGTATATATGTTGGAAGGAGGAGGAGGAGTTCGTCAAGGTATCAACGACGCGGAAGACTGAAGAAGTTCGGAAACTAACGGTCTTATTTCTCCTTATGTACTATGTCGTACTAAGTTTATGTTTTCCATCATATCTGAATCTTTATAACCTAAGATGTATTTACTTTTGATAAACCACTCATTGTAAAATATTCTCATCTATCGTACTTTATTTTCTTTTCGATTTGTTATCATTTACGAGGATTTCAATTCTTTTACTTTAACTATCATTTTAACGACACTTCTCCATGTCTCTCCCGATGTTCATCACAATTTTAACATCGGTTGACTCAACACCAAACAACATATGAGTCGATTAGTCCAAGCATTGCATAGTTACTCCTAAATTATACATAGCGTGATCACCTATGTCTAATCGGGAAGAATCATGCAATGAAGGGAGTAGTAGGCTTATATGTGTAAGCAATTCCGTAATCGAGCCAAATTTTCAAAAGATTTTCTTCAAACCACTTGTTTCCAGTTTGATCCGCGTGACAGTTCTTGTTTGATGAGTTGCAAAGATCGGGCTAGAGACAAGTTGTTACCTAAACCGATTTAGCCTAATCGTATGACAGTTCTTGTTTGATGAGTTGTGGGATTAAGTAAAACTCGGTTACCAAAAAGTCTTTTGAGGGTTTTGCTCGAGAATGGGAAGGCTTGCCTCATCAAACCCTAAACCCGTTAGACCTAAAAACGATTGAATTCAGGGACTGAATTCCTTTTTGGATGGGCGAATGTGACAACCCGTACTTTCGGGTCATTTCTCGAAACGATTTATGCTTCACTATTTCAACATTTATCGTAAACTTGTTTTACGTGTTCCAAATTCGCGTAACCTTTATGGTTTAGCGGCGAATTCATGATCATAACATCACGTACATTTCATATGGACTAAGTTTAGTCTACATTTCGTTCGCATCATTTGCATCACGATAGTTCATTCATAACATTTCATTTCACATTTAACGCGTAATTTTTATATTTAATAAACGTTATCGCGTGAGTTATTATTTTGAATATTTAACCCGTTACTTTCAAAAATGATCCTGACATATTTTTATACTTACATTTAGTTATATAAACTATATTTTGAGTTTTCCTAATGTTTTAAATTTATTTGGTACATAAATCGTTAAATTTATATTATTACGACACTTTTCTTAAAAACTACTCGATAATTATTTTATCACTCAAATTTCACAAGGAATGTATTTTTACAATTTTATTATCTCATTACATTCTATTTTGATCTATTAAAAATCTCTTTTACCTAAAAGTTACCATTTACCTTACAAGTATTATTAACTACATACATTTACTTACATGTTTCTTACAAATTATACAAGTATCTATTCAATAATTATAAAGAAAAAAAAAAAAAAAAAAAAATATAATTGAGAAACAAGATCCATAAAAACCGGCCCTATGGGGTGATTTCATTTATTGATGGTAAAATTTTTCTACAAATATACTTCTACACTTCACCTCTTTTACTTCATCATTCACTTCAATAATTTTCATACACATTCAAGATATTTCTCTCCTTTTTCTTGCTCTCTAGAACCGGCCATAGTAGGAGCTCAAAGGGATTACAAAACCTTTTCAATCTCAAGTGTTAATAACAATCTAGATAACACTCTTGTTTAGGTTTTGAAATAAAAACCTAGGGTGTTTAGGTTTAATCCTTGTTACTACTTACACCTCATCATAATCACTTGTAGCATCTCATGTTTATTTTTCATCTTACATATTCATTTCATATTCATCTTTTCATTTTTGGAGCAAGTATGCATGATATGTGATTTATACCATTTTATTTCATGATTTTAGAGTTATCTATATACTATGGTCATCCTATAAATATTCCCTTGGTATTCTTTGGTATTGATGGTGATTAGGAACCCATGACACCCTAAGAAGGTGTATGGTAGGATTAGGTTAGCTTTGGAGTTGATTTGAAGGGATTAGAATAGGTTTTGTCCGAGAAAAACTATTTTCAATACGTATATAAAAGGTTCTGTCCTTGTTTCATTTTTCTGGAAAACCCGACAGTAGGCACGACATTTTGGCCTTGATATTTAGAAAATATACTTTAAAACGAATCCGTGGCGGCTTGAACGGAATAAAACGGAGTTATAACGAGTAAGTTATGGATTTTACAAGTTTGACGACGAAAATTATAGTTTTCTGAAATTTCAGCATGCTGTTTTTACATTGTTCGGGTCAAAAACGAGCCTTAAGCTTCACAAATTATTTCGACTTGTCAAAAATATATTAGTATACTTTGATACGAAGCTAAGGACGTATAAAACGTAGAAAACGGATTTGAAACGACAAAGATATGCACTTTTCATAAACTTGCCGTAACTAATTTTCTGCACACAATTAGCAAAAACCACCATCTTTAACCCTTATTATCTTTATGTTCGAGACCTTTTGGACGAAAACTCCTGAACTGAAACTTTTAGATATCGATACAAACTTTCCAAAACAGTCGAGTTCGTTCTCTAACGATCGACGCATTACGCTGTTTTACTGACTAGTTTTCCAAAGCCAATTTTGTTAATTTCATAAAAATTCCGACGACATTGTTTTGCGACGAAAAGTGAAAATTTCACCATAAATCATTATAAAACCATTGTAGGATGACATTTTGACGTAAAACTTGTAAAGTCATTTTTGAAGGGTCAAGACGTCAAACGAGTATTTTTCGACGACAAGTAATATTTTTTCAAAACTCGTAAATGGTATAAATAACATACGAAATGCATGCATAACATTACATTGCAACTCATTACATATCATATCATTCATAATAGGTCATTTTCGAGATTCACGCTATATTTCAGTGTATCCACTTTTGTCATCGTAATCATTGCAACAGGTGAGTTTCATAGCCCCTGCTTTTACTTGTTTTCATAACTATTTTTGGGGGAGATACATGCTCAAACTATTTTCATTTACTTTCATAGTACTTTAACTTTTATGGATTACCGTGAGTTCATAGCCCCACTTTTACTCTTTTAACTGTTTTACAAACTCTTGGGGGAGATACATGCTACATTTTTAATCGAACACAAATGCTTTGAACTGTATGCTATATCCGATGTTTTATTGTCACTAAGTATTTGTCATGTTCGAAGTCCCTACATCATGAACCATTAGTCACTTGCGGGTGAGCGCGAGTATAGTGAATAGGCCTATTGGAATTAACACTCCAGCTCTTATTGACCCAGTTAGGGGAAATCGAGCGCACTATATTTGAATCATTAAGGTAAATTGGCAAGTTTACCTATTAGGACGGCGATGAAACGATGATTACCAATTTTTATTGGTGCGATGTTTACGCTTTGGTGTCATGAACTTAGTGAAATAAATACGATGTTGTTTTTAACGATGAGTGTGAAACCATTTAACTCACACTACGATTATTGTGAATTCATTTGACGATGTGTACTTGAACATTAACTCTACATATTCTGGCAGTGGGTTGTGAACACATGATGAGTGTGTAAATACTCATCATTTTTGTACAAAATAAACTGCAAATTCATCTGAAAACACTCAGAAACACATCAAAATGATCAAAATATCACAAATCAGTGTTTTATGTGTTTTAAATGCAAAAATATCAAAATCAGATGAAAAACATATCAATTTTGCAAAAATTGCAGTTTCAGTCCCCCAAGTTTCAAAAGTTGTCAAAAACAGTCCCTGAGCACATAATTTCAAAAGTAAAGTCACCAAAGGTCTTTTTAAAATCATAAAGTGTCATATGTAGTCCTTTGGTGGGAAATCTAAAAGTTTTGAGAAAATTACAGTTTAGTCCCTGAAAATCCAAAATGTTCAAAACTAGTCCTTGGGAATTTTCAAAAGTGTCAAAACTAACCCTTGGATTATTTAACTTGTCAAGAACAACCCTTTGACTACTTTTCATAACTTACACATTTGGTCCTTTGGTTTTGAGATATTACATCTTTGGTCCTTGTGTTTAATAATTCTACAAACCAAACCGGACCCTTATTTAAACCCAAGCCCAAACAAATTACCCTGGCCCAAAAACGTTTACCCGTTTACCCACAACCCGACCAACCCAAATGTTTAAACAATAATAAACCCGCCCCCCTTTCCCACCTTTCCCTCCCCCTTGTCTGCCCACCATGCCCAGCCACCAGCCACCTATTACCCACTCTATTTTACCCGTTGTCCCTCCCCACCTCACCAACCATCCCACTACAATTAATACACCTTGTCCCTGTCCCAATTTCCTTGTACCAGATTTTCCCGCCAAAACAAGATCAAGGGCCAAGATGAAGTTTAGACATCCAAGGGCTCATATTCATGCTGGGATTTGACCAGAAGGTGAGAGAAAAGACTTTGGTGCATAAAAAGAGGCAAAGGGAAGCAAGAAAGAGAGTCTTCTAGTTTTAATTTTCTTTCTTATGTCGTTTTTTATGTAAAAGTGTTAATTCAGTATTAAACTTGTATCATTTTGTTAAATTGTATCAAACTTATGTGTTTAAGTGTGTTTCAATTATTTTCAAGCATCCAAATCAGTTTATGATCACAATTCAATACTAATGTTCACTGTTTCAAATTCTTAAGTCTAAATCTTGTTTAAAAGCTTCAAAAAGCTCATTTATCAGTATTAATAAGCTTATACAAGTTTCACAAAGCTTTCTATAAGCTTACATTCAAGTTCTCATTCAAATTGACACTTGGTCAACGAAGGTCAAACTGGGTCAATATGGCAATGGAATTGGTCAAATGGTGAAGCAGTGTTGGATATGGGTTTATTTAGGACTAGTGGGTTGATATTAATAGGTTAGAGATCCTTTGGTTCACTGATTCAAGCCATAGTGGCTAAGGACACTTTGTAAGTCATTTTTAAGTTGTTTTGCTAAATCTGTCTTTGTAGCTTTAATAAGCATCAAAACTGTTTCATTAACTGTAATTGGGACTTATAGAATCAGTTTGATCATTTATTTTAGCTAATTAAAGGGTTTAGCTCAGTTTCTATTGCAAAACAGTATTTATAGGGGTGTTTGGATTTGTAGCTTAGTGTATGTTTGAGGTTTGCTTTGGCTTAGAAACCAGTTGGTGCATGTCTACTAAGTACTTTTGAGTACTTACCTGTCTTACTTATGTTTTGTAATCCAAAAAGTCAAAACCACATCATTTGAATCCAACAGTCCACTGTTGGATTTTTAAAAGAGCAAATCATCATTTTGTGTTTAGAAGTCATTAACAAAGGTTGTTATAATTTCATTACATCATTTAACTTAATTATCAGTCATAAAAACTGGATCAAAGTTCACTAAAGTCAACTGTGTTTCTGTTTCAAAAGTCAAAAAGGTGTAAAAGATGAATTTATGCAGAAAGTGCAGCTGATCCACAGGACTCATTAAAGATCTTTAGGTCCTAATTTTTGGAATATAAGCAGCTGGTTTGGTAGTCTTTTGGACCTAGTATCTGTTTTTTCTTTAAGCCCTCTGGATTAACCTGGGAATAGGCTCAAAACTAGCCTCTGTTGCCTTGCACCAAACTCAGTATTAGCTGAGATTTTTCTCAGCTTTTGTGCAGCTTGCACAGGATTCATTTTGGCTTGTTAGAAGCTGGTCTTTTGGTTAAGAGTAGCTGCTTAGGTCTAGTTGAGATATCAATCATTGGATTTTAGTTTACAGCTTATTTGTGTGCTTATTTTTGGACTGCAAAGTGACACCAAAACCTGTTTTAGCTTAATCTCACAAACATCAAATCTGTGTTAAATTGTTATTCAGTGGTTACAGCTTATTGTTTTTAGTTGCAATCTAGTTAATTTGGTATATTAGTGCTTCTGTGATCAGTGGGTTGCCTGTTTTAATCATTTGGCTTATTTAGTGCTTGTTTCAATAAGCACTCTCACATCAGCTCCATAATCTTGCACACAAGTACCTGTTTTTCTAATTTTCATAGCTTCCTAATATTATTTTAGAATTTTCCTGAAATTTTCAGATTTTTCTCAACTGTTTTACTATTTTTCTTAATTTTTATTGGTTTTTAGCACTTTTTAAATAGCATTTAATACAAAAAATTAGAAAAAGCTTCAAAAAAATAAGTTTTCATTTTTCTTAGGCTTAGATAAATATAAAAAGTGAAAAAAGTAATTTTCCATATTTTTCATAGTTCATTTGGTAATTTTTAGTAATTTAATTAGTTTTAAATAGTTTAAAATTCATAAAAATAGAAAAATAATCAGAAAATTACAAAAATAGTTTTGAAAAGTCTATTTTGATATTTTAGACTTTTCCAAGTCTTAATCTTATTTTTCTAGCCTAATTTCCTATTTTCTTGTATTTTAGGTAATTAATTAATAGTTAAAAATAGTTTTTAATTAGATAATTAGTTATAAAAATAATTTTCTTTTTCTATAAATTTTCTTTTATCATTAGGTTTATAAAAATGTCATTTTCATATTTTTAGGGTTAATATTGATCTAGTTTCACTTTTTTATTTTGTACGTCGCGTAGATTTTGATTTCAGTTTTATAAAAATATAAAAACAAAAACATCATTTTAATTATAGTGATAGCGTTTATTTAATAGATTTTATCTTTTTAATTTTCTTTAATTTGTATTTAAGCCGCTTTAATTTGTTGGCTTTTCTCGTAGTTATAATATCATTCAGATCCAATTTCTGTTCAAACTTCTCGATCACTATACGTTGATTGATCCATTGCATAGCTCGCTGGGACATAACGACCCGGGGAGACTCTATACTCCTCTGATCTTAATTGCATTAGTGTTTGAGCAGTTCTTAGTCTTTTAGACTTGACTGTTTAGCACCGATCAAATTTTGGCGCCTTTCTGCCGCCGGAGCATCGTCTTCGATCTATTTTTCGTTTTAGCAGATTAGTTGTTTGAATCCTCACTCATTGTTTATATCATCCATCTCTGTATATATATATATCCATATTTTCTTCTAAAAAATCCAAAAACCCAAAAACATCCAAAAACGTATAAAACACAAAAATATTTTTCCTTTTTGTTTCTATATATGTATCAAAAATAAAAATACAAAAAGATTCGTCGTTTTCTTTAATAATAAACAACTTAAAAGATTACCACCGCAAACCAAGGCAGTGCACTACCTAACTGGGGGTGCGACCATAATAAGTTCCCGAACTAAAGATATAAAACTTGCCTTTGTGTCCTTGTGATTGGTGTACCTTTTTTAAAGAAGCCATTCATCTTGGATTATTGGTTAAGTTCACTGTTGTTTTGCCTCGATTTTGTGTTAATTGATTTTGTTGTGATATCGACGTTTCAGAACCAGAAACCCATAAAGATTCTTCTCACCCTGATTTTTACAAAACGTCTTCATAATTCTCATTCCCATCTGGAAGATTTTCATAATTCCATTTCTCTCCTTAACTCTGAGTTTCCTTAGAGTTAACTCTTGTGTATGCGCACTCGCTCTTCTAGATCTGTAAGCCCATTTCGTGAGCTTGTCAAGATTCCAAGAAGGCGTGTTCGTAGACTTTCTGCTCCATCATCGGATCGAGATCCGGTTCGCACTACTTCCGCTATCATGGCGGATGAGATTCCTATGTGCGAGCTTCTCCAGGCACCCATCGATGGGTATGGAGATGCTATCGTTGTGCCAGCCATCGTGGCTGAAAATTTTGAGCTCAAAACCGGGTTACTGAATCTTGTAACCTCAAATCAATTCTACGGTTTTGAGCGGGATGATCCTCATGCTCATATAAGATGGTTTAACAAGATTGCATCTACCATCAAGTATAAGAATGTCCCTTCTGATGCTGTTAAGCTTCTTCTGTTCCCGTTTTCTCTTGAGGGGCAAGCCCGGATTTGGCTTGAAAAGCAACCCCCTAAATCAATAGAGACATGGGAAGATCTGGTGAAGAAATTTGTGAATGAATTCTATCCACCTTCCAAGACCACGAGTCTTAAAAATGAAATCATCAAGTTCACTCAGAAGTTTGATGAATCCTTCAGTGAATCGTGGGATCGTTTCAAGGAATTGCTTCGCAAATGTCCTCACCACGGTTTCTCCGAGTTGATGCAACTCGATACTTTCTACAATGGAGTGAGTCAATCTGATCAAGATTCGCTCAATGCCTCCGCGGGAGGAAATTTCCTAAGCAAAACTGTCAAAGAAGCTTTAGCGATAATCGAAAACAAGTCTAAAGTCCGCACTGCAAGAAGCAAGCCTGTTGTTTCCCAAGTCAGTGTTGGTCCTTCTTCTTCTTCATCGCCCGTGAGTCAGTCTAGCACCGATGCTAAGATTGATAAACTCACGGAAGCTATCCAAGCTTTGGTTCTTTCAATCAAGAAAGTCTCCTTTCCACAAACTTCACCTCCTGCTGAAGTTAAGAAAGTGGAAGTCTGTGTTACCTGTGGTGGCCCCCATGCTTATTACAACTGTATGGCCACCGATGGTAACCCCTTTGAAGCTAATGCTGTGGGCGGGATGTCTAATCAAGGAGGCAATCAATATCGTGCTCCTGTAGACCCGAACCACCGTCCTAACCACTACTCTGGACCTCCCGGTTTCAATCAGAATCAAAACCGTAACCAGAATCAGAATAGACCGAACCAAGGTTTTCAAAACCAAGGTCAATTCAATCAAAACAACGGTTTTCAAAATCAGAATCAAAATTTCCAACATCAAGGAAATTACAATAGAAACCCAGGTCAGGGAAATTTCAACCCAGGGTATTTTCATGCAAACAATCAAGGGAATTTTCAGAACCAAGGCCCTAATCCTAACAATAGAGGCCAGAATTTTCCTGTGCAAACTCAAGCCATTGTTCCAACTGGACCATCATCTGATGAGCTGTTGAAACAATTCATGAAATCCCAAGAGGAAATGAATCGGTTGTTGGTCAGCCAGATTTCTGACATCAAGAAGTCTTTAAATGATCGACCCTCGGGCTCAGGTACTCTACCTAGCAACACGATCGCTAATCCGAGGGGCGATGCAAAGGCGATCACAACCCGAAGTGGTGCTTCATATGCTGGACCTGCTGTTCCTACTACCTCTTCTTCTTCTTCTATCCCGAAGGTAGTGGAAAGCGAACCTCCAAAACACAATGGACCTACGACTCCAATGCCTCCTCCACCTGTGGCAATAAGTCAAGTTACCAAGGAAACAACGGACAAGGTGCATTATTCAAGTCCACGAAGTACCGCACACGTCCAACCTTTGGTAGTCCAACCTCAAGTGGTCCAGAAACCCAAGTCGAATCAAGGAGTTGTTTTTGAACCTCCTGTAGCTCCTGTTGAGAATCAGAAATCCAAATCTTCTATTCCTTACCCCTCACGCTTACATGAGCAAAAGCTCCGCGAGAAAGCTAGTCATCAGATGGAAAAATTCTTTCAAATTTTCCAAGAGCTACACTTTGACATAAGCTTCGCGGATGCCATCATGTTAATGCCCAAGTTTGCATCTACTCTGAAACATATGTTGAGCAACAAGGAAAAGCTGTTTGAAATGGCTAAGACTCCTTTGAATGAGAACTGCTCAGCTGTCTTGTTAAAAAAGCTTCCCGAGAAGCTAGGAGATCCCGGAAAATTCCTTCTTCCTTGTGTTTTTCCCGGGATGATTGAATGCTTTGCCCTTGCCGATCTTGGTGCAAGCATCAATCTGATGCCTTACTCAGTGTGGAAGAAACTTTCTCTTAGGAACTTATTCCTACCTGCATGACTCTTGAGCTTGCAGATCGATCTATATCGCGTCCTCTTGGCATTGCCGAGGATGTATTCGTGAAAGTAGGAAAGTTCCATTTCCCAGCTGACTTTGTGGTCGTTGATTTCGATGCTGACCTCGAGTTCCCTCATTGTTGGGGGGATTTCTGAGGACGGGTCGTGCTCTTATTGATGTGTTTGAGCAAGAGATCACTCTACGTGTGGGTAATGAAGCTGTTACCTTTAACCTCGATCAGACTTCGAGGTACTCCTCAAATTATGATACTGAATCAGTTAATCGAGTCGATTTAATTGACATTGCTTCAGAGGAGTACTCTCAAGAGTTTCTTGGTTATCTTCATAATTCTGTGAGTGGGAATTCCAATCCCACCACATCTTCTCATCCTATCATTGCCGACTCTTCCCCCTCTCTCACTCCGTTTGAGGGAGGTGACTTCCTTCTGGAAGAGATCGATGAATTTCTGGCTACTGATGAATCAATTCCGCCTGGAGTTGATGGTGTTTATGATTCGGAGGGGGATATTCTCTATCTTGAGCAATTGCTTAATGAAGATCCATTACCTTCACTCCCTCCGAAGGAGATCACGATTGAGGAAACTAAATCAGTGCAATCTTCTACTGAAGAATTTCCCGAGGTTGAACTTAAGGACCTACCTCCTCATCTTGAGTATGCATTCTTGGAAGGTGATGATAAATTACCAGTCATAATTGCTAAAGACTTGACTGAGGAGGAGAAGACTGCTCTCATAAAGGTCTTGAAGTCACACAAGCAAGCAATTGCTTGGAAACTCTCCGATATTAAGGGTATCAACCCTGAGTTTTGCACTCACAAAATCTTAATGGAGGATGACTTCAAACCAGCAGTCCAAAGTCAGAGAAGGGTGAATCCTAAAATTCACGAGGTTATCAAACAAGAGGTTCTCAAACTTCTTGATGCCGGTCTGATTTACCCGATCTCTGATAGTCCTTGGGTTAGCCCAATCCATTGCGTTCCTAAAAAGGGTGGCATTACTGTTGTCACGAATGAAGAAAACGAGTTGATTCCGACTCGATTGGTTACGGGTTGGCGTGTATGTATTGACTATCGAAAGTTAAACGAAGCCACCCGTAAAGACCATTTTCCTCTACCCTTCATGGACCAGATGCTTGAGAGATTAGCAGGGAACGAGTACTATTGTTTCCTTGATGGTTTCTCGGGTTACTTTCAGATCCCCATTGATCCGCTGGATCAAGAGAAAACCACATTCACCTGCCCATACGGGACGTTTGCCTATAGACGTATGCCTTTTGGCTTATGTAATGCTCCTGGCACGTTCCAACGATGTATGATGGCAATTTTCCACGACATGATCGGGGAAACTATGGAGGTGTTTATGGATGACTTCTCGGTCATTGGGGACTCGTTTCATACATGTCTCTCCCATTTAGACAAAATGTTAAAACGGTGTGAAGACACCAATCTATGTCTAAACTGGGAGAAGAGCCACTTTATGGTCAAAGAAGGCATAGTCCTTGGCCATAAGATTTCCAAGAATGGGATTGAGGTAGATAGAGCAAAAGTTGATGTTATTGCTAAATTACCTCATCCTACTACCGTTAAAGGTATTAGGAGTTTTCTTGGTCATGCCGGGTTTTATCGCAGATTCATTCAAGATTTCTCTAAAATCGCTCGGCCTATGACCCATCTTCTCGAAAAAGATGCTCCTTTTATCTTTTCTCCTGAGTGCATCGAAGCTTTTGAAACACTTAAGAAAAAGCTTACGGAAGCACCCATTCTAGTTGCCCCCGACTGGGATTTACCCTTCGAGCTCATGTGCGATGCAAGTGATTTTGCTATCGGTGCAGTCTTGGGGCAACGCAAAACCAAGCATTTTCAGCCAATCCACTACGCAAGCAAAACTATGACTGAAGCTCAGACCCATTACACCACTACAGAAAAAGAATTATTAGCTGTGGTGTATGCGTTTGAAAAGTTTCGGCCATACCTTATCTTGACCAAATGCGTGGTGTATACGGATCACTCGGCTCTCAAATATCTCTTTGCAAAACAAGATGCAAAGCCGAGATTGCTCCGTTGGGTTCTCCTCCTACAGGAATTTGATATCATTATTCGTGATAAAAAAGGAGCTGAGAACCTGGCTGCTGATCATCTGTCCCGATTAGAGAACCCTCACCAAAATGTGTTTGAGAAAAGGAAGTAAATGAAACATTTCCCCTCGAAACACTCAATATGGTTTCTTTTCGTGGAGACTCTTCTACCCCATGGTTTGCGGACTTTGCAAATTACCATGCGGGTAACTTTGTCGTGAAAGGGATGTCGTCCCAACAGAAAAATAAATTCTTTAAAGATGTGAAACATTATTTCTGGGACGACCCCTACTTGTTTAAAATCTGTGCGGATCAAGTCATCCGGCGATGTGTGTATGGTCAGGAAGCCGTTGACATTCTCAAGGCTTGCCATTCTGGACCTACTGGGGGACATCATAGCCCCAACTACACCGCCAAGAAGGTGTTTGATTCGGGATTCTATTGGCCCACGATCTATAAGGATGCCCATGAATTCGTCAAAACCTGTGACGCTTGTCAACGTCACGGGAACATCTCACAAAGGAATGAAATGCCGCAAAACGCCATTCAAGTGTGTGAGATATTTGACATCTGGGGCATTGACTTTATGGGGCCGTTTCCTTCTTCTCACGGAAATAAGTACATACTCGTGGCGGTTGACTACTTGTCGAAATGGGTTGAAGCTAAGGCTTTACCCACCAACGATGCCCGAGTTGTTGTGAAATTCTTGAAGTCTCTCTTTGCTAGGTTTGGAACTCCACGAGCCATCATCAGTGATCGTGGTACGCATTTCTGTAATGACCAATTTGCAAGAGTCATGCAAAAGTATGGTGTAACTCACCGTACCTCTACTGCGTACCACCCCCAAACGAGTGGGCAAGTGGAAGTTTCTAACCGGGGGATTAAAAGAATCTTGGAGAGGACGGTTGGTGAAAACCGTGCCTCTTGGTCGGATAGATTAGATGACGCACTCTGGGCCTTCCGTACAGCTTACAAAACACCCATCGGTGCACTCCATACAAGCTGGTGTACGGGAAGGCATGTCATCTTCCAGTTGAGCTCGAGCACAAGGCATACTGGGCCTTGAAGCATGCTAACTTTGATATTCAGACAGCGGGTGATCATCGGAAAGTTCAAATGAATGAATTAAATGAACTCCGTGATCAAGCTTACGAGAACTCTTTGATCTATAAACATAAGACAAAGAAGATTCATGACTCAAAAATCAAGAACCGCGTTTTCAACGTTGGTGATAGAGTCCTTCTTTTCAATTCAAGATTGAAGATTTTCTCGGGAAAGCTCAAGTCCCGTTGGTCTGGTCCATTTACTATCGCTAAGGTTTATCCTTATGGTACCATTGAGTTATCTCAACCCGATGGTCCTAATTTCAAAGTGAATGGTCATCGAGTGAAGCATTATTTTGGAGAGGACATTCCCCCTGTGGTTGTCCCGGATTTACAAACATTCCCCATGAACCAATGAATGCGGGGATCGAGTCAAGCTAGCGACTCGGTAATCAAAAACAGTAGCATGCATATGGGTTTTCACCCATATTTCTGTCTTCTTTCTACTTTCTACCACTCTAGTGTGGGGGAGATGCCCCACACTTGTATATATGTTTCAAAAAATCTTCTTTCTAATTAATGGCCGTAGTATTTCCCTTTCACGTTCTTTGTTTCGGCATAACCGCCGGTACTTTGAATATTGAGGGCAATATTCATTTCTAAGTGTGGGGGGGATTCTCACGAATTTTATCATGTAATTATCCGCCTAATTCCCCCGTTTTTGGCCAAAAATTTTTTGGAGTAAGTGTTTTACACTTTCTCATTTGGTTATCAGTCCGCCTTGTCTGTAAGACAAAAGGATTGGCTAATCCAGGAGCAAACGGCTCTTGGTAAAGATTTATCAAATCCGTTTATATGGCTTGCAATTTGCCCAAAATTGTATGGTTTCTCAGCTCCCCATCATCCTCAAAAGATAATGAGTTGGCTAGCCCACAAGGTTATGGCTTGTGGTAAAGGCAGTGGAAAAACCATAATTGGTATTCACCTCACCAAAGATAATGTTGATAATTTATCTAAGAGTTGGCTAGTCCAGAAGGTACGGCTTCTGGTAAAGACACATCAAATCCGTTATTTGGTTTATGATTTGCCAATAAATCAGATGGTTATCGGTGTACCATGGTTCTTGCTTGAACTGAAACATTTGGCTACTCCAGAAGTAATGGCTTTTGGTAAAGAGATGCAAATCCATTATGTTTTTCTCAAAAGATTGCTAGGGACTAGCAATAGTTTAGTGTGGGGGATTGATGAGTGTGTAAATACTCATCATTTTTGTACAAAATAAACTGCAAATTCATCTGAAAACACTCAGAAACACATCAAAATGATCAAAATATCACAAATCAGTGTTTTATGTGTTTTAAATGCAAAAATATCAAAATCAGATGAAAAACATATCAATTTTGCAAAAATTGCAGTTTCAGTCCCCCAAGTTTCAAAAGTTGTCAAAAACAGTCCCCGAGCACATAATTTCAAAAGTAAAGTCACCAAAGGTCTTTTTAAAATCATAAAGTGTCATATGTAGTCCTTTGGTGAAAAATCTAAAAGTTTTGAGAAAATTACAGTTTAGTCCCTGAAAATCCAAAATGTTCAAAACTAGTCCTTGGGAATTTTCAAAAGTGTCAAAACTAACCCTTGGATTATTTAACTTGTCAAGAACAACCCTTTGACTACTTTTCATAACTTACACATTTGGTCCTTTGGTTTTGAGATATTACATCTTTGGTCCTTGTGTTTAATAATTCTACAAACCAAACCGGACCCTTATTTAAACCCAAGCCCAAACAAATTACCTGGCCCAAAACGTTTACCCGTTTACCCACAACCCGACCAACCCAAATGTTTAAACAATAATAAACCCGCCCCCTTTCCACCTTTCCCTCCCCATGCGCCCACCATGCCCAGCCACCAGACCACCTATTACCCACTCTATTTTACAGTTGTCCCTCCCCACCTCACCAACCATCCCACTACAATTAATGCACTTTGTCCCTGTCCCAATTTCCTTGTACCAGATTTTCCCGCCAAAACAAGATCAAGGGCCAAGATGAAGTTTAGACATCCAAGGGCTCATATTCATGCTGGGATTTGACCAGAAGGTGAGAGAAAAGACTTTGGTGCATAAAAAGAGGCAAAGGGAAGCAAGAAAGAGAGTCTTCTAGTTTTAATTTTCTTTCTTATGTCGTTTTTTATGTAAAAGTGTTAATTCAGTATTAAACTTGTATCATTTTGTTAAATTGTATCAAACTTATGTGTTTAAGTGTGTTTCAATTATTTTCAAGCATCCAAATCAGTTTATGATCACAATTCAATACTAATGTTCACTGTTTCAAATTCTTAAGTCTAAATCTTGTTTAAAAGCTTCAAAAAGCTCATTTATCAGTATTAATAAGCTTATACAAGTTTCACAAAGCTTTCTATAAGCTTACATTCAAGTTCTCATTCAAATTGACACTTGGTCAACGAAGGTCAAACTAGGTCAATATGGCAATGGAATTGGTCAAATGGTGAAGCAGTGTTGGATATGGGTTTATTTAGGACTAGTGGGTTGATATTAATAGGTTAGAGATCCTTTGGTTCACTGATTCAAGCCATAGTGGCTAAGGACACTTTGTAAGTCATTTTTAAGTTGTTTTGCTAAATCTGTCTTTGTAGCTTTAATAAGCATCAAAACTGTTTCATTAACTGTAATTGGGACTTATAGAATCAGTTTGATCATTTATTTTAGCTGATTAAAGGGTTTAGCTCAGTTTCTATTGCAAAACAGTATTTATAGGGGTGTTTGGATTTGTAGCTTAGTGTATGTTTGAGGTTTGCTTTGGCTTAGAAACCAGTTGGTGCATGTCTACTAAGTACTTTTGAGTACTTACCTGTCTTACTTATGTGTTTGTAATCCAAAAAAGTCAAAAACCACATCATTTGAATCCAACAGTCCACTGTTGGATTTTTAAAAGAGCAAATCATCATTTTGTGTTTAGAAGTCATTAACAAAGGTTGTTATAATTTCATTACATCATTTAACTTAATTATCAGTCATAAAAACTGGATCAAAGTTCACTAAAGTCAACTGTGTTTCTGTTTCAAAAAGTCAAAAAAGGTGTAAAAGATGGATTTATGCAGAAAGTGCAGCTGATCCACAGGACTCATTAAAGATCTTTAGGTCCTAATTTTTGGAATATAAGCAGCTGGTTTGGTAGTCTTTTGGACCTAGTATCTGTTTTTTTCTTTAAGCCCTCGGATTAACCGGGAATAGGCTCAAAACTAGCCTCTGTTGCCCTGCATACCAAACTCAGTATAGCTGAGATTTTTCTCAGCTTTTGTGCAGCTTGCACAGGATTCATTTTGGCTTGTTAGAAGCTGGTCTTTTGGTTAAGAGTAGCTGCTTAGGTCTAGTTGAGATATCAATCATTGGATTTTAGTTTATAGCTTATTTGTGTGCTTATTTTTGGACTGCAAAGTGACACCAAAACCTGTTTTAGCTTAATCTCACAAACATCAAATCTGTGTTAAATTGTTATTCAGTGGTTACAGCTTATTGTTTTTAGTTGCAATCTAGTTAATTTGGTATATTAGTGCTTCGTGATCGATTAGGTTGCCTTTTAATCATTTGGCTTATTTAGTGCTTGTTTCAATAAGCACTCTCACATCAGCTCCATAATCTTGCACAAAAGTACCTGTTTTTCTAATTTTCATAGCTTCCTAATATTATTTTAGAATTTTCCTGAAATTTTCAGATTTTTCTCAACTGTTTTACTATTTTTCTTAATTTTTATTGGTTTTTAGCACTTTTTAAATAGCATTTAATACAAAAAATTAGAAAAAGCTTCAAAAAAATAAGTTTTCATTTTTCTTAGGCTTAGATAAATATAAAAAGTGAAAAAAGTAATTTTCCATATTTTTCATAGTTCATTTGGTAATTTTTAGTAATTTAATTAGTTTTTAATAGTTTAAAATTCATAATAAATAGAAAAATAATCAGAAAATTACAGAAATAGTTTTGAAAAGTCTATTTTGATATTTTAGACTTTTCCAAGTCTTAATCTTATTTTTCTAGCCTAATTTACTATTTTCTTGTATTTTAGGTAATTAATTAATAGTTAAAAATAGTTTTTAATTAGATAATTAGTTATAAAAATAATTTTCTTTTTCTATAAATTTTCTTTTATCATTAGGTTTATAAAAATGTCATTTTCATATTTTTAGGGTTAATATTGATCTAGTTTCATTTTTTTATTTTGTACGTCGCGTAGATTTTGATTTCAGTTTTATAAAAATATAAAAACAAAAACATCATTTTAATTATAGTGATAGCGTTTATTTAATAGATTTTATCTTTTTAATTTTCTTTAATTTGTATTTAAGCCGCTTTAATTTGTTGGCTTTTCTCGTAGTTATAATATCATTCAGATCCAATTTCTGTTCAAACTTCTCGATCACTATACGTTGATTGATCCATTGCATAGCTCGCTGGGACATAACGACCCGGGGAGACTCTATACTCCTCTGATCTTAATTGCATTAGTGTTTGAGCAGTTCTTAGTCTTTTAGACTTGACTGTTTAGCACCGATCAACACACAGGTTGCAAGTTTTGTATGGGCGGGACTTGGAACTGAGTGGATTCACAATGCCTTTCTTTGCATAAACGATTTCTATACATTGAGTCATGCACTATTTTGTGAATTCATTTGACGATTTCTGTTGAACATAAACTATGCATATTCTCGGCAGCGTGGGTTGTGAACACCTACAGGTTGCAAGTTTTGTATGGATGGGACTTGGAACCGAGTGGATTTACAATGCCTTTGCTACATAAACGATTTTGAAAGTCTTTACATTTCAACGATTTACAATGCCTTTCTTTGCATAAACGATTTTTTGAAAGGCTTTACATTTCAACACAAACTCTATGAACTCACTCAACCTTTGTGTTGACACTTTTAGCATGTTTTATCTCGAATATCTAAGGCATTCACTTCATGGCATGCATTTGGACACATCAATGGAGTCGTGATGACGACCCAGCGTCACTTGGGTTTTACATACTCTAAAACATCGTTGAATTGTAACAAACTTATTTCCGCACAAGTTGATTTTCATTTGGGACCTACTTTGTAAACTCTGATTGTTTTATTAAATCAAACGATGTATTTTCCAAACGACACTTTAGGTCGTTCAATATAACTGTGATTGTGATGCTATGACAGTCAATCCCGTGAATTCCATTCCGCTGCAAAACAGGTAATTTGGGGGTGTGACAACTTGGTTGGCTTAGCGACTTGGTTGGCGTAGCGACTTGTCTCTATTGTTTCTAGCGACTTGTCCTTACTGTTCTTAGCGAGTTGACTCTTAGCGACTTGGATATTTAGCGAGTTGTTCTTTAGCGACTTGTTTGCTTAGCGATTTGGTGCTTTAGCGACTTGTGTTCAGCGACTTGGGTCTTAGCGACTTGATTCACAGCGACTTGAGGTTTAGCGAGTTGCTACTTAGCGACTTGGTGCTTAGAGACTTCGTTCAAGGGTTATAGCGACTTGGTTAATATTTGTTTCTAATACGGTTTTCTCTTGATTTAGTAAAATCCCGTGAAAGAATCTATTTCCCGGTTTAATCATAGAGTTATAAAATCCCGTGAAATCTGTAAACATGTCTACCAACGTGCCTAAAATCATCTCTACTGTAGCTGAGGACGTTCAAGCAGCTGGTTCAGACACTCGTCCACCCATGCTTGACAGAACTGACTATGACTCATGGGCTCAAAGAATTAGGTTGTATTGTTTGGGAAAGGAAAATGGAATAAACATTCTCAAGTCAATTGATGAAGGACCTTATCAGATTGAGACTACAAGAGACATAATTGATACTGCTGCAGATGGAACAATGATCTTTGGATTGGACAGACCAAAGACATATGATGAGCTCAGTGATAAGGAGAAAAAGAGATTTTATGCTGATATCATGGCTTCAAAAATTATACTCCAGGGTCTTCCAAAAGATATCTACAAGCTTATCAATCACAACACTGAAGCCAAGGCGGTTTGGGATAATGTCAAGATGCTTCTCTCAGGTTCTAAATTAACTAAGGAAGACAGAGAATCACAACTGTATGATGAATTTGAGCACTTTAAGATGAAACCAGAAGAAAGTGTCTATGAATATTACGTGAGATTTCACAAGCTTGTGAATGATATGAGGAATATCAAAATGACCATGCCAAATATTCAGCTAAACTCAAAGTTTGTGAACAACATGAATCCCGAATGGCACAAATTTATCACCTCTGTGAAGCTAACCAAAGGATTGAAGAACACCTACTATGAGCAACTGTATGCCTTCCTTCTTCAGAATGAGAGACATGCTATGTTTGAACGAAGGATTCTTGAACAGTTCAAATCTAAGCAGGGAGAAACAAGTTCATCAAATGATTCTATAGCTTTTTACACCAATGTTGGAATTACCACCAAAGCTTCTCAAGTCATACCCACGAGTAATGGTAATTACAAGCTCATCCCTGATCCAGCATATAAGCCTCCTGACTCAAACACACTCATGGAAAACTTCATCAATCAACTATCTCTCATGGTAAGTCAAAACATGAATTCCCTCCCACACACCAACAATAATCTCATAACAGCATCCAATCCACACAATCAAGCTACTGTCAGAGAGGGTAAGGTTGTGGTGCAGAATGTGCAAGGAAGACGATATGAACAAGGGATGGTTGGAGCAGGGTATGGTAATGCTGGAGTAGGTGGAGGATATGTGGCAAATCATAATCGTGGAAGAAATTCCAATCAAGGGCAAGCACAGCCAATCAAATGCTACAACTGTGGTGGTGAGGGACATATTGCGAGGAACTAAACATCTCCAAAACGTCCACTGAATGCAGAATACTTCAGAGACAAGATGTTGCTTGTGCAAGCTCAGGACAGTGGAGCGGTTTTGGATGAAGAAGAATTGTTGTTTCTTGCTGAGGGAAATGCTAAGACCTATGATGCGGATGTAGATGAGCAGCCAATTCAGGAAATAGGTCAGAATCATCAAAATGCCTTTCAAGTAGCAGACTGTGATGCATTTGACTCTTATGTCGATGATGAACCTACTGCTCAAACAATCTTCATGGCTAGCATCTCACCTATGGTCTCTCCAAAGGTCCCTTCACCACAACAGGCTGGTCAATCAAAAGATTCAATCATTTTAGAGGTATTAAAACTATACGATGTAGTTGATGAGCAAAAGATGCATAATGAAGTACAATCTCTTGAAACTTATGAATCAGATATTTATAATGAGGGTAATAGCAATATTGTCCAATATGATCAATATGTGAAGCAAAGTGAAAGTGAGATTGTACCAAGTGAAGCATCTTCTGCAGTCAATAATGACTATGTTTTTTATGAATACACTGCGTGTGCCCCTGATGATTCTGTTATCTCTGAACTGAATTCCTATAAAGAACAAGTTGCTATTTATGAACAATGTGCTAAGTTTGAGTTAACTAGCCGTGTGCAGGAAATGGATGACCAAATGCGTACAATTATTAGAAAAAGTAATTTTAGAAGAAGTTTTAAAAAAAGAGTTAAACTCCTTACAAGAAAAGCTTTCTAAAACTGTTAAGCAAAAGCAAGAGCTTCAAGATAATGTTAAAGTGCTTAAACAAGAATTCAATGCTAAGGAATCAAAACTTTTGAATGATTTTTCTAATCTAAAAACTTTGAAAAACAAGCTTGAAAATAAGTTTTACGTACAAGGGAACACCATTCAGACTGCTCACATGATCACTAAGCATAAAGTCTTAAGCGATAAGCATAGTATTCCCCTAGTAGAGGAACCAAATCCCGAGTATTGTAAAAGGGCTAAAGCTTTCAATCCGATTGTATATGATGGTAATGAGATCCTTAAGCCTAGGCAAACACCATCATGTATTGTAAGCACGGAAGAAGATAGAAAATTAGATGATGCATCTAGGGAGAAAATAGATAAGAAGCTTAATGATCCTGCGTGTAAAAAGAATAACATAACGATCAAACCCCATGATTACACTAAGGAAAATTGGATCTCCCTGAACATGTTTAAGCCTCAAACTCAATTAACCCTAGAACAGATTTTTTGGAAGAAAGATATGGATAAACAAAAAGTTAATGTACTTGTGGAAACAAACACTCCCTTTAGGAAAATGCCTGCAGCTACTGTGTATCCTCCAAATACACCAATGCACTTAGATCCTAGAACTATTGCCACTAATAGCAAGACCTTAATCAGCCTGTATGTTGTTTATCAACTATTCGTTGATTTTGAGAAGACATGTAAGAAGAGAATCACACCTACAGGGATAACTGAAGGGGAAAGGAGTTTTGAGCAAACTAAAGAATGTTATTTAACTGAGGTCATGCCCTTCTTTAAACAATTAAAAGGTCAATTTGAGAGTCTTCAAAAGGGGATTACCTCAGATATCAAAGAAATGGAAAAGGAATTTGATGCAATGATTGTTGAGGTAAATGATTATGAACGGGAACTCAAATATAATGAAATTGAAAGGAAGAACTTGCATATCTTAAATGAGAACTTAGTATTAAGTTGTGTGGCTCAAATGTGTTTTATACTGTTACTAAGCATTCTATTACTGCTTCTCAATTTCATGAATTAACTGTTGCCTTGAAAGTCTCCCATGATCGTGTCATTGAGCTTGAAATCAAAAACTCAGAACTGAATGAGAAAATTGATCAGGATGATCACGATAATTTGGTAAAACAGTTTTCTAAGCAGGAAGTTGAACATTTTAATTTTTAACTAAATCATCAACATCCTAAAGAAAATGTCAAAATCTCAAACTTCAAGACATCCTCAAATGTTCCAGAGTTTGATGCACTTTTTGAAATAAACAAACGTGACGAACAGATTCAAGCTCATTATAACACGATCAGAAAGTTGAAAGCCCAAATCTCACAATTAAAGGGTGAAAAGAACAACGTGAATGGCTCCCAAATGCCTCCTCCTTTAGATTCTCAGTGTTCTCAAACGTTTCATCTACAAAACTTGGTTAATGTTTTACAAAAGGAAAATGAAAGTTTTCTAGAAGAAAATGAAAAGGTTAAACGACACTTTAAAGAGTTATATGATTCAATGAAAGTCACTCGTGACAAGAATAACAAAAAAATAACATCTTTACAAAAGGAAATTGAGAATCTGAGGAGTCGGGAAAAAGGGAAAATGCCACTTGTCTTTAATGAGAATGTTGCATCAAAGTCATACGCAGACTGCAAATATACTGTGATTGTTAAATACATTCCTCCTCATCTTAGAAATAACGAACTTGTGTTTCATAACTATTTCGCTCACCTTAAGGATAGTCTAGAATGTCTCCGTGAGATTGTAGAAGAGGATTTCATAAATAAGCCACTTGATAGAGAGATTAGGTTTGCTTGCATTCAGGCCAAACGATCTCAAGAGCTGCTAGAATGTTTAAGAGCAACATGTCCTAAATCCTTAGGTGCAAAAGATAAAGCTGTGATGCCTTGTTCTATGCCCAGTGCCAATTATGCAACCCATTCTATGCCCAGTATTAAGAAAGTAAACTCTAAAGTGCCTACAAGTAGTTCTGATCCATGCACGTCTAGTTCAGGAATGCAAAAGGTAGCCCAACCAACTAATGTTCCCATAATTCCCTCTACAGGAGTAATCAGTGACATAAAAGCGAGCGGGTCAAAGCCTCCAGGCAATACAAAGCAAGATAGGACCTCGCAAGCTAAGAATGTGCATTGGAAGAGTGTAGAAGACCACCCTAGGAACACTAAGTTTGAGTTGAATAAAACGAATCGTGTTGATTCTAGTATTAGCTATAAGCGTCCTGTAATTAATTCGAATTTTGCTACTATTTGCAAACCATGTAATGATGACTGTTTGATTTCTGTTACTGATCATGAATGTGGTGTGAATGTATTGCTTAATGCTGTTAAATGCCTAGTTAAAGTTGTTAATGTCAAAAATCAAGCTAAGAAGGCTAAAAGGCAAAAGCGAAAGAAAGTTAGAAAACATTGGAAACCCACAGGAAGAAAATTTAGTAATATTGGTTATCAATGGATACCTATTGGCCGTAAGTTTAATCTTAATGAGTTTTGCCCTAAATTTGCTAAGTCAATGCCCATTAGAAAATGGATGCCTACTGGTAGAACTATTCCTTTAAGAAGTGAACATACTTTGAATAGGTCAAATACGGACACTAGCACGCATCTATTCCGATGATTCCATTGTTTCTACTTTCGATGTGGGTGTTCCAATCAATGTTACTAACCAAATGGAACCCATTCTTGCATGGGGATCCCAATTATCCATTTATCCATTCTTGTCTATGTTCAACTGCAGGTCGTTCAAATTGTTCTGTGGTACCTGGACTCAGTCATTCCAAGCATATGACTATAGATCGCTCGCGGCTCATGAACTTCGTGAGTAAATTCATCGGGACTGTTAGATTCGGGAACGACCATTTTGGAGCAATTATGGGTTATGGAGACTATGTTGTTAGAAAAAGTGTAATCTCCAGGGTATATTATGTTGAAGGTCTTGGTCATAACTTGTTTTCTATTGGTCAATTCTATGATTCCGATCTAGAAGTGGCATTTAGAAAACATACTTGTTTCGTTAGAGAACTCGATGGTGTGGAACTGTTAAGAGGAACTCGAGGTTCAAATCTATACACCATCTCTATCGAAGACATGATGAAGTCTTCTCCAATCTGCTTGTTGTCAAAGGCTTCAAAAACAAAATCATGGTTATGGCATCGTCGTCTCATTTACTTGAAATTCGGCACCAGAAATGATCTTGTAAGAGGCTTACCCAGATTAAAGTATGAAAAATATCATCTTTGTTCAGCATGCCAATTGGGAAAAAGCAAGAAATATGCCCACAAACCCAAACCCACAAACTCAGTAATGGAAGTTCTGCATACCCTTCATATGGACTTGTGCGGACCAATGAGAGTGCAAATTATTAATTGGAAGAAATATATTTTAGTCATTATTGATGACTACTCTCGATTTACTTGGGAAAAGTTTTTGAGGACAAAGGATGAAACTCCATATGTCATAATCAAACTTATCAAGCAGCTTCAGGTTCGACTTAACAATACGGTTAGAATTGTTCGAACAGACAATGGCACAGAGTTCGTTAACAAAGACTTAAGTCAATTTTATGAAAGTGTTGGAATCAGTCATCAAAGAAGTGTTCCACGAACTCCTCAACAGAACGGTGTAGTTGAAAGATGAAATCAAACTCTTGTGGAAGCCGCAAGAACAATGCTAATTTATTCAAAGGTTCTAATGTTTCTCTGGGCTGAAGCCATTGCCACCGCTTGCTACACCCAAAATCGTTCCCTCATACACACATCTCATGGAAAAACTCCATACGAACTTGTCCATAAACGAAAACCTGATCTTTCCTATCTTCGTGTGTTTGGCGCGTTGTGCTATCCAACGAATGACGGTCAAGATTTAGGTAAATTAAGAGCTAAGGCGGACATTGGAGTTTTTGTAGGTTATGCATCAAACAAGAAGGGTTACCGAATCTACAACAAAAGAACTCGAGATATCATGGAAACTATTCACGTCACGTTTGATGAGCTGTCCGGTCAAATGGCTCCAGGACAATCCAGTTCTGGACCCGCATCTCAACCTTCATCAAGTAGTCCTATCAGTTCTACTCTTGTTTCAAATTCCTCACCAGCAACTCCTTATGTACCTCCTTCAGAAGAGGATTTGAAGAAATTGTTTGATCCAATGTTTGATGAACACTATGAGCCAAGTGCTAATGATCTATCAATTCCATCAACAGAGGCTGTTCCTATCTCTGTCAACGAAGTTAACCCTTCAGTTTATATGTCATTATGTCAAGAAGCGCCTGCTGCTGATCATTCTGTCTTATCAACAAATCATCAATCATCGAGTGTACATCATGGAAGTGTGTCTGGCACCTATGATGGAGATAATCCCTTTGCTACTCCTGAAGATGCCCCTTTGAGAACATATTTGCTCCTGAATCATCATCTGAACCATCTTCATCAGGAGAAATCGACTATGCTACTTCGGTTCCTCAACAACAACCACACGAACACCTTAGAAAATGGACACATGATCATCCATTGGACAACATCATTGGAAATCCCTCTCGTCCAGTATACACTCGCAAACAACTTGCAACTGATGCCTTATGGTGCTTCTTCAACTCCGTACTATCCAAGGTCGAACCAAAAGATGTTAAAACTGCCATGAATGAAGACAGCTGGTTCAATGCCATTCAAGAAGAAATTCACGAGTTTGATCCACTAGATGTATGGGAATTAATACCTTCTCCTGACTGTGCTATGATCATTGCTCTAAAGTGGATCTTCAAAGTAAAACTTGATGAGCATGGTGATATATTAAAGAACAAGGCTCGATTGGTTGCAAAAGGATACCGTCAAGAGGAGGGTATTGACTTTGAAGAATCATTTCCTCTAGTTGCTCGTATCGAGGCAATCAGAGTATTCTTGGCTAATGATGCAAGTAAGAACATGGTAGTCTATCAGATGGATGTAAAGACGGCTTTTCTTAACGGAGATCTTAAAGAAGTCGTATCGTCGCCAACCCGAAGGCTTTGTGAATCCTGAGCATCCTACTCATGTCTATCGCTTGAAGAAGGCTCTTTATGGACTGAAGCAAGCTCTAAAGGCATGGTATGATACGCTATCAAAGTTTCTTCTATCTACTGGATTCACAAAGGAGCAGTTGATCCGACATTGTTCACGAAAGTCGCAAACATTTAATTCACGTTCAAATCTATGTTGATGATATTATTTTTATCGTCGACTGACCCCAATGAATGTGACCGTTTTTCAAATGAAATGGGTTCAAAATTTCAAATGTCAATGATGGGACAAATGTCATTTTTCTTGGGATTACAAATTTCACAAAGTCCCGGAGGCATTTTTGTAAATCAATCTAAATATGCAAATGAGATTTTAAAGAAATTTAGATTTGATTCTTGTGACCCTGTTGACACTCCCATAATAGAGCATACTAAGCTGGATGAGGACCACTCAGGGATCATGGTAGACCAAACGAAATATCGTAGTATGATTGGATCTCTGATGTACCTCACAGCCAGTAGACCAGACATCCTGTTCGCTGTTTGCATGTGTGCTAGATATCAGGCTAAGCCTACCAAAAAGCACCTTGAAGTAGTTAAACGGGTCTTTCAGTATCTCCAAGGAACCATCAATATGGGACTTTGGTACCTGAAGGACATCGGTATGTCACTAACAGCCTATGCAGATGCTGATCATGTAGGATGTCAAGATACACGTCGAAGTACGTTTGGAGGTGCTCAGTTTTTGGGCGATAAGCTTGTGAGCTGGTCTTCAAAGAAACAAATGAGTAATTCTATATCCTCTACAAAGGCTGAATACATAGCCATGTCATCTTGTTGTGCTCAAATTCTATGGATGAGATCCCAATTATCTGACTATGGCTTTGAATTCAACAAAATCCCTCTGTACTGTGATAATAAAAGTGCTATTAGTCTCTCATGCAACAACGTTCAACACTCAAGAGCAAAGCACATCGACATTCGACATCATTTCATCAGGGAGCAAGTGGAGAACGGTGTGGTGGAACTCTATTTTGTGAGGACTGAATACCAATTAGCAGACATCTTCACCAAAGCTCTTCCTAGAGAACGTTTTGAGTTTATCCTTCCACGACTTGGTCTAAAGAGTCTACAACCGGAAACAATCAAACGTCTTCAAGAGGAAGACGAGGAGTAAAGGTCTTTCTTCATCCATCTCTTGTAAATATTTATTCGAAAAGCAAAATACAAAATTACAAAACCTACAAAAAGCAAATAGAAAAATATAAAACTTTCAAAAAAAAATCCATAAAAATTTGAAAATCTTGAAAAAAAAAACAAATATTGTCACTCTGTCATGTTTTTCTCGATTTGATAATATCTACGGTCTTTGTGCTGTCATTCAAAGAATGACACGGGTCTTTAGATGTTGTTCGAATGTTCAAAAAAAATCAAAAAATCAAAAAATATTTTTGGGAGAAAGTGAAACAATGGTTTATTGTCATTTCAGGCAGTAACCCATTTTTCAAAGAAAGAACAGAGCCATGCTTTATCTTAAATATTCAAGCCTCATGCTCTGATTCTAAATACAAATGTTTGTCGTTAAAAAGACAAATGTTTCCTTTCAAATATTTTTCCTTCAAATGATTCTTCTGAAAAATATTTGTCATCTAATGAAAACAAAATTGCTTTGAAAATACTTCGGACTCTACTTTTGAAAATCATCCGGGCTTTTCCTTTGTCAAAATATCTATCCTTCAATCAACAACATATGTCATTGATTGAGGGGGAGAATGATTTCAATCAAAAAGAGTATTTTTCAAACAATTGGCACTGGGCATAGAACAAGACATCACAGCTTCATCTTTTGAACCTAAGGATTTAGGACATGTTGCTCTTAAACATTCTAGCATCTCTTGAAATCATTTGGCACATGTGGGGAGGAAAGCTTGGTAAACACTTATGAAACCATTTATCGAATTATCAGTTTAGATCCAGTTTAAATCACAAATTCTCCCCCGATCACAATTTTCAAATCATTTGAGATTTGTGATCTCTGTAGATTTTAATTTATTTTGAAAGCTTTTGAGGGGAGATGTGACTTGATTATGAGAAACATTTAACCGATAAGGATCAAGTTTGAGACTTTAGACTCCAAAGATTAAACATGCTTGAGTATCTTTTTGAAAACATAATAATAACAAAGGTCTTGTACCAATTGTATACAATATTGTAAAACATTGTTCTTTTTGAAAGCTTTTGGTTTCATAAGTGTTTAGCAAGCTTTCCTCCCCACATGTGCCAAACGATTTCAAATTTTCCATGCACATGTTGAGGGGGAGCATCCTTTTAAACCACAAAGAATTGAAACGTGATTGATTTGTCTCTAAGTGCAAGTTCCTTCTAATATTTGCAAAACTCTTTCAAACCTCGAGGCACATATTGAGGGGGAGCAAACTTATGAAAATCTCATCCTTACCTAATATGCTTTATCTACGTGATTTGATCAGGGAAGTGATGTTGACATCTTTTAGAAAATGGTAATCAAAGAAGTTAATTCTTCCTCTTGCCTCTGTGTGCCAAAACGATTTCAAATACATGATGCACATGTTGAGGGGGAGCTCTTTTTCTTAAAATATCAAAAACTATTCAGGTACAAAATGCTTTGATAATATATCACAAGTATCTGGATTGATTTTCAAATGGTTCCAATGGCAGATGAACAATACCAAATAGACCGACCAAATTTACTTTATGTATGGTGATATAAGGATGATAAGGTTAGGTATTTGTTCCCATGATCCGCCAGAACAGGAGGGATCTACCCAGGGACAATCCACTAGATAGTGTAGAAGTCCTTAGGTATGATGAAAAAAGGAGAAAAGTGACATATGGGAAGAGTGCGGACTGAGACAGAGCTAGTACTGGAATAAACCCAACAAGGCTCTAGTTATGAAGTCTCGGTAAGCACTGAAGGGGTTGAGGAATGAAAAAGAAATGAAACGTGAAAAGGGTTAAAAGAAATAGCCCTCCAATAATTCAACCTTAGGGCAGAAACCGGGTTCAATTCAAATGCTACTGGTGGTTACTAAGGTAACACTGGTATTGAAGACAAGACATCATGGACCCAGTGATGCACTGCACTACAACTTCCCAAGCCACTCAAGTTCCTCTTAAAAGGGCTTGTTTCATTCTCACGGGGAACCTACATAATCTATCGACTCTCTCATAGAGATTATTGATATTGAAGAAGGAGACCCTCTCCCTAGTCTCCGGCATAGGAACCAAATGTGCACAATTGAGTCTAGAGCCACGAGATCATCAAATAAATCTCATTAGGACACTGTCAATGAAGACTCTCTGTTTCACACAATGTGGAAAGAGAGATTATATCTTATGAGTCCTACGCATTATCCTTGTGGTATTGCCAGAACATCTGAGTGATATGCAAACATATTCACAATGAAGATGGAAAGCCTTCTAGAGCCAACATCAAACAAGCTCTTGGTAGGTGGCATGTGAGATCTATCCAATAGATCAACCATGTGACAACTTAACAGAAACAATGGGGCGATTCAGACTTATGAATCAATCCTGGTTCAGGTTATGGATTGACGGATACCTTTGAAAAATAGGTCGTTGTGCTTAAAAATTCTTTTCTTTAGCACATCGACTGTATTAATATTTCAAATATAAAAGGTGTTTATGATTGATAATTGATTTTTCTCAAAAACCCTCGATGTATTGCAAAAACACTTTATTGAGCAGTACTCGATTGTTTTTCAAATCTCTTTTCATCAATCAGTGAATCTTAAATTCGCTGGTTTACTCACTCCGTGTTGTCTTCTTTGAGATGTTCCGGTTTGAGAATAGCTAGAACAGCTGCGAAACCCTATCAAGGAGATTCTTCGGAATTATACCTAATCACAGGCAGTACTTGTACTGATCAACGGGGAACTGTGGACCGTGTACCTCAATTCAACGAAAGTAATCAAAGACACTTTCGTGCGCTTTATTGCTAACTGCTGTATGCAGGTACGTCCGACGTTTGCAGCTGATCAGAATGGAGAGGTCAATCCATAGCCGCATGCTCACTCATCACATTCATTTCTAAAGAAATCATGATAAGTGCATCAATGACTCTGATATTTTCACTCCATGCTTCTGCTACGCTGCTGCAAATATCATGAATCAACTAAAGCTTCCGCTACTCTGATGAAAAGATTTCATGATCCAGAATGTGAGCATGTCGGTCCAAAAGTCACAACTTCACATAATGTCAACACCACAATGGAAGAGTCAGAGATTTATGATAGCTGATGATCTCAATGCTGGCTCAAAACTCATTATCACGTGGATCAGTTAAAGACCTCCACTTGGATTAACCAAACATGCAAAACATGAAGAATCAAAGACTACGTGCTACAGAGCGAAGAAATTTAACAAGAATCCAAGAACAATCTTAATGTTATATCTGTTTGTATTAAATGTAATTTGAGGTGACCTCCCTTAGGGGGAGATTGTTAGGATTTAGTAAATCTAATTATTAAAGTGTCAGTCACCTCAAGTATATTTAATCGTCAGAAAGCTCGTAGTCGTAGTTATTTAATGTTAAGTAGTAGTTTGTTAAGTAACACCGTGGAGGACGGACGGGTCTTTACCCACTGTACGCCTGATCCACAGCCCGTAGGTGGCGATTTGTGTAAGACTATAAATACCCTCTACCTCCCAAGGTAGAGGGTTGGAACTCATAATAATACTTTCATTTTCTCTCACTAAGTTCCCAAACCTCTAACTATTTCTCTATCTAAAACCTTATTGTATACGCCCCATTTGATCATGATTTGATGTGTTTGTGAAATGCAATATTTTACAAAAATCAATTTAAATCTATAGAGATCACAAATCTCAAATGATTTGAAAATTGTGATCGGGGGAAAATTTATGATTTAAATAGGATTTATACTGATAATTCGATAAATGGTGTTATAAGTGTTTAGCAAGCCCTCCTCCCTTCATGTGCCAAACGATTTCAGATTTTCCATGCACATGTTAAGGGGGAGCACTTATATCAAACCATAAAGGATTGAAACGTGTTTGATTTGTTCCAAAGTGCAAGTTTTCCCTTATATGTGCAAAACACTTCCAAATCTCGATGCACATATTGAGGGGGAGCAACTTTTTGAAAACCACATCCTTTCCAAAAAAAAGTCTTTAACTAAGTATGAAAAATACTAATCTTAATCAGGAAGGTGCTGTAGATATTTTTTGAAAATGATAGTCAATGAATTAAATTCTTCCTCTTGCCTCCATGTGCCAAAATTATTTCAAAAAATCGATGCACATGTTGAGGGGGAGTCTTTTTCTAAAATATCAAAAACAATTCAGGTACAAAATGCTTTGATAATATATCGCAAGTATCTGGATTGATTTTCAGATGGTTTTCAATTGGTTCCAATGGCAGATGAACAATACCAAAAAGACCAACCAAATTTACTTTATGTAAGGTGATATAAGGATGGTTAGGTTAGGTATTCGTTCCCACGATCCCACCAGAGCCGGAGGGATCTACCCAGGGACAATCCACTAGATAGTGTAGAAGTCCTTAGGTATGATGAAAAAAGGAAAAAGTGAGAAACGGGAAGTGTGCAGACAGAGGCTGAGCTAGTACTGGAATAAACCCAACAAGGTTCTAGTTATGAAGTCTCGGTAAGCACTGAAGGGGTTAAAGAATTAAAAAGAATTGAATGAGAAAAGGGTGAAAATAAATAGCCCTCCATTATTTCAACCTTAGGGCAGAAACCGGGTTCAATACATATGCTACTGGTGGTTACCAAGGTAACAGTGGTATTGAAGACAAGACGTCATGGACCCAGTGACGCACTGCACTACAACTTCCCAAGCTACTCAAGTTACTCTTAAAAGGACTTGTTTCATTCTCACGGGGAACCTACATTATCTATCGACTTTCTCTTAGAGATAGTTGATATTGAAGAAGGAGACCCTCTCCCTAGTCTCCGGCATAGGAACCAAATGTGCACAAATGAGTCTAGAGCCACGAGATCATCAAATAAATCTCATTAGGACACTGTCAATGAAGACTCTCTATTTTACACAATGTGGAAAGAGAGAATATATGTTAAGAGTCCTACGCATTATCCTTGTGGTATTGCCAGAACATCTGAGTGATATGTAAACATATTCGCAATGAAGATGGAAAGCCTTCTAGAGCCAACATCAAACAAGCTCTTGGTAGGTGGCATGTGAGATCTATCCAATAGATCAACCATGTGACAACTGAACAGAAACAATGGGGCGATTCAAATTTATGAATCAATCCTGGTTCAGGTTATGGATTGATGGATGCCTTTGAAAAACCGGTCATTGTGCCTAAAATTCTTTTCTCTAGCACATCGACTGTGTATTAATTTTTCAAAATTAAAAGGTGTTTATGATTGATAATTGATTTACCATAAAACCTTCGTTGTATTGCAAAACCCTTTATATATTAAGCAATACACGATTGTTTTTCAAATCATTTTTCATCAATCAGTGAATCTCAATTCGCTGATTCACTCACTCCGTGTTGTCTTCTTTGAGACGTTCCGGTTTGAGAACAGCTAGAGCAGCTGCGAAACCCTGTCATGGATATTCTTCGGAATTATACGCAGTACTTGTACTGATCAACGGGGAACCGTGGGCCGTGTACCTCAATTCAACGAAAGTGATCAAAGACACTTTCATGCGCTTTATTGCTAACTGTTGCATGCAGGTACACCCAACGTTTGTAGCTGACCATAATGGAAAGGTCAATCCATAGTCGCATGCTCACACAACACATTCATCTCTAAAGAAATCATGATAAGTTCATCAACGACTCTGATATTTTCACTCCATGCTTCTGCTACGCTGCTGCAAATATCATGAATCAACTAAAGCTTCCGCTACTCTGATGAGAAGATTTCATGATCCAGAATGTGAGCATGTCGGTCCTACAAAGGAAGAGTCAGAGATTTATGGTAACTGATGATCTCAAAGCTGGCTCAAAACTCATTATCACGTGGATTAGTTAAAGACCTCCACTTGGATTAACCAAACATGCAAAACATGAAGAATCAAAGACTACGTGCTACAAAGCGAAAAATTTAACAAGAATCCAAGAAAAATCTTAATGTTATATCTTTTTGTATTCAATGTAATTTGAGGTGACCTCCCTTAGTGGGAGATTGTTAGGATTTAGTAAATCCAGTTATTAAAGTGTCGGTCACCTCAAGTATATGTAATCGTTAGAAAGCTCGTAGTCGTAGTAATTTAATGTTAGGTAGTATTTAGTTAAGTAACACCGTGGAGGACGGACGGGTCTTTACCCACTGTATGCCTGATCCACAGCCCGTAGGTGGCATTTATGTAAGATACTATAAATACCCTCTACCTCCCAAGGTAGAGGGTTGGAGCTCATAATAATACTTTTACTTTCTCTCACTAAGTTCCCAAACCTCTAAACTTTCTCTCTCTAAAAACCTCAAAGTGTATGCCCATATTTGATCATGGTTTGATGTGTTTATGAAATCCAATATGTTACACTGCCAACAAGTTTTGTCTGTACAGGTGACATATTTGATGGCTTATCACATAGATTTATGTTGCAATTGCATATTTGTTTTTATATAATAACTAAGTTTTATTGGTAAAATAGGAACTACTTAGATTATGCCAAGTTCATTTAGTTGCTAAAATTAGTGACTGTTTAATGATTTTAGGTTTGCTGTTAATCATGTTAAAGGAATCATAGATAGGTATAAGAAGGCATGCTTAGATCCATCAAGCAGTGGCTCGCAGTGGCTATGTTGTTGAAGCCAATGCTCAGGTAAAAACTTTAATACCAATTAGTTATCTAACCAAGACACTAAACACCTCATTTATTCATTTATTTATGTTTTGTTTTTTGTAATGTAGTAAAATCATATGACTTTTAATATGGCAGATTTACCAACAAAGAAGCTCAAAAACTGTGTCAGCAAATGGCCAACCTTCAGAACCAAAATAGGTAACATTTAAAAGTACATTATATATTTGGTTAATCCTTCATGTGATTCATTGATATCAATATCACAACCTTTTGTGAAAAGGCAATTTTACAGGAACATCATGAGCAAATAACTTAGGAACATGCAAGCAAAAGACTTCAAGAATCTTGAAACCAAGTTAGAGAAAGGTGTTAGCAGAATCAGATCTAAAAAAGTACGTATAGACCTCCTCATTTGTAATTCATATTTATATATGGTTTTCAGAAATCTAACATCAATCTTTCAATGGGAAGTTTGGGCAATGGGTGAACGTATCGGTTTATGTTTAATTGTTAACATGGCTGGGGTCTCAAAAATAAGCTCACCCAAACACCCCCTTAATGTATGTAAACTTTGGAAATATATAAGTTCTTATTTTGAACTCGGGTCAAGTAAGAATACCTAAAGACAACTCAGGATGAAAGCTTTGATCTTAAATCTGAAATCATAGTGGCAACCATAAGCAGACTGATAAATGCACAAGGTTGCAAAACCGAATCCATATTTAAGAGGTTAACAAGTGGGTACACTGAACCAAGATCCTGAACGCTCTAACATTAAATAAAAGATTGAACTTTTTACTAATGTCCCACTGAGGGAACTTAAATTCCAAAAAAATTACAGTGTGAAAAAACATCAATGGATGTTATCCAATGGTACAATCTGAGAAATTTATTTTTAAATATCGATAATGTAGAAAACTAGAAGGGGGTTGAATAGTTTACCAATTTAAACTTTGTTTTGAAACTTATTGAAAAGATCAATTGATATTGATCTTAGATATGTTAATGAAATATGCAAGCAATATGTAAAGAGTAATAAAGGAAAGAAATGATCAAACCACAACAAGTTGTTTATAGTGGTTCGGTCTACAAGGACTCTTTTTCCTTGCCCTACTCCACTCCCAGAGTCTCACACTCGAGAGTTTAACTTCACTAGTCAACAAGCTCCTTTCACCGGCGGAGAAAACCTTTACACTTCGCTTACACTATTTCCGACACTAAGCTAGATGTCGAGTTCTTTCCAAGGGTATAACTACTCCCACACACAATGTATTTTGACGACTAAAATACTAACCACTCACACTCACAAGATTATGATGGTTTAATACAACAATGAAGTATGAATCAACACTAGATCATACAACACTAAACAAACAAGACTTCCAACTTCTTGTTTAAAGCTTGAATGTGACTTGATCTTCTTTGCTACAAAAGAGATAACTAATATGATATGAAACTGAGTTAGAAAGGTTAGAGAGAAGATATGTAAGAGAGTATGATAGAAAGGGATGAAAAACTACTTGGTTTGGCTTTGCTATTTATAGCCAAAATGGACAGGAGCGTCCACGGACCACGGAACCCTAAAAAGGGTTCGGCCCGTGTACCATTTTGGTACCGTGGGGGTCTGACAGCAAGATGTCAAAATCTTTGCTAAAGTCAACTATATCCAAGAGATTGTGCAAGATATGAAGAGTATAAATCCACACAAAATATCTAATGAAATCTTCCAATGAATTCCATGATGCATCACATGATGTCATATGTTGTAATTCTATATTTAGAAATATGCAAGTACTTAAGTAGTGTTTGGTTTTAAGAACCTAACACATTCTAAAAACTACTATCATACATAATGATTAGAGTCATATCAAGATGTTACTAATCATAAATGTAAATGCATGAATGATGAATATATTGTTTGAAAAAGCTTGTTCTAATTTCTATTAAACTTGACAAGCTTTAAGCTTTTATATAATATAAATTTACTTTTGTCGTTAACAAAACTTAGGTAAAGATCAAGAATATAAATAACGTTTAATGACGATATTTGTATTAACAGATAATAAGCTAGGATTGGTGCATTGCTGAAAAAGGAACCTTAGTCTAGGTTGTGCATTCCTTCAGTTGGATAAGTTTATGCCAATTGTTGCTACAGCAGTCATCAAGTCTCCGGGTTGCTTATAAAAACTATTTTGCATAAGCATTTGCAAGCGCCCTCAATATCGTTATTTTTCAATAAAAAACACAATGTTACAGATAAATTTATTTTTAACATCTTGCTATAGGGAGTACATTAAGCTTAAAATATGAAATATCTACCCTTAGTTCTAGGATGTGTCGTTATTATAGAACTTTGTAGTTGTTCATTTCAAAAGCAGCATGAATATGGTACGCAACAACTACAATACAGAAAAAATAAACGAATAGGGCGGGTGATTATTACCATCCTTTCCAGAAGTCGTCACCTCTGCTTTGAGAATGCACGGGCATGATTAAATCTTGAGGGGCGGCTACATCCATCATTAGGTACCCAACAGGTGGTATTTGTCGATCCGTTGTAGGAGGATATGCAACTGCACAGAAAAAGTAAACCAGAATAGCAGATTATTAAATAGGGTATTTGGGATTGGTTATTTACTTGCTAACCTCTTATTTTTTAAAGCATTAAAGCATATATGCAGATTTAAGTGTCTTGATACAACAATTAATCGGCTTGTTTTTGAACAAGTACCAAACATAAGCACATATTAAGCATTCCCAAACACCCTCTACCTAAATAGTATTCACCCAATCTTACCAGGAATCTCCTAGTTACTCGTGACTTGCTACTAATATGGCATGACAAACGACTTAAAGGGAATGGGTCGGGGTTTCTTCTTTTTGGTTTGTGAGATGTTAAGTTTAGATTTTCATTGTCTGTATATATGTACACAAAGGAGAAGACAAAATGCAAAAGCAGTAAAGGATCGATAAGCTTCTTATGTAGCTTGGTATGCCAAATCAACTCTTATTCCTAAAATTTTAACATGTCATATCGTTAATGGGATGCTATAAACCAATAAAATTTATTTGTGACATGACATGATCGATATATTGCTGTCTTTATGAGCCTATAAAACCCCATCCTCTCATTCCATATTTAGCATCAATTCACTTCTCTCCTTGATTTAGTAACCTATTTTAACCGCATACACACGCTCTTTGTGTGTTTTCGCAAAGGGGTCAGCGATGCAAAGAAATCAAATGCATAGGCAGATTGCTAACCTTCGCAAGTCTCTTTTTGAACAGGTTGGTTTTATTTCATTAGCTATTGTTACAATCATAAAAAGGGTAAATGGATAACAAGAAAGGAAGAATGACCCATGCACAAAAAGGGTATAAATGGATATAATAAGAAACTATTATTCAAATATTTCATTTGCTTTCATTGGTAATAACTTGTAGATGTATTCGAATCTAATATTTGCAGGGGTATCTAGACGAACAATTCGTACAATTAGAGGAGTTGCAAGACAACTCTAATCCCAAATTCATTGAGGAAGTTGTCACCTTGTTCTATCGTAATTCAGCTTGTTTTCTCTACTACATTGATCATGCTTTGTAAGCAAACTCAGCTTCTTTTTCTTTATTTAAATTTACATCATTGTCTTATGTATGATCAGTTAAGTAATTAAATTATAAATTCTTTTCAGGGAAAAAAGGCCTATGGATTTTAGTATATTAGATAACTTGATGCATCAGTTTAAAAGTAGCAGCACTAGCATTGGAGCCAAAAAAACATATAATCTATTCTTTTGTTCTAATACTCGGAAATTATGGCAGGCATGCAACGCTCGTGGCTTGCATTGCATACCATTATATTATACCCCAGGAAAGTACTATCTTTTTTTATTTCAGTGATTCTTCTTATGGATTTTCACCTTTAACGAATTCATGTCTTTTTAATTTATCTCATACATTCTCAGGATTTAAGTAATATGATTTTGTTTCATGCAAGTGTCGGTGCAGTAGAATTCATCTTGGTCGTGCTGAAGTTACAATCGTTTTTGTAGAAGAGAAAAAGATCTCTGAGGTAATTTTTATTATATCAATGACTATTATCTTCTCCATTTTCATTCATTAAATTTCACAAAGTTCAATCACTAATATGGTTTTGGCAATTTAGGTGTTGAAAACATTCCCAAAACTGTGATTTGGATAGTTTTTGTTATTATATTTTAACTTTTACAACAATGATGTGTTCTAACTTGAACCCTCTTTTACCCGTTACTCATCCCATCCGACCTGCTTATCATGATATTTCTACTATGAACTTGATGCTCACATTTAAACTGCTGTTGTAGCAACAAGTACACATCCGCCATTGTATTTGGACTCATTCACTTACAAATTCACAAGTCTTTAACTTCCATATATTTCCAGATGTTTTCTATGTTTACCGTTGCTGTCCTAAATTCTTATTAATCATAAAATAATCTGGATGCTGAAGATAACCATAAGGTATTTGAGAAAGCAAAACAACGCTTGCTTACTGCTTCTATAATGCACAACATTACATATCTTCTCCATAAGGTGAATAATGTTTGTTTTTAGATAAAACAATAAACTGTGAACACATTTATACAAGTACTATATATTTTAAAAACAAAATTACATAAGCCATTGAGGTATACATAATTGCACCTGACGTAAAGATCTTTCACCTTGATTGTCTTGAAAAAATGATGAGTTTTCATGTATGTTGGTATTAACTTTAAACCTCCTTCTTCAGATCAATCCCGTTGCATAGACTTCTGATAACAAGTTGGTGGCTGCTGATGCCAAATTAAACTTTGATGAAAATGCCGCTTACCATAAGAAAGAGATATTTGCTCTACACAATCCAACTCAAGAGGATCCTCATGAGGTATAGGCGTATAGCTAATCCATTGTGTTTACTAATTAATTTTCTTTGATGCTAACATCTCCAATGAAATTGGAGAACAAATAATATATTCTACTATCATAAAGTTTCAGAAATCAGCACATTTCAATATGTTGCCTTGGCTTATTCACGGTTATGGATGCTAAAAACTAACAAAGGACAGTAGAGCCTAATAAAAATAGTCAACACGAGGTCACGGGAACTGAGGGTACACATCAACTATCATCATAGGATGAAAGTGATAGCCATTCAAATTTAAACCAGCTTGCAATACAGGAAATGGTAGTTGGCATGGAAGAGACTAAAACCGTGGGCTTCATGCACGGCGAGATGGAAGATAGTGGTAAGTTTACATAACTCAGATCAACTTGAAATGGCTTTCCAAGTTGACGACATGGGTGCCGATAATACAGGTGATGAAGATGACAACATGGGAGATGAGGACAATGACAATGATGAGGACCGTGATGACGAGGATGAAGATATTGCAGGGGATATGATGGTCCTGCTTTGATGTCTCTTATGTGGAAGATCATGATGAAACCAAATTGAGAGATGAATATGACAATGCCATGGTTGATGAGGAGGATGAAGCCTACCATAAAAATCATGTTATTGAGGTGAGATGTGGCATGGTTGCCGAGCCCCCAGAGAGGGTGAATGCTCATAACTTTTTTGGTGTTGGGAGACCTCTAGGCTCTGGTCATCGACGTCAAAAGAATGGAACATCCCATTGAGACATCTGGTACAGAGGGAAATGGTCTCCAACATCCTCTTCTATCAAGACAATCATACTCTGGTAATTTGGGTTCAATACGTTCATCACGAGGCAACCCGTATCGCAATTTCAAATAATTTTCTGGTGGGAATGTTGTTTCACCATTCAATATGTTTGATGCTTCTGTTCTTCCCCATAATCATGTAGACTCCAGCGTACCACCAACCCCATTGGGTAATAATTCTGTAGGTATGGAGTTTGTGTATACATCAGGAAGAAGAGGGCTAGGAAGAGGGCTGGTAAGCCAGTCAGATGCCCCCGTAGCTGATAATACTCAGCTTACAGCATTTAGAGATTCAGTATACAAACTCAAATGTAAAAGAGAGGTACGCCTTCTTATGTAACCTCTATTTATTTTATTTTATTGCTTGACCCACTAATACGCCAAAGTCATGTATCAATCAAAAAGTGAACAGACAGTCTACTCTTTTCCAAAGAATGAAGCACAGATCGATAAGTGAGTCATCAAGTCTATACACTTTCTTTTTTATGAAGTCATGATAGAGTCTTGCTAATAAGTGTGCTTAAATAATCAATCCAGTTTCATTGAGATGTATTTAAGGCCTCTATCCGCAAGTGAAGAAGCACGCGTTAACGACTGGATTAAGGTGCGCCAGAGTGGCATCATATACTATCTTTCTCTTGGTGACCAAAGAATTTTTGACAAACATTTCATTATTCAAAACATTTAGCTAATGGGTCAGATTGGTCAAAAGTTGTTCCTAACAGTAATGGATGCTAAAACACTTTATTCAAACATTTTGTATCATTAGTGTAATGATATAAGATTTCAACCAACCCGATGTGGCTCATTTAACCCATATCAAAATATACCTTTTACGCAGCAAAAGGTATTCCAGCATTCCTCTTCATGAAACAAGTGTTTCTCCTAATAAGGTTCTTCAAAAGTTTGGTGCTTTGTGGTGTATTCAGGTATGTCTAATCTTTTAAAGTCAAAAAATATTGCGATTTTAATCTAAGCCTATTGTTGGTACATGTGGGATTTAATATTTTAACTTAACAAAAAGTTAACTAAAACTAAAACGGGAAAATGGGTCAAAATTCATTTAACATATAAAATTGAAGACAGAGTGCTTCATTGAATTACTGGAAATCCACAATATTTTATGTATGGCTTCTACCTTTTGAATTTATTAAAGATTTAAGATTAAATACGAAAGGAGCACTTTCAACCAGCTTAATCAGAAAATGCGAGCCAATGAGAAGTAAAAAAAGCATTTCCAAACACCCCTAAAATGAAGGTTTGTTGAGTATATTTGTTTTGTTCATTGATTTCATTTTGTTTTAGTATGCTGAGTAAATTTAAATATTTAGCAAGAGCTGGTTTGAAGTATCTTCACAACAAGGACCATGAGAAGATGTCATGTCCGAGAACATAAATAAGTGGTTAAATTATGAGGAGATGAAAATGAGGTATTATGGCTTTTATTTGTTAGTTCCATGATACTCAATTTCTCTAAGAAACATTGTACTATGGACTTACCAGTAATGGTTCAGTTTCTGAAATCACGAGGTTTGAGAACATACCAACTAATAGAATTTCAAATCGTCGAGTTGCTAACATTTTAATAACACTCTGGGCAACAGCTTATTTGATCTACTCAACCAACTGCAGATTAGGCAAGCTTAAAAATGGAGCCATTTGACCCGATATATGAAAGAACTAACCGTTATTGACATGTTATCTTATAATTGGGCCATTTTTTGTTGTTGATTGGTTCAATTTTTCAGTATTTGAATCAGAAGCCGGTTTTTTTAGTATTGGAAGTAATTGGATTCTTTGCTATTATTGTTCTTTGAACTGCTATAACAGCTTTGTCTTTTTTTTCCTTTCTAATAGTACATGATCTAACAGATATATTTGATGCTAAATTAGGGGCTGAATGGGATTGTATATGGATCGAAAATACATACTGCCTTCATCAATCCTAACGTACTTTTATGGGTCTGTGTGGGTGAGGGGGTGACGGTGCTTGATTTTAGTCGTGGCATTGTTGATGTTCAGCGTGTTTTGACTGTTCAAGAAGATGTGGTCGGAATCAGTGGTTCTCAGACCGGATGGTCATGTCTTCCAATAGAACCCGTTTCTGTTGCAAGGCCTGAACCTCTCATTGGTAATGGTGTGACCACATATATGTTATTTATTAGTACCTTTCATCAGTATTTTATGTCTCTGTATTAGCCTTTCACGTTTTGATGCGTTTTTAATTATGGTTTCTGCAATTACAGTTGTTCGAGTAAACTTTCATGGGATGCGAGATAAGACGGTGAAACAGGACTAGAACGTAAAAAGCAATTGCAAGTTATTTCAGAAAAAGAAAATTGAAAATGGAAGACTATAGAATATGATGTTTGAACTTTTCAAGTTGTGTCAAAGACATGATTGATTTAGTTTTTTTTTTTTTTTTTTTTTTTTTAATACTACTGTTGTTTCACATAGCCATTACGTGATACTGATTGGTTACACTTTGCTATTTTATATTTGTACTTTTACTCATCATGGAATTTGGTATAAAATGTGGTTTGATGGAACTATAAGATACAATCTATGATTTATCTTTGATTATTATCCTGGCTTTTGATGTTTAGACAAATGTAACAAAAAGCAAAACCTCACCCAGCGCAATGCCCGACATATTACTGATTTGATTAAAAAGGTATCTTCCCGCGTCTTCGTTGAATGTAATATTCATATAATTAGCTGTATACCCCTCTTATGTCCTCCGTTTTCCTTCCCTTCTATGTTTTATATATACATAGCAATGCATTTCGGTTGATTTAGTAAAATATAAAAGTAGTTTAACTTCATTATATTCCAGAGCTTACAAGATGTTACTAAAGCGGAGTTTAAGATGTTTATGGATTTCTTAAAGAGTTTGAGAATATATGGAGAAAAAGCTCCTACTGAGTGGATTCAATAGATTATTCAAACTATTGAAGGTCAAGCAGACCTAGATGCGCAGTTTGACGTAATTTCTAATAGACTCAATTTATTTGTATAAATATAATGTGTGTAGATTGAATGACCGAGTAGATAATACTCAAAGAGGCGAAAATACAGAGATGAGTAGAACCACCAAAACCACCACATATCCTAAGGCGAAGATACATAGATGAGCATAACGACTCATCAATTAACAACCAAGTATGTGAATTCACGATCTGATGAAAATGTATAAAACTGATTACAAGTGACCACATTGGTCAGAAACTATTTTTAGTTGGATGTAAATATAAAAAAGTGTCAGTTAAGATCCACAAGTCTTGTCTTATACGGACTATGTATTTGGGCTTTGATTATTTCTTCATTGCAGGTTCTAGACAATGGTTTGCTTTATGATCCCCATGATCAACAGTTAATTGCATATGCTTTATTAAAGCTCTTGGCAGATAAGCAACTTTGGGCAAAATGCATGGCAAATGGGCTGAGAAACATCTGCTCAAGTATTTGCAAAACAAAAATTTACATTTTTTGGTTACATATCTATTACATGTTGCGTCATCGTCAGTGGGCCGGGGGCAGTAGGGTTAGCTCGGGCATCTGGGCCAAAAAATGAAATATGCACTAAAAACTCACCATCTTGATAAATTTTTCTGACTCGGACCATTATCACTATCGTACACAACCTCCATCTTCACTTTTACTATAGTATAGTCTGCACATAATATAGTTACACATCATGAATTGATGTGTTTGGTGCTTAGTGATTTTGAAAAGTTACGTACTATTATAGTTTAGGATATATCAGTAGCATTTGTGTAGAGTGGATTTGATTAATACCTTTATTTACCTACATTTTTTATATTGACTATGTAAAAGATGTTCATGATTAATATTGTTTAGACAAAATGTTAGAAAATAGGTACCTCCTTTTAGCTGTTTTATGGATTGGTAACATCAATTATAGTTCTTAACAGTTTAACTTAACTTTTAATAACTTTTTACTATATATTTGTTCTACTAAATCCTAAAAATAAAAACAACAAGTCAAAGTACTTATGTGCTTTTAGTCATTTTATGGATTATGCTAACATCAATTATAGATCTTAACTGTTTCATTTAACTTTTAATTACTCTTTTTAGTATATATTTGTTCTACTAAATCCTAAAAACCAAAAATCATACCCGTCCATCGAACGGGTTTTGACACTAGTATATATATATATATATATATATATATATATATATATATATATATATATATATATATATATATATATATATATATATATATATATATATCTATATCAAATAAGATCAAGCTTAAAGTTGTTAAAATGAGATCCAACTAAAATTTGACAAGCAACACTCTCCTAACAACAAAAATAATTTTTTTATTAACTACAACTAAAATTGTTAAAGTTTTGATAGATTTCTTTTTCAAATTTACGAAATCTAGGTGATACACTTTGATTAGAAGTGTAATGTGTATCGGTAATTTGATCTAGATTCTATATATATATATATATATATATATATATATATATATATATATATATATATATATATATATATAGCCACCCAATGGGCGGGCATGACTTATAATTATTTGTTTGGTGTTTTTTTTGCGTAAATACGCTTTTAAATATTGTCAAAGAATATTATAAGACGATTGGTTGGGCATTACTTTTAATCATTTGTTTGTTTTTTAAATAACTTGTATACATTTTTAAAAATTATCAAACAATATTATAAGACATTGTTTTTTTATCACAATAACAACCAACAGTTTTATCAATGCGTCAAGTAACCATTCGTTTACAATTCATAGCTAAATCATGATCTTGATCACTCTGTATGATTCGGTTACAAATCACTGATCAGATTCTATGTCAAGTGTAAGTACCGATATGATCATTTACACACATCATAATACATGTTCATCTTAATCATTTCCAAATATGGACGATCTCACAAATAGATTGTGGAGGGAATGTGGTATTAAATCTTCATGAATTTTTCAATTGTTGCTGATCTCTAGCAATATGAATGCCTTATAGCTCTACATTATCATCACCCTAATGTGGATCGTCACCACCATCATCTGTACCCAAGTCATCATGGCTTGCGTCGATATTTTTAACCATTTTGCTTTTCGCTTTATAAGCCCAACTAATAATACCTACTTGTACATGCTCTTGAAATATCGACTTTTTGAACTTACTTCCCATCTTCGATCCTACATAAATACGCCACCGCACTTACTGATTGCACTCTTAGTGCTACTGCTTGTTCGCCTTCAGAGTTTGTTGTGTTTCTGAAGGTCATTGATTCCGCCATGAATCCTTTACCTTCCGTTGTTGTACCAATAGTAGGTATATAAGTTATGAGTCTTATGTGGTAACTAAGGAAGCGTTTGGTTTAGATTATCTATAAGGCCTATGAGCTTGTTGAATTTGGAAAAGCTGATAACTTCATTTTTTAAGATTTCTATGAGCTTATAGACTTGTATTCAAGTATATAAAATTAAGTTGATAAGCTCATACGCGTATTAAAAATGACGTCAATTTTTCTAGATTTCAGCAAGCCCATAAGCACTTCATAATATATAATCTAAACCTTTAGTGAAATAAAATGGCTAAGCTCATTACCAAATGTTGTTGTATTAGGTGTCTCGAGTTTGTGTTTAACTACACTTTTATCACACGTGACGATTGTTGCATTGCCATCGCCATATATAAATACATTATGTTGGTGTCATTGTATAACGACTTGTTCGTTATACATACAAGCCTTTACATAGATTATATACTGGTTTTTTTTAAACATAAGTTCTAGCAACCCCAAACACCCCTTAAAAGGCATACCTAAAAATCCCTATAAACTGCAATTTTGTAGCCTTGCGGATCACTTAAACAACCATTTAACTGCAGTTTTTTAGCAAATCCAAACACACCTTAAAACTCCCCAATAAAAAGGCTATTAGATAACTGTTGTAATGTGTTTTCTAAACTGTGGTAGAAATAAGGATTTGGGTGACCAAGTGTGGTTATAGTTTCGCGCGTGTTGGTACCATGTGTAGTGAAACTGTTTGGTAGCACTCGACTGCTCCTACCTAAATTGGTAACATCCATCAGTAAAATAATATAGGATGATTCTTAAATCAGACGGTATTCAAAAAAAGAGAAAGAGTGAATATCAAGGATGCGTTATTTCAAGAGGAACAAATTTGTGTGTGCACTTGCCTGTGGCTAATGACCGTGTCCGACTATTATGGTCGAACACCCTTCATTCTCTGTCCATTTGCCTTGTAAAATGTAGGTTGAATAAATGCATTCATAGTATCACTACGAAATTAGAAAAAGCTTTAAATCATTACCATAAACTCTTTAATATCGTTTGGCATCAACGAATCAAAAGCTTTCAATTAAAATAGCTAAACTGAGTGGTGACTAATTTTCTATCATTGAAGTTTTTTAGATAGCATTAAGACTACTTTATAGTATTTAGTAGACAAAAAACTGATTAATAGTTTTTGTTAGTGAATATTTGACTTTATTGTTTTCACTTTCGTCACTGAAGTTTTTAGATAGCATTAATAGTGTAGCACTCTTAATTTTGATTTTTGGTTCTAATCGGGTTGACCCGATAACCCGGTTAATTTAATTATCTAATCCTAACCCGACCCGATAACACCGTCGGGTTATCGGGTTTGGGTCAAATAGTCCTGGCAAGACTTTTTAACCCAATTTAACCCGACGTGATAAGTCGTATCCGGTTCGAGTTGGGTCAACGCGACCCTACTGACACCCTATATGGCACCGTAATAATTTTTATGAGAAAACATAAAATTGAAATTACTTCCACGATAATTTTAAAAGGAAAAAGCACATGGAACTAACCCGTTAATATCGGTGTCGAAATGGCATAAGAATTTGTAAGATATTAATCTCTTTCAAGTTAAGTTTGTGTGTGTGCATGGTAGAAGTTATAAATTCAGTTAAGGATTGTTACATTCCGTCAACATGGGGCTCAAAAGAGTGTCTAACATTAAAGTTTACTAAAAAAGATAATTATGTGAGACATGGGCAACTTATGTTGTTATGTGAACACATAAACTGATAAACAAAGAACTTACAGCTTGCATGTTGTTATGTTTAACTGTTAAATCGTTCAAAATGTTTAAATGGGTCATTTCGAGTTATTTTTTATAATAGTTCAAATGGGTTGAGGATGTTAAAATACACTTATAGATTAATTAAAAGATAGAAATGGGTCGTGTGGGTGAAATCAAATACATACTATATCAATGAGAACAAATCAGCCAAAGAAAACAAATTAATGATTAGCATTCACTAAATATATTTTTCAAAAAAAGTTCAGAATTATATTGTCGTAGCTAAATCAAATATCCATTATAGCAAACATATGTATACCATGGGTCTTATTTTGATTAGCCATTTACATATAGCATATATATACACCAAAATCTTAAGAAACTACTCATCAGACTCAAAATACAGAGAGATAATAGTTCAAATAATCAATCCCAAACACCCCTAATCACATGGTCTATTAAGGGGTTATTTGGATTGCTTATTTTAAAGTGCTTACCTTCTTAGCTGAGTGGCAATTGCTTCATGCTTACCATACTTTGCAATTGCACCCAAGAATTGCATCTGATGAAAACTAAAATTGGTAAAATAATGATTAATAATATTGCATACAAAAGCATACCAAGGTCATAATACCTTTACATATACTTGACTTAAGGAGTTCTTGTGGGATGGATATTCAAAAGAAACTACATAGCAATTCAAAAGATACTTCACTTAAGGAGTCCTTGCAAGATTGATATTCCTCCGAGTACCAAGCAGCCTGTAGGTTTATGCATAGACACAAGCAGCAAGACTTCAATATGAAAAGTACCAATTGATTCATTAGTTAGTAACATAATGCATTAAGAAATTAATACAGTATGAAATTTTATTTTCTTTAGTTCAAATAGCTTTACTACCTTCTGTGAAGGAATAACCAATGGCCCAAAGACCCCTCTTATGGTACATCTTTGAACGTGAATACTTACCCACCCTCTGATCAAATCAGGGTTCCAGCACACATGTGGTTTTCTTTGTTGCGGTGTCATTGATTCTTACCTAATATACCTGCAAATGTATTAATACAAAATTACCTAATGTGCCTTAAATTATCATGGACAATGGGTACTTCCTGAATTCTGTTACCAAGAATGGCATCAGTCTAATGGACAATGATAGGTTTGTAAGGGCTAATGTCAAACATATAGCAATGTGCTTTTGTAGTTTTGCGACTTTTGCATAATTTTCCAAGTTGGTAAATTTACCTTGATATGTCACTGTCTGGATCAAAGTATTCTTCTTCATGAATCTGAGTGTCACACCCCCAAATTACGTGTTTTGCAGCGGAATTGAATACCTTGGGGGAGGACTGTCATAGCATCAAAGTTACAGTTATATCGAACGACCTAAAGTGTCGTTTAGAAAATACATCATTTGATTAAGTAAAATAATCAGAGTTTACAAAATGTATAGGTCCCAAATGAAAATCAACTTGTGCAGAAATAAGTGTGTTACAATTCAAACGATGTTTTAAAGTAAGTAAAACCCAAGTGAAACGCGTCGTCACCACGACTCTATGATATGTCCATATGCATGCCATGAAGTGAATGCCTTAGATACCTGAGATAAAACATGCTAAAAAGTGTCAACACAAAGGTTGGTGAGTTCATAGAGTTTGGTTAACAAGTAAAGTCTTAAAAGAGCGTTCATGTAACAAAGGCAAGTTTTTGGTCATATATATAATAGTTCGCAAAGCAAAGGCATCGTAAATCCACTCAGTTCCAAGTCCCTCCCATACAAAACTTGCAACCTGTGTGTTTACAACCCACTGCTAAAAATAGTATGTCAATCATGTATGCATGTATCATAGTAGTTAAAAGTTTAAATGTCACCACAAAGGTCTTCCAACAACTCGTGTTGGGATGTTCCTCCAACGCTCACGTTGGGCTGTATCCATAAAAATGGCCTTCCAACATATAAATGCTGGGATGTTCCTCCAACGACGCACGTTGGGCTGTATCCAAATTAATGGCCTTCCAACATATAAATATTGGGATGTTCCTCCAACGACTCACGTTGGGCTGTATCCAAATAAATGGCCTTCCAACATATAAATATTGGGATGTTTGTTTAAGTCTAGTCACTACACACACCAAGTCTAAAGTATAAGTAAAGTTGCTTGGCAAAAGAGTTTAAATGTTTTGATAAATAAGCATGTATCTCGCCCCAAATAGTTTATAAGAATTCAAACGAGTAAAAGCGGGGTATGAACTCACGGTAATTCAGTAAAAGTTTAGAGTAATTGTGAAATTAAATGAAAATAGTTAAGCATGTATCTCCCCCAAAAGTAATTCAAAACGTATAAAAGTAGGGGCTATGAAACTCACAGTAATATGTCAAAGTTTAGAATATTTGTGATAGTGAAAGTAAGTAGTTGAGCATGTATCTCCCCCAAAGAGTTTGTAAGACAAATACGTAATAGAAAGTGGGGCTACGAACTCACCTGATATGATGGATATGCTAACAAAATGAAGTGCACGAAAGTGAGACCCGGAACTATCCGCGACCTAAAATGAATGTTATGACTTGAGTTATGATATGTTGTCGTGAATGCATGATTTGAAAACGTATCACCCAATATGCTACTCGAAAACTAGTTATATAAAAATAGTGTTACTTGAATGTGTGACGGTTCCATGTCAAAAATAATTACTTTTGAGCTAATGGTGAAAATGTAGTTAAAATTACGTAACGGTTTTAGTAATTGACAAATCGGTTTACATCTAACTTCACGTAATATATACATAGGAAAACTAACTCGTTTTTAAGGTCCGTTTCCCTCGAAACGTCCGTTTAGGCCCTCAAAAACCTTGATTAAAATCCTGACAGCTTACTAACGCTGTGAATAGTGTTTTCAGCACGTTTTTGACTCAAAGTTCGGTTAACCATAACTCACTCGTTTTAAGTCCGTTTTTCAAGTTCTTTATATCCACGCGAAGGTAATTAAGTGTACTAATATATTTTTAAACTTTGGAGATTTCACAGAAAGTTTAAGGCCACTGTTTGGTCAGTTAAAAATCTGGACTGCATGTACATTTTCCGGAAAATGGTAGTTTTTAAATCGTAACTTGAAAACCACGTATCTTTTTCGTTATAACTCCGTTTTAGTCCGTTCAAAAGGCCACGTTCATAACTAAAAATCTATTTTCTAATTATTTAATAAAACTTATAAAAATGACTAACTTTTCGGAAAAATTATAAATTTCGACAGCGCTTCCGCGCTTATTTTAAACTTTACCATTTTTATCTACTTGTTTAACCACAACTTCACCACAAAAATCCCTTAATCTACTCATCACCAATCCTACTAGTAAAACAACTTCATTTGATCATAACCAAAATAAATATTCATTGTGAGGCTAAAATATATATACAAACTTAAATAAACATATATAAAATTTATGTAACCATTTCCTCCAAAAAGCACAACTAGACTTTGATGATCCATTTTTCAAACTTCTCATTTTTATAAACTTTTAACTAGCACATGATTGTTAAAAATATTTATATAGCACATATGGGTGATAATCTTGGATGATAATGAATAAAATCACAACAAATCAAATATGATCATGAGGACTTCAAGAAAATGTATGAAAAATATATATGAAAAGGTAAAAGATGAAATTTTATGCTTACAAGTTACTTGATGAGGTTTATGATCAAGGATTTATCCTAAACACTCTAGGTTTTTATTTCAAAACCTATACAAAGAGTGTTACTAGATTGTGTAGAACTTGACAAGAAAATTTTTGTGATCCTCCTTGCTATAACAATGGTGTGGCCGGATTTTTTGAGAAGAAAAAGAGAGGAGAATTTTGATCTTGACTTTGCACACTTGAATTATTGGATGTGTGTGTAATATGTTGAGTGTAAGTAAATATATATGTAAGAAAATATCTTAGCAAATCTTTTTAGGTGATTCATGTAATTAATAACACATATATATATACATTTATTATTAGTATGTAAATATATAAGTGTAAGTTATGTAAAGTTACTTGAATGGAAGTAGTAACTTGTAGTATTGTTAAGTAATTATTAGTAAGTTGTATACACATTTGAATATTTAAGGTAGCGTTAGATAAAAATAAATTTTTACGGGTCAAGATAAAATATATTGTAGTCATAAAAATTGTAAAAATACATTTCTTGTAAAAATTTAAGTGGAATAATAATTATCGTGTAGTTTTTTTAAGAAAACCGTCGTAATAATATGAATTTAACAATTTATATACAAAATAAATTTAAAACACTGGTTAAACTGATTATATTATTTTTATAAACTTAATGTAAGTATAAAAATATATCGGGATCATTTTTGGAAGTATCGGATTAAATGTTCAAAATAATACTTACGCGATAGCGTTTATTTAATAAGAAAATAACGTGTAATGTAAAATGCAAAACCATGCACGAACCGTTATGAAATGATGAATATGGAATATGAGAAATGACCGGAAAATGAGAATTGTGACACTGAGGTTGTGCTTCGGTACTCTTTTCCTGAACATGGCCTTCAATACTCTCTTACCCATCTTCTTTGGCTGCTTCCATTTCTACCTCATGGATCTGGTATTGTACCTGATCAGTCAAGAACAAAACATATGACATTGTTAACAGATAAAATTTCATATGTTTGTGGTAAGTTAATATGTGCACAGTTTCCACATAATAAGAGCTCTTTCCACTGGCCACACGTTCTTTGGCAAGCTCTTCCTTAACACGAATAAGTAAAGCATCATTTCTTCTCAACTTAGGACTCAGTTTTTCTATTAATGTTGAATCCTAAAATGCTTTTCTGTTAATGTTTTCAAGTAGAAAAATAAGCGATCCCAAACACCCTCTTATCACACTTCATTGTTGTTATAGCAGTAACTCTATTAACGGTATGTTTACTTTCAAACATTAGAATTACTCCAAACTTAAAAAAGAAATTCCATCATGATTTCCATATGAAACACTTACACACACGGGCCATTCTGGTTGTTACAGTTCCTGTTGCTACATGCAAACAGGTATCACCAAATTTAATAAAAGATGTTTATATATTAAAGTTTGTCACACATTTTCAGGCACTTGTAGTTTCAGCTCGTCCCCTAGAGTCACGCGTTCTTTAAAGTGAGCATCTTTTTTTTCTGATAATTTGACTCCAACATACTTTAGAAAATCTTCTACATGCCTGCAATCAAAAGCTACCATTCTTTGACATCCATTACACTACTCTTCGATCTTGTATCTTCTTGGTTTCTGTTTTAGCTAAAACATAACTTATGAATACCAATTCCAATATCAGCATCTACAAAAAAAGCCTCAGTTTAACTCCTCATAGGATATGAACAAAAAAGCGACAATAACATATATAAATTGAGGACATTGACCTAACATTGGACCTTAATTCTCTTGCTCAATATAGTCTTCTTCAGAGTTGCTTGCTGGTACATATTATAAAATATTACACTGACAAAGCATCTAAAAAATAATATTCATACATATAGATGGAGACTGAAAAAATTACTTGTTGGTACCTATCATCAAAATGCAACATAAACTTACAGGTACCAAACATAATTTAAGATACTTGTGTTTAGCCGAATGGAGATTTCACAACGACTTGTAATTTTAATTTTGATGGGGTTAGTAAACGGAAAATTATTTTTAACGAAGGCGAGCTTGATGTATAATTTTCGTTGTGAACAAAATGAAATTGCTTAACAATACAGATGTGATAACTTTTTAGTTTTACTATTTTACAGACTTGTTGGATGCTTGGATGGTTTTATAAAGACGATGTGATATCAAATACGTGATATCAGATACTTGAGGTTGTAAGTATTATAGTGTAAGCATTATGATCTTATATTTATGTAATCTAGTTTCTTAAGTCCAGCAGAGTACTTGAGGTTGGAAAAAGTGTTGCAACTTAGGAGAAGCCACTTTGACCTGATATTTATGCATACCCCAACACTGGCATTACCACTTAGCTTCTCAAAAAACTATAATTTGAAATTAATAATGTGAGGATGCTGCTAACCATTGAAATATATATCAGGATTATGCTACAGGTCTGTGAATAGTTCACGTAAGACATGAAAATAAAACCACATATATGACCTCAGAAGGAAAAAATTGTCATTACATACTCAAAAACTATGAAACTAAGATGAAGAGACTATATTTGCTAATTTTATGGTTTTCTAAAATTGAATGAAGCAAGAGGAAGTACTGATTTACCTTGAGCAATCCGCAACAATGACTGACTCAGCAGTTCAGAACAACCATGTACACTGCTTGACCTTGCAACGGACAAATCCATCAGTAAATGGAAGTTCACATTGCTGTCAACCCTGTCCTGGTATTGAATCATTGAGCTGTTATCCCCATTTTGTCCAGTTGAAAATGATGACTCAGTGACAAGATTCCTGACATTCCCTCCTTCGATAATAGACATTGCAGGAGAATACATAGAGTAACCCGACCCCGAAGGCCCAAACGGCCCACTTTTTTCCTTGGGTCGCTTTTGGGGTAATTTCACCAAAGGCTTTAAAGCACCATCTCCTTCAGTGGACTAATTATCCATCTCTGAGCGTCTTCCCATTTGGAGGGCAAATTCTTTTCGTTATAATAAGGCATAATCGTAACCCGGTTAGCATTGTATGCAAAGGAACACGTTCTGAACTCTAGCCTTTCTGAACCCCAAAGCTCGTGGAACGATAATTTGGCGTTCCTGGGCTTGGAAACATACCAGTTCTCCCTGATGAACCCGAACTTTTCATGTCAGCACCTAATCTTGGGGAAGAGCTAGCGACATTCATTACTTGATTGTTCAAATCCATCGATGCAGGTCTTCTCTTATCAGACTTCCTTAGTAGAATTTTAGATCTTGACTTTCGATATTGGCCTTCTAATAAAAGGGATAGAATCACATTAGCTACCAGATAACCAACTAATTGACTATTATAGTAAAGCATAAAGTAACCATGATAACTTAAAGACATGTTGTAATCAAAATCCAACTGCTACGTTTATTAGTATGTGAGTATGAGCTTCTTGCCGAAAATAGAGATTGATTTTCCCCATCTGTCTCAGCATCACTGTATTCTTTTATAGCTACTGCATTTAATTCAAAATTCAGAAATGACCTATAAAATTTGAATTTCTTTATAGCTCAATGCTTTTAGCCTTTAAATCATCATTAAACAATACAACATGAATTAGGAAGGTCACATTATACCTTGTGCTTTTTCCAACTTTTTCCGAATTAGGTAGAGACCTCCATTAAAATTCTTATTTGGATCTAGATCTAAACCCCGTGCTGATGACCACTGCTGAATCAAATCAAAACACGTTTAAACAAACACGAATTTTAATCGAATCGTCTCTACATTTTCTAATACCAAATCATTCACATTACTACAAACAAATAAAAGTTCACTCAACATCAAGTAAATGAGTTAATGTGATTTGGAAATAACATGTATTCAGTTGCATCAGACATTTTCTTAAAAAACAACATCATCAAAATTACACATAAAATACGAAATTTGATAAATTCATAACATGGCCTTCGTTATCAACATCACCATTCTTTGCAGGGAGGTCCACAATGATCAAACTTCACACTTGATAATAAACAGTTCCATTAATGATGTACATAGTTAGAAACCAAATTTAATGATTAAGGAAACATTTGACAAAGAGAATAATATACCTTTGAGAACTCATCACCTCGAACCTCTAATTTCTTTTTTATATGCACTTTAACTTTAACTAACGTCTCACACTCATGAATGACCAGGGAAAATGGCTCCCTCAAATTCTGGACCTGCTAAATAATTTCCCATGTAGATCTTAACTGTTGGCATTACAGTAGCAAAATGAGCAACTGCAAAAATAAATGTATTTACATCTATAACATCAATCTACCTTAGGTGTATCATTTTTATAATGATTAACACAACTAAATGGTCCTGAAGAACCAACTCTTTCTCTTCTTCTAGAACCTATAAGAAAATGATCTAAGAATACTTTCTGAAAAATCCTGAACTCGTCGGATGGGATCATAAACCAGCTAGTTCAGTACAAAGACGACGAAGTAGATGTTACATATCTAAAAGCACACACGAAAAATGTAACCGAAGATATTACATATAACTGAAACACATAGAAAATGTGACTTCTACATACCCATCAACACACAATCCATTTGTTGTAGCGGAGGCACACTGGAATTCTTGACCATTGTACACCTGTTGTCATTAAGAGCACATTTGCTGCTTGGCTAGCTCCCCTGCAATCAGTCTTAAACTTGAGCATATTCTTGAAACGTCATCCAGCTAAAAAATTGTATAATTTTAGATAAAATGCCCAGCACTATTATATCTAACCTGGTATTCATCGACATCGACCACTGGAAGAGTGAAGCTTGTCCTCGTCAATAGCTTGAGGAGAGAAATTTAAAGCATTTAAGAGTGCTTGATGCTCTATAACAACATAGTCTTTATTTGTATTCAAGAAAAACTCACTTTGATACGTCACCTGAAATTGTAATTTTATTAGGAAGAATGTAGCAGCGTTTACATGTATGTGTACATAATTATAAACACATCCAGATGCGATAATGTACAATTAAAGAAAATAGAGGTGCATACATTACCAACATAGTATACAAAAATTAATCCAATAACATCTGCAATCATATCAACATACATCAAATTAAGTTCACAATGTTGAGCCTTACAACTTAAATAAAAAGATTTTCAGATGTACCACGTAGAAGTCCATGAATAGATCTGAACTAAAAATAAGCTTCGATAAGCAATAATAAATACATAAAGTACTGGCATCCGGTATGAACAATAAGACCTAAAAAGGCTTCAATAACTATTCCATAGAACATATTTATACTAACAGACAGATCTAACACATATAATATTACGCTAACCTGAGTAGAGCATGGCAATTTATTGGAATGGAAAAAGTATTTACCTTAGTACTGCAGATATTTACTTGTGCACTTGAGCAACAAATAAACTTAAATAATTATACATACATCATATTAAGATTCACAATATATATGGCCATAATTAATAAAGAAGCTAACCACGATATTTGGAAGAATAGCAACCCTTTCCTTTGATGTCAACCTGCATGAAAACGATAAGTGCATTATTAGTTTCAAAGAATAATCGAATGATTCAATGGAGGAGTCTAAATTCGTGTGTTTTAGGATGGTTTAGTGAATGATGAGATTAGGTTAAATTGTGAACGCTATAATTAAGTAATAGATATCTTCTATTTATTTTGTGCAATTAGATAATTACTTGTTATCCTATATAGGCTTCGTGTTACAGAATCTAAACAAAAAAATGTGGTGGTTCAGTGGTTAAGATACCACATAATATCTAAATGGTCTTGAGTTCGAATCTCACCATGGTCATTTTTTATTAAATTCGAATTTTAGAAAGAATTCCTTAAGAATTTCAAAAATTAATACATAAAATCCGAAAAATAAATAGTATTGCTTAGGTGGATTTAAAAATTGCCTAGTTGGACAACAAATGCTTATGTGGCATGAAATTTGATTATTTAGCATTGAGGTAGCATTAATGCCAAATGCCTCGATATATATATATATAAATATATATATATATATATATATATATATATATATATATATATATATGTGTGTGTGTGTGTGTGTGTGTGTGTGTGTGTGTGTGTGTGTTTGTTAGAGTCAAATGCTCGTATCGAGTCATAATGGATGTTTTGCAGGAATTTTTCCTGAGTCTAAAGATGTAACTTTTCCAGAATTTTTCCAGAAAAACGCAGCAGACCAATTTCTGTCAGGACAACCTGACGGCATCAGGATTAAAGCCTAACGACGTCAGGCTATGCAAAAACAGTTTATCATTTTTTTCGTTTTCAATGCTACCTATAAATTTTTGGAAATTCTCAGGTCTTAATTTTCCAGAGAAACTGCAAACATCCATTCCACAAGCATTATATCGTACTTGCTTTCTAGTGTAGTTGTGTCATATATAGTTTTACCACCGATTTTACACGAAAGTTTCGTTTGTTTTCTTATAAGTGTACATGTTATATTTGGCAAGAAGAAGAAACACAAAATTGGAAGGAGCTTATCACTTATGCATTCTTCTTGAAAAAGAATTTAACCGCAACTTCACACGGACCCTACCGAGCTAATCAGGGGAGTACTAGTTTCTTTTCCTTACTTACCTTCCTTTATCATAACTTTGATACTTTCGGAGAACATTGGGGACAATGTTCAGTTTAAGTGTAGGGAGGGAGAATAAAACGGGAACTTAGAAACTATTCACTCACTTGATTATTTGTCTTGTCTTTGGTAATTTGTGTAATAAACTATCAGAAATATTTGTTAGGGCAATTTTAGCATCAAATTTAAATTTTTTTATGACATTTACGAGCTAAACTTTAGTCTTAATAAAACGTCTCATGGATAGGAATTATATAACTAGCACAAAAACCGTTTTCCACTCAAATTTCACCCCAAAAAATGTGAGGTTCGCCCCTAGATCTTTAGGAATAAAAGCATGCACCTTCAATGCTTAGAGAGTGTACCGGTAATATAATAGATTCTAGAACTTGTGTTTGTGATGCATTCCGAGATCGCTAGTGAGACTACACTTGTGTAGTTAGGAATAACTAAATGAAAAGAGGCATTAGGATAACCCTTGTTTTAAACCTGTATTATAATTACTTCTTCCACATTGGTTGAGTAATTACCCCACACCCTTGCGATGTACTCATCTTTAGTACACGATACCCCTAGTTAACCCCTCAGAGCCTATCCTTTTCGCGGTTCTCGTGATGTTTCCGTTTTCTGGAATATCAATGAAGAGCATTGTTTACAATCCACCCCCAAATGTACACCCAAATCGCCTTAGCCTACCTTGTATGCACTCATCTTCAATGCATTATTGTTATCATTAATAAACCCTTAGTTCAAATATCTAGTTACTTACATGGTTGCTAAGTCGAGTCATATCTTTTGTACACAATTTTGGATGATTGGGACTCATGGGTAAAAGTAATATTTTATTGAGTAACGGGAAAGAACGATAAATTCAAATTCCCTTTGTCTACGTAATTAAATACTCCAAGTGTTTTGATTTTTTGAAATCGGGTCAATTAGTGTTAGAGAAATAAAAACTCAAGTGTAGGGATGCTCCTATAAATCCCTTATATTTTGATGTTATCGTAGAGGATGGTAGAGTAAAAATGTATGAAAAAAGAAAAAAAGGGTGTTCAAAAAAAAAGGAAAAGAAAGAAAAAAATGAAGAAAAAAACATACGGGCTACCATCCTACATCTATCTTTATGTTTATGTCTTTAAATTTATGTTTGTTTTGTTTCAAGTTATCTAGAGTTAGTGAGTCGAGTCTTGGCTTAGCAACGCCACGCTTTTCATGCTTGTAGCATAAGATTTTTGACTTGCCACCACTAAATATCCCCTATCCAACAAAACCCTTTATTTCCCTACCGTAAGCCTAACATTACAACCCTTGTAAAGACCTCTTAGATAGTTGTTCCTAGGTGCTTACGCCAAAGCGGTGGAGGTTTGATCTAGTCTCAAGCTTATGGTAATCTATGTACTATGCCAGGTAATGAGTGTTTATCTTCCATTTCCATTTATTATATTTCATATAAACCCGAGAGATGAGAGAATCCAAACACCCCTTGTGAGGTGCTAGTGTATAATTTCCGTGCTTGTTATGACTATTGCGGTGCTTTTACTTGTTATGAATTATTTTAAACCAATGCTTCATGCCCCTAAACTTATAAATTGATTGGCCAAAAGCACATTTGCTTGAGGACAAGCAAATACCAAGTGTAAGGATATTTGATAAGGATTTAAAACGTACGCTTTTAGGGGGTCATTTAAGCCCTAAATCAACCAATTTTATATCCGTTACTGCTTAATTTCGTTCATTTCCACTTTTTAGGTCTTTTGGAACCAAAATGCTGGAATGAAGCATATTTGGACGAAAAGGAGCAAATACATGAAGAAAATGGCAAAGTCAAGATCGAAGCCACTCAAAGCTGATCAACAGTACCTGACGGCGTCCCAATCAAAGGGCGACGTCGTCCCTCTATGATGACTTGATCAAAACATGCACGCGGCGGCTCAGTGAAAATTATGGTCTTATAACCTGACGGCGTCACGTCTTAAAGAAGAAGGGCGTCACTCACAGTTTTCAAGTCAAACGGCCCAGAGCTAGAATCAAGACAACGTCCCAACTGAAGACCGACGGCGTCACAACTCTAAGGTGACGTCGTCCCATAGATTACTTGGCCCAGACGAAACCCTAATGACGGCGAGCTGACGGCTTCCCGTGCAAAAGGTGACGCCGTCGCAGTTGTATAGCTATATATAGAATTCGATTTTTCTGCATTTAGAGAGGTAGACTTTTGGAGAAAAAACCCTCAATCGTTTGTAGTCCGAATTGGACAGTATCTTGGGTCCCATACCCTATTTTACACATCGAGATAAGTATTTTAATCCAAAGTATCAATATGTCTATCCCATATTCGATTGATTATGTGTATGCTTGCTTGTTTACCATGTCTAGCTAAATTTCTTGTGTGTTTGCTTAGATCTATGAAACCTAGTTATTGATTATTGTTAGGTTGTTTCTTATCTTAATTTTAAATTGGCTTAGGAGTGCAACTAAGCATCATTCGTTGTATTTAATGCTTGAGTATGCTTTATGATGATGTGGTCTATGGATGAAATAGCTTAGGCTTGCCTACTTCGTAGGTCACATACGAGAGATAACCTCAAAGAACTAGGGGGCACGCATACCCTACGACCTCAGGAATACAACGCGTTAAGATAAGGTGTGACACTTCAACCGACCAATAAAAAATAATTAGGGAGTAATAGTATCTAGGTAAACATATTTTTAATCATCATACGAGCACACTTCAATTAGACATAGCTACCCGTAGTAACTAGATAATTATGTGGAAAACTAGAAGGGGGGTTGAATAGTTTTACCAATTAAAACTTCATTTTAATCTATTTAGATCGACTTATGTCAATCTATTTGGATGTGTGTGTTGGATGTTGATAAACAAACATATAAAGGTAAGTAATGAAAAGATAAGAGTAAGAAGCACAAAACCACAATGCAAGTATTTATAGTGGTTCGGCTACAAGGTCACCTTCCTTGCCCTACTCCACTCCCCGAGTCACCTACTCGAGATTTCGTAATCACTACACCAATCTCCTTATGGCGGAGAAGCCTTCACAACGTCGCCTACTCTTTTTCCGGTACTAGGTTAACCACCGGGTTCTTTCACTCCAAGGTGAACCACGCCTACACAACGTCGCCTACCCTTTATAAGGTACTAGGCTAAGTACCTAGTTCTTTCATACCTTAGGTGAACTACACCTTCACAACGTCGCCTACCCTTTATTAGGTACTAGGCTAAGCACCTAGTTCCATTGCAATGGAGGAACTACTACCACACTACACCAATGACTAATCCCAAAGGAGGTCTACTCCTTTACAACATCATCAAGGATATCAATATCCTTGGATCTAATACTAGTCTATCTTGTACATCGAAACACACCATATCGAATGTACATCTAAGGCACCTTACACTAATGCCTTTGACTAGATCTACAAGACACCTTTTACTAATGTCTTATGTCTTCACTTCTAAGCACCTTTCACTAATGCTTCTTTGTCTTGACTTCTAAGCACCTTTCACTAATGCTTCTTTGTCTTGACTTCTAAGCACCTTTCACTAATGCTTCTTTGTCTTGACTTCTAAGCACCTTTCACTAATGCTTCTTTGTCGTGACTTCCAAGCACCTACCACAAGTGCTTTATCGTATAGACAATAGATACCCTTCACTAATATCTTCGTCTTGACTCTTGAGACATCTTTCACTAATGTCTTCAACACTACACTTCTTTGAAGAAAGAAAGGAATCATCAACAAGAAGACTTCAGTAGCCTTGATGATGAGGAAGCATGGCAACTCATGGACTTGAGCTTGCTCGACTTCAAAGGTGGTGATCTTGCCTTTAAGAGGAACCTAAAAGATCACACAAAAACAAAACTACAAACATAGATCTCTTAGATCTAAGGTTAGTGAGATTTAACTCAGGGGGGAAAGTGTGTTAGAAAGGGATTCAAAAGGGGTGAGAAATAATGAAGACATGGCTCACTATTTATAGAGGAAAAATCCTACTGTTCCCCGGATCCCACGGATCCCTACCACAAGGGATCCGGCTAGCATAAAGCTAGGGATCCGTGGTACACTCCTCTTTGCCCATGGGTATTTTTTGTTATGGGTCATGGGTCATGGGTTGATCCATGGTTTTCTTTCTAGGTACAATGTATCTTAAGGATACAATGAACTTGGTTAAGTGGTATATATAAAACCATGGGTTGTGGGTCAAAACCATTTGCTAGTATTTACCCATTTAGTATATACTTGTATTTACCCATTTTAGCATATACTTAGTTTTTACCCATTTTAGTATACTTAGTTTAAGTATATGTTTAACCCAATATATAAACACTAGTTGTTGTACATATGTATCTAAATCATAAAATCACTTATACTTGTTTTAGTGTTTTATGTGAAAGCGTAAGTGTGTTAGAAAACTATTAGTCTAAACCATTTACGTATTTTATTTGTTTCGTTAAAATGATTTTACTTTTGTTATCGACAAAACATTAGAAGATCGTAAAATATAAATAAACGTTTTTACGGCTTATTTGTATTAACAATCTCCCCCTTTTTGTTGATGACAAAACATAAAATTATTTTAAGGAAAAAGCTAAAATTCGTAAAAATTTGAATTTGTAGTTTTTACTTTCTTCTCCCCCTTTTTGTCGAAACAAAAAGTGTTTGAAGGAAGGCAACACATTGTTTTTAAGAAACATGTGAAAGAAAAAGTAAAAAGAAATAGAGAGCAAATAACGGGAAAGGATCTCATCTTTTACTCCCCTTTGACGAGTCCATCCCTATGTAAGGGCGCCAAGTAAATGATACTAATCTAGTTTGTTTGCAAATAAGTTTGCAAAAGATATCGTCTACGACACGAATGTGCTCCCCCTTGATTATTGCAAAGGGATGTCACGAAATGTAAACCTAGTATTGCAAGTAATTTGCAATGTATTGCTTTGACATAAAGCTCCCCCTAGCTTTAGGATGTCAAAGTCTTCATATGTAAATTGAATAACTACAAAACAAAGGTTAGAAATCAAGTATAATTTACAATTTTCTGCAAATGTGATTCAAGTTAGTAGAAAGAAATATTTTTGTCTCACGGATCCCATGGTTCCCTCCTAGTAGGGATCCGTCTAGGCAAATCTGAGGGATCCGTCTGGCTGATGAATAAAGTCAAGAAAGATTGGTATAACATGAAATGTTAATACCGAAAAGAGATATGGATTATATAGTATACTCACATACTTAGAAATATAGCAAGTAGCATGTAATTCCATTTAATAAACAAGAGTTATGATATACATGACTCGAAAAACAAGAAAATAGACAATACATGACTAGGAATTTCTAGATCACCTAACGCTTGAAGCTAAGACACCACTATAATCTTCTAGCTCAAGTTTTGTTTAGGTTTAATCTCGTCGAAACGTTCGAGGAGATGATAGAACATGAAACGTTGGTCTTCTCGTACTTTATGTATCAAACTTTCAACATGTTGACAATGATAGCAATCTTTGTCATGGCTAGGTAGTGGTGGTGGATGAAATGAAATGACTTGATTCGAAGGATCAAGTGAAGTGGCTTGTGGAGCTTCAAACGATGGAGGGATTGGTGGAGGTGCATTTAAGAATGACTTAACCAAGAATGATGGTGGTGGTAGAGAAGTGTTAACTTCCATATGGTAGGGTGGTTGACTTTGATGATTTGTCATAATTCAAATGGGATTATATGATGAAAACGCCGAGAAGGAAGCCGGAGCAAGTGTTGACTCAACACCTTGATTTTGAACCATTATTCCTCCTAATGAGGAGAATGTAGTAGGTGGAAGTGGATGAGATGGCCTAGGAGGCAAGTCCTCTAAATTATAGAGGTGTGGTGATGATAGTGGGGATGTAAATGAAATAGCTCTAGGAACCAATGGTGATGGTTTGGTGGAGATGATATTGTTTGGCCTATGAGGTATGGTGGTGTTTGGCAAAGGTAGTTTTGTGGGTACTATCCTTTTAGGAATTGGTTTGATTGGATGATGAAGGATTCTATCATTTGTTGGCTTGACTGGAGATGATTCGGTTGAAGAAATTTCGTGTATAACACTAGCTCTTTTCATGGGTGGTTCATTGGTGGATAAGTTACTACTTGGGGTTTTCCTCATGATGAGATGATTTCAAGAGTTTGCAAGAGCTGAAATTTAGGATGAGAGTGATGACTATGGAGGTCCTAACAAGGTGGTTTATAAACTAAGAGATTTGGCAAGTGCATTTAAGTCTTAAGCCACTAGAATTCATTGAAATGTGATGATTGACATGCACAAGAGTCAACTTCAGAGGTTGCACTGATCTAGGAACTCATTTAAGATGAGATAGAGTGTTTGAGTTAGGAAGATAAGTTGAAATGATTGTTTTTGCAAGATTTGACACAAACTGTCATCCGGATCCCACAGTTCCCTCCTCAGAGGGATCCGTCTAGGCTAATCCTAGGGATCCGGCTCTCAGCAGCTATGAAAGAGTGGAAATGATGTTTCTAAGATCTAAGACCTATATCATCTTGAGTGTTTCAGTCCTCCTAAGTGTTTTAAATGAAGGGATGCTTGAGTACTTGAAGGTAATGAATGATGTAGCTAATGATTGTCATTTATGGAAGGATTTGGAACTTTTCAAGAGTACCAATGGATGAGCAAGGATGACACTAAATATTTGGAGTGTCAATTGAAGCTAAATGATCCTAGAGATCAGTTGTGTCTTAGGATAGTGTTTTGGAAAATATCCTAGAAGCTTTGAGATGAGAAAACTAGATTTTGATCAACTTTGATCAATTTTGAGGTGAGGATGATTTATGATCAATTTTGCCATAATCGAAAGATTTCTAAGACTAGATGTGAGGGATCAAGTAAAAAATGAAGTGTGAGTTTAAGAGCGGAAGAGTAACGGATTAAAAATGAAAAGGTAGATCTACAAGCATTTTAGAGTGTGACCTAGGTGAGTTATGTATAAATAGGAAAGATTATCCTATCTTGATAAGGACTTAAGTTGCCTTAAGACACTATGTTTAGCTTAGTGTGAGGTTTTCTAAGAATGTGTTTGAAATACAATGCTTGCAATTGCATTTTCTGTTCACCGGATCCTACGGTTCCCTAAGAGTAGGGATCCGTCTAGTACAATCTTTGGGATCCGCCCATCTGCTCAGCAGGACCTTAACTAAAGGTATGCAATGATCTTGACAATGCATTATATCTCAAGGATAGTCTAAAGAGAGTTCTAATACCAAGATATCAAATGTAAAATGTTTTATTTCATGAAGGAAATTGGATTACATTGATAAAGCACGAGAACAAGAGATTTGATCCTATTTTGGAATACTATTAGTTTCCTTGAGTGTTTTCGCTAGGAGGATCATTATATGATTGATGAGTGTTGGTGGAATCAAGAATGAAGAAAGTCTTCATGAGAGATATGTTTAGCGGTTCCATCATCTTGTTCACAAGTACGTACAACGGACTTTGAAATTGAGGATGGAAGTGCATAACATTATGATAGAGGCGTGTCAAGAACATTCCATAAGGGATGAGTTTATTCTTGGAGCCTTGAAGATTTGCAATTCGCCTTTGCTAAGAAGTAGGCAAGATTGTATGGTTGTTGTGTTAGCAAACAGTACAACATGTGAGCACAACAAGCGGAAGGATTTCTCGATTTCCCTAAGACTCCAAACATTTTCACGTAGGATGAGTGCAAGAGGCTTGTACTCTTCTGGGATATCCCTTGTAAAGATAATGTTTGGATCGGAGTAATATGATCGAGGTTTGCATATTATGCGATTTAAATCTTCCGGAGAGGGTATGTGTGAACAATATGGACTATTTTCTTCACGAAAGTTGAAGAGAGAATCAAGAGACCAATCTTCGGTGAAGGCACATTGTCCATGATTTGGAATCCGGAGGATGTGAGCAAAATGCCCAAGTGTTAGAGCGAACTTTTGGTTTTTGATATAAAACCAAAAAGATAAAGAGCGATCCTCGTTACGAATGAGTTCGACTTGACGGAAGAATTCCATTATGAACCTTGGACATATCTTCTCTTTGATTTCAAGAAGACATTCTAGTCCTATGGCTCGGAAGGAGGTATCGATACCTTCTTCGAATTGTAGAGAGGTGTCTACAATACGTCCTTCATGGAAGTGACGGTTTTCGAGATTATTGAACCCACGGACATGATTGCCAGGTGTGTTGGGTTCGAGAGAGATGTTCGGAGTGTAGACGCTATTGAGTGAAAAATCAAACTCATATTCATGCGTCATAGTTGAACCTATAGAAATGACAAGTTAATAAAAGAAGATGTTTGTGGTCAACTTATGATAATCTAATGTTTTTACTAGATTTTTATTAACAATGGTTTTTAACAAGAAATACACTTAACTCACTTATGGTTTTGACATATAAGTGGAGTATTACTCTTAGAAGAAAAGAGGTTTTGATTTGCATGAAAATGCTTTTCCAAGAGGGACGGATCCCACGGTTCCTTTTCAAAAGGGATCCGGCTAGTATATCTTCCGGATCCGTGGATCTCAGAGTAGCAGACAGATTTGATAAAAACATAGGTTTTACAGTTTTCATACCACGATATATGTTTTAACCTACATTTTCTTTTAGCATGCATACATGACTTCTAATGTATCACAAAAGAATATAAAACATATAGATCAAAATAAGTAAAAAAAAACACATTATGATAACAACAACCTAGATAAACTAGATTATTAATAATATTGCATTTCAATACTAAGGATGATACAAAGGATTGGGTATATGATCCCAATATAGATTAACAACACAAAGTAAATGTCTCCGTATGTGAACTTCGTCATAGGGAACACAAGTGCGATGAGTGTTATGGCGATGAGCACGAGTGCGATGTAAACCATGTTGAAGACGGATCTTTCTTGGTTTCGGTTGAGATGGAGTGAGGAGGAAGATGAAATTTTTGAATTAAAGGAAATTTTTGAAATTGGAAGATTTTGAAAAAGTGAGGGTTTTGGGGGAGTGGCCGACGGTGGGATTATAAATAGGGAAAGGAGAATTTTTGAAATTCGTGTTTGTTTTATTTTTGGATTGAAAAGAAATAAACCATAAGTTTTATATACTATGACCATAGATGAGAAATATAACACGTATTGTAAGAAAAAGGCTTCCTAACGAAGCTTCACGTAAAACATGTATGAGCACAAAAAGGATAATTATATAAATACCTTGATGAGTGTGTAAATACTCATCATTTTTGTACAAATTAGACTGCAAAAACATCTGAAAACACTCAGAAATGCATCAAAATGATAAAAATATCACAAATAAGTGTTTTATGTGTTTTAAATGCAAAAATATCAAAATCTGGTGAAAAACGTATCAAGTTTGCATAATTGGCAGTTTTAGTCCCCCAAGTTTGAAAAATTGTCAAAAACAGTCCTTGGTAAAACCAAATAAAGAAAAATATCATTTTAAGTCCTTATGGATTCAAAAGTTGTCAAAAATTGGTCCTTGAGATTTAAATTTACAAAATTACAACTTTAGTCCCTGAACTTTGGAAATTGGCAAAAATAGTCCTTTGAAAATGTGAAAATGTCAAAAATAGTCCTTGCACTATTAAAGGTTGTCAAATTCAGTCCTTATGGTAACTTTGGAGTATTGGCAGTTTGGTCCCTCAAGATTGAAGTATTTACAGTTTTGGTCCTTATCATGTAAACTAATCTAAGCCTTGTCAAAAACCTTTTGACCCCCTGCCATTATCTCCTTTTGACCCATGTCTTTAGCCATTTTGACTCGCCAAGTCAAATTAAGTCAAACAAACACCCCTTCGGTTTCCCTCCACCTCCTGCTTCTTCTCCACCATTGCCTGCAACACTCCACCTCCTCCCATCACTTCACCTTTTCCACCTCCATCATCATTACCTTCCCACTCAACCCCCCCCAATTAATGCCCCGCCCCCCCTACTAGCTATTTCACAGAGCAACAAGACAAATCCTGTTTCCCGCCAAAATGATAAAAACGGGCAGCTCACTCAAAACTCTCCCATTGGCCAAAATGAGAGGTGGGATTTGATCAAGAGGCCACGTGGAGCAATTTTGGAGCATAAAAGAGGAGAAAGACAGAGTAGAAGACAAGTAGTTAATTTTCAATTTTCATGTATTTTCGTTTTTAATACTAATGTTTTAACTTAGCTTCAAAGTTGTAATTTTCAGTTTAACTACATCAATATTAAGTTAAAAAATCATTGTATCAAGTTTTTAAGTGTTAATGCAAGCTTATGTTAAGAATTCTAATTTCAAGCTTACTGTTTCAAATTGCAATGTTTAACTGCTAAATCCAAGCTTCAACAAGCTTATTTTCAAGTTCAAATAAGCTCATTGAAGCTTATTATAGCTTTTAGTGAGTTTATCAAGCAGGTGCAATCAATATTTGGTTTTGATCAACAAAATTCAACTATAAGCTCAAGCAGGTTGGAAATGGATACAGGGTGTTGCAGAGTTGGTTTGGGTTGGAAATGGATTAAAATGGTGATGTATGGTTTGGTTTGAGCTACAAAACAGGCTGGAACAGTTGTGAGCTTGTTATCCATTTTCATATTTCTATACAGTTTTTGTATGTGCTCATATTTAAACCTGTGATCATTAAATGGCTTAAATATGTTAATTAGTAGTAATTAGGTTCACTTAATTTAGCTTAATTGGTAAAATTAGATAATCTAGTGATTAGCTTAATTTTCATTATAAAACAAGAGTTAAAAGAGGTGTTTGGATTTCTGATCTTTCTCATAATGGTCTATTCAGTGGTTTAGTTGTATTGGTTCATGCTTATTAAGTATACTTGAGCTCATTTGAGTTAAAATATTGTGTCTGCTAGCACTAGAAGTCAAACATCATTGAAATCATTCTCAACTGCTCATCTGTTGTGGTTTTGGAATTGAAATCTCTTGTTTTGTGTTTAAATTACATAGACAAACCTTGAATCAGTGTCATTTCATCATTAAGCAACAACATGAGTCCTTAAATCAAGATCCAAGTTCAGTTTAGTCAAACTTTCATTTTAATCAAAAAGTCAAAAAAACTCCCAGTGCACCGTGAGCTACCCATTTAATAAGCCCTCACAGAGCTTATTGATGAATCTCAACTTGTGAGTTTTAGTGTTTTGTGTAGCTAACCTAGCCATTTAAAGGTTCCAAGTTTAACTTTTCAATTTCTAGCTTAATTATTTGGTCTGCTCATTGATTTGAGTTTTGTCCATTTCATATAAGCCCAATGTTCATACAGTGTTTCCAAGCATCTTCATAAGCTCTCACAAAGCTCATTAGTTAGCTTAATTCTGTTAAATTTAGATTTTTGAGAAACCAACCTAGTTGTCTAGCTATCTCAGTGCTTATTTTCCATTTTGAAGCTTGTTTAGTTGGTTTGCTTATTGATTTCAAATCTGTCCATTTTACTAAGTATATTAGTTGGTCGTTTCATCAGTTTTAAAAGCTTCTCATAAGTTCAATAGTGTAAGCCAATCTTTGTAAACTAGTTTTTTAGATAGCCCAGTTGGTAAGCTAGCTGATCCAAGTATTCATTTTCATTTTTGAGCTTATTCATGTGCTTAAAATTAAAGTAGAAAGTGCCTAGTAAACCAAAAGGTGTATTGTAACAAGAAGCTTATGCTTATTTTGGCTTATTTTGTGCTTATTTCTAGATCTTTATGCTTTCTCAGTTTTCATTTTAGCTTATTTACAGTTCCTCAGCTTATTTCCAGTTTCATTAGCTTATTAAGTAGCTTATTAATCACTTAGCTTTAAAACTTTTGCTTATTCATTTTCTTTGTTAACTGTTAAGAAACTTCTGCTTATTCAGTGCTTATTAGTCATTTTCATAAAAAGTCACAGTTGTGAAAAGTGCTTATCTTCTTGTGTTTAATAAGTTGCAAAAAGAAATTTCAAAAATAAAAATGTTTTTGCAAAAAGGGTGGAGGCAGTGCTCGAACACGAGACCTCCACCTTGTGAGAGTGATAAGAAAGGTACCTGTAACCATTGCGCCCTTGGGTCTTTGACTGTTAGAGTTTGCACCAAATACTCTCTTATACACGCTTTATCAGTTTAGCTTATTAAGTGTAGTTAGCTTATTTCGAGCTTATTTTAAGTAGTTTTTCAAGTTTTTATTTTTTATAAATCTGTAATAGTATAAAGTATTTTTACAAAAAGTTTCAGATTTTTCTAATTAGTTTTAATATTTTTAAACATTTAATTAGTGTTTTATAGTAATTAATTCATAATAAAAAATATAAAAGTCTAAAAAATATAAATCTTTTTTCTAAAATTTTCTTTTGTCGTATAGTACGTAATAAAATTAGTTTTACATTCATAGGCCTTTTATTTTATAACTTTTACGTTTTTGCTTGCGCTCCAGCGTAATTTTTAAACGTAACGCTCGTTTTAGTTTTAAGTAACGTTTTTAGATAATTTGAGTTTACGTTTTAGTTAAAATAGTTTATTTAAGATATTTTATTTCATAAAATCACAAAAACATCATTGTAAAAATAGTGATAGCGTTTATTTAATATATTTTGAGTTTTTAATTTTCTTAATTTGCATTTAAGTCGCTTTAATTTGTAGATCTTTTCTTTAGGTAATTATCCATCCAAATCCTTACTGACCACTATCCTTAGTGGTTATTCGACATCTGATTGTGTTAAACACCAGTCATCCTCCGTGGGACATAACGACCCGGGAATCCACTGTATTCTCCTGATCTAAATTGCAATTGGTGTGTGAGCTGTTTTAAGTTCCTTACAGTTA